>OZ038504.1:80606538-81001538 GCA_964036315.1 Acanthosepion esculentum | reverse complement strand
CAGATTTCAACCAGCTCAAGTAACCACCGGTTAAAAAATCACATTTATCAAAACAATTTATTGTAGTAGAAAAACACTCATGTTTTTCTTTTCCTTTCCTTCACCTTCAGTTGAACCCCTCTTCTTCTTGGTCAAAGATCTTTGCATGCAAATTGATAAGGTTCAAGTTTCCGTAAATTATTTTATTATCCTCATCTGTTCCCCCAAACAACTGAGAGCTGAAATCTACTCAGTGATAAAAAAGATCAAGATCAGGCCGAAATTAGAGTACTGTTGTCCTATTTGGGCAGAAGCTGCCCAGTCTTCACTTTCCAGTCTTGATAGAGTTCAGAAGCGTCTCTCAGTCCTTTTGGGTGACAAATTATTTTCCACCCTCCAACCTCTCTCTCACATGCATGATGCGGTGAGACTCTTACTGCTCTATCACTACTTACATAGAAAGTACTCAGATGAACTCCGTTCCTTGGTTCCTCTAGGTTTAACCTTCATGACTAGTACCCACCATGCCACATTCCCTCTGTATTCTATCAGTGAGAAGTAAGTTCCACTCAAACAGCTTCTTTCCATGAACCACTGCTCTGTGTAACAAACTCCAATTCCCTGATCACTACAATCTTAACCTGTTGAAGTCTAGAGTTAACCATTATTTTCCCCTCCTATCCATATAAACTGCCCTTTAGTGTAATCCTCTACCTTGAGTAGCCCTCAGGCCTTGTGCAGGATGAACCTTACTGTAAAAAAAAAGACTATGATTAAAACAACAAAGATAAAGATACTCTTGTCTGTTTGTTTATTATTTTATTTATCACTTTAATTTTCACATGTTCCCCAAGTCAGAATGGTTTGCATGAACATCAGTGTTACCATTATTTACACCCAGACCGTTGTCTTCATCTTTGTTGCTATTAATACAGCATTTCAACCTTCATCAGATGTATACCAATCAGGGTAACCTACAGTGAATTCTATACTGAACCCTTTATTTAATCTATGGGGGTAGACTGTTCTTGTTCCCCTATCTACAGACAATAGCTTAGTGAATTAAAGTGTTGATTTGAGAATTTGGTGACATAGTAATTTTGAGTTCAATCTTTAGCCTGGGCAGTGTGTACTTGGACTCAGTGGAAATAGGTTAAGCAATAACTGAGTAGTACTAAAAATAAGAACTAAACAAGACATCCCTAGACATGTGCAGTGGAATGAGAACAATCTACACATGTAGATTAAATACAGGGTTCAATTTGATATCCCCTGTAGTTTACCCGGATCGATATATACCTGATGAAGGCCAGAGAGCACAATGGCTGAAACGTTGTAACAACAACAACAACAAAGATGAGGACAATAGTCTGGATGTAAATAGTGCAAATAATGATAACTCCTTATCCCATCAATTCATCAATGTTACACAATATTCTTTCTTTAAATTGGGGAGAACACATTTTCTGGTTTCTTTATTATGGTTTAATATAATTTACTACCCTAAAAAATATTCTGAATATTCCTTGAAACCAGAGCTGATATTTCCATAACACAAAATAAACCATCAAAATTCAGGATGTAGGTGATCACAGCTCTCCACAGATACTTTTAATCTATTATCTGCAAATTGCCATGACTTCTTAAAAAAGATAGTGGAGTGATTTCCCATTGATCTCTGCACAGTTTAAAAATCAGAGTATTCCTTCTCACAGACTGATGGCCATTCAAGGTTAAGAAGTCAATCAGGGAAGAAAACTAATGAAGAACTGAATAAAATGGGTTTCAAAGACATTTGTTCATCCAACCTTAATGGCAATGGTAATATTAGCCATTTCCCTATAAGGAAACATTTGTCATTCATTGACTGAACAGCCAGTACTGCTTTTGGTTGAAATTTATAAAATCTTTCTCTCAAAATAATTTTTCAGGATGATAAGTTTCTTAAGTCCAGTTGCTGTTATTGCTCTTTCCAGTATTGATGGGTGTTTCCTAAACTTTTATTTATTTAATGTGGAACATTAACATGTTGATTATGTCATCATTTTTTCTTTGACTTACATGTGCTATCCATTTTAGTTGTTACTGCTGTTGATAGTCCTGAAGTGTTGTGGTTCCTGTTATTTGGTAGAGTTCTTTGTAATTGTGTAGTGCCAGTCAACAATGTTCAAAGAAGGACAGTCTTTGCTAAGCCACACAGGCTTCACTCACTCAAAGCCATTTTTAACCATTGATCTTAGAAAGCGGTTGTATACAGCTGACTGTTTAGATATTTCTGAATATTTACTGCCATATGATAGGATTTATATTACAATTCAGCATTCTTTTTTTCTTCCTTTCTAATGAAATTTACCTGTTTCTTTGCTTAGCTTTTAGAATGCATCTTTTGCTATTTCAATGCACATTTGGATTTCAGTTTTGCATTTTCCATCCTCTATGAAAATACTTCCCAGATATGTAAACATCTTTACTTATTTAATGTTGACATCTCCAATTCGTAGCTTGCATCTTGGGCTTCTTCTCTTGCTGACAACTATACATTGTCTTCTTACAGTTGATGCTTATTCCTTTCTTCAATCTTTCCTTTACTACCTTGTTTCAGAGGTGCCATTAATCTATGAGGTGTGTTCAAAAAGTACTCGACTTTATTTTTTCCTACCAAAACTAATATGCCATGTGGGCAAAATCATTTTTTTAAAGGGGGGAAGGTAACACCACCCTTCCTATGTATGCACAAAAATTTCTCTTTAATTGTTACTAATTTAATCTAAACACTAATAAGTTAGTATTACTAACTTAATCTAAATACTCTTTGGGAACATTTTGATACTTTTTATACTTTGTAGCAACTTTGGATTTATTTTCTTTAAATAGTAAGTGCGTAGAAAGACCAGTTAATATTATTATACACCCTTGTCATATACACTCTCGGTTTATCACTGCTCGAGGAGGAACAACTTACCATCAGAGTAGATGCTGAGGTTGTAGTATCTGTTTTGTGCCGGAGGCCCTCCCTCTCCCTTCTCCCCTGTTGTGTGGACAGAACCCTTGGTCTTGTTCCATAACATCTGTTCCGTAGCGGTAGTATGACCGGCTATGACTAGTTTAGACAAGCTAAGGCCAGCTTAGACAAGCGGTCTGAGTGGAAACACTCAGGTCCCCACATTAAAAGGCAACCTTGTGTCACAACCTAGCTCAATGGCAAGGACAAGGTAAATCCCAGGAAGAGAGAGGAGGAGAAACACAGGACCCTGGCCATTGTGGCCAGAGTGCTTGGATGGGTTATGTATTGAGTTATATGCCCATTTACTTTTGTCTGCCAACTGGATGCTAGTTGGAAACTTTCCTGTCTAGTCTTACTTCTAGCACTCTTGCCCTTTATTTCTTCCGGCTACCAACTTTTGGCTTTCCTAGCCTTTATTACTTCCATCTACCATGGATACTTACCTTCCAGCATTCTTGGCCTTTATTCCTTCTAGTTACCAGAGACTCCTATCTTCTGGCATTCTTGGTCTATATTACTTCTGGCTATTACAGACCCATATCTTCCAGCATCATTGGTCTTTACTGTTGTCTTTACACACTGGTCCCTACTTCTCACAAAGTGAGAATAAGCACAGGATCGGTGCATTCCATTTTAGTGTAGGATTTGTGCATGCAGTGTCAGTGAAATTCGTCCCCAAGGTGCTGGCAGAGCAGAATACAAGCGACTCTGCATGGAAATCATTCAGGACATGTTGGACTATGCAAACCATGACCCATATCATCATCACTGGAGATGTAACATGAGTCTATGGTTTTGATCCAGAAACCAAGTTCCAGTCCTGCCAATGGAAGAATCCATCATCACCAAGGCCCAGAAATGCACAACAGGTTCACAGCAATGTCATGATAATGTTGACCTGTTTCTTTGACTCCCATGGTATTGTGCATCCTGAATACAAAACTCAAGGTGAAACAATCAATACAGAATACTACCTGGAGGTTATATGTCACTTTCATGATGCTGTGTGTCAAAAGTAGCCAGACATGGACAGCAAAGAATTAGCAACTTCACCTCAACAATGTGCCTATTCATTCTGCCCACATAATCCAAGCTTTCCTGGTCAAGAAGAACACACTACTTGTCTGACAGGCTCCGTACTTGGCATCGTGTGACTTCTGGCTTTTCTCCAATCTAAAAACCATGTTGAAAGGGAAGCGATCTGAGTTGTGAGAAGAAATTATGAGAAAAGTGACAGTGGAACTCCATAGCATTCCAGAGAAAGCATTCCATAGGTGTGACCAGCAGTGGAAGGACCACTGAGAGAAATGTGTGAACTCCCAAGGGCAGTATTTTGAAGGTAATATGCCTAAAGGTTGGATACTTTTTGAATACACTTCATATATTCACAATTTTTTGTTATTGTCAGTACAACATAAATTGACACAGAAAAACAGCCATTTTATAAATAATAATTAGATTGACATCCTTACAGTCATCTAACTGTGACTGTAATTAATGGGTGGAAAAATATGACGCAAAATTAAATGCTTGTTTTATTGCATTTCTGATTCAGGCTATATTAAAATCAAAATGAAGCCAAATAAAGTGGAAAAAATTCACTATTCTGAAAAATTTAAATATCAACCAACTCCTAATTCAACAACGGCAAAATCAAAACATATTGACTGATTTATTTTTTATGGTTTAGATGTGATTTGTGGGTTATTTAAAGCCAAAACATATTTCAGATTGTAGGAGGTTGCTTACATTATCCAGTGTTCCCTCATCGAAGTACTGGCCAGGCTTGACATTGCTTAACTTCAGTGATTGAATGAAGACCAGCATGTTTAATCAAAAACATAACTCTTGTTGAATTACTGCTCCTGACGATAATCCCAGATGGCACTATATTTAAAAGGCTCTTTCTCTTTTCCCTGACTTTTGGAGTGACAACACAGGTTTCCTTTTGCTCTGATAGATATAAGTCATGGAAGTAGTTCAGAGAGCCAGACTGAAGATTGTATTGAACTGTTCATAATTCCAACTTTATTTCTTTCTTTATCCTTCTGTAACATGTCTTATTAATACATTTATTAATTGCTGTTTGTTTGAATTCCATATTTTGTGTAATTATTTTACCCGGATTCACATGAGTCTGCCAAATATTGTTTGCTGGGCAAATATATTGGGAGGAATAAAATTATAATATTTTCTATTCCCGAAACACTATGCCTCCCCTAAATCTATGCCAGCCTAATTTGTTATCATGAAAATATCTCAGAATTTAAGAGGATGATCAAATTTACTTTTAATAACTTTCATATTTTATTGAAAATTCTTTTCTACAGGGTGCAATGGGTAAATTGTTGACATTCTATATTTTTAATTTCGCACATGCACATTGTTTGTCGACTGCACAGTACAGTAAGGTCAGTTTGGCACTGTCTGTGAAAAAAAGCACACTATAATGCAATTCACACCACCAGAAATTTGGAAATGGCATTCTGCACTGCTTGGCATTCAAGCCAGAAGCTCCAATACAAACATTTCAGAGTGTCTGGGTATCAACCCAAGGACAGTGCAGAGGATTTGGAAAGAGTTTGATGAGTCTAATGATGATTAAGAAGGTGTTTGGAGGTTTACATCAAGTGCCTTGAGGAGGTAGTGCTACCCTGGGTCAAGAGGGTGGCTGCTGGCAACAGGAGTGTCATGACTGTCAGACAATTTCTGCAACAACATCACCCCTTACATCTGGCCACCTAACTCCCCAGACTGCAACCCCCTTGATTATTATATGTGGTGCATAGTTTAGTGAGAGACCAACAAAACTCCTTGTAATACCAAAGATAAACTGAAGGAAAGGATGATGGCAGCATTCACCAACTTAAACAAGGAGACTGTCCAGAAGAGTTGCAAGAGATTCCTCTGGAATCTGGAGGCCATGGTTGATGTCAATGGCAATTTTATTGAATAAATTTACTCTTTAATATTTCAAAATATTTTTGTGTAATTTTGATAAATATATTTGTTAAAATGAGATTTCAATGCTATTTTCATTTTTGGGTAATTTAGATGACATCTATATATCACACCCTGTATTTCATTGAAATGAGAATTACAAGTAAGGAAATTTTCAAGATGAATGATTGACATACAAAATTTACACAAGAGATATTTTTTATTTTATAATTTTTTTAATATCCCATACAAGTGGTTTATTCATGTACACCCTCATCAAATACTAGTTCTTAAAGTAAAAGAAAAATATCAAAATCTAAAAGAAAACAGAAGAATGAATATAATGTAGTCCTATAAACAGACATATCTACTATATTTGACAAGTGAGGCAAACAATTCCCTTACTTAGATGACTCATTTAAAAACCCTATGTCTGGCAACAGGACTATCATAGCTGTCAGAGAATTTCTATGACCACATCACCCCTTACATCTGGCCACCTAACTCCCCAGACATCAACCCCCTTGATTATTATATGTGGAATGCAATTTAGCAAGAGACCAACAAAATTCCTTGTAATGCCAAAGATGAACTGAAGGCAAGGATTATGGTAGCATTCACCAACTTAAACAAGGAAAACATTCAGAAGAGTTGCAGGAGATCCCAAAGTTGTCAGGAGGCTGTGGTTGAAGCCATTGGCGATTTTATTGAATAAATTTACTTTTTAGTATTTGAAGATATTTTTGTCATTTTGATAAATATAACTGTTAAAAAGGGATGTCAATGTTATTTAGTTTTGTGTAATTTAGATGATAATTTATCTATCACACTCTGTGTGTGTGTATATATATATATAAAAAAAATAATGTAAGATTACATTTTTAAGATCATACTAAAAACGTGACAAGCATATGAGGTTACTGAAAGTTTCCCAGAAAAATGAACAGTTAATAGACAAATAGTTATATGTATAATATTTAGTTATTACAGCTGGATATATTTGAATTTATATGAGATATTATTTTAAATAGGCAAATGTTTTTGAAAACTAAAAGTTAAAATGTTTTCATAATTTTGAAAGTGATTTTTTCCCCCTTACTTTAATCTGTATAGGGTGCTTTGTGATAAAACCAAGGAGTCAACCAACTAATCTGACATAGGCATTTATATAAGAGACAGATTTTCTTTATATTTAAAGAAAATAGAAGAAATTTCATCTCTTCTAAAGAAATATTTTTAACTTGTAGACATTCACTGTTATTATGTGTGTAAAAATTACACCCCAAACTTTGAAATAACAATTAGTAAATTTCTTTTTCATTAAAATCTATTTAAATATACTATTTGTTGCTATTTTTTTAAAAAGTGCCGGGACAACTCAGGACCAAGACAAATCAGCACCAGAAAAACATAACATTTTTTATAACCGAATAAAAGTAATTTATTAAGGATTTTAAACCTTAATTAGTTAATATTTTTTAAATTATTTTTAATAAAGTAAATTGTAAAGAAATTTATTTTTTAATAAAGTAAATTGACATATAAAAAATAATTCAATATAACGAACTTGTTTTTAATTATTTTTTAAGAAAGTAAATTGAAAAATGCAAGAAGTATATGAAGGCAGATGACAGAATTTCAACCTGAATATTTAAGAGGAATTGCATACAATTTTTGGTAAATTTTTAAATTAAAATTTAATTAAACGTTTATTTGGTTTGATCCTTAATAAATTACTTTTATTCAGTTTTTAAAAGTTGTTTTAACATGATCATTAATAAATTACTTTCATTTGTTTTTAAAAAGTTGACGTAAAAGTTATTTGGGGGTCATCCTCCTATCCCTGAAGGCAGATCAGGAGGAATTGCATACAATTTTGAGTAAATTTTTAAATATTTAAAACAATTATTGTATAATACAAATAAAAGAAATTTAATTGTTTTTTCTTAATTTTTGTTTTATTAAATTATTTTTTATAAAAATATTTTAGAATGTTGATTTACTTTATAAGAAATAAATTACATTATGGTTTACTATAAACAAAAAACTGTTTCATTTTGTTTTGCAATTTTCAATTTATTTTATTAAAAATTAATTAAAAACAAGTGTTTTATTGAATTATTTTTATAGGTTAATTTACTTTATTAAAAAATAATTTTTTTTATGATTTACTTTATTAAAAATAATTCAAAGTAAAAAAAACTGGTTTATATTTTACATAATGCCTTTTCAAATGCTTTATTTGAAGAAAAATATTCAGTAATTAAAGTTTTAATCATTAATAAATTACTTTTATTCGGTTCTAAAAAAGTTATGTTTTTCTGGTGCTGAGTTATCGCAGTCCTGAGTTGTCTCAGCACTCAGTTGGTAATGTTGATTTGTCCTGCCACCGTTTAAGCCAATAGCAAGTATAAGAAATAAAACCAAAAAGTTTCTGACAAGTTTCCTTGCAATAAAAAGCAATATTTTATTTACTTGTAACTGCTCAAATTTAAACATGTACATCAAAGCTGTACAAAATATGGCTCACAGGCCACAAGTGACTCATAAGACTACCCAGAGTGGCAAACTTTGTTTTCTGTTTAGGATTGGGTTTCTCATTCTTTCTAAAGTCTGCTCATTCTCTTTCACTCCCAGTAGCCCCCTTGTGTCTTAGGGGAATTATCACCTTGCTTGGGGTGAATTGATTATTTATATAAATTTTTTGAGTTCATTAGAATAAATTCAGTGACTGGTTGCATACAAAAAATTTGTTTTTTTGGAAGCATAACTTTATTCAACCATTATTTCAGTCTTTTAACTCTTAATTAAACTCATTTTTAACTTTTTAATTAATTACTCATTTAAAAAACAAAAAACACATTTATCTCTTCATAGAAGATGAGATTTTCTTGGCATCTTCCTCTCATACTCAATAAGTATGAAAAACGTTTTTAGCCAGTAGAAATAAACTACATCCAATTTCAAAATTTAATTACGTAATCCCTGTTCAACATAAATAAACAGTATTTGGAACTGGTATGGAGTAGGTCCTCTATTTGCTAGTTTCAGTGCTTGTATTCGATTTTTCACGGATTTGATCAAGTTATCAACAATCATCTGATCCATATTTTGCCACTCCTTCATGTTTCTTTAAGGGTTGCCACTGACGTGATTTTGGTTGCATGCTCTCGAAGTTTTCGGTCAAGGTGCTCCCAAACATGCTCTATTGGATTCATATCAGGATTTTGGGCTACCCATGGCAGTGACTTGCGATTCCTTCCAGGCCTTTGCTACTATGCTTCTTGAAAAAGGTAGACATTCTTGTCAATCTGATTGGTTTCAAATAGTGGGTGTTGTCCTTTCTCCAATATTTGACACTAATTTGGACCATTCAACCAGTTATCAACAAGAATCAGCTCAGATTTCCATCCAAACCAGACAGTGCCCCACACCATTACTCTAATCCTTCCATGTTTCACAGACACCTGCAGACATTCAGTGTTCCAAGTCTCATTCTGATTTCTCCAAACATAAACCTATCTTTAATTTGAATATTGGCAGAATTTACTTTCATCTGACCAAATTACAGACTGCCAAAATTCATACTCTTTGCTCTCGAATTCTCTCGTACAGTCCATACACCTGTTCCTGTTAACCTCTGAAATCAAGGGCTTCTTTCTTGCAACTCTTCTTTGATTGCCTAGCTCTTTCAGAGTCTTTCTCACCACATATGGTGACATTTCCATGCTGTTGGTGACATCTTTGACGCTCTGACGATGGTTTCTGATGACTTCCCTATTCAGTGCACACATGATAATGGCCTTCTTCATTAAATTTCTTGACAATATTATTAACCGTTTGATGATTAACCTGAAAAACCTAGTAATTTCTCTATTTGACTTGCCACACTCATGCCATCCTATTATTTGTCCTTGTTGAAATTCACTAATTTCCTTACTTCTACGAACTTTCATTGCAAGATATAAGTCAACTATTGTTCATAGATGAGAATAGCTTGATACTAACATGGTATTGTCTGAAAAAAAAAGAAGAGACGTTATTAAACAAGCCAAAATTGCTGTAATCAAGGGTAGCTAAAAACTTATCATAGCCAACTGTAGATGGGTGACCACTTAGGAATACTAGGGGCTGTAAGCTTGGATGTGCAGGTGGTGTAATGGAAAATGGCTTGGAATTATTAATCAGAGAGCGGGGTTCGAATTTCAGTTCACAACAAATTCACCAGAAAAAAAGGTCCCCACTTCATTTTTTATTTTCTCGTCTTGTTGAAAAAGGACACAGATGTGTCCAAAATTTCCAAATTTAAAAATTTTTCTCATCATACTTCTTTTTGGTCAAAAGGCCTACTAATATATAATAAATATTATTAGTCTTATTATCAATATTATTTTTATTGTTTTTTTTATCTCTTGAATTTCTTTAACTGGCCTATTATATCTACATATAAGAAGCACACATGGACTATCTTTCTTATATATATATATATCTAAGATAGTGATATATATTTTTATATATCAAGAACAATATTGGGGAAATTGTATGACAAAATGGAAAAAAGTTTACTTGTGATGCACTTCATCCTTCATCGGACTAAATTTGTTATGTCTACACATGCGCATCAGTGGGGGTTGCCGGGGATTTAAAATTTTTTTTAATATTTAGCCAAATTCATTTAGAGTCTTTTTCTTTTTCTTTCCATAACTTTTGTCAATAGGTTTCCCACACTATGATAATACAAAATCTGCCAGGAATGGTGAAATGTTGTAAGAGCCAGGGCACAAATTTACTGTAGATAACCTTGTCATCAAGGCACTCTTTAGGCATTTACATTGTAGTGAATTTTCTTGTCTGATCAGAGTAGCATTTTATATGTTAAAATTGTTGTCAATCTCATTATGGCAGACAACGAATGCATTTGATATATTATTTTGTAAAATGTCCCTTTTGTGTTCATATAATATTTTTAGATTCCTTGAGGCTTCTCATATATATATATATATATATATATATATTAATAAACATACATATACCTATGTTCAAAGTATGACTTAAGTTTTATTGTTCTACCAACTCATCAGGCATGAATTATTACTTATGAGTTAAAAAAAATAATATACTGGGTCTCATTGGAGGAATACTGAATTACATGCAGATTCACAGCTCAAAATAGTGTGTAGGTAGTAAATTGGGATTTTGTCACCAAAACTACATCATTTTCTGGCTGCAGTGACCGATGCAACCTGTGTTTGCTGAAAAAAGATTTATCCTCAAAAATATTAATGACTGAAATCTACTTAATAAACGAAATGATCTAATGTCAGGTTGTAATTATAGGAAAAAATTTCTCTTAAAATATTTTAATTCTGAATATTATTCAAATTTCACTTTCACTTTCCATATTTTGAGTTACATATTGAATACCCTCACTTTAATGTTTATTATTACTTAACAAGTTATCCAGTGTTCCTTTTTTAAACTTTAAGCTTGCTTTTTTTTAATCTATTTTTTTTTTACAATGGCCCCCTACCTACACCCTATTTTCTGTATTTACACCCCACTATTATATTTAACTTATTTTAAATTTGAACTGTGAATCTGTGTGTAATTTAGCATTCCTCCCATGAGACCCAGTATATTATTTAAAAAAAAAAATCATAATTCGTGCCTGATGAGTTGGTAGAACAAAACTTAAGTTGCACTTCAAACATAGGTATATGTATATTTATTAAAATTTTTTAGTTGTCTAACCGCATTGAGTACTGTTTTATTTACACCTTAAAGTAAATTTAGTAAGTATTTATTTGCTTACCTGTGTATGCATGCTAATACACGCATATACAGTTGCTAATATCTAGTTATTTGATTTACCCACCTCTATACCTATCTATATATATATATATATATATATATATATATATATATATAAATTTTATGTAAAATATTGGATGCCATTCATTTAAAAATCTTTTAAATATATAAAATGGTAAATTCTGAATTCTATGCTTGATTCCTGACTTATTTTTCATTTCATTCTGCTCTTTGAATGCAGTCAAATTTAGGTTTTTAAGAAATTTAACCTTCTCCAAAGCTCATCTTTCTATATTACCATTTCAACAATATTTTGCTTTCTTATTTTTAACAGCACTTCATCTCTGCCTCTGCTGACCTAACATTCCCACCAAGGCAATTCCTGGCTCAATCGGCTGCTATGCTTAGTTAACCTTTCCTTACCAAATTTATGACCTTTATTGTAATAGGTGACAATTTCTTGACATTTCAGATCCAAGCACATTTTGTTGATTCTTTGTTCCTGGTTGGTGTGAGAACTGAATAAATTTCTGTAATCACTGGATTAGTCATCTCCCATTTTTATTATTAGCCAGAGTTGCCTGGTTAGTACTAAATGTTATAAGAATTATTAATCCTGGAAATTATTGTAACAGCACTGACCTTTGATTTTTCTCTTTGACAAGACTTTAACATTGGCTGCCAGAGGAAGGCTTACAAAATTATATACAGTTATTATGTAATGCATTTTTGTTTGAAAAAAAGTAAAAAGTATGCTTAATACTGAAGAATAATGTAAGTCATTTTTCGTTAACATAGGATATCAATTTTTTTGTTAAGAGTGTCAGAAAATGTCAATTACTATGCACTTAAATGGTTATAGTAACAATCCAAATATACAAGAGTGTACTGAAAAGTTCTCAACCCAACCCATTTCCAAAAATCTGATCAAATGACTAAATATCAGAACTTATTTTAAAATCACTTCTTAGTCATACTGCAAACTTTTCAGCACTCCATTTATCTAAAGAAAACTATAAATATTCAAAACTTATTTCATATAATTGCAGCATTAATATAATTATTAACAGCTGCTATATATACTGTGATATCACAGGTAGGATTTATTAAACAAATATATGAACATTTTTATTCTCTCTAATGATATATATATAATAGCTGGCTACTTGTTTCTGAGCACACCCATCTGCTAAGGCAGCTAGCCAATCCCTGTTGCAGACACCTGCTGCTCAGGCACATTTGTGTCTGTTTAACACCTATAGAGCCCATTTATGATTTATACTGCAACTATGCCAAGCAGACCTTAGTTACAATTTCTGAGTGAGAGCACATAATCTTGTTTGGTTTGGTTTGTTTTACGGCATATCAACCTCAATGGGTTATTTAATGCCGACAAAATTTTTATTGCTGGTAATATGTTTTTCTTCAAAGATCTATTTCTGGGAATATTTTTCCTTGAAGAAATCTATAGCTGGTCATATTTTTTCAAAGAATGTATAGCTGTTTGGATTGCTGGTGTTTTTTTGTTTTTTTTAAGTATTGCTGATCATAATTTTTCCTTCAAAATTTTTTGCTGGTAATAATTTTTTTTTTTATTACAAAGAATTTTTGGTATTAAAACCTATTTTTACACAAGTTTGGGTGTTAACTATTTGCCCATAGCTGGGACCCTAACAGGTGCTACCACCCCGGGTCAGGGTGGACTTATGAACACCAGCAATTAAGAAGTAGTTACAATCTCCTGATCAGAGGCCTTGCTGTTGGATGTAGTTTATTGTCTTACCCCGGATGCCACATAATCTTGTGTAAGCAAGTTTTGAATAAGGTCAGTATGTTCAAGCATATTTGATGACTTGTGACTTCATGCTAGCATGACAATCAATGGCTTCTGAACAGTTCTCTCTACTCAGTTTCACTCACAAGGCTTGGGTCAATCCATGATATGGATTTCAGGCACTTTCCAAAAGTGCCACATGCTGGGATCACCTTCCCACACTGATAACATCAAGATAACAAATTGACCATGGTGAGATTCAGACAAGGGCTTTATGGTCAGAATGTGAATATTCTAACCACTCAGCTGTATGTAAGTATGTGTGTGTGTGTGTATATATATATATATATATATATATATATATATATATATGTGAAAATCTGTCACACTTTTTCAGTTAAAGGGACATAACTTTCAATAGCAAGTTTTCAAGTAATTGTTTATATGGAAAATAAGGACCTACATATACAGGGTGACCCAAAAAAACGGGAATTTTTGAAGTGCGTATTGCCAGACATGAGCAAGTGGCAACACTGTGAGACAGTGACCTTGAGCAAGTAAACATTTCGCCATTTTAGTAACGAGAATGAAATTCACAGTATCCCAGCTGACATGTTGCAGCAGTCAATGAGGAATCTCAACAGCAGATTTCAAGAATGCATTCGTACAGGAGGACGCCATCTACAGGACGTAATTTAAAAAAAAATGAAAATTCCATCATTGTTTCTTAAATGGCATGTTTTAAGGTTTCAATTACTATGAATTAAATATTTTTCTTCCATCACCCTTGGTTTTATTGGATTGTTAAAAAGTTCCCGTTTTTTTGGGTCACCCTATATTAAATTGTCTTTAAATTAAAATGGCAACAGAAGAATTATTGTTGAACTTTTAAAAGGTAAGCTTAAATATTAATGCAATAATTAAATGCAATGATCAATTTTGAGTTTTTCTGTAGTTTATTGCTGCCTATAACATGTGGCAGCAGTATGCCTCACCAAAAGAAATCTTCACCAACAGAGGATCAGATTGCAATCAAAAGAGTCAAGGCTGCAGCGAGGAAAAGAAAGTCCAGTGCAAATGAAAACCCAGATCAAATGGCAGCCAGGGATGCTTCCAATGCTGAGAATATGCAAAGACTCAAACTCCTGAACAAGCTGAAGGCCCAATCAAGAGCCCTCTGCAGGAGCTAGTTTAAATGCCGCCCAATAGGGCAGCTTTTAACCTAGTCTATATATATATATATATATATATATATATATATATATGAATGACAAAGATTGTATTTTTTTAAAAAACAAAAATTAGATAAATAAATAAAAATAATTCAATTCATCATCAAATTTAGCTGAAATGTTGACGTGATTCTGCAATATTTAATACTTTTGTTTTCTATTCACAAGAAAAAAGAAAATGTATAAATTGTTTCTTATGTTTGGGCTTTATTAAACTTCTAAAAATAGCTTTTTGAATAAATAAAAACTGCCAAGGAAGTATATATGATTGTTTTTTTATGGCTTATCAACCTTTTGCAGGTTATATAAAGCCTGCAAATATTTTTCGAATATAAGAATTTTTTGAGATAATCATGATTTATTGATACAAGTCAAATTAACCCATAGCTGGAGGGAGAAAAGTTGGCTTTATATCTTTTCCAATGGTATTTGCACCTAAGTAAATATAATGAATCCAACCAGAATTAGAACCTGGCTCTCCAATTTCCAATTCAAGGGAATATACACTAATAACCATCCTTTTGACACACTGATTTTGTCAATATGTTGGGTAAATTTTACCCATTTCTCTTTGGACAAAATCGTAACAGAACTTAAATAACCTAATTGGTTTTGATGCATTGAAACTCATCATAATCAACATTAAGATGAAATATTTTTAAATGATATTTACATGAAAGGTTGGTACATATTCCTCTGGATAATAAATAAAAATTAACATTAGATTTATAATTTAATGAAAAAAGTATCTAAATACACTTATGTCCTTACTATTATTTCCTGCTTTACTTATTTTGGGATGATGTTGATAAAATGTAAATATCAATAGGGGCCATTAGTAACCATTTTTATTAGACTTCAAGCCAAACTATATTACTCATATATAAACAAGGTATCTCCAACCTGGTATTTCTGTATTTGTTCACTTTTCTATAGAGGCAAATGTGATATGTGGTCAGTTTAATGTGATATTCCACAGACATATATAAGGTCAAAGGCAAAAATTACTCATTTCCCTACAGCCAGCATCATAAAGGTTTCACAGTGATCCATGATCCTTATCTCTTAGTACAATAGATATGTGTTACTCTGCAGTTAGAATATCCAGGGATGGGGTACATTTATTTCAATTTTGTAATCTGTTTTGCCCACTGACAAGAAAAAGGCTGAACCCAGTTCCAAAGAAGTGGAAAACACTTGATATTCCTACACAAGGAACAAATAGTACAGATTAGGGGTTGCAGGTGAGAAGCCATTTGATCAGAGCACACATCTAGTTAGGTCACATTGACACAAATCTTCCATTTTCACTTAAAAGAGTTCAGTTCCTACTGAGATGATTTTCATAGCAGTAAACCCCAAACTTTTTAAAATTTCACTGTAACCAATATTTATCTATGATATAGTTATGTTGCTTTTCCCATAAAAAAGTCTATGGTTGTTGGTGCTGCTCTCTGTACTCTCTCTTTTCACCTGAATACCTGCTTTGACAGCAAGCTTCCAGCTGCTGTATCAGTTTCTCAGGCAGCTGGGTTGATGCTGCCTGCCTTATGCTGCATTTGCAAACATTTTTGGAATGAAGTTCTCCATACATATCTTTAGGTATCAGAAAATATATACTTTTTCTTGCAATCTTTCAGGAAATTAAAATTCTTTTCATTATAAGAGAATCCTGTAAGGTCTAGGATAAATGGCAATCTGACGGTGGATATAATTGATGAAATGAAAACTTCCCAGCCAACCAGTAACAATTTTTGTCTGGTCACCAAAGAAACATGCAGTCTAATGTTATCCTGAGGGGAATTTTTTAAAATCATTTCACCCCCAAGCAATGTGATAAAACCACTAAGATTCAAGGGCTTACAAAGAGTGAAAGAAACTGAGGAAACATTGAGGAGGGAGAGGACATTATGAGACCAGGATTGAAGAAGACAGATGATGAGTGATGTATTTACATTTCTGAAGATTGTAGTTGATTGACAGGAAAGCAAAAAGCCAGAAGCGAGTTCCACAAGAAGCAAGAAACAAAAAACTATTAGTATAGAGCAATTCAACAGCAAAATGATGAGACCTAGTTGCCAATCTAGTACTGCGTTTAAATTCATAATGTCAACGTACTAAATAGGACTGTTCCTCAGAACAAGTACCATGAGAATATTTATAGAAAGGTCATGAAGGTATGTTATGGGAGTGGGAAAGTGACTGATGCTAAGATAAGATGCAGATTCTTCTTTGGATTCTGTCAAGAATCTATAGATACATAGCCGAAGCACCAGACAAGCAGTGACAGCAATATCTGATCCATAGAAGAATGGTAGATATATAAAGGTACAAGATAGATTCTGGTGAGAAAAATTGTCTAGCATGACAGTGAACCAACTTTCCTAGTAGCAGACCTAGCAATTGATTCAATATAATTGTTCCACTTCATGTAAGTGGAAAACATTAGACCAAGAAGGCGCAATCAGTTACTCTCCAGAAGGTTAGCATCAGCCATACTGATGGAATGTTCTTTTATATGTATTATCTACCGTACCTATGAACACTGATGGGTATGTTCCAATCCTCATAAATACGTTGGACACTATTGTGGGGGTAGTATGCTGTCTATGTAGTCCACCACTAGCAGTGGTTTATGTACTTCATGCCTCTGGCGAGTATTGTATTTTGTTGATGTTATATAGATTACCATTTCATTTCCAACCTCCGTTTTGATTATTCCTCATTCAGTAACCTTTTCTAGGTTACAACAATATGATTAAAGGAGGGTAGTTTCATTTTAGAGATGTTTTGCTTTTATTGTTGTTAACTAAATTTGAAAGCTTTTTATTGTTTGTTGCTTTCACTTAGTTTGATTGTTACTTGTTTGAATTTTTGTTTCTCCAAAAGAAGCTCATAGTAGACTCTTCCATATACAAAGCATCATATTGTTTGGATGAAAATTGTCTTTTGGTATGATAGCGGTGGTTCATTTTACTTGCCTCATGAATTCTTGTGTTCTGGGTTGTTAAAAAGTATGTACTTTTCAATGTCTGTCACAATTCATTTCAAAAACCAAACATTTTTAATTACATAAAAATAGTGCCCATAAATATTACTTATGTGGAAACCACACATTAAAGTGACTAACATAACCAAATTGCTATAACTCATTTTCAGTTCTTGATTTGGATATTTTCAGTATGTCATATCAATAACATTGATTCTTCTCAAATTATATCATGATTTGATTGATAGCAATCTCAACTGGTCTACCAAACAATGGAATGTTGTTCAGTAAGAAATCTCTACTACAAGACTTTGCAAAGAACTTTTAATATGTTTAGTCATTCATGATACCCTCTCCATAAACTTTGCAGATTATTTTTGCATTGACTTGTATTTTTAGCTTTTTTAAAATAACAAAAAAGCATAATATGCCAAAATTTATGCTTATTTTCTGCCTTCAGCATTATATTTACATATTAATATAGTTTGCCAAGCATTTTTATAGTAAAATAATTTGTGTCACTCTATATATAATGATCAGTGAAAAACAAAGTTTTGATAGATGTATTAACTTCTGAATAGTTTTTCTTTTTTTTTTAATTAATTCTGTTGCTTTTTAACAAAATGTTCATATTGAAGTTTTACATTTTAATGACTTGGATTGGCTTCCCATGGGGTCTGAGGTTGTCTCGCTTATCTTTAGGGGTTTGACATGAACAGTGCTTTAGTGATTATCCTACAAAATCCAACTAGCAGATGTTATTTAAAATTAGTCACAACTACATTCTTCATATAGTAAAACAAAATTTAAAAAAAAAAATTCTATATACGCTTCCTGTATTTGCATATGCAATTATTAAAATAAATGAAATTTTTGATGCATTTGTTTGGTAAATCTTATTGAAAACTGCATAAAGTTGGTGCATTAGCATGAAGTGTTGGAGATGACTGTTACAAGGCCACCATGTCATGCAACTTCTAATACAAAGCATTGACGTTTTTTTTCAAATAGTATATTAATTCTTTAGATGGAGCATCATAAATTATTATTCATTATTTCCAATTCATATCACTTACTAAATGATAATAGAATTACAATATGGCAGATGTAATTTAAAAAAAGAAGTAATAAAAATAAAATTAAAGAAATACTAATGTAAAAGTAATAACAATTAGTAATACATCATCTAAGAAATTCAATTACTACTACTACTATTACCAGTTTAAAATGTAAACTAAGAAGATAGCAGTATATCAAGCATTTAGGGACAACATAGAAAGAGTAAATGGTTAGATTTGAATAACTGTAACTGATTGGCTTTCTTAAGTTAACTGGAAAGGCTAACTCCCAAGGATAAGGGATGTGAGTTCAAATCTCACCGGAAGTTTGTTCTTTTATTTCCAATCTGCACTGCTTAATTAGCAATTGTAGAATGACAGGTTGCAATAAAAAGCAACAGAAATAAAATGAAAGTAATATAAGTCAACAAATAATAATTGTTAACAACTTAGTTATTTTTATCTAAGAAATTTAAATACTATCATATCTAATACTACCGGTGTAAAGTGTAAATATACAATATGACAGTATATGATATATACAAAGAATTAAAGGTATATGGCAAATTTTGAATGAATCCTACTGTACGAAAAAGCAGACTCCCAAGTATAAGGGATGCAAGTTCATATCCCATCAGAGGTTTATTCTTTATTTTCAATCTGCACTGCTTAATTAGCAATTGTAGAATATCAGTTTGAGAATTGTAATAAAAAGCAATGAAAAGATGAGGGAAAAAAATACTAACCAATAATAATTAGAAAATAAGTTTCCAGTTACTTAAATTAGTAAATAAATTGTATATTTAAGTTGAAAAGAAGAAAAGTGATTCTTGTTATTCATTTTTTATACTAATTTTTCTCTTTATCCTTTTGACTATAAAAGCCTTAATTTTCCTTTTTGTCCTTTGCATTACATTTTAAAGCAAAGAATAAAAAGAACAATAGAAACAGTAAGACCATGCCTTCAAACTTGAACCTCTATCAATTTGGTTGAAGTTTAATGTTTAATTAAATAATGTTTCCATAATAATTTTTTTGTTAATTTTATAATTCAATTAGCAGAAAACTATTTTCTTAAAATGTCTGTTTCAACATACTAATCAACTATTAATGATTGTTAAACAAGCATTTCATATTGGAAATAAAAATAGACCAAGTCTCTGGATTAAAGAATGATAGTTTGGGAGTTACAATAAAAAAATGAGAGAAAATGAAAGAAATACCAGTCAAAAATTAATAACTGACACTGCTTCATGCAAGAAATTTGAATATTATTGTCATCAATATGACTAGTGTAATAAAAAGCAACAGAAATAAAACAAAAGTATTTGTCAAAAAATAATAAAGTGTGGTCAAATTGGTTTAATGTTTTATGAAAAGAAAATGTGTGTTTGAGAAAATACAGTATTTGAAAACTGTTTTAATTGTAACAACAAGTTGAAAGCTGAGTTCATGAATTTATTTGCATATTTTAAAATCTACAATTCAACCCTTTATAAAAGGGTAGGTATTAAAAAAAACAACAAAAAAAAAAAAACAAATAAATCTTTCTCAATCAGTTAATCATTTGTGAGAAAGAGTTGTCACCATATAAGAAAATTTGTTGATTACAGATAAATGACTATTGGGACATTTCCAATTCATATATTTGATGAAGAGAATAACAGTTCCACTTAAGTGTGATTGAACCAGGTACCTATTTAACTGATACCATATTGCAGAAAAAAGATTTGGCAGCATTAATAGTCTTTTGAACATCATGGAAGAAAAATATAATCATTAGATAACCACATCAATGAAATTACAATAAATGCACATGTATACTTACAACAGGCCACATTTGTGTGTTAATCAGTCAGTGAATTCAAAAATGTAATTAATAGAAACAGGAAACTGGTAACAAAACCTAATAGGTACACCACCAATTTTTCAGTCCACTTGATTCCAGAATCATATCAAATTATCCATTTTGTGAGATAAACAGCTCATATAGTTGTAGTAGTAGTAGTAGTAGTAGTAATAATAATACACTTTTAACCCACTGTTTAAGCACATCTCATATCTTTAAAATAAAACTGTTAGAAACTTAAACATATTTATCATAATAAATTCTTTGATCATTGTCTCAACAATCTTGCCAGAACTTATCACATTTAACATACACTTTATAAAAAATTATAGTTAGCCTTTATAGAACACAGAATATTTTGATCTTAGGGTTGGATAAGGGATGTAAAGTTTAGTGGTGAGTACACTGTACACATGATACTTTCACAGCAGTTCAGCTCTAGAATGGGAAGTTGTGGAGAATAGAATGTCATAGTCTTCTAGCAAGTATACAGATGTGCAGTACATTGATAGTTTTTTTTTCTGCATTAAAAGAGATACTGCACTATGAGTTGGCAGAAAATTGGTGGTTTACCTATACATTGTTATAAGTGCAAATATATAATTTTTATTTGAATTTTAAAATTAGAATACACTAATGTAAAAAAAAATCTTGATCAGGATGAAAAGTTTGGTGAAAAAAATTGCACAGCACCATTATTATTTAAATCTGAAAAGTCCTTTTTTGCTCTCTATGAGACTTTATTATATTTTAGAAGAGGGAATTAATTTTTGTCATCATTCACCAGATGACAATTAAATTTAATTTGTATAATGGATAATTTCTACCCTAATCTTTCTCCTGAAACTAGAGTTTAGAGTTATTATTCTCTCTTGCCAATAAGAGCTAAACATTATTTTCCTAATGAAATTTCATTATAGCATAGCATTAAAAAGTACAAAAACAATTCAAGTAAAAAGGAGAGACAAAAAAATATCTTTCTTCTTTGCTTCCAATCTTATTTGGGAGTGAGGAACAGTAAATTATTTCTGTGAGATTAAAAACAAAATAAATTATTTTCTTTTATAACTTGTGTTGGTCTTTTCCTCCTCTGTACTTGCTGTTTTACTCACACTTTTTACTTAATAGCTGTCTGTTCTTGTTATATATATATATATATATATATGTATTATATATGAGGGGAATTTGACCATGAGAAAAGTTACTCAGTGTAACCTAGTTTCCACTATCTCCCTCAAAGGACATGGGGAAAACTATGGGTTAGAGTATGGATCACAAAGTGTAATTGCAGATAGTGGTAACATTTGGTTCACATGTTCAAATTATCCAAACTTTGGGCTAACTCCCCATATATAAGTATACAGACAATATATATGAATTTTTTGTGTTTTCAGAGCTACCAGGCACAAGTTTTGTAAAGCACACACATGTATATTCTATTAAAGGCAAACAGATGTATGATCAAAAGTTAATTTGTTGATGATTGCAAATTAGAATTATTCTGGCTAATACAGAACCATTTTGCTAGTTGATACATAAATATTCTATAAAGTCAGCAAAATTGTATTAAGTATCCAAAATGAGTAGAAAATTCTGCTAGCAATTGATGTAGACGCTGTCATCACATCTGCATAAGGCTTTCAGAAATGGTAAAAAGTGTAATAATTACTTGTTAATTGGAAAACAGTTGAAATTATTTTATAGCTGCTTTCTATGAACCTGATATCACTATTAATTCTTTCATTTTTTCTTCTGTTATATGGCATCAATCAAACATTGACTTTAAATCATAGTTCATATTTACAAAAACGATCAATTCACAAAATTTTGACAAAGAAAAAGAGCTTTATCTACTTTTAATTAGTGATAATTTGTCAATTTTATGTTCAGATCAAAATCTTGTTTGCAAGAAAAGATTCTCCTGGAAAAAATAAGGCAATTCTGATTATGAGATGTTCATTCAATCAGCCAGATGAAATGCTATTGTGAAGAGGTTACCTGCCTCTTAATTACAAATGGTATTTGCAGTGCCTGTTCTTGGCTGATGAAGTTCTAATATTAAACCACACAAAACATTTTTTCCTCGGTTTTTCAATCATCTGAAATAGAGAAAGCAATTATATAAGACTATAATTTTTGCTTCATTCTATATTTCTATCAGAAATTAATTACAACAGATCAGATTTGATTTCTATCATAAGGTATACATTTATGCAATCATAAAAGAAAGGAAAATAAGGTGAAAATAAACAGAATATCAAAAGATTTTAATTAAACTCCCACACCACATTAAAGATTTCTTTAATGTTAGTTATTCCTTTTGAGGTATCAGGTTAAAGGTTTTGATTAACACTACTGCTGCTGTAAATGTACTCATAGGCCTTTATGAAGATTACATTGCCTGCTGTCAACATATATGTTTTCAAGATATTGCGAAATGTCAGTTCCTATCATTTGTGTTCTAAACTAACTAGCACTTAGTACTATTCCCAAACCAGTGTAAACATATAGTAGCATACAATACAATCTATTTTGTGATGCATTTTTATTATATTGTATCAGCATTAGTGTTTCTACAGCCATTTATTTCCAGTAAATGGCAATTTCCTGTTTTTCTCAAAATAGGCCAGCACAAGCAACAATGCTGTAACAATGCAGAAGTGAAAGTGATAATAACACAATTGTTGGAATAAAAAAAATCAAATAACTTTTTAACCCATTGAATACTTCAATACTATGGAAAGAGTTAGATTCACTTTTAATGAAAAATAATTTCAGAAGACAAAGACAAAAAGATGTCATCTGCTCATATCTAATTTAGGGTAGAAAAATAAATTAATCTATATAATTTATATTATGTTGTTTGGTAGGTAATTAAATTTTCATATAAATATAATTTAAATGTTATTAATCAATGACATAATAGCAGTTATTAGCAATTAGAGTTGCCCAATGAAAAGGTAAATTTTCTATATCCAATCAGTAGAATTCTGAGATTTTTTGATGAAAAGAAAGCTGACATGTGAAATGAGATCTTTTTTTATTTTTTAATATCCTGGCACTAAGAAAATGTTCTCATGAGTTAAACAAATAATTATCTGAAAATTCTCAGTCTAGTTAATATAGAGTAGCAGATAAAACATTCCAGCCTCATGACTTTATTTTCTTTTTCAGTTAACCATTTCTAAACACCAAAGCTATAAATTTTTGTGAACAAAGGTTTATTGGAATGTTTTTTTTTTCCCCCAGGATCCAGTAATTCATAGTGAATAATAATTGTCATGTTTCACCAAATGTATAGCAAAGCCTTTTATGAATAAAGTCCTATTTTCTATGCTGACACTGGAATGGGGATAGCTTCTGCATTTAGCATTTGTTAACAATAAACATTACACATTTTTTTAGCTTTTCTTTTTTTCAACAATAGATTGTTTTTCTTGTCCTTGATATTATCAACATGTGTCAGCTCATCCATTCAACAGTCTTCATCCTACAGAAAGAGAGGGTTTCTTTTTTTGACAGTCAAAACATTGTGTTAACCATATCAAAGACAAGAAAAGATTCAATTATCTAAAAAAAAAAAAGTTATCTGTAGTAACGAAAGTCAATTTTTTCATTTACACTATTTATATGTGAACTATTGTTCTCATCTTTTGTTGCTATTATTCTCCACAACCGCTAGAACATGAAATATCTGAACAGACCAGGATATTACTTAGCAAAGATGAAGACAATAGCTCACATATAAATAATAATAAATGATTTTGAAGCAGAAGTTGCTTGGTTCCAGTTTTTATTATATATGATATTACTTTCTGACATAAGCAGTTGTTATTCAAGCCCAGGTGAAAAGCAAGGATTTTGAATACTGATTTTCTCCAATTGGTAAATTAGCACAATTTTTCTCTGACCCCCATTTGGTTTTGTTTCAGACTAAATTTACTCAACACTTTTAATTGTTGGCCCCTCTTTTTTATTGTCCTTTGTTAATGTGCTGTTCTAGCAATAATTAGATGTCATTGTTTCTGTCAGGTAATCTGCTACCTTTAGCTGAAACTATTATATGAAGATTATGTAACTTTTACCAACAATCATTGTGTTAAAATTGTCAGGAGTGGATCATGTCAGTTTATTTTCTACAGCTCCATATTTGGTATTTTCAAAAGACAGAAAAGAAAGAAATTAACCACTTCAGAGTGGATTATATCTCATCAGAAATGTCTGTCTTCCTGGAGCAGCTGACAAGAATTTCTTTGTCCTAGGTTTTCTTACTCTGGCCATGAATCAGTGACTGAAGAAAATTTGAAGAAAGCAATGACTGTTCTGGAGCAGCTGAAAAATGTTTGGCAGATATAATATCACAAAAATATCCCAGTCCAAAGTTGTTAATTATTTCATGTAAATAAAGAATTCCTCAGTTTCTACAATTATCAAGACTTTGAAACTCTTATGAAAACCAGAAAAGACCAGGGATTACATGCAATGTACTCTTAAAAATAATTCCATTTTGATGTAAAGATATTAAAAAAAAAAAAAAATTTCTGGACAAAAATAAATGATCTGTACCTCATGAGAGAAATAGTGAATTACTTTTAAGAAAGCTCCCAAAAGAAACAAACCTATAAAGCACAAAATTCAGTATAAAAATAATATTAAAAGTCTTAAGTTCTTCAAAGTAATTAGATCGTTGTGGAGATGAACACACCTTCTCAGAATATGACTTAGACTCATCCAAATAGCATATATACTGACACTGAAAATCGTCAGCAGAGAGGTAGATTCTTACTACAGAATTCAGTAGGACTATGCTGATTCCAAGTGACATTATATTTCATGATTGTGTTATCTTCATTCAATGGAATGAAGACATAACAGTGGAAAGATTTTGTCACATATGCTGGTAAAGTCAACCGTGAGTGTAAGAAATTTAAATTGGACTAGTTATCCCTAGACAGATTTAAATGTCTAATCTTCATTAAAGGTCTAACATTGAGCAATGATGTGGAAATACACTCTCAATTCCTTACAAAATTTGAACAGGACTCAAAATTAATGATATAGACTGTTGCAAAATAGTGCCAAATTGTCAATTTAAGGCATGATACAGTGAAAATCGAACAAAATGGAACATCAGAAGTACAAGTAGTTTGAAAAAAGATAGTACCAAAATAAAAAATCCAAATTAAAAACACTGCCAAACTTAACCAATGATATGGCTGAGGTATACTTCATTTCAGAAAGGACTCTCCATTTAAAACCAAGAATTGTTTTAATTGTGGAAAAACAAGTCACAAATGAAGCTACTGCAAGTTGAAAAGCAAAAGGAATACACAACTTAACTTGCTAAAAGTAGTGCTACCAGCTAAAAAATGGAAAGTTCAAATAATAGGAAATTTGTGACAGTAAAAATGAATAACGCTACGGTGAGATTTCAATTGGACACTGGTAGCGATATTACAATTATTAATGAATGTAGAGTAGGACAGGTGGCTGTATCATATGGAGAGATGTCCATATGAACAACACTGGTAACCTATTCGTGAAATGGACTAACACAGCCATGTGCAAGATGTGGCACATGTGTGAACAACACAAATATGAACAAGGCTAACAAGAAGCCTGGGAAGGTGAACAGATTGCAACCATCACTGAGGCACTCTACATGGTGTCACCAATAGGATCTTTTTTTTTTAGAACTGCAAAAAATACCAATGTTCAACTTGGTGACTTTGAAACATGCAGATGAAACCAGTTATGTATCAACAATATTTGCAGCTTATGCAACAATTTGTTGAACTACAAAAGGAAAACACTGCACGACGAATGGAAGAACTTTGTAGCCAGCCAAACACGTTTCATGTCAGAAAACTGGAACATCCTACGATAGGACCAGACACAACAGACGGCGACTGGGCAATGTTTATTGACAAATGGACCCATTATAAAGAGCTGTGCAAACTAATAAACCCAGCAGTTATCTGGAACAAGCTGAGGATGGTATGTATCTCAAAGGTGAACAGGCTGTTATTTGACCGAGTTGGGGCCAAGACACTCAACTTGGCCACAGAAGAACAGCTGTTAAAACAAATATGGCTCATCGCTGTCAGAGGCTTGCATAAAGAAGTGCACAGACAGAACTTTCACTCTATGAGGTAGAAAGAAGGGGAGTCAATCATGTATTTTTTAGCTCAGTTATGAGCCTGGGCCAAATTTTGTGAGTTTATAGTTACTTGCCCAAAAACAACAGTGCAAAATATTGGCAGAGGCTGTTACCCTCACCTCTCTAGAGCAGAAATTCGGCAGGTTAGTCAGCCTAGAAATGATGGACAAGTTGACCCCCTATTTCCACAGCACTATATACTCCATTACATTATCCAATGTACAAAGGTCAAACTGCAAGTAACAGGCCCAGAAAGTCAAGACCTCCCCAACCCCACAATAAAAAAGAAACAGGTTACAGAAAAGAAAATAATTGACGTAAAAACTCATACACCGGATTCTAGACAGAGATAGAGTGGGTGTGATTAGCTTGTTGTGAAGTCATCTCAGAACAATATACGACTTTTGCGGTGGAGAGATAAAGATTTCTGTGCGCGGCTTAAAGTTTATAGTTGTGTTCCTCCTTGGCGGTAGTAACTGTAGTAGTAATATTCGTCGAGCCCAAGGATTAAGTGAAACCAGTTCAGTGGCTGTGGTAAACGAGCGACGGTCTGGAACTAACTGTGCATTTATCATCAGTGCTGGTGAACTGTGTGGACGGGCCCCATGCATGCATGGCGCTGATGGTGGTGTGGGTCGTGCTTGAGGTATCGCTCTAAGATGTAACCACCCGATAAAAACAATAAGAGAATGATTGAGTAAGATGAATTATTGCAGACATGGATGAGAGGAGGCTTGTGGTACTGACGATGCTAATTGTGGTAGCTAATACCTGGGAACACAGTGAGAATACCGTATTTAAGAAGACTAGTGAATTGATTATAACGAGATCAAAGTGGTTGATAACTTTGGTGATAGACCTGCAGCCGTATGATAAGTTATTGGGTCAGTTGAAGACCAAAGTGGACAAACTAGATACAGCCAGGACCCAAGTTGCCGGAGACTATTTACAAACTCCGGAATACCACACATATTATACCTCTTAGCTCAGGAATCCCTAATACTTGAGAGACAATGGAAGGATATGAGTTACTATTTGAAAGGAATAAAGTTGTTACGGACCAGGCAAAAGAGAGCAGTATTACCTTTAGTGGGAAAGGCATTAAGCATGTTGTTTGGTACAGTCTCCGAAGGCGAAGTGAGAGTAATTAAGAGGAAATTAGAGGTGGTAGAACAGAGACAACAAGCAATGGCTCAGTCAGTTAGAGAGAGCGTATCGATACTCAATGTTACTAGGCTGGAATTGGCTAAGAATAGAGGGAGTATCAATTGGTTGATTTCTCACCTACAGGTTTTTAGAAAAGAAGTGATAAATGTAACCACGTCTGTAACAACCAAATTACAGAAATTAGAGGGGTTTTTGCAAAGGTATTTTCAATTATTAGCTATAATGAGTAAGGTACGTCAAACAAGTCACTCTTTAATGGTGTTGTTAGAGCATATGAGAGCACAATTAGACATGCTGTTGCTGGGACACCTGTCTCCGAGTATAATAACTCCGGAACGATTAAGAGAAGTTTGAAGAGAATGAGGCTTTGTTAGAGCTGGTAGGAACAAATGCCAGTGGATGGATGGGATTGTGGAAACCCATTGTAAGAGAGATTCCTAAGATGTCGCTAAAAGATGCCGGCGTTGTTAAGGCCAATCAATAAGATTGATCTTGGATGGTTGAAGTTGGTGTTAGATAAGATAGGTACACTGAATTCGAGCTGGAGAGAGAATTTGGTTGCTATAATAACCTGGCCGACTGTTGTGGGAATTATACTAATGATAGTCATAGCCTTGCTAGTTTGGTGGTGGTTGAAGAGGCATGTGGTGTTGTTGACCGGGCAGAATAAACTGGCACAGGAGTGCATGAGTGAAGGAGGGATTCCAGTTAGTGCACTTTACCAAGGTAGGTCCGACCTGAGTGCATTGGGACCCCTAACTGATATTGAAGAAGAGTCCACGATTGTCGTGGAAGGACCTGAACCAACAAAAGATTCGACAAAGCCTGTTGTGAAGGCGAGACAAAATCAGAGGGACAAATTTACGAAATAAATCAAATTTTTTTGTAATGGAACTGAAATAATTGGTAAGGAGTGTTGCAAACTCCAATAAAAAAAAAAAGAAAAAAAAAAAAGGAAAGAACACTTGAACAAGTGAACTACGTGAAAAGGTTCTACTGCACAAGATCACCTCAACAGTGAACTTTAACCGGAAGTTGCATGTACATATGTATTGTAAGGACAATGAAAATGTAAGTGGTCATAATGAGCCCTAAGAAGAACTGAGGACTCTACCTTTGCATGCTGGAAGAGACGTATGTTTAAATAGACCCTAGTCAGAAGCATGTTGGACTGGGTTTTCTCTTTGTTGATAGGAAAGCTTGTGTGTCATTTACTAGTAAATGACAGATGGGTAGGGGAGGAAATGTAAGAGAGAGAGTTTGGGAACCACACACAAACACACATATTTTTATTTTATTGAAATTGGAGTAGATTTGAACAGCAAAATTAGATCAGAACAATTTTGTTTACTGATGGGAATCTGATCTAACCCATTTGGAATTGGGTCATTAGGAAGACAATGAAAGATGATTGAGATAATTTTTATTGGTTAGAATTTGAAATAGAGCTTACTAAGGCTATGAGGAATTTTGAAATTCACATGATTTTGGGTTGAAGGCAGCACTCGTGATAATCGGCTGCGGGAGTGCAGTCGAGCTGGGTGGAGAGATATCGGAGACTGGCAGTGACGTCAGAGATTGGAACAAAACCTCCGCTAACATGTACTGTTAATATATGTACCAATGCTTCTGCTACAACGAAGATTTCTACTACTGTTACTACCGCCGAGGAGGAACACAACTATAAACTTAAAGTTTATAGTTGTGTTCCTCCTCGGCGGTAGTAACACAACTATAAACTTTAAGCCACGCATAGAAATCTTTATCTCTCCATTGCAAGAGTCGTATATTAATATCTTCGATTCCACATGTCAGGGGATGCATATACTCGTTCATTCAACGATATAACCATCAATATGGTTAAAAAACAAAACAATGTATCGATGATAGCATACTCTGGAATGACACCATAGAAGCATCATTTTGGCACACGGTAGACTATATTACCCACTGTGGCAACAACAGCATTGTCTTCAACTTGGAGAAATTTCATTTCACAGAAAAAGAGTTGGATTTTGCTGGGTTCTGTATAAGAGAGGATGGGATAAAACCCACTAAGAAGAAGACGGAAGCTATCCTGCAGTTCCCTACACACAAAAACATCACCAATGTCAGACCTTGGTTCGAACTTGCGAACCAAGTCTCATATACATTCTCCCAAGCTGAGATAATGCCCACTTTCTGGGAACTGCTATGAACAAATGACTGGAAGTTCTACTGGGACCACTCAACCAAATATACAATGAATCAAAACAAAGGATTGCACAAGAAATCAAGGATGGTGTGAAGACATTTGAATATGAAGAATGAAAAGTGTTATGACATACACAATTGGCCACTTCAGGAGTTACAGATTGAGGGATTGGTTCAGATACAGAAGCAAGCCAGTTCATACCCATGCTGATGGGCGAAAACTGGGAGACTTGTAGAGGCACTAGGCAATACCATGTATGCATTGACAGGAGCAACTGGGTGGTCTGGCGCAACTACCGCTTCCTCTGAAAGCTAAACCCAGTTGTGAACACCCCGTACCACCCTACACCAGAGGCTGTCCCCCCAGATACTGGATACATCAGATGACCCAATGAGGCCTGGACCCTAATATGAATGGACCACACCTGTTGGCACAGCTTGGTATGTGGAACTGTGACCTATGCGTTACCAGACTGAATGCCCAGGTACCGCACAAAAGGAAATGGAAGTAGAGTAAACAGGTGGCTTGGAGAGGATGGAAATTCCCATGATAATGCAGGTTGATGAAAGCCAACACCAAACAAATGAACCACCAGCAAAGCAGGGCCTATGTCATGACCACTTTGAACTCTATCCTCAAAGCTGTCCCTGCAATGGACCACAACCCAAATGCCTTGTGGTCCCATGAGGAAGGAGTGGGGGCTTGTAGAGTAGGACAGGCAGACATATCATATGGAGGGACATCCATGAGAACAACACCGGTAACCTGGCACATGTCTAAACAATCAGCAGTTTATATTAGAAAGAAAAATAATAAGATTTGTTTACGTGTATATTTTTTGAATGATTGCATCCTACAAGTGTATCCCCTACCAACTTCAGAGGATATAGTTGCCAAATTAAATGGTGGTAATTTTTTTCAAAAATTGACCTGTCTGAGGAATATTTTCAAAATCAAAGTGGATTAGGAATGCCAGAAGTATTTGACTATTAATACACATAAAAAACTCTACAAGTTTAGAAGATTACCCTTTAGTGTATCCACTATTTGCTGGTAAATGGATAGTGGATACAATGTTGGCTGGACCAGAATGTACTGTCGCTTACATAGATAATATACTTATTAAGAGCGCTATGAAAATACAGCACATAAAACTGATTCTCAGAGACTGCATGATTATGGTTTCAAACTCAGTGAACAGAAATGTCAGTTCTTTATGGATAAGATTAAATATTTAAGTAAGATAATTGATGAAAAAGAAGACCAGATACTGCTAGAGCAAGTGCCATTAAAGACATGCCTCCCCTGCCAAATTTGGTGACCCTACAATCATTTCTCAGATTAGCAAATTATTATAATATTTATGTGTCAGATATGTACAAATTGTGAGCACCTTTGAATAATTTACTTACAAAGAGTATAAAATGAAATTAGTCAACAGAATGTCAAAAAGCTTTTGAAAGAATTAAAAAAATTATCAACTTCAGAGTTATCACTGACACATTATGAGCTGCAGTGACAGATAATAATAGCATTGGACATGAGTGAATATGGCATAGGAGCAGTAATAGGCCATAAATTTGAAGATGGTACAGTGAAAGCAGTCTCCCCCACTTCAAGAAGTTTGACAAATATGGAAAAATGCTACAGTCAAATTGAAAAGGAAGTACTTGCTATAATTCTTGCTGTAAAGAAATTTCACAGAATGATATTAAGAAGAAAATTCATACTGCAAACTGATCATCGTCCATTATTGAGTATTTTTGGATCTAAGAAAGGGATTCCCACACATACTGAAAACAGACTGCAGCTTGGGCTACGATTTTATTGAATTATGATTTCAAGATGAAATTTCTATTGTCAAAAAAATTGGGACACACAGATGGCTTGTCCAGATTGATATCGAAATGTAAAGATTTTGAAGATACTGTGATTGCTTTGCTGCAATCTGAAAGTGAAATTAAAAGCCTGGTGTGTAATGCTATTAAAGAATTGCTAGTCATGATAGATGATATCAAAATTCATTCTAAAAAGGATACGTCTATTCAAAAAACTATGAATGACGTTGAAATGGAGTAAAACTAAAATTAAACCTGATAACAATAATACAGCATTTTCTACTTGTGATAGAGTACTTTTGTACATGGAAAGAATAGTAATTCCATTATCATTACAAAAAGAATTTTGAAACAATTCCACATAGGACATCAGGGAATAGTGAGGGTGAACTACCTGATGAGAAGCTATGTCTGTTGGCCAAAGTTGGACAAAGATTTTCAAAATACAGTCAGAAAATATAATAGTTGTAATTCAGCAGAAAAATCACCACCTATAATATTATCAGGCATAGCCAACCACTGATAAACCGTGGACAAGACTACATATGGACTTTGCTGGGCCACTAAACAGTTCATACTATTTAATTGTGGTTGATAGTTTCACAAAATGGCATGAGATGTTAAAGTGTGAATGACTTACTACTGCAATAATGATTAAATTCTTACACAAATGTTTTGCAATGTTTGTAGTACCTGACAGTGTGGTATCCGATAATGGAACTCTAGTGAGTTTAAAAATTTCTGCAAAAACTACACAGTTGAATATTTGACAACGTTGATTTATCATCCAAGGTTGAATGGTCAAGCCAAGCAATTTGTTGACACCTTCAAAAGGGTATTAAGAAAAGCTAAAGGCTTGGAAGCTGAAGCAATGGCACTACAGTGAATGACATCAAATGCAAATGTCACTGTGAAAAACATCACCTGCAGAGCTCATGTTTGCTAGGAAAATTATATCCATTTTTACAAGTTACTGCCAGGGACTAAAAAGAAAGTCAACAATTTGAAACTACCAGATCATTTGTCTTCTTTAAAAGCTTTAAAGCTGGAAAGGAAAATTGGCAGGAAGGAAAAATTATCCAACACCTAACAAGGTGATGTACATTGTTGAAGGAGGACAATATCAACATAGAAAAGGTCGACAGAATGAGCAACTAATACAATTTAATTCACTGATGGACATACTTCACGATACCTTTGAAGTACCTGTTCCTAAAACTAATATTACAATACAACGCCAGGGTAAGCGGAAATGTAATCCGTCTGAAACATTGGAAGTGGACTCATGCTGGGAAAAGTATCAACTAAAGAAAGTGCATATCTAAAAAGGAGGGTGTTGTTGGGACGAACACACCTCTTGAAAATATGACTTGAACTCGTACAAATAGCATATATACTGATGCCGACAATTGTCAGCAGAGAGCGAGCCTTATAGCCTTACTACAGAATTCAGTAAGACTACATCACCTCCAAGCAACACTATATTTCATGATTGTATTATCTTCATTCAATGGAATGAAGACATAATTATCCTTCATAATATTTTACTAGTTTTTCTTTCATATTGTTTTTGCTGCTTTTTATTGAATATTAGGTAAGCAGTACAGTTTTTAAATTAGGGAGTAGCTTTCAAAGAAATTTGAACTTGCATCCCATATTCTTAAGAGTCTATTGAACAAGAACAGTGTTTTCTTGATCATGCCACAAAGACCTGCCAGCAGATGAAATAAAGAAATTAACTTTATAATAGATTTGTTCTACATAAGTTTAAAATTTAAAGTTTGCCAACTGAACATTATGTCATTAATTGGTACAAATAATCAGCATTTAAATCTCTATTAGAAATTTGCTTCAGAAGTTTTGAAACAGAAAATTAACAAAACTCATTACACAGAGAAAAGAAAACTGACTAAATCATAAAGGAGGTTTTTTTTTTATGAGTTGTTACTGATGTACTTTTAAAATCTGCAATACTCACATGGTATAAATACTAATGAAAACATTAACAGAAGCTTACCATTTGAGAAGGCTGTATCAGCTATTACAAGTTGAACAATACGTGGATAAAAGACAGATTTCTCTCCCAGCATCTTGATGATAACATCATCTTGGAGGTCTTCCTTTTGTAGGTGGTTCTACAAACATTAGTCATAGTAAATTTATAGGTAAGAAGAAAACAAAAACATTAGTGCAAATATAAACATTCTCGTTGCCTTGTTTTTTTTTTTAATAACCATTTATAATTAAATTTTTCTCTGCAAAAAGAGACTTATCTCTTTCCTTATGGATTATACACATGAAAAAGGCACTGTGGAAAAGAGCTGAAATGTTGTAACAAAAATAAAGAATAAGTTCAAAATTCAAACAATTCTTACAAGTAATTTTTAACATTTTACATGGTAAAGACCATTACATAATTTATTAGTATTTGGCTGGGCACCAGACATTTTCATTATTTTTGTTACTTAAAACATGACTATGTCAAAATTTCAAGACTATGAACTTCTTTACTTTGCCTCTGGATTATAAGTAGAATAGCTCTCTAAAGGTTATCTATATATTTAATAGCACACTTCTGTCAGTAATATTTGTAACCTCTCAGCTGTCCTCATACTAACTTTGAGAGAGTTGCCCTGGATAGAAATAACTGGAGATATTTGTGCCAGATTGGTATCAGAAATTTTTAAACCAGTCATATTGACCAGCTAAGAGATAAAAGACAGTGGCAAAAAGAGTCAGCGAATATTCCTGTAGCTATGATCTGAGATCCTCGCTGTTGCACAATGTGGACTTGTATGCAGGCCACTGACAGGACTGAAGTGTCACATATGACACAATTATGAAAACTGAATGAGGTTGTTGGATCCTCACATGTAGAAATCAACAGGAGAGTCCATCATATATATATATATATATATATATATATATATATATGTTTCATTAAATAATATAGACATATTATGTCTATTTATTTTTAGACTAATCCATTCTAGTTTTCTAATTATCTTCTTGATGTTAAGTTGGAATTCATAAAGGAAGGCACTGTAGTTCTTGTTAACAAAAATACTTTCACTCTCCTCTGAGATCATCCTCAGGGGTGAATTGTGAAGACAAACTTAATGTAATTGTTGTGATGGTGATTTTTTGTAAACATGCTCTGTTATAATTATTTTAAAATTAATTGTTGTGGTTACAATGTTTTGTAAACTAGCATTCCCAATGCAAGATGGATAACTAGAGATAACAAATTGCAACATGGTATTAAATGTTAGTCAACTCAAATAAATTTTAACACATGGCTACAAACTCATAATAAATTTTGTTCAGTGTTGGTTGATTACTTTTGATATAAAAAAAACTTCTTGAGGCCCTCTATATCAATATAAAATAGGTAATCATTGGAGTGAATGTTAAGGTTTGATATGCAAAAGTGGATCAGTAAGTCTGTAGCCTGACCTGTAATTATTAACTGAATTTCGATCTGAAATTTTCTCTAGATAGTGTTCCAACTAATATTCACCAGTGAATTAAGTGCATTGACAAAGGAGATTATGGTGAAAAATAGAATTTTGGGGTAAAATAAATGCATGTTTCCATCATTATGCTGATTGAAATAGCTCTGAATTTGGATAAAATATCATACTTCTGATATCATGGACTATATGAACATCTTTTTATATTTGAAACTTTTTTCTTTATAGAAGCTAAACATAGTTAACATTAAATTGGAAAAATGTTAATCCTATAAATTGATGCACACCTTATTTTAAAAATAAATTATGTCCCATTACCTTGTACAATTATTACTTAGCATTTCAGTTGTGAAAATAAAACAAATTTATATCTGAATCAATGTTTATTCATCCAGTGTAAAGGTAGTGAAACTTATAATCAAGAGCCATTCTTTCTGATTGTTGGACAAGAAATTACAAACAGCTGACAAATCTCATGAAAAGCTATTTCATTTGCCAAATATAAGTGGAACATTAATAATAATAACATATAATAAACAACATATCTCATGCCAAAAACAAGTGGAACAGATGACGATGTATAAATTGATCACGTCTGTCCTGACAAACCATACTTACTCTTTTCTCAAAACAAAGAAGATTCCTCCACAGGAACAGAAGGAATGCCGGAGAAGTTCATATGGTTGCAAAGATCAACTACTGATAAACAAAATGATCCTGGAAAATTGCAGGAGACGATGTAGAAATCTTAGCACAGTATGGATAGATTACCGTAAAGCCTTTGATAGTGTGTCACACTCTTGGATACTTAAAACTTTGGAAATGTACAAAGTTTTCCCTGTCATAGTAAATTATTTTTAAACACAGCATGGGAATGTAGAAAACCACATTATACCTAAATCACACCAGAGGCACTGTCATCTCCAACCGACTGAATATCCAACAAGAAATGTTTCAAGGAAACTCCATGTCACCCCTTCTGTTTTGTATGTCCTTAATCCCCCTTATGCATGAACTAAAGAATAATAACTATGGTTACAACTAAACAAGAAAGTACTCAATCACCTACTCTATATGGATGATCTCAAACTCTTTGCCAAAGACAATGAAGAGTTTCCTCAATACTGTAAAATGTTTCAGTGATGACATAGGTATGGATTTCAAAGTAGATAAATGTGCAAAAGTAACATTTAAGAAAGGGAGAATTACATATACACACTCAATAGATTTAGATTTTGGCACAAAAATTTGAGAACTGGAAGAAGAAGGAACATATATGTACCTAGGAATTAGTGAAGGAGATGGAATACAGTATAACCAAATGAAGAAGATAAGAAAGGAGTACTACAGGTGTGTGCGTCTGGTACTGAATACGAAGTTGAATTCAAAAAACAAAATTTCAGCCATAAACACCTTTGCTGTCCCTGTGGTACAATACAGCTTCAACATTCTTAACTGGACCATAGCTGACATTAAGCGAATGGACACCAAAATGAGAAATCTTCTCACCTGCCACAGCATGCATCATTCCCAGGCTGATGTTGATCATCTTTATGTGCCCAGATCCTAAGGAGGCAGAAGATTAGTTCAACTAGAACTGTCTTACAAAACTACAACAATTGGCCTTCAAAGATACCTAGAAACTACAGAAGATTGGATGATGATCTCTCTCAAAGAACATGAAAGTACGAAGTGACTTTATTCAGTAATAAAGGAAGCCAAAAAGTTAAAAATAGAGTTTCAAGTGGGTGAAGAAATACAAGTAAAGCATAATAAACCGACTGAACCTGCAAAATACTTAAAAAAGGAAGCAAAGGCAAGTGCAACCAACTAGATACAGAAATTATGGCAAGATAAACTGCTTTATGGTCAATACTCTGCTCGTACCATACAATCTGATGTAGACAAACCCTGTACCCATCAGTGGCTACGCAGTGCAGGATTAAAAGCTGAAACTGAAGGTTTTATTCTTGATGCACAGGACCAATGCTTGGTAATCAAGCACATATATTGAAAAATTGTTTTAGTCCAAAATGCAGATTTTGTGATAAATATCCAGAAACGATTGACCCTCTTGTATCAGGTTGTATGGTATTGGCACCCTCACTGAATATAAAATACAGCATGACAGAGTGGGCCAATATCTGCACTGGAAAATCTGCAACTTTTATGGAAAGGAAACTGCAAGAAATTGGTATGAACACCACCCAGACCTGGTTATGGAGATAGGACCTGTAACAATTTTATGCGAGTTTATAATACACAGACAGAACAATCAAAGCTAATTGCCCTGACATCATGATTAGAGACTGCTAAGACAATGTGCCTCCTTATTGAGATGGCAGTCCCTGTAGACTGCAATGTATCTTTGAAGATCTTCAAAAAACTATCAAAATACAAGGACCTTGAAATCAAAATCTCAAAAATGTGGCACATGAGGACATTAACAATTCCATTTGTAGTTTGAGCTCTCAGACTGAATGGAAAAGATTCCAATAGACTTATTGAAGGAATCCCTGGTAGCCCATGCCTTAAAGAAATACAAAAAACTTGTACTCACAAGTACAGCCCACATGTTATGAAGGGCTTTATCTATGTAAAATAAGTGTGTGTGTTTTTTTTTTTTTTTTAAAAACTGCTCAGTGGAAAATGTCATGATGCCATTTTTGACCTTAGATTTCTGGTTGGGCCCCAGAAAGAAATGAGTATACACCAGGAACCAAAGGAAATAAAACAATAATAATAATCCATATTAAAAATGTAACATTAATAGAGAAATATTTTAGATCTATTGATCCATTCTTGTAAATAATAATTTATTCAGTTTATTGTTTTTATAGTTTTAAATTACTTTTCTTTAGCATTTTTAAAAAGTTTGCTTACAGTAAAAGAAATTTCAAAAATGAAGATTTGCCTGATTCTCATTTCATCAAAGTAGAAATAAAAAAAGAAAGAAATTAGATCATCATGGTTGCCCAAGTTTTGCTGAAAACCTAAAGTAGGAATGTCTGAACTGATATTTTTAAATTTTATTTCCAATGTAAGTATGTACACATATGTGTTTGGCAGGATACAACTCAGATTTAACAAAGCATAATGTGACAATGGCTGCAGTGTCTCATCTCACATCATTTCTTCTAAATGCTGCAATTGAAAGAATTTGTGCAAGATCACCGATGGTTGAAACTATGCTCACCAAATGGTCATCAACATCCAAATGGTTGCCAACATGCATGAGCATTTAGAACAGCTCACTCTGGCACTCAACTCTTGTGGTTTATGTAGGCACTCGAGACACTCATCATTGGTCAGATAACAAATTTGCATATCCTGATGATTTTTTTTTTTATCAATGAGCTTGAGACATGGTTCAAATTTTTACTTTTGGCAGAGAACATGTGGGAATTTCGTTTGATGAGGCAAGTGACTTTCATTGCTATAAAAAAGCCTAAAAGTACCAAGCAAAAGAAGTATATTAAATATTACAAACTTATTAACACATTATGAGTTAAATGCTTATGATAATACATGAGTTGCAGAAATGAACTGGACTAATTATCAAATTTCATATAAGCTATCTGTTGTATATGGTAAGCTCTCAGAATTCTAAACTGAAACCCTTTTTAATGGGTCATTCTTTTCTCTCATATTAAGTGTTTTTCTTAGAGAATTTCAGAACGTGTAACCATTTTCTTTATTAAACTAAAGTATTTTCATTTCTAATTATGAAATACTGTCTTAACTAATACTGCTTCAACAGAAGTAGGAGAGTGGTTAATTAAGTGTATCATCAAACATAATTGTTTTTTTAATGACATCAAATCCTTACATGTCATTTAATGTTGAAATTTAATTTTGGGGGAAACTTTGGATAAAAATATAGTATATGTTATTCTGCTTTCACAATTGAATACATGGTAGATGATACTCAGCTTTTGTGCATATACATGTTTGTGTGGACATAATTATGAGAGGTGGAGATGTGTGTTTTATGTTGTAATTTTGTTGAAGTTATATTTTGGAATATAGTTTGATTTCATTAAGAAATTGTAGGATATCATTCGGATTAATTTCATGAAAGATTTCTTTCATGTTGGTTGTGTGGCTGATTTTGTTTAGTGGCATATCAACCTCTATGGGTTATTTAATGCTGGAATCTAAATATTTTGAGCACAATCTTATGGCTTCAACAACAGATAAAATGTATTGCTGGTCATATTGCAAAAAAAATATATTGCTGATATTTTTACTGTAAAAATGTATTCCTACACTTTAATAGAATTTTGTTTTTGTTTGGAGGTTCACTAGACACTAACAGGTGCTACCACCCCTGATCAGTGTAGACCTGGGAACAACAGCAATTAAGATGTGGTCCCATGCTCCTTGAAACCTCCAATCTCCCAATCAGATACCTTGCTGCCAGATGTAGTTTATTGTCAATCAAACATAATACAGTAGACCTTCAAACAATGTGGTTTAATTAAAGCACTTTATTTTAAAATAAAATTAAATATATCTTAAATCATAGAATCTGAAAATATATCACTTTCTGTTACAAAAGACAACTTAAAAGAAAGATGCAAGTTAAAGTTTAACCTCTTTCTGATTTTTTGGCAGAATAAAAAGTAATAAATTAGAGCCTTACATGTGTTGTCCAATAAACTTTTTTCAGCAGTTCTATTCCCACAATTTCTTCCAGTTTTGCACGTTGCTCTTCCAAACATGAAAATTTGTCAGTCACTTCCTCTTCGTCAGAGTTATCATCCCCATTGTTGTTCAGAGCTTAAAAGAAAAATTTATTTTAAATTTTAAGTATGAATTAAAAAGTCATAACAGTATGCATTTTTAAAATCTTTTTTCTGAAAATTGACATTATTTTTAAATGTCATACTCCTTCAGAATGTAAGAAATTGTTTTTCCCAGATTATCTGTGAATTGCCATGACTTCTTGGGATAGTCATGTTACATGTCCTTTATGAGGAAGCTTGTTAGTTCCAATCTTTGTGGGAATTAATATTTATTGCAAAAATTTACAAATGTGGCACAAAGCCAAAATGGGGAAGGCTGGTCTTCACTAGTCTTAACTTAAATATAGCTTTTCTCAGTCATTGACTCATCCATACATATAATAATTCATCCACCAAAACATGATATTTACTCTTAATCATTGCGCTACAGTTACCAAAATGCCACTTTTTCTCACTAAAATTTTCATGTACAATTTTTATATACAGCTTATCGTAGGAGAGAGGAAAAATACTAAACCCCAATGATTTTATACAATGAATTATATTTGACCTCCACACAAAAATCTAATACTCAAGTCTCAGTTAATTGGGTGAAACAATGTAAGACTTGAAACGAAAAAAAAAAAAAATTCCTAAAATGTCTCGCATCCACCAGAGAACTGAGAAATCTGTCACCTAATAGAGGGAAAGGCTGAGGTATAAAAGAATGTTATAATGAGCATTTGGTTGTGAAGGCAAGAAATAATAAGGATTAAATTTTCAACAGTGTGTATTTGTTAAATATACATAATACATACATAGTTGTTAGTAATTTGTTAATAGGTTGTTTTTGGTTGCTGTTTGTCAGGAAAGCAATTAGGTGTAAGGGCGTTGTTGGTAGTGCCAGGAGTTGACCAATTTCTTGGTTTGGTTTGGATGATGTCACAGTTGGGGATCAGACGATAGGTCCAGAGTGGATTAGCCATTGGTGGGGTTTGACGCACGCTTTTCTTTAATGTTAAAATCAACATATGTGATGGTGTTTGATAGGCTGGCAGTTATGTGATGCCGAGATATTGAAGTCAAAAAGCCTGATAAGATAGGTTGGTGTGTTGATCGATCAAGGTCACAGTGGTGCGTTGATTCGTGGTAAGGCACATTGGTTGCTGAGGTTATGGCAGTGGTGATGAGGGATTAGGTGTAGCTAGTGAACATTAATCAAACAGAAGGTCTCTGTTGGATTTTGATTGAAAGTAGTATCAATGAGATTGGGGTCATAATGGTGATCACGATAGAAGCCTGGAGTAGATAGTTAAGACATTGAAAGGTGGTAATGGTGAGTAGTAATCATGGCAGTGATGGCGACAATGTGCCTGTGTGAGGACAGGTGGCCTTTTGGCCTGCAAATGAGTGGTAAGGTGGGTTGATTTGTTGTGAGGTGTGTTGGGGTCATGCTGGTGATGACAAGGGTGGCCTGGGTTGTGATGACCTTGAGGTGTTATAAATCACAGTGATTGGCGTCAGGTGCCTGGCAGTGTCGAAGCTGGCCTGGTGACCACATTCCACATGTAAAGGGTCAGATGAGAATAGTGGGTGAGGTTACAGTTGTGATGAGAGAAGTGATCATGGCGGAGATGGTGACAGTGCACATGTGTGTCAGCAGGTGGCCTTTTGGCCCGCAAATATGTTGGTCATTATGAGGGGTCTTCTCTTAAGCAAACTTAGTAGTCATCTCTTTTTCTGGTGGGAACGTTTGTGATTGGCTGTTGTATTATTTTCATTGTGGGAATTTGTTTCATGGACCGGATATGATGCTCAGAGCCCATACACAGAAAATAACTATTTTTATTTTTTACTTTGCTTTCTTGGTGCTCACATCAGGCTGACATAAAATCAGAAAGAGATCTAATTGCAGTGGAGCGTAACAACATGAATGAAGGGGGAGAAAAATAAATGGCATATGCACTTCTATACTCTAGCTAAGTTAAACCAGAATAGCCCAAAAAGACAAACAATAACCACTCTAGTTCAGCCCTCTCACTCTCACCAAGTGCAAATTTCTCACCCACCTTTTGCTGAATTTTGATGGAGAGCGTCACACCCTTTCCACGTCGATCTTTAAGCTGATCAGTTGAGAAGAGGAGAGGTTATCACCTCCATGAAACTCCTCCTGTCTCGTATTCCACATCATGACTCGCATAATGCCGAGCAGGTACAAGGAGCACATGATGCTGATCCTTTTTCAGAGAAGGTAGCACATTGACACAAATGGAAGTGGTTTCTATGACAAACATGCAGATCATGTAGCCTTCAATCAACTCACACAGTAGGCATACAGCAGTGAAGGAAGGCATGTCCAATGGACTTCTCCCAATCACTGCAGTACACTCACTGTGGTGAAGACGCCAGCCTTGCTGCGTAAAGCTTTTTGCTGCCCCAGAGGGCCTCTCGCAACACCAGCCAGGGGAGTGATGCTTCATCATTCCTGAGGCATTTCAATCTGGCTGCCTAAGGGCAAATGGAGCAAAATTTGTAAGATCAAGCATGTTAATCAGTCCATCTTTAGCAGCACCCCTTACTAACACTTGATACAATACTCTGGTATCAGTGAGGCAATCCTTCATTTGTAAAAGGTAGCATAGTGCATTTTGGAACTAAAGATAAAAAGGACACTTTTGAGGGACAGAAAAGCTTGGCAGGAATCTTCCTTTGAGAATTGCCATTTCTGTCCTGTTGTGAGTACATTCAGACCAGGGAGTTCAAGCGGAATCTCAATGACAGCATTCCAAACTGCTTCTGATAGGATGGAAGCAGCAGACCTCCTGACATACCATAGTAGACTTGACTTTCTAGAAGAAGCCAAAAAATATCTTGGACTAATTCCATTAGTTTGGTATACGGGAGTGGAAGAATGGAAAGTTGGTAAAATAGAATTAGGTAGATGTATGAAGCCCAAACTTCTACACCCCTCCACCCAATGGAGAGATTCCCTTGAGTCCACAGATGCACTGCTTCATCAACCTTCTTCTGAACATCTGACAAATTCATTTCCAGTTGTAGCTGGGACCGAAGCAGGCACCAAGTATCTTGACCGGCCCATCTGTCCAACTGAAGGGCCTGGGAAAACTATCTCTCTTCCACTCATCAAGCCACAAGGCAACAGACTTATTATGGTTGATTTTGGCCTGCCTGCATACTTGGATATTTCTTTGCTAACTTCATCTACTTCAGTGGTGCTCTTTGTGAGCACAGACACATCATCAGCATAGGCAGAATACTTGGCTGAGGTGTTATCACCAAGCAAAGTAATTCTGCAAAGGAGTGGATACACTCTCAACCTGTAAAGGAAAGGTTCCCACATAAGGACATAAAGCATGGGGAAAAAATGATTTTCTAAACATAGCTTAGATGTGGCACAAGACCAAAAGTGTGATCAGGCTCATTAGTTGGTAGTAATTGATCGAGTGAGACAAGCTTGCTAATCATTACACCACATCGAAATGCCCCAATCTTTGTGGGAATAACTGCAAAAACATCCTCCCTCTCCAAATTTATAGGCAAAAACCACACAGATGCATGCTGGGATTTTTTCCTAACCAATAAGATAGACCACTACTTGGTCTCATCTGCCTCAGTTCTGGTCTTGTCTTGAAGCCAGAGCACTGCAATCAGTTACTTGTCTGTATCCCCCTTTGCGTGTTAACACCATTCTTAGTTTGTAAACTTTTTGCTATATTACTGTTGCTTTGCCTTGCATATATTGTTTGCTTGCTTAATATTATTTTTGGCCTGTTTTTTTCTTTTCTTTCTCTTGTTAGTGTTTTTTGGGGCAGTTCTGCCAATTATATTTAATCACAGCCACTTACTCTACACAAAGCCTCTGTTAATGGGAGTTCGCCCTTGCTCATTTGTCTATGTAAATTATTGTTATCATGAAAAATTTTCTTGTTTACATTAAAAATTTTGCCAGAAGTACAGTCATCTGAAAACTTGCTTGACAAACCGTATAAATGGACAACACTTCTATATTTCATCTGATAAGCCATTAAAACTGAGAAGGGGATTAAAAATAAAACTAACAATACCAATGAAAATTTCATGGTTTTCATGTTTGTGATTTTCTGATGAGTCAATTCTTAATTTAATTATTGGATATGTTCCTTGTAATTTCCCAATTATAAAATACCCATAGAAATTCTATGATTGTAATATTAATAATTTTAGCTTAACAACTTTAACAAAATATGAGAAACAATTGTTTTTATCATTTTATATGCAGTTATTGTCAATTTTATCTTTATATTTTGATTACCACCAAAAGTAGATTTCATTAATGAAGAATAATTATCAATAAAATATGAATAATATTGAGGAAAATATATTATATATATAGAATTATAAAAAGATAAAAATAACATATGTCCATTTTATTGTTACAAATAATTTTTCTTTCTTTCCTTTTTCTATGCCTTTCTATTCCTCTCCTTTCTTTTGCCTAACTTCCATTTCACTGAAGCAGATGTTAAGCATCTGATAGCATTATCACTTCCTCTATTTGCTTTTTCTTTTTTATTACTGTGTATGTTTCCTTTTCTTCACTAAAACCAGATAGTGCATCTGATATATCTTTCATTCATCATTCCTTACAATCAATAATAGAATGATCCATTATTTTTCTGGGGCATATAATGTAAGTTTTTAATTTAATAGAGATTTTATTATTATATCATTAATGAATTATTGTAATTTTTAATTAAAATTAGATTTCAAACAGTTTATAGTTATCAAAATGAGCTTTCTTTGTTTCTTTCACTGAAACCACACAGTATTTTTTATATACTTTTTCTTCTGTAATTTTGTTTACAATCAAATTAGGGTAATGGCAGGGTGTAACACATGTACTAAATTACTAACTAATGGAAGAACAAGCATAATTATAATATGATTCTACTCTACAATGTCATTAGGCATGGCAATGTCACAGATAAAAATGAACTAAATGCTTAGATATACCTGAAAGGTAGATGGCATATTCAGAAGATGAGTGATGGATTTTGCCCTCCGGAGTTTTTGATGCTTTTCCTGTGTTTTCTTCTGTTTTTGTGTCAGGATCAGTTGTTTCACTAACAGAACTAAGGATATCTTCTTCATTGTCATCACTGCTGTCACCTGGAAGAGGATAAAATGTTACAGCATCAAATAAGGGGATATAAATGTTTTTTTCAGTGATGTAACACACAAAGAACACAATTTGAATACTTAATACTATTAGCACAATAGATAAAAAAATGTACAACTACAAAAATGTGTGTTAATCGGAATTTGATGATACAGCAAAATACAAACTTAAACAAAAAAGAAGCAAGTTTTATCAAAGTTGATAAATTTTATTGCACCTGAAATTCTGTATGTACAATGTATATCTTTAATGATAATAACATTAATGTTTTTTCAGAGAAATTAACACACAAAAAATATATTAAAAGTTGCATGTAAAGTATTTAAGGGGGAAAGAAAAATTATTTTGAAAACATATTTTAAATATTTCAAGTAATCTGAAACAAGCTTAACAGCAACAACATAACTCAACTTGTTTCTACGTAAAAAGTTAACAATTTTAACTTCTGTAATTTTGAGATAAGTCATAATTTAAGATTTGTGTGGATTACTGAGCAAGAAATCCAGAGAATGGATTGGCTAAATCATTGTGGTAACAAAAACTAAATCTTCAAATTTAGTAAGTGTTTAATAAAAATTTATAAAAACATATACTCTGTAAATAATACTATTATTATCTAACTCTGAGGAGTGTTAATAAACTTTTATCAGTCATAGATAAGCATTGTGAACTTTTCATTTTTAAAAATAATCATTGCTTTAGATATTATTTGAGCAGTCTTATTTATTGCCTGCCTTGAAATGCAGTATTTTAACATAATTTAATGCTCATCAATAGGTCTTATTATTATTGTATATAATATAAAAGAATGGTTGGTCTTAGCTAAGTGGGTTAGAAAAATTGATACCCCCTTTACATATTTGCTGTTGTTAACAAGTTTCAGCTTGTCTATTCCTCTGCCCTGTGTATTCCATGTAAAAGGGGAATATTTTCTTAAGGTAAGACCTCTATGCCAGAAAATGGCCATTAATATACTAATTGGACTAATCCATTTCAGTAGTGCTAGGTACACCAATTATTCAGGCAATTTCAAATTATACCTGTTGAGAGAGTTTTCCCAACACCCATATAACATTAATATCCCTCCTCATCCAACTTATGCACCTGAAGCCTATAAATACTACCTTGTTCAACTTCCAGTGTTCCCTCTCAATTACCTGGATCTCATCACAATGGAAGTAATGTGCATCTTTCTCCCTCCAAAGATATCCCACCATATCAGGTTTTTCTACCTCAGCTTTTTTTGTTCCTCCAGTTCGATAGATGGTTTTCTCCCTTTTACACATTTTCATATGTTATGCAGTTTTTTTATCAGACTTTCCATCTTATAAGGGATCAACTCTAGCTAAAAAAGTTGCAAGGATAGTTTTACTGTTAAACACCACTCTGATGTAATGTTAACTAACTTTTCGAATATGTTTTATTGTCCTTACATAAGAATGTCTTGTATATTGTTATATACAAAAGATGATTGCAGCTACTTGAAGTCAAAGGGAAGCAACTTCTATGGGTATTTAGAAAATTTTACAGTTTGTCTCATGACTTTGACAATCTAAATATGGACTTTGTAAACATCCTTGGTTGTCTCCTTTTATCTGACGTCAGGCTGTTTGTATTTAAAGCATTAATAAACACAGAAAAAACAAAGATTAGATTGGTGATGATATTGAGAGCCCATTGTTGTTAGGGTGACTTCTTCTTTATCTTTGTTCCCATCTATATGCTTACTAATTTACAATACTCGAGTTTTGAATGTTAAATTAATGCTGGAGTTGTACGCCGGGAAAAACGTAGGTTAGATTTTTAAACAACTGTTTTGCACCTCATGCAGCTGAAGATGACTAATTCAAGTAAGCATTACTCCTGATGTTCGTGGGGAGATAATTTGAATAATATCATTGAACTGAGACCTACTGAACATCTAAAACTCGGAGCAGATGAAACCCACTTTAACAATGAGAACAACCTCCATAACAATGCAGAATTAAACAGTAAAACTAAATACATCATCATGACTAACAATAACAGAAACACCTTACCATATTTCAACATTATCATTGGAACATGCCAACACCTGAATGACCTGATTGACTTAAGTTATTGCCAAAATCCTTTCAAGAGTGGATTTTGATTGTCTGTTCTGAAAACAACAAGTGAAAAATCCAAGAGTCATATCTACTTATGGCAACCAAAAACCCATACCAGGGTAAGAACAGTTCCGGGCCAACCTTCACTCATGTCATCATCCAGTGAAACTATCAATCATTACATGGGAACAAAAAGAAACTGATGAGTACCTCATCTCTACATCATCTACTGCATCAATACTCAAAGCAATGACAATTGTTCTTGTTGAAGCAGCAACAGCAAATGATACAGTCATCATTAAAGACACCGCCATCTCCAACTCTTCAACCTCCTACCAACCCATGTCAAAGATGGTCACATAGAAGAAAGGATCTATGATCACCATCTGATAATCTGACAAACGAAATTGTTTCGTCACCAGGAACAGCCTTTCCTTTAAGAGATATCCCAAACTGCCAATAGATACTCTAATTGATCTACCCAAATGCATCAATTCTGATGAAGACGAACTTGTTAATTACACAACCTCAAATGCACCGTAAACACAACACATGTATCACTACAAATACAATCTGAAACATGGTGAATGAATCAACATGCTCTAATTCTGAAAAGCATCTTGCACAAAAAGTGAAGAACAGTGCACTCTTCACCACTGTCATCAGTAGTGGGGGGGGGGGGTAAGAAAAAAAAGAAAAAACTGAAAAGGTATAAATAACAGCTTCTAAACTTAAAATTTTTCTATCTTTTTAATTTCTGTCTGATTTAAAAAAAAAGAGAAAGAACTGAGTCACTTGATAGTCATTTTTTTTTGCAGATCAGACGTACCCACATTGCAAGATTAATTAGGTCTGTCGTTAAATTTGAAAAAGGGGAAAGAGGTTTAGAAATAATTGCATTATGTTGTAGTCAAAAGAGAAAGCAACCACTCCTTGCTTATGAGTATTAATTGTGAAGAATTACACCCTGCCCAATCATGTCAATATCCAGATATAGGACTTGGTAATCATCCCTGGGTGTCCAATTTTATCTGCTGCAAGGCTGTGAAATTTAAATCATCAACAAGCTTATAGACAAACAAAGGATGACACAAAAAATACTACCGTACATAATTGGATCAAAGAAATAAAAATATCCTCACTATTACTTCATTATATTTGTTCAGTTTCCTTTTATTGTTTATCACATTGGTGCCCAAAGGTACATATTTCTCTTTTAAATTTCTTTATATTGGGTCATGCTATAATGATCTCTTTAATTTACTTAACTTTTTTATGGTCTCTATACAAAAAATATATGCCATGTCTCAACCCAAAAAGTGGATGAATCCAATGCATGATAATTTTATCCAAGTACGATGACTAATTGCTGTTTTAAATGTGAATGAGACAAAAATTATCCAATAAAGATTAATGATTATTTTGGAAGCAAATTTTCTGTTGAGTAACTCTTATATGTTCATTGATATACAAATAAAATTTGTTGTGCAAAAAAAACAAATATGTGGGTTATGGGTTATACTGAAAAAAAATTGTTTAAAAATACAGAATAAAATCAAAAAGAAAACTTACTCTTGCTTAATAAATCTTTCATGGACTCCTTTACTAAACTGAGTTCATCAGTTCTATAAAGAAAAAAGCAGAATTAAGAATCAAGCATATTGATACAAAAATATCTTTTATTCATAGAATAGTCTCATTATTCAGTCATCAAAATATTTTCTTCTTTTTCCTATGGCCTTATGTCACCTTTCAGGTTACTGGGTATTCCATTATAAAAGAATGATTCTATTTATAATTTGATAAATTCTTTAAGGAATCTTTTGGTATCTTACATTTTTGGGGATCACTGAATTGACAAAAAGGGTGTTATATGGAGTGAAAGAAATGATGGCCTGAAGAAAATAAATGTGGAAATATTTTCTCGTCTCAGCTCCATATTTATTTTCTCTATTGCATAGGTGTTGTCAGGCTGCAATTTCTACTCCTCTCCCAAAAATATGTTTCCTCTTCCAAGGCATCATTCAAACAAGCCAAATGCTCACCGTACCAATTACATAGAAAGAGTTGGCCTAGGTTCCAGAACAAATGGAACCCCCCACCCAACACCAAAGTAGATTTAATTTAGATTGACTGTTGAAAGCTGTCATAGACTGAACCATTATCCTCATTTTTTGAATTTCTGTAATAAACCCATTTTTCATTGTCACTATTTTTCCAAAAACATTTTTCTGAATTGAGCAATACAGTTGAACAATACTTGTTTCCATGAATTCAAATAGAATCAATTTTTAGAGCATTAAATTTTTTTTCTTAACTGATGTAATGCAATAACCTGTCACCCCCATGAGTAACTACCTATAAGTATCTGTAAGGCAACGGACTACAAAAGTTTTGCTGGGATCTGTTGCAAGAACTACCAACCTTCCAATAGCAGCACTCACTACTGGATTGACTTGCGACGATCATGTGCATACCTGTTACCTTATTTCTTATTGTACTGGTTTTTATAATAAACCTTTACGTATTTTATCCACTGTATTTGTCAAGTATATATTCCTATTAGCACGGAATATAACATTAACATTTTTAAACATTGTACTACAGGTGATTGTACAATCAATAAAGAGCTGAGCAAGTAAATACCAAAGACAATATTTTCTTTATGTTCTGCAGTGAACATTTACTTCAACCTCATAACATGAGCCAGTTAGCTGCAAACAAATAGTATGACTAGAAATGTTATACAATTAAGAAACTAGTCAGCAGTAATAAAAGAATAACTATCAAGCCTGATTAATTTAAAAATTTATTGTTCTTTTATGATTTATGAAAGCAGGAGGAGACAACTTTAAGCATACAAAAATTATTTTATTAGAATATATCAAAAATAGTTCACTTTGTAAGAGATATTTACTCCAAAGTTTCCACTATAAATCCACAATATTATAAATATTATTATTCTGAATATAATAATGTTATCAATGATATTCACATGCATTTATCAGATAATATTTTAATACTGGATATAACAATTTGAGAATCAAGTAATTTTGGTGTATTATTTTAAACTTGATGACCATTAATTATCCATTGTGATGTTCTAAAGTGTAAAGTAGAGGAGAAACTGATCAATAGCATTGGAAAAGTTTCAGAAGAGCTAAAACCAAAAATGGAATTTTTTAAAAATTTTAAGCTTTTTATTGTTATTTTTTTAACAGTGTCATAATGTCACATCTATAATTACAAACTAAATAGTGAATATTATGGTGAAAAAAATCACTGAAGATATTGGTCTTTATATTGGTCAGTGTATTTACAAAGTCAGTTATTCTACTTGTACAAGTGGGTGCTAAAAAGTGGTTTTGCCCAACATATTACCAAAACCTAACTGAATTATTTTTTTTTTTAATTGAAAGTGATTCTTGGTTGGATCAAGAACTTTTCAAAGTCCCCTCATAAATGAAAATGGAGATGAGAAAATTAGAAAAAGCAAACGCTTACTCTTCTAGACTTGGTTCATATTCACTTGACATGGCTGATAATCTTTTTGGAGAGTAGCCTTGTTCAAGAATCTCTTTGATGCTTATCTGTAGAGAATAAAATCATAAAATGTTGGAAAACAGGAAGAATGGAAAAATACTAATTAGTTTTGCTGCATATTTCCATTAATGATAGAAGTGTATAAGAATATAAGGAAGATTAAACATTCTTCACTAAGATGAATGAAAAACTTTATTAATGAGCATAAACCTTTTTAAACAAGTTTATTTAAGAAGCTTAAGGGGAAAATATAACTTTCAACATAGCTGACATAATGCTTTCAAAAGTCTTTAAATCTGTTGTTGATGGGTCATTTTGGTGGTGAAAACTTTAAATTAGGTTCTAATAATTTTTTTCTTTTTTTTTTTAAAAAGCATTTTCCCCCACCAAGCAAGGCAGGAGGGCCATGAGCATGCAGGGGGTTACAGAGAGTGAAAGTGAGGGAAAAGACTGTGCATAGAGGGGATTGAGGAAAGGATAAAAGAAGAATGGGGATCAAGGCAACAGAAGATGTTGATTGATGTTGCATTTAAATTTTTAAAGATTGTTGTTATCAGGGAAGCAAGTAAGAAGAAGGGAGTTCCACTGTCAAGAAATGCAAGAAAATAAACTGCTAGAGTATAAGTGGCAGTTGCATTTAACTATTTCAACAGTAAAAGGGTGGGATCTAGATGTCAATCGAGTAACACACTTAAATTCATGTAGTCAGGGCATCAAGGAAGATAGTTCATCAGAATAGTTGCCATGAAAATATTTATAGAAAAGACAGAGGGCAGCCACATTACATCTATAAGAAAGTTCTTCAGTAGACCTACTCTCCTGTGTCTAATAAATGGTGCTGGGTCTAATGATTAGGTGCGGTTAGAAATCTCTTGTGAATTTTTAGTTTGAGCTTGCAAGAGCCAAAATAAGTTGGAACCACTAGCTTCTGTTTTAACATATAAGTTGAGGGGGTCAGCATGAAGTATAAAAAAACTAAGTTGCAAGGGTCATATAAGTGGATATAGGCAGTAAAAAAAAAAAAAAATTATTAGGCATGAGAGAGTAGGATAGATTAAATACCACATGGGATCCATTAATTAACAAAAAAAGAACATAGCTTAGTGAATAAAAGTATTGGTTAAACAGATTAATTGTTGACTTCAAATTGAGGGTTCAGTAGTGCAAGACAAGTGACATCACAAGGACAAATTAACTTAATGAAATTAACCAAGATGAGATATTCCCCGGTATAGACAGCAAGATAAGAATAATCTACTCTCATGGTTCAGTTTGACATTCTACAAAAGTTATCAACTATAACTAACCTGAAGGAGGTCAGAGAGTATAACAGCTGAAACGTGGTGAAGATAACGAATATATATTATAGTAGCCCTCAACAAAATATCAATGTATATTAAAGCTAAATTTCTAAAAATTACAATTATCTATTATGAAGTGGTTACATTTTTTTTATTTTTTTTTTTAGAAATTATCTATACTTGAGTAAAATTTAGTAATGACTTAATTTTGTAGACAAACAAATAGATAAGATTATGAAGCAAAAGTCAATTTATTATTTCCATGATAGTCTCTTTTTTCTTACAATAAAATAGTTGAGAAAATAGAGGAAAATATTTAAATTTACCTTTTCAAGTTCTTCTATGGATAACTCCTCTTCAAGGTCTGGATAACTGAGGGCAGTTTTGAAAATACTTGTCAGGTCTGGCACAGATCGTGTTTTAATAAGCTACAATTCAAAACAAGTGTTTATGATCAATGATAGTGTTACTGTTCTATGAAAAAATTTAAATGATTTTTTTCATGAGTGAATATCAAATAATATACATTTTATGCCTCTTTGTAAACATAAATACCCTTTTTGTAACATTTCAGAGCTTTGAAACAGTAAGCAATACACAAAACAGGAAATAATAAATTATTTTGTATGTTTTCAAGTGAGCTTTGTTGTTGATGGAGCCATTTCTATTAACTTTGTTTATCTGGTTACAAAGACACATATACACACACACAAAATGTATAATAAAATCTTGGCAGCAATATGATCAACAAACTACATAGTAACCACATAAAAAAAGAACAAAGAATAAAATATATTGTTACATTTTTAAGCTAGACATCATTTAAATAATCAAAATGTTTGATGACTTATTTTTATATTACTTGATAAATAAAATCTTTTTTTTTTTCTTCTTTTTAATCATTTCACTCTAAGCAAGGTAATAATGCCACTAAGATGCAAGAGGTTACTGGGAGTGGAAGAGAATGTGAAGACTTTAGTGAGGAGAAAGAACAAAAAAAAAGAACAGGATTCAGGAAGATAGAAGATGGCAATTGATGTTGCATTTAAATTTTGGAAGATTGTAGGTGGCAGGGAAGCAAGAAATTGGAAAGGACTTCCACAAGTGGGAAGTAGGAGAAAAGAAACTATTAGAATAGAACATACAGTTGCACGTAGGTAGTTGTTAATCTAGTAGCATGCTTAAATTTATGCAGTTGAGGTACCAACAAAGAAAGCTCATCAGAACAATTGCCATGAAAATATTTGTAGAAACGACAGAGGGAAGCTACATCACATTGTTTTTAGCAAGAAATTATTTTACCCCAAATTAAAATAAATATAAGTGAATCAATAAGTCTGTACCTGACATTCATTAACTGAATTTTGATCTGAAATTTTCACTGTTTAATGTTCAATTTGTATATAATTAATGGAGAAGCACTGGGCTAAGTTTATTGGCAAATGAAGTCTATGTTGAAAAATAAATATTTGTTGTGTAAAAGAAATGTTTGTTTTTTATCATTTATGGATTTAATGATGTACCACTGTATTTATCATACATATTTTACTGGGTACATTATATGCAATAGTAACAATATTTTTTTTCTTTTAAAAACTTATTAATTTGATTAATATGCTATTTAAATAATGATACTACTGAAAGACATTCTTTCTTCTGTTTGCAAGTCATTTTTTTCATTCACAAATTGGTTTGTTATATACCATACTTACTTGTGTATAATATGGCCCTGTGTTTCTGAAGATATAACCATGGAATTAATTACATCCTTGAGTAAAATACAACCCCTGTAATACAGCCACCTCTATGTTAATTTTTTTGTTGTACCTTATTGTCCATTAAAATCCCAATGTTGTGTGTGTGTGTGTGTGTATATATATATATATATATATATCACTAAGATATTTAATTTTTCACAATATTAAAGAATAAAAATGAACTGGATGTTTAGCTATTGCATTTTTCTTCTCTTAATTTTCATTTTAAAACTTATTTTCAATTTTTCTAACTAGATATATCCAGTAATACATTTTAAGGTGTTAATTAATATATCATATATACTTTTCTGTTTGATATTGCTTTATTATATTTCTATATAGTAACAAACTATGAAAATAAAAAAAAATATTGTCTTTAATTAAGAATGAAGAAAAAAACATTACTAACATATTAAATATCTTTTGTAAACAATTGTTATCAACACCTAGCTACCTTGGGTTTATTATCTATTGTGCTGAGTGTATTTGCAATCATGTTGTTTCAAATAAGGTTTTTTAAGCTAAGAAAAATTTCTGAAAACATGTATAATATGACTGCTTTTTTTACCTTTAATTTTCATTCAAAATTTATTGTATTATACATAAGAAAATATAGTATTACTAAAAACTCAGAGATTGTTTACTTATAATTGAACAAATGGTACAAAATACCACTATATTTGTAAGATACCACAATGGGAATAGAAACAGAATAAAACAAGTTTTCTTAAAACCAAGAAATGTGTTAGTTTTAAATTTCCACATAGTAACATTATTACATGAATTTTCATAAAAAATGTAATTTTCTCATCTTTATGTTACATAAAATATTGCAGCTGTGATTGTATCAATGTCTTTATGCCTTATTTAGGTTTACATATACTGTAATAAAAAGTAAAAATCTGTTGTAAACAATTATTTTGCAGATGTTCATTTTTAAATTCCTCTATTCTTCCTTCAATTTACAAATGAACAAATATTTTTTCTTGAATTATGAATTACATGAATGGATTTGAGTGCTAAACTATCTCAAAATAAAACTTCATTTCATTGTAATTGTTATGATAGGTATTCTGTTAAATGTAGTCTCGTCAAGAGAAGATAACTCTCCCATAGGTATAGTGATACCACCTTTTAAACAGTACCTAATTTACATATCACTACAGTAATGTTGAAATCATCTTTATTTCTTTAAAACTTGTGTATAGTTTGTGACCAAATGGGTCAAGAGTAGACTAGTTCCATTATAAAAAGAAGCCTAACTTACAATGTGCATTATATTTAATAAATCGAAATAAGTTTGTTTTTGTGAAATACCCTTTATATATACAGCATTAACTGCGTTTTTCTCGTTTTCATTTTTTTAAAGCATTAACTAAAATGTATAAGAGGTTCCTAGTATCCTTTTATTGAAAAGAAGAGACTGAATAAATAGTATAAAAAATGTTTTACAATGAAAAATTTTGGAAACCTATACACATATCTATAGCAGACATGCATAAAAAAAGTAAGAGAACTAACAGGACAAAAGACATTCTCATCAACAGGATGCATAAAGTCCAAGGCTGGAACACTGACATTAGAGAAAAAAAAACTACTCCAGAGATGGAATCAATATACTGGAGAACTTTTCTATGATGAAAGAGAACAACTGGCAAAACACAGAAATATCGATGGATTGGAAATATTAAAATCTGAAATGGAATCTGCACTGGCCAAATTGAACAGAAACAGAGAGGCAGGGCCAGACAGAATTTAATAGAGATGCTGGAGTCGTTAGACGATTTTGGCATAGACAAGATCACAGAAATAATAAATTAAATCTACAACAGTGGTGATATACTGGAAGACCTAAGTAAATCTATTTTCATAGAATTGACTAAGAAGCAAGATGCAAATGAATGCAAACTCCATTGGACAATCAGCTTAATGAGCCATATAGCTAAACTGATCATCCAAATTTGGTGAATAGATTATGATAAGGACGTGTCTTCTTATTAGACTTATTCAATCTATACAGCGTGGTGATTCTGAGAGAACTAGAAGTCCTACCAATATTCATTATTGGTGGCCACAATCTTAACAACATAAGATATGCAGATGACACAGTGTTGGTAGCAGACACAGAAAGAAAGCTACAAGAACTCCTACAGAGGGTCATAAAGGAAAGCAAGAAAAAAGGATTAAACATCAACTGCAAGAAGACAAAATGCATAGTTGTTAGCAAAAGGATGAACCCAAAGTGTGAATTGCAAATCAGTGATGCCAAAATCAAACACGTGCTGAAGTTTAAATATCTGGGAAGTGTTTTAACAGAGGATGGAAAGAGCAACACAGATCTAAAAGTGTATTGGGATAGCCAAGGAAGCATTCCAAAAGCTAAGCAGATTACTGAGAAATAAAATGTTTTTACTAGAAATTTCCTTGTTTCTAGTAAAAAATTTTTATTTCTCAGTAATCTAAACTGCTATGTGATATCTGTCCTCCTCTATGGTGGTAAGTGCTAGACAATCTCCTCAAGATGAAGAGGAGAAGCAACAGAAATGTCGTTCTACAGAAGGATGGTGAGGATACTGTAGACCAAACATGTGAGCAAAGACCAAATATTTGAGAAAATGGAAACAAAAAGGAAACTAATACTTAACATTAAGAAGAGACAGTTTGGAAAATATGATACTCACGAGACAGAGGACAAGAAGGACAAAAGAAAAAAACACATAACATACTTAGTGAGCTTGAGTAAATGGATGGCAGAACAGGTCTTTGGAGAAATAACAGAAAGACAAAGTTTATTAAAAGCTAAAAGGGACAGGAAATTGTGGAGAGCCATAATCGCCTACATCCTGAGGGAGCACAGAACATAAAGTAAAAGAAAAATATTCCAAATAAACAGCCTGTAATTTATGTCCTAAGTAACCAAAAAATGAGATGTGAATAAAATGTCATAAGTATAACTGGAGGCGGTGGGGGATGCTAAAAAGTTCTTGGTCTGACTCACTTCCAAAAAAGAAAATCAGTAATCTAATGTTTGATTATTGAAATAATCATTTTGGTCTGTGGTTAAAGTTGAAAATGTCTTCAGCAGTTCTATGTAGTACTATTTGTTACTATATTGTTTGATGCATAGGATGAAAAACAAGACAAATGTGTGTATTTCTTACCTTTTCAGTAGATACTTCATTATTTTCTTGGACCAGGTTAGGGCTGTCATGAGAATCAAAGGTATTTATTTAAATTTTTTAAAAAGAGTAGACAAAACATTGTCAAATAAAAACATTCATAAGCACTAATATATTTAGGTATATTAATAATATTACTTTAAATATTATTTTTAGTGGAAACCTCAATTTTTTACTTTAAACAGTGTGTATTTTTACATCTATCAGTCTGTGCACTTGAAAATAATAATCGAAATGGTTACTTGTCAAACATTTCAGGAGGAAAAAAAAACAAAAAAGAAAACAGATGAATGACACAAATCAAAATTTATTTCAGATCAGTTAAAAGTAAAAGTAATTATAATTTAAAAACGTCTGATGCTGAAAGGAAATAACGTGAAAATTTATCTAAATAATAATTTTATTTTCATCAATAATGAATGACGAAATTAATGACTTAATAATTAAAATGACAAAAACACCAGCAACAATATTAACAGCTGTTACATAATAATAAAAATAATATCAATAATCAAACAATAACCATTTTTTGTATTTTTAGTAAACTGATAAATATTTACATATATCTCTAAGTTCAAATGATGTCTGGTAAAAAAGGCCAATTTCCAAAATAGTAGGGTCTTCCCAAGTAATACTAGACAGGAGATCGATAAAAGAAATCAATGAATGGAGATGTTTGGTAATCTCTCTTCGATGACTTGTGGTGAGAACAGACAAAAGTGAAAATAAAAGTGGAAAAAACCCTAACACATTCTGTTGATATAAAGTCCTCTAGGGATAGGCAAAGCAAAACACATCCCATCCTAAAAAAAAATTAGAAAAATTACTTTTCTGTGTTTGACTTTGTTTTAATTATGCTATTTTAGTCTGGGAAAATACCGGGAAAGGGGGAATTTTTTTTTCTATTTTGTGCTTACTTCCTCCTCCATGACAAAGTGAAATCAAATTAAAAACAAGAGAAGTATTTTATGCCCCATTCCTCCAAGTGAATAGAAAATATTAAAAAATATAGCCACATCCTTATTTTCTAATTCCACTTCACTCAGTAAGTATGCTTTAAATTAGAAGAATTGACATTTGAATGAGGAGTGAAGTGGTTTGGAGAAAAAAAAAAAATTAAACAGACCTACAGTTTTCATATGCTTCAAATTTGAATTGACATGATGAGTGAAGTAGTTTGGAGAAAAAAAAATTTTTTTTAAAGGGACCTACAGTTTCAAGATGATTAATGAATTGAAATATGATTATTACTTTTTGGAAATAACCTACCTGTAAGCTATGCTGCATTAAAAAGAAGTCTTCCCATCACCAGAAGCTTTTTTTTTTTTTTTTTTTTTTTTTTACAATTGTCATTTAAATCTTATCTTCACAACCTCTTTTTTTTAGCTGATTTATGCCATTATTTTGAGTGGTTACTGAGAAATTGTCCAGTAACTCAAAATGGAAATCACACAAAAACAAGAAAAATATCTTTTTTTTTGTTGGAGGGAAAAAAAAAGTTAAAGTCTCAAGTACCTGTCTACTGCAGCCTCATGTGCTAATCAGTCTCTGTGCTAATCAGTCCTTTACTTCTCTTTGTAACTATACACATATTTATCGTGACACCTGTTAATCCATTTGTCAATCAAAAATGATACAGAAAAGAGCAAAAATAAATAATAGATACAATTAAGCAATTAATACTAACAATACTGCGACACTATTTACCTTGAACAACTTCGAGGTATAGGCAAACAGAGATTATCTGTATTCAGTTTCCTCTTTATGTCTGATGCTTCTTTTTCTTCTCCATCTTCTTCACCGCTGATGTTATTGGCATTCTCTTCAGCTTCTAATTCTCTGTTTCTGCGGATAATATCTGAAGAAGGTAAATAAATGTAGAAAGTGAAAAGAGAAAGACCATAAAATCTAATGTCATTCTTAAGAAGGAAAAACATTCTGTAAGTAATATAATGGAAAAGGCAACTGTTTGAAAGAAAACAATTCAATGAAGATAGTGTTGACTTTTGTAAAAAAAAAAAAAGAAAAAGTATACTAGCTTTATTAGGCCTCTGAGGTTATCACAATCCTTTAGATAATTTGTTTTGCTTTAGTCACACATTTGAAATTAAACATTAAAAGAAAAAGACAAATAGTATTTATTCATTTCTCCATGAGGAAGAATTCAACACAAAATCTGGTTTAATCTAGCAATCCCCCCCACAACCATCATATATGTGAGTAGAGTAAGAAAAATGTAGTTTGTGTTGCAAAGGCGTCAGGGCATCCCAAGACAATTTCCTTTTGCGTAATGTAGAGGTGCTGCTTTAGAATTGAAATCTCCTGAGACTAGACGTATCTGCTTTATCTTGTACAAAGATAAAGCCGATTCCAGTTCCCAAAAGTTATAATGATGATGAATGTATGTGATTACTTAAATTTAATAATTTGGCATTTTTATTATATATATATATATATATATATATATATATATATATATATATATATATATTGATCCAGAAATTCTGATTAAAATAATTAAAATTCCTACTAATGAAATAAATGAAAATATTATTCATGTTATAAGTTAACATTCATATAAATTAAATATGGTGATTAGTTAGTGTTATTAATGACAATATATTATTAATATTTGCTTATTGATGTAATAGGATAGATTTAATAGACATAAAATAGGGGAGTATTACACTAAAAATGTTGAATACACAGTGAATATCCAAAGTCAGGATTTTGAATGTACAAATAATAATAGGAAAACATTAAAACATTTTATCATATTTCCTGTTTCTAGCATTTACCATTTTGTACTAATGATACATATGTAAATATTAACTTCATGCATAATAAAAAAAACAAAAAAGTATGCCAACTTATTCCTGATTTGTTTTGAATTAGCTGAAAGATACAGGCTTGGATTTTCATTTGTAAGAAAAAAAAAACAGACAAAAACGAGGAGACTTGTTAAAAAAGATAAAATGTATTCTAGAACTTATTACAAACATTACCCTCCATTATTACAAGATTAAATTATTATGAATAAAAATCTTTAAAGAGTGGAATAAAATGTATAACAATATATTTAATTAATATAATTATGAATTATGACAAGCTCTTGTGTATGTGTTTGCAAATATTGTGCAGGATTGTTGTCTCAAACGAAACAAACATAAAACTGAACTGAAAGACTCTCATATGTTGAAAATATCATCATCATCATCATATATATGTATATAATAAAGAGATGTGACATTATTTGTAATAATTTTAATTCTACAATTACCATTAAGTAAAATGGCATGTTCAAAAGCTAAATATATGCTGATTTTTTATGTAACATTTTCTATAAATTAATAAAAAAGAATAGAAAAGGGTTTACATAAGTAAACTTGGCATGAAAACTCAACATTTTTATATTGTTTGGGAATTGTAAGCATAGCTATAAATATATCATAATATCATAATCAGTGATCTTAAAATATCAAAAAAGATAAAATATACATTTTTTTAGTCTAATATTTTCTTATGCATCAATAAACGACAATAGAAATTGTTTTGTAACATGAGTAAATTTGCTATCAGTACTCAGCAGTTCTTTTGTTTTTATGTAGGACGTCATAACTGAACAAATGTTAACTTGAAATGCCACCTTTTCCAGCCAATTATGATTAATGCTACAATAAAGAATGCTCCAAAAGTAATGCCTCCTATCTATTTCTATAGAAACTACAGAGAGAGAATGCTAACAGCATTAGATAGAGCAAGTTTTCAACTACAAAATAATATTTTTTTCATACATAGTCACTGTCATTGTTTATGCATTTTTACCAGCAATAAACAAGAGCCTGTGCAGGACTACCTGAAATGTGGTTTGCCACACACATCGTTGCTACCCAATGATGAAACGCATTACTCATCATTGAACAGTGATCATTTATTTATTTATTTTTTTTACAATAATGTTCAACCTGTACAAGGCCTAAGAGCCACTCGATGTAGAGGATTACAGAGAAGTTGTAAGAAGCACAGTTTATGAGGGTATGTGGGAAAGATAGTGGTTAACCCGAGACTTGAACAGGTTAAGATTGTAATGACCAGGAAAGCATTTTCTTGGGAGTCAGTTCCACAAAGTAGCAGTTCATAGGAATTAGCTGTTCAAGTGGAACTTACATCAAACCAATGGAATACAAAGGGAATGAGGGTAGTTCACTACAATGTGTGTGGCATTGTAGGCCTTAGCAGCTACCCTCAATGCCACACCTTGTCAAAAGTCTCTGAAATATCTAATGTGATCGACCTTAAGATGTATTTGTCTCCAGAATGCAAGTGGTGATGAGTGTGGTCTTGATGTGTGGAAGGTCTACCCCAACAAATGGACCACTAGACAGAGAAAGCTGCACTGTACTACCAGCTAGGAGGAGGAGGAATGAAAACTGCCCCACCAAATGGTGAGAAGTGATAAAGCACTTCGAGAGAGAGCCATCCTTGATACTGTTCAACAAAATTTAACTTTTTGTCGATTACAAAGATGAAAATGTCATTTTCTAGGATCATTTTGGGTGTAGAATATGAAAATAACACTCATTTTTTACAAAATGGCTCCAGTTTTTTGTAAGTTGCCATCTAACATTTATTTCAAATTTTTGCAAAATTGAACTATTTATTTTCAGATTATACAAAAAATTAATTAAAAATGCCCAGAAGAAAATGTAAAAATAGTCCAAATAATTTCTGCTATATATGTGGCACTGTAACGATTAAAAAGAATAAAAAAATATCACCCCTCTTGTTAAAAAAAAATAAAACTATACAATTTATATTTTGAAAATCAAACTTGGTGACCAAGGTAAATCATGGACACCATATATCTGCTGCAAAATATATTTCAATGCTCCCTCAAAGTGGTAAAAAAGAAAAGTGAATAACCTTTCCACTTGGAGCGCCAATGGTCTGGTGTGACATACAAAATAAGTATATTTTGTTTCTATTAGGCCTCAATACTGAAACATATAGAACTATTTTGGTAATTTCATTCACATTAGGATTAGAGTATACTTATGTTTAATGTATATTCATCTTTTCTTCAGTTTTAACAATGAAGAGGTGCTTTATCTGTGGTACATCCCAACCTAAAATCTGCTATTCGGCCTGTACTCAACTCAGAAGAACCTGAACCACACACGGAAATTATCTTGTCTGATTCAGATGAATCAGAAATGGAATTTTGGAAAAGACAATGATACCTATGTTCCAGAACTTGAATCACAAGTGCCAAAACCTCTGTCACTGCAGGATCTTAATGATCTTGTAAGAGATTTAGATTTGACAAAACAGCAGAGTGAGCTGAAAGCTTCAAGGCTAAAAGAGAGGAATTTAGTAACACAAGCTGTTTGAATTACAAAGTTTCACACCTGCGGACATTTTATAAGAAAAATTTTCTTTTGATCACAATTTATGTTATTGCAATGATATATCTGGATGTTTTGAAAAACTAAATATACAGTATGAGCTTACTCAGTGGAGGCTTTTCATTGGCGCCACTCTTGTTTAATACCTATACATCTACTCCAAAATGTAAATTTTTTGAAATTTGGAAAAATTTAATTTGTAAATTCCAAAAATTTGGAGTCATTTTGTGAAAAATGGAGTTCATTTTCATGATCTACTAACAAAAAAAAACAAAAAAAAAAACCCCACAGAAAACGGCATTCTTGTTTCTGTAGCAAAATCATTGTTGGACAGTGTAATAAGAGGAAAATAGTATTGAGGTGTTTTTTTTACTTAACAATTTAACAGGCACAATGCCTTTTATGATTCTTTATTCAACTGAGTTTTGCATGTAAAAAAGAAAAAAACATTTTCTTTAGCCAACATTGTTACAGCATTGAAAAGACCTTTTTTATTTAGTGATTTTGTTACATAAAAATACATGTCCTTATGTTGTGAATGCGATAGAGCAAATAATCAAAGATGGGATAGAAAGTTCTTCCACATGTAAAGTTGTTGTGGAATTATTTCCACAATAGAACTTGTAGTCAGACTAAATGCGTCCTAAATGGGGTAAACATACAGAAACGTTAGGAACTTGTAATAAAGTGTTACGCAGAGTAATCGAGTTGTGGTCGCTGGACACTACTCCTTCCTCGACTACCTACTGACTCTTACTTATAATAGGTGGGAGAGTCTATTATCTAGACAAGGTGTCTTTCACTATAACATCCCCCTCCTAAAACTTTACTCCGTAGGAGAAAAAGTTTGAATTTTTTTATTTTATTTTATTTATTTATTTTTTTTTTTTTTTTACAGAAAAAGGAGAAAAAAACAAACAAAAAAAAAACTTAATTTTTTTTAGCAACATTGTAGCGTATCTCCTACATTTTGGATCCATTTTTAAATGGTCAGTTGCCTTTCTTTTTCTCTTGGATCGGTGTACCTCAGGTAACATCGTTGCTGGTGTTGGAAGATCAAACGTATCAAAAATCACCTCCATAGGTGTTTCTTCAACTGGAGCGCTGTCAACCATGTCTGAAGAGCGTCGTCTGATCTGGTTAATGTGCCGTCTGCACGTGAATTTTTCACCTTTCACGAAGTACATCATATTGCCAATCCGCTTTTCTATTATTCCACTCTCCCAGAATGATTTATTCTGTTTATATACCTTAAAGTATACTTTTTCACCAGGATTGTACTTCTTAACTTGAATAAATTTTTCTGTACCTGGCTTTGTCTTTTTCGGTAATAATTTGTCGAAGACAGATCTTACCCGACGTGCAAACATCACCTCGGCTGGCGATTGTGTGGCTGGTGTTGCGTTATTTGGGGGTAAGTCTGTATACCTGTAGAAACTTCTGTAGGGCTTCATCTGCAGGTATTTCCCTAGCTTTCTTTAAAGCTCTTTTAAGGGTGTCAACAAATTTTTCAGCTAACCAGTTAGATCTTGGGTGATACAGAGCTGTGGTAATATGTTTGACATTATATTCCTTACAGAAATCTTTAAATTGTTTCGATGTAAATTGACTTCCGTTGTCCGTCACAATTGTGTCTACTACACCAAACCTTGCGAACAACTCCAGCAGGAAGTTTTTCGTACTTTGCGTCGTCGGTTTTCTTATCCTTTGTATTTCAGGCCATTTTGAGAAACTATCCACTACTATGATGTAATGGTATCCATTCAGTGGACCTGCAAAATCCACATGCAACCTAGACCATGGTAGGTCTGTTTTTGGCCAGGGATTAAATTTTACTGGTGGTGCCTTTGCAGCTAAAGCACAGCCTTTGCATTTTGCTACTGTGTTCTCAATGTCCCTGTCCATATTTGGCCAATAAACAAAACTTCACATTAGGCTCTTCATCCTAGTGCTGCCTGGATGACCAGTATGGAAATCTTTTAATATTTGTTTCTGAAGAGTCTATGGAATCACCACACGTTCTCTATATAACAATACTGAATTGCAAAGCGAAAACACATTTGTTGTGTACTGGTCCCTCTTGGATATTTTCTCTTTTACTTTTAAGATATATTCGTCCCTGGTGGCTTCTTCTTTTATTTTTTCTAGAGTTTCCGGAAGTTCCCGAACTGCATTACACACGGTAAATTTCAGCTCTTCTTCTGATTTCAGTGAAGCAATTACCGTATCTTCTAATGGTTCGCTCCTTTTAGGAATTAACCTGGACAGCCCATCAGCATAGCCAAATTTATTGGATGGTATGTACTCCATGCAGAAGTTATAATTTAGCAATATTGTAGCCCATCTTTGTAGTCGGTTTGCTGTATGCTTTGGCAAACCCTTTTTCGATCCAAAAATCGAAATTAGAGGCTTATGATCAGTTTGTAGCTTAAAATGTCGACCGTGGAGAAAACGGTGAAATTTCGCTACTGCAAATATTATTCCTAGCGCCTCTTTCTCTATCTGAGAGTAATTCTTCTCAGGCGAAAGTAGTGCTCTAGAAGCATGAGCAATTGGTTTTACTTGACCATTTGTCATTTTGTGTAAAATACACGCTCCTATTCCATACACACTAGCATCGCAAGCTACTATGATTTCTAAATCTGGATTGTAGTGGGTTAGAAATAATTCCGAGGTTAATACTTCCTTTATCTTTTCAAATGCTTTCTGGCATTCATTAGTCCACTTCCAGGGTTTTCCTTTCTTTATTAGTTCATTTAATGGTTTCCGCAGATCATACATTTTAGGGATGTATATTTGGTAATAATTAGCTAATCCCAAAAAACTTTGTAATGTTGTAATATCCTTCGGAGCCGGCATGTCTTTTATAGCCACTGCTTGCTCTGGGTCTGGCCTTCTACCATTCTTATCGATGATCTGCCCCAGATATTTCACTTTGTCCATGAAAAACTCGCATTTAGTTTCCTTGAGTTTAAATCCAAAATCCTGTATTCTGGAAACTACTGCATTTACATGCTTCACGTGTTCTGCAATACTTGTACTTCTCATGAGGATGTCGTCCAGATACGCTACTGCGAAATCCAAACCACCCGACATTGAATCCATTACTTGTTGGAAAATGGCGGGGGCGACCTTAATCCCAAAAGGTAGTCTATTAAATTTATACAGACCCCGATGTGTGTTAATACACAAAAGTTTAAATGTTTCTTCCTCTACCGGTATTTGCAGATATGCATCGCTGAGGTCTATTTTTGAAAATACAGTACCTCCATTAAGCTTTGCAAATATTTCTTCTGCTGTTGGTAGAGGATAATTATAGTCTGTAAGTGCCGCATTTAACCCCGTTGAAAAATCTGCACAAACACGAATGTCTTTAGACTTTTTCTTCATGTATACCGTCGGAGCTGCCCAATCACTGTAGTCAACTTTTTTGAGTACACCGGATTTCTCTAATCTGTCCAATTCTTTATCAATCTGTTCTATTGAGGCAAACAGAACATTCCTTTTCTTTTTGAATACCGCCTGAGCGTTTTCTTTTAAAAAGAATTTTGCCTCCATCTTGGTACACGTTCCCAAGCCCGGAGAAAAAAACAGTAGGAAATGTTTCCTTTAGTTTCGTTATTAATTTTTCGGCTTTGGAGTTAAAATTTTGTACCTTGTAACAGAAAGAATTTATCGGTAGATCCCATAATTGAAATTCTGTTATCCAATTCGTACCGAGTAAGTTCGTGGTATTTTCCATAACAAATAGTTTAACTTTTCGCGTTTTTTTATTTAACGTGACGTTTGTAACAATTTCTCCAATAAATTGTATTTTTTCTTCCGTCACTGACTTCGCGATTTTCTTTGTCTTCATTAAAGTTGGTTTCCCCAACTTCTTCCATGTATGCAAATTTATGATAGAGAGATCTGAACCAGTGTCAAGTTGCATTTTTATTTTTTTATTATTTCGACGGTAACGAATTTTCTAGTTACTTCATCGTTTACCTTGTTGGACTTTAGTTTTCTTATTTTATTGCCTTTATTTTTTGAACGGCAATGTGAGTGTGTGTGCCCAACTCTTCCACAGTTGAAACATTTTTTATTTTTAAAATTGCAATATCTGTACCAGTGTAGTTCACTGCAAGCAAAACATGGCTTCGGGTGCTTTTGTTTGTTTTTTCCTGGTATTTTACTTTCTGCAATTTTACAATTCTTTTTGTCAGACTGACTTTCTTTTTTGTACCGCATTTTCCTTACATGCAAAATGCCAGACTGTTCTATCTTTTTTGCATCTTTTTTTACGCTAACATATCTTGTGCAGTCTTCTGCCAGATTCTGTACCGTAATACTTGGATTGCTTTCCAATTTTGCCAGTACTAATTTTCTCAACTCTGCGTCTTTTTCCGCTACAAGACCTTGAACAAACACTAAGCACTTAAAATTGTCTGCGCTTAGCTCTGCTAGCTTGAATTCTTCACAATGCTTATTCACATTGGCTGCGTACGTTATATAGTCATGTTCGTCATCTTTAATTAAATTCAAACATTTCCACCTCTTGTAGAACAAAGATGTCTTTTGACTAAATAACTGACTTAATATATTTACCGCCTCGGTAAATGTCAATTCGCTAGTTTTTTTCGGTAAAATGTAGTTTACCAATTTGTTATGCTCAGCAGTTCCTAATTTACTTAAAAGAAGCCTAACCTTCTTTCCTTCAGACCACAAATGGCCGTCCTCGTTATATACGTCAGTATATTTTTTATAATATTCTTGAAAAGTTACCTCTTTATCTGGACTGTACGTGAATATTTCAATTGAATTCCATATTGTATTCTCTGGGAAGGAATCATTTTGTAGACTTTTCTCTTTCCTGTTCTCGGTTATTTCCAGAATTTTTCTTTGAAACTCCCCATGTATTTGTTCCATTTTCTGTTGGAATTGCATCTGTCTATTGAAAGTTTCCTCCTGTAACTGCTTCTGGAATGTATTTTGTTGTTCTAATATTTTTGTTTGTTGTTCCAATTGGAACTTTAAAAAATCCTGGAGTAGACTTTTGCATTCCTCCATTTCTTTTTTTTTTTCAAAGTGTAAATCCGAGGCTTTGTCGCCCACGTTATTTGTGGCGAACAAAATTTTTCTTCCTCCCTATGAGTACGAATTTCGTTGTCAAAACCACTGTGGCGGACAAACTTTTTATTCCTCCTTATGAGTGCAAATCTTCACAGCCAAAAATTGTATTGGCCAATGATTTTTTTTTCTCCCCCGTATGAGTTCGAATCTTCGTCGCCAAAAGTTGTTGTGGAGTTATTTCCACAATAGAACTTGTAGTCGGACTAAATGCGTCCTAAATGGGGTAAACGTACAGAAACGTTAGGAACTTGTAATAAAGTGTTACGCAGAGTAATCGAGTTGTGGTCGCTGGACACTACTCCTTCCTCGACTACCTACTGACTCCTACTTATAATAGGTGGGAGAATCTATTATCTAGACAAGGTGTCTTTCACTATAACAAACATATTATTCAGATTTGTCACATACTGATTATCACATTTCACTATCCTTGTCTCCTCAGTGGTGTCAACAGATTAAAGATATTGAAAGATTTCTTGAAGGATTCATTCACTCAAAAACAGAATTGTTCTTTCTAGATGGAGTATACAATTTAACTGAAAAGCAGAAGAACATGATAGAAGAGCAAGAAAAATTATCAGCTGACTGAAGAATGATGTTATGAATTCATATGAATAAAAGAATTTATCAAAAAAATATATACTGGAAACTTTTGCATCAACCCAATAATTTTTGCTATTGGGAGAACAAGAATTTCAATTTTCAATTGGATTCAGAGTAATGTATATCAAAAAGTAAATTAATGGGACGAAAATAATAATAGCATTGTTTTAACATAATTATAATATACTTTTTATATATAAAATTGTTATTTTATACTGTATTATATCTGTAGCATTAATAGCTGTTGCATATAGATTTTATGCATTAAATGTAAAATAGATAATATAAAACTTTCTAGATAAAAAACATACAAATCTTTATAATGATTAATATAATCAAAGAATATGTTTCTATTATTGGTATTTTAGTAGCCATTCAATAACAAAATCTATAAGTATAATGCTTAATATTTTTATGTAACATTGTACAAGAATTTTATATGGAACAATCACATAATGTGATAATCATAAAATATTAATATACTACTACCATTATTATTATTATTATTAGAAAAGAAGAAGCATGTTGATTTTTATAACATATGTCATGCAATAAAAAATATAAAGACAAGCTAAATAAACACTGTACAAAGAAGAAAACTAAAAGACAAATGAATTGAATTTACAGACAATATATGAAGAAAAAATAGTATTGTCTAAAATATCAGTTTGCAAAGCACTACTGAAACAAATTACAAATCAAAATTTTTCAAAACACACAAAAAAGAACAAAAACAATGTAGCTTTAATGATTGTTTTACAAATCTGTTATCTTGTATTTTATTCTAGTGGTTATTTTATTTTTGTTTTAGCTGATATAATTTAGATTTGAACAGTGGCAAAAAGAAAAAGATCAAAGTGCACAACCATGAATGTAATCTAGAAGCATGAAAGAAGAAAAAAAAACAAGTAAAAATCAACTACTCAGTAATGTAGGGATATATTGAAAAATCAGAAAACTTTCATTTACTTGGTCACTTTAAATTATTTAATGGTCTTTGAAATATAAAATTCAGATGAAAGATTTAGATTAATAATGCAATTCTACTCAATCATTATAAAAAAAGACATGACACTGAGAAAATTATGACTTAATACATGTCTACATTTGTTTACTTGTATACATATTTTTATATAAATTTTTAATCAAGCAGACAAGAATTCAAACAAATGAAAAACCTAATTCTCTGACTAATATGATTTTATAGGTTTTTTCTTTTAAACAGTATTACCAAAATTGCTGTAAGCTGGAATCATGGTTTGTCATGACAGTCTGTTCCTAACACTGGAAATTATTTTAAAACTTAATAACCAGTCTTCTTACAAAATCAGTAAATATAAGTAAAACATATAAAGTAAATAAATTTCTGCAGTCATAATACAAGCAATGCTGAATAAAAACTAATCATTTCTAAGTTTTTCATTGGATATATCAGGTCTTAACCTAAATTATAGACTAAGTGAGAACTCTCAACATACTGGTATTACAGGGTACAGCAGAAATACTGCCAATATAATAGTAAGACATTAGCTACATGGAGACACTATTACCACTAATGTCTTACAATTATGTGGGAGGTATTTTATAGACACAAAAGAGTTCCTATATTAAAGTATTGTTACAAAAATTATTAAAAATGAAAAAACTATTTTAAATGAAAGAATGATAAGATTATATATATATATATATATATATAAATACACACACACACAAGTTGGGGACAGAAGTACCCCCCCCCCTGAATATTTGCATATATTCTAAGGAAATGTGAATATTTGCAAGTATTTACTGAATTTACCATAAATAGTTGATTCAATATTTAGTTTTGAATAATTGGAGAAATTTTTATAAGTTTTGATCTATTAGTTACAGATTTTTCTAAAAATTGGTGCAGTCCAACATTATTTGCCCCCTTCCCTTATGGAAGTTATGAAATAATATTGCTCTATTGCAATGCTTTATTTCTTAATTTGACATTTAATTCAAACACCCTTTGAAAATGAAATAGTATTGACCTGATAGTAGAACATTCTAAAAAGGTAATGAAGCCAATATGCAAGTGCCATGTACCATAACTCATTCATTCTGCAACCATGGCAAAGACAGTGAAACGTGAAAAGGAACTCCAAATGAAGATAGTTGATGCGTACAAACAAGGTGATGGATATACAACACTTTTCAAGCAATTAAATGTTCTTAGATCAAAAATTCATAGCATTATCAAGAAATACAAAGAGACTCATTGTGTTAAGAATGAATTAAGGATTGGCAGAAAACAGTTAATTTCTGAGAGAATGGAAAGGAAAATTGTCAGAGATGTCTTGAAGAATCCTAACTTAATGACAAAGGACATTGTCAATGATGTAAAGACATCAAGGATGAATGTATTGATGTAGACAGTCACTAGATGCTTTCATCGAGCAGGACTTCAAGCTTGTAACCCAAGGAAAACTCCCTTGCTTAAGACTAGAAAGCTAAACTGTCGATTAGTTTATGCTAAAAGGCATATAGAACATGTGAGTAAGTATTGGAACTCTGTTTTAGGGTCAGATGAAACTAAACTCAAATTAATTGGTCACATGAACTCATGTGTTGTATGGAGGAAAGTGAATGAAGCTCACAAACCAAAAAAATACCCTACCTACAATTAAGCACGGTAGTGAGAGCATTCTGCTCTGGAGATGTTTTACTGCTTCTGAACCAGGAGAGAACAGGGGACCATGGATAAAGAGCCGTGTTTGGCTATTCTTAAGAATAATATAAAACAATGTGCACAAAAGCTGTCTTTGAGGCATCACTGGACATGCCAACATGACAATGACCCAAAACACACACCATGAATTGTTACAAAATACTTAGATGACACTAAAATTAAGATATTGGTGTACTCTGCACAGAGTTTTGACCTAAATCCCATTGAAAATTTATGGGCATATTTGAAGGAAAAAGTAAGAGAAATAAATCCTTCAAATTTGGAGGAACTAGAAGCTATTGCCAAGGAAGAATGGAGCAAAATACCTATCAGTGTGTGTCTTGTAAGGAACTATCAAAAATGATTAAAGGCAATAATCAAGAATAAAGTTTACACAATTGGTTACTGAGGCAAGAGGACCAATAATTTTGTCCTATGTTAAATGTTTTTTGGTGTTATTTTGTATTATTGTTTTGACATAAAAATAAAAATTTTGTTGTGGGCATCACTGCACATGGTTTTAAATCCATTATTTCATCATTATACAAACACGTATAAGAAATAGCCATTTGAATAAACAAATAAATAAAGAGATTAATAGATAGATAATAATAAAACAGAATCCTCTCGACACTTAATGACCTGCTGTCGCACCATGAAATATCTTTCGCTTTAAACTAACTAGACAGTGACCGTCACCATCTGATTTGAAATAGAGACCCCACCATAACCTGACATAAACTTTCCGAAGGTGACTGGTCTGTAGATAAGAATTAACACTTCGACCACCTAACCAAAATGGCCGCCCCCAGCCATTTCCATAGTAGTTAATGTTGCAAGAGATCATACTTATAAACATGCGCAAACCACAAGATAGCTTATTCCTAAATTTTCGCTTGAGGATGAAACGGGACTCGATAGCTTAATTCAACTTAATTTCAATAATTATATTGAGGGTTTTGGCTCTCGTTTTTGAAACATGAGAACTCTTATGTAGCGAAGGATTCATATATTTTTTTAAATATTATAATATAAGCTCTACTTCTGTATGGAGCACTGTCTTTTTAAAAATAAAAACAAAAATACTAAAGAACTCCGGATTATTTACCTAACGTGTTCTTTCCTATTCTTATATATATATATATATATATATATATATATAATTATTATTGCAGCAAAAATTCTTTCAAACATGTTTGGTTGAATAATATCAACAAATTCTGTCCATCCAATTTCTTTTTTAACTTTTTCAAAGCTAATCTTATTTCATCAACAACATGGTTTGGGAAATTACTGTTGATAAGCGATTTCCTCTTCAGACACACTGTTTTATAGAGAATTAAGCAACATAAAACAAACACTTGCTACCTAAATTGTATGATCCTTAAGCAAACAAGGACACAAACAGAATATATATATATATATATATATATATATATATATATACATACACACACACACACTACCAGTCAAAAGTATTTGGCCACCCTTCAAAATTTTTATTTCTCATCCTAAAAGTGTCATTGTGTTATTTTTAATGAAACAAGTTAAGCACTACAATGGTTTTATTTATTATACTAAATACAAGTCTTCCTTAACCAGATATCTTTTGAAAAATTGATTTGAAGGTGTTTTTCTTCTTTAGTACTGAGCATGAATAAAATATTTTCCAAAAGTGACATTATACCACCACTTGAACTCAAATTAGACTATATTGTGTTGAATTACTGCTTGCTAGATACTACCTGTTTTACCGATGCTACCAATGTACCTTGCCCAGTAGCGAAATCTGTTATTCTTATTTTGTTTAAATTAAAACCTAAATTTTGCAACTTTCTTCTGGATAAAAACATTTTTTTCAACAAAACGCCCAAAACACATGAATTTACACTTGAACAAAGACAAGAGATCATTACTTAAAAAAAAAATGAGGATATTCAAGCAGAAAAATTTCAAGAAGACTGTGAAGCTGGCTTATATGGCAGAATTGCTGTCAATAAGTCACTGTTGGGGAATCAAAACAATGTCAAAGGGCTCCAGTGGGTCAAGGTGCACAAAGACTGGACAATAGAGCAGTGGAATAATGTCCTTTGGACTGACGAATCAAAGTTTGAAATCTTTGGGTTAAATAGGAGGGTCTATGTGCAGTGAAGAGTTGGGGAAAGAGCTGCAATCTCCTGTATCACACCAACTGTAAAGCATGGAGGAGGCTTTGTTATGGTGTGAGGGGCTTTTGCCAATTGCAAAGTTGGGGATTTGCACAGCATACTGCAGCATCACAGGATCCCATCTGGAAAGCAGATTGTAGGTCAAGAATTTGTACTCATGCAAGATAATGACCCAAAATATACTAGTAAACTCTGCCAGAGGTACACTAAATGAAAAGAGGAACAGCACATCCTTCAACTGATATCTTGGCTGGCACAATCAGTGGACTTTAATCCCATTGAACTGGTGTGGGATGAACTTGACTGAAAAGACAGAGCAAAACAACCCACAAGTGTGGCTCACCTCTGGCAACTCTTGCAGAAAAGCTGGGCAGAACTATCTTCAGTCTACCTCCAGTCTTTGGTGGAAAGTATGTTGAGAATTTGTGAAGTAGTGATAGCAGCCAAAGGGGGTCATTTTGATGAATCAAACGTTTTTGAAGATTTTATAATTTTTGGGTGAATTTATATTTAATGTGGCTCAGGAAGACTTGTATTTAGTATATAATAAATAAAACCATTGTGTTGCTTGTTTCATTGAAAATAACACTTTTAGGATGGGAAATAAAAATTTTTGAGGGTAAAAGTTAAATACTTTTAACTGGTAGCACATATATATATATATATATATATATATATATATATATATATATATATATATAAAGTACTGTTGAACAGTTTATAAGTATTGCAACCATGATACACAATGCCAGATTTTATTATGTCAGTCAATATTTTTACAATCAAATTGGGATTTTGTTTTTTTAAAATCTTTTCACCCCAAGCAAGGCAATAATTTCACTAAGGTGCAGGAGGTTACAGGGAATGAAAGAGAATGAGAAGACTTTAGAGAGGAGAAGTGAGGAAAAGGATAATAAAGGAACAGGTTTTGGGAAAACAGAAGGTGGCAACTGACGTTGCATTTAAAATTTTGAAGATTTTAGGTAGCAAGGAAACAAAAAATGAGAAGGCAAGAAGTACCTAGTTAGTTCAAAAGTAAAACAGTGAGACCAAGTTGCCAATCTAGTAGAATGCTTACATATTTGTAGAAGAGTCAGAGGGAAGCCACGTCATGCCAGGGAGAAAGTGACTGAAGTTGAGATGCCAGGTCAGGATAGATTACATTACAGAACCTTTTTTCAATTTTTTTCAAGGATTTCAAGATATATAGTAGGAACACCAGACCAGATATGGTAGCATTATTCAATGCACGGACAAATAGTAGATCTATAAATATGGAAGTAGGATTCTGATGAGAAGAATTGTTTGGCACAACACAGTGAACTAGTTTTCCGAGCAGTAGACTTAGCAATGATTCAATATAATCACCCTTCTATCTTTCATTTTATTTTTGTTGATTTTTCTCAAATGTCAGTGGAAAATGTGAGCCCAAGAAGGCACAAAGTGTTGTTCTCCTTGAGTTTATCATGGAAATAAAAGCAGTTTTGTTTTGGAAGCATTCAAATTTACAAGCTATTTCTTGTCCTAGTTAACCACTTGTGATGACTTACCCCGGAACTCTAAACGCGTACGAACGTGTCTTGCCTGCGTGGCGAATCCTGCAAGAAACATGGCCGCTTGTGAAGACGCGTTTTATGTGCGCCGGTCTCGTTCAGAACGAGATTGCGTAACAACACATGCAAATTTTGCAGTGTCGGAGTGCCATAAAAAGGAGACGTTAGCGGCACAGATAGCTTCAGTCTTTCGGCGGAGGACGTGCGAACTGACTGACTGGCGTACTAAGAGGCAGTTATAGCCGGTACGTTTGATTTGGGTGGAAAGGAGTCTTGCAATCTCTTTCTGTGTAGCGACGGCAGAGAAGAACAGCTCTTGTCACTTTGCTTATTTGTTTTTTGTGTGTCTTTACCGTCTACACCACTGATTAGAGGTCCTTTTTGAGAGCAGTTGCTAGTTTTACTTTGTCGAATCTGTTGGACTTGCTACTAAGATGGGAATAAATAGTTATGTCATCTGCAGAAATACCTAGTTGGGAAAGTCATTGATAAAGATCAGAAACAGCATGGTCACTGCATTAATATGAAATGAACTAAAAGTATGTCTATTTGGCATGACCATCATTACATGATTTGTTAGGAATGATTGGATTAAGCCAAGTATTTGTCCAGAGACACCATAGCTCTTGAGCTTGTGGAGAAGGCCAACATACCAAACCCTGTTGAATGCCTTTGAGATATCTAGGACCACAGCCTGAGCTTCCCCATTCTTTATAGACAAATTCAGTGATGGCCATTAATACATCAATGGTAGATCTGGAGAAACGGAAGCTATATTGTTTAAAAGACGGCTGTGTGAAGTAAGATGCTTAACCAATTCAGTGTTGATTAGAATCTCTAATACTTTGCCAAAAAGAGGTAAAAGACTAATAAGGTGATAATTTGAGGGTTAAGATGGTTCCCCAGATTTCTTGACGACAGGAACTATAGAGGAAGACTTCCAACACTGGAAAGCAAGAAGTAGCAAGGAATTTATTGTAAAGTTTGGAGAACTGGAGCCAGTTCAGGATCACATTTCTTTAGGACAATTGCAGGGATACCATTGAATTTGCAAGCCTTGTTGGGGATCTAGCTTAGAAATGATAGCAGAAATCATGGCAGGAATAATGTGTATATCACTTAGTAGAGAGACTGTTCTAGGAGTGGGGGAAATTAGGCAGAGATATTCCAGAAGAGTTGAGAGTGAAGTTGAAAGAGAGTTTCTGAGCAAAGCACTGCTTTATCTGCAGTAGATGATAACACTTCAAATTGAGTATTTGCTCTTGTTCAGTACACACTTGCAGAGCTTTCAGTAATCTCTAGAACCAAACTTGTGAGAGGCTATATGGTGTCACATTCTATCAGTGAATAGTGACTTTGCATCTTAAATGACATGCTTACATTGATTATAAGCAGTGATAAAGAGATGGCTGTTACAATCGGGATTAACCAAATGTTGTTGGCTAAATTCATAGGATAAATATATCATGTAAATTCCAGCTTATGATATCCATTTTTATTACAAATATTTACAATAACTTACTTGGTTGCATGAGATTTTGTATATAACCCTAGTGTTGTTCATAAATATATGAGTGCAGTTATTGATGTTTATTCTTTAATTTCAGATATCTAAAGATTGTCATGGATCATAAGAAAGATTTAGCCTCAAAATAGAGACAAGGTGTGGTAAAGTTATTGAGTGAAGTACAATGTTGGAAATTGTAAAACACTGAATATAGATCAGAGAATGATCAAAAAAGAAATTGAAAACACTGGTAAGATAAGAACGAGAATAAAAACTGGCTTTAAGAATGTCACAGAAAGAGATTTGAAAAACAAAAACAAAAAAAAAACAATATAAACAAATCAAAGTGGACTAACCCAGAATATATATTTGTAGAAGCTGATATCACAAATCAAAACATGCAGAAAATTAAGAACATTGGAAAATCATGAAAACAACCAAATTAACACCTTTAAGTAAACATTACAAAGAAAAATGTGTAAGCTGGGTGAAGAAGTACATAAAAACTGATTTCTCAACAGTAATTTGTAATGATGAATGTAGAGCTACATTGGCTGGACTGGAGGTGGGTTCTTCATGAAAATAGTAAACTAACATAACTTCAAAGACAATAGGGGTGAAATGGCCTATTGATTTGGGCTAGTATAGTAGGCAGTAAATAATTCTTGGGTATATCTATATAAATATGATCACTGCCCATTCTGTTTATCTTATAAATAAAACCATTTTTAGTAATCCTAACAGAACTTAAGATAATGTTTGTAACTATATATTAACATAACAATTGATGTCTTCAGTTGTACAGTTCATAACTATTAGCTTTAAGCTAAAGCAAAACAAAGCTTCTTTAATTATTGCCCTCTTTGACCCCCCCCCCCCACTACCCAAAAAAAGTTTTCAAGACTGAATGTTCTCTAGAATATTGCTGGGAAGTAATACAATCTGCTGTTATAATGTTAAAGTTGAAAAGTTTGCAAAATCAATGTATGAAAAACTGATTATAAAATATCAAGAAGTCCATATTAACATGTCAAGTAATAAAATAATACTTTATTCATGTATATGGGATATTGTGCGAATCAATCATATGTTTCCCTGGCTTATATCTTTTGGATTTATTTATAAGTAATAATTTATATTGCATTTAGTTTGCATAATAAAACTTGAATACCCTCAAGTAAGTTAATGATAATATTCTTAATAAGGATAAATATTATAAACTGAAATTTGCCTGATATATTGCTCATATAATTATATCTTTGAAAGTTCTACCCACATTACTTACTTAATGACAATTTTCTTGTGAAACCACAAACTTGCATAATAAAATCCAACATAGTATAGGTAAGGAGAAATGAGTAAAGAAAGCATACTTTATCATTTAAATGTAAGTCAGAGTTGAGAGGAAAAAGTTGAAAAAGCAAAGCTTGATCCTAAATATTACCTTTTGGAACATTCTCTGGTGACTGACCAAGAACAAAGGTTCCTTCATTTATTATCTTTGGGCTATGGGCCCAAATCTTCATGGCTGGCAAATTCTGTTTATGATTGTCATCACATATTCCAACTTTATCCAGATTAGTGTCCACTTGCTTTGAGACTGATTTAGCTTTGTTTTCTTTGTCCTGAATCTCCTCACATGAAACCCAGAAGCTTTGTGCCTGGGGAAGGTCATCCGAAGGCTCAGGTTCTTCCTCTTGTACCACACTTAATCCAGTGTTATTATTAATACTGGACTGGCTTGTGTCTTCTGGTTCGTTATCAATATCCACAGTTTTGTTGCTTTCTAAATTATCACCCTTAGCCATTTCTGTGGACTGGCTAGAAGGAACCTGGTTAGGATTTAATTCTTTCACCTCAGCTGAAAAAAGGTTAAAAATGTGATATTTGTATGCAGTTGGTTATTAGGTTAATTTACTGTTCGAGTTAGTGTACTTTGTTGTTAGTAACCAGCAATATCAGAAAATATTCTCGGATGTGGCTTCATTATTATTATTGTTGTTATATTGAAAATAATTTGGAATCATTTTGTCAAAGATAATTCCAAAAGCAATTTAATTGCATGTTTGGCATAATTACTCTAAAAACAGTCTCCCAAGAGATGTACTCAAGACTTATTTTAATTTGAGTACATCTATATAAATGTGATCACCCACCATTCTGTTTATCTTATTGATAAAAGCATTTTATTTATCCTAACAGAACTTATTAACAGCTATATGTTAACATGACAATTGAAAAAAAATTAATGCCCAAACTATTTTTGCAAATAGAATAATTTTAAATGTCCTTTTCAAAAATAATATCTATATAAAAACATCAGTGTGCATGTGTGTTTATATATAGATCAAGAGAGAGAGAAATGAATGTTCTATAATAAATCATGATAATAAAAAATATCAATATTTTTATGCTTGCTTTCTAAACTAGCATTTGCCACAGATTATATTTTAGACAAATACAAACAGGAAATTATTAGATGAAGCATTGTTGACAATTATTAATTTTTGAATAGAAGCCCCTTTATCTTAAATTCAGCTACATATCATTGCAACTACTAAAACTCTATGGTGATATCAATGTTGGAAAGCAAATTAAGATTAAATAAATTCTAAAATTTCAAATTAATTCCAGCATTACCTTTTTATTAACAGAGATAATACTATAAATATTTGCTGTAAAGAAATAACTATTTTGAAACTTCCAATTTTGTTATTTTTCATTAAGATGAACTTTATTATGTAATTTTTTACTGAAAAATTAAATTGGGATAATAAGAATATTTCATAAGATATATGAATGTGACTTAAATATTTTGCTATCAAATGCAAAAGAACAAAAAATCCTGAGTTTTATTAGTGTTCAAATTAAATGAATCATTGTAAGTTACTAATTTTTGATGAGTAATTTTTTTATCTTATTTTTGTTGACCTTTATCACAACTACCAGATCATTCTATAATTCTTAAATAAGTAGCATGGGCTGGAAATAAGGAATAAATTTCCAGTAAGATTTCTGTTAGACTTGGAAGCCCGTTTTAATGTGTCAGTTCCTTACTGATTAGGCTAGAAAAGACGACCAGATTTAACAATCTAGCTCAATTTTTGAATGTTATATGTTGCCATCTTGTATGCTTATATTTTACACCAATATTAGATGTTTACATTCATCCATTAGTCATATTACATCTAATAGTATTTGAATTTTAGGGATGAAGTAGTGTTAATTATTATTTATTTTTACAGGCATATCATCTTAATTTTTGATGTTTTATTGTAAGTCTCAGATTGTAGAATGACAGAGTCAACTGGGAATAAAGAATAAACTTCAATCAAGATTTGAACTTGCACTACTTTACTCAAAATTTTCTGGAGGCTTATTTTGATTTCTGCTCTTCAGTACTTGATTAACAGTTGCAGAATGACAGTTTGGGAGTTGTGATTAAAAAGTAACAAAAATAAGGTTTAAGAAATACCAAAAATTAATAATTTTTCATGTTGTTCTAAAATAAATAAATAAAACAAATATCTTATGCATAGAATTATCCATTTTGGAGGATACTGTTTCCCATGGAAATATCATTATTTGATGTTGCTGTATATAATATAGGCATAAAAGTATCTTATTGACAAAGTAAAAATAAAATAAAATGCTATTTTATTTCTTTTTTTACTTACACTAGAGAAAGCATGAATTAAGAAATATCACATGGTCAATTGTTTTTATAAAATTAATTAAATTTGTTATTTAAAATTCTTTGAAATAATCTAACCATTTCTATAAATTGAATATTCTATAAAAACTTAAGACTAACAAAAACAATCGAACAAATACAACTAAAAGATGACTGACATGCAGGTCAAAACAAGAAAAGAAAAAATTATAAAAATAATAACAAAAGAATAATTCAAATGAATAATTTAATAAAAGCTTACGAGTGGTGGCTAGAGTTGGCAGTAATAAGGATTTATTCTGTAGCACATTTATTAAAGAGTCTCCAGAAGGTTTCCATTTTTGTCGAGACTGAATAGCTGATGTTCTTTCAACAGAATCTAAAATGTAGAGAAAAAATACTGTATATACTGTAGAAAACAGACAAACATCAAAGAAATGTAACAAATTGTACTAAAATATAAAAGGAGTTGCTTAATGTATGCCATTTCACAATCATCCAAATAATCTTGTTTAATTGCCTTATCAAAACTTAGAAGGCTGGGAGAAGTGGGCCACATATTGTAAGGTGGGCCTAAGATTCTGAATACGCTGCCATTGTCTCTGGTCATGCAGAAAACAGTCTAGTCTAATAGATTTTCCAAAGGTTACCTTACATACACATGTATCCATAAACATAATGCATACACAAAACATCTAAATACAAATGCTAACATTTGTCCATCATCAAAATGTTTCATCATTTATTCTCAATTATTCTAAACCAATATACAACAATCCAAATGCAGATGTTATAATGAACTGGAGTCTCTGAAAAGATGCTTATCTTTTACCTGCAAGTGTATCTTGAAGTGGAAGGTCTTCCAAATGAATACTCTCCTTCTGACTCCAGCGAGAGCGGCTGGGACCAGCATCGTCTACTGATGCTGCAGAAGAATCTTCCTCTTGTTTCTGTTTGAAAAGACAAGATTAAACTTCCTAAGTTAAGAATTGTGAGTGATCATTCTCACTAGAATATTTATGTATCAATCTATACTTTGAACAAATTCTTTTCGCTTAGTCTAATAAGTTAAACAGATCCTTTTTGAAAAGTTTCCATAAATGTCAATAGTTTTGTTTAAAAATAATCTGAAGGAAAAAAATTATTAGGAACAAAAACAAAAAAAAGGAAAAAAACTGTTTGGTTTACCAAGAAATTTTACAAACAGATTCTGAAATAATTCAGGTCTAATAATTATTCTTAGAAAGTTGAATTATTTCCAATATTAAAAATATAAGATAGATTTTACAGGGCAGATAATTTTCACATGTATTTTTTATACATTTTTATTATCAAAACATTTCTGCATTAAATATTAACTAATTTTTTTTCATAAATTATACACTACTAGCAGCATGGCTCGGCGTTGCCCGTGCTTGATTCAAAAATTGTACGTTTAGGTAGTTTCTTCTTACTTTTCAACGAATATGTGTAAACTGATTTGCAGTACAAACGATAGTTACGCTCACCAAGCGTTTCATGTGACAAAACATACTGCCTCCGTTGAGATTGACTGGAAAGCCTCAAAGAGGCCTTTACCTCGGTTTCCTCCTCCCGCTTTCTTTTTGCCGCAGAGGCTCTTTTAGAATGCCTGCTAAGGTTGCCTCGCCATGGTATTTTGACACGCTTAGCAAAGCTGCCGGATTGGTCATCACCACGGCACTCAGAAGAGTGCAAAGCAGAGGTTGAAGTAGACGCCAGCCGCTTCTCCCCCAAGGAGGCGCACTCAATGGAATCCTGCTCCCGTTTCTCCTTAGCCGGTGAGGCTTTTTAGAACGTCTGCTAGGGTTGCCTTGCCTGGGTGTATTTGCAGCTTTTGCAGAGCTGCCGGGTTGGTCATTGCCACGGCACGCAGAAGAGTGCAAAGCAGAGGTTGAAATAGACGCTATATGATCATCTGTAACCGGAGTTATTATGTGCTCCTCCGCAGTCGCCTGTTCTGCATGTGTAACATTAACGGTGTTAGGGGTCTTCAGTTGCTGACGTGCGGATATTTGTCGTGTAGGAGCCATTTGAAGGGTTGTAGAAATGCTGTGTAAGAATGCGAATAGAAGTTGAAGCTGAAGCGGTGCAACCTCATTGTATACGAAAACTAAAAATGCAGTGGAGCGGTATGGAAAAAGCTTCTCCTAGCTATGGGCCGTGCTTTCTGGCAGCACGAAAACGTCGCTGTAGGAAGAGGTTACGCAACCAAAACGTTGAAGCGTTGAAGGTTAAAAAGTAGTGAAACACTGAGGTGTACTGGGATGTGTAGTAAAGGCAGAAGAGAAGTAACTTGTGACAGCAGTTAACTGTCTAATAGCAAAACTGAACTACGAAAAGGTAGAAATAGGTATGGAACGCTAAGATGGGCTGGGCTGCGCAGTAAAGGCAGCACGTTGAGATAAAATGGGTAATGCAAACGTTTGAGCAAATAGGCAATGAAGTACTGAGGTGTACTGGGCCGCGTAGTAAAGGCAGTACACTTCAACTTACAGTGAAAACTGTAACATGGAGGTAAAATAGGTTGGGCAAATGATTGAGTAAATAAATAACTTGCGACAGCAGTTAACTGTCTAATAGCAAAACTGAACTATGAAAAGGTAGAAATAGGTATGGAACGCTAAGATGGACTGGGCTGCGCAGTAGAGGCAGCACGCGAAGATAAAATGGGTAATGCAAACGTTTAAGCAAATAGGTAACTTGCAGTAGCAGAAAGCTGTCAATTAAGCCAAGGACAGATGCGTTAATGGCGATCAAATCAAGACGTGAGTGCGGATGCAGCCGCACTGAAGGTATTTAAAGGGAGCGTGACTTGTCATTAATTGGTGTAGCCTGGACAATGGCCATGACTTAGACCAATGAATGAGCTCACGCAAAATGGAAGATGCTAGCGTACATTCACGCATGCGCACATGATTTGGCAAGCGCAAGGCTTGGCTGTAAAATGAAATGGATTGGGAGGAAGCCCTGCTGTTTTAGCTCAAAAACTCCTTGTCAGGTCTGGGATGCAGCCTGGGCTAGGGGAAAAGGTTTAAAGAATTGGAAAATGGACTCCTGAGGGCGGAACCATTTTCACTCAGCATGTATGCGGGGTTTTTTTTCAGTAAAGACACGAATAAAGGAAGTGCTTATTTTGGTAAGATGTGACGATTAAAGCAAAAGTGTTGACAAAGTCGAATATGTCATTTGTGGCTCAAAGTCAGACCTGGTAGTAGGGATAAAAAAGCCGAATTTCAATGGCCCTGCACCCATTCCAGAATTTGTGATCAAATGTTTTCTTCCACTCCAGTGTACGCACTGACCTATTTCTTCCCGCGCATAGTGTGACCATAAATTAATCTGCATTTAGGAAATACCCAACCGGAAAAACATTTTTACGGGTTGACCAATTGTCGATTTGCACACTGTTTGGGGGCGCTCAGAGTTGAAACTTCACATGGTGACTCCCAATGGCCTCCTCATAAATCCGGTCAGTTTTCACTAAAAACCGACATGTGGTTCAGGCGCAATCTGGGCGTATCGGTTTTTGGGTTTTATCGATTGTCTGCGCTGTTTAGGGGTCCATGGTCATGAAACTTCTGAACAACACTTCTAATGGTAGACTCTAAGAGGGTGTCAAATTTGGTTGAAATGCGATCATTCCTTCTGTAAGCAGATTTTTTCGATTAGCGATTTTTTCGGAACCTGAGTCTGAACTCAAAAATCGGGCTCTGTCATGTCCTTACGGCAGCTATTTGCAAACTTGTGGTGAAAACTGCATCGAAATCGGGTGAGAAATGCGGCCTGGGCGAGGTAACAACACCCATGACAGACAGACAACATGAGAAATATAGATAGTAGATATTAATAATTTAAAAAAATACATTTTGGCATGATTTTAGAAATAATGTCATGTACTTCTCTTTATAAATAATGAATATTCAGTGGTCGGGAAAGTCCATGTAATTTTTCTGGCACAGATAAAATTAAAGCCAATATAGTAGAATGTACTGTGTGAAATCTAATTGTCTGCCTCACACACATCTTGCTCTCAAACAATAGCATTGAAAAGGATTTTATTCAAGATCTATTTTTTTTTTTTTAGATACAAAAATATATATTTTGTCATTACAAATTTTATAACAACTTCTAATGACTAATAGCACTGCATTTAAGTTAGATTTCATGCAAATTTATTGGAGTAAAAATCACCAAAATTACATTCAAATGAGGTAAAAGAGAAAAAACAAATAGAAATGCACAAGCATTTAACTCTTGTAAAAACTCAACCAAAATGTGGGGAATGTTTTTTTATAGTAAATTTTGGAAACACTGCAGCTATGTTCAAGAGGACTTATTTTGAGAATAACTTCTGTCAGCATTAACAGTGGTTGTACAGTTACAACTTCCTGGGTGGTAAGTAGTTATGGTAGTGTGGTTTGCATTAGTAATCATTCATTTTTCTCTATCAACTGTCTTGCCATGTCAATGATGAGACATCATGCCAAGATATCTGGTGATGGGACAGAGTACAAAGATGTGATTTCATATCTTTTCCTAAAAGCATTAATGCTAAACAAATATAAACAGAATTGACTGATATTCAAGCTTAGTTTGCCAATACTATTTTTCATGTTAATAAAGGTTATATTTCTTTTTATAGAGAATAATTAACAATCATATGACAATGAATGGGTCTTACTTTTTCAATTGGCTCTTTGTTCCTATAAATCTCTCCATCTCTGAAATGCACAAAGAAGTGAAGTTAGAAAAGAGTTTATGACAGAGAAAAAAAGTGTTGATTTCCAATCTCTAATGGGGATGACTGCAAAACTCCCTGCCCCTTTTATAGGCAAAAGTCTACAAAATGCGTGCTGGAATATTTTTCTTAGACAATAAAATAGGTCGGTTTACAATTGGATTTGACTCAGTCCAGATCTACCTTATCTTGCACACCCACTGCGCTCGCATGTCTGGTCTTGCTTTTGTGTGCAAGCACCAACCCATAGTTTATAAACTCTTTTACCTTCTTACCTGTTGATTTGCTTAACGTATATTCTTTGCTTGCTTGATACTATTTCATTTTTGCCCTTTTTTCTCTTTATTGCAAACTTTATTAATTCTGTTCATTGGACATTGTTCTATTTATTTTGTATTTTGACCATGACTTCTAACTTATCAAAAAGTAATGGTTGAAAAAAATATATGAAAATATTTGATCGAGTTAGTAATCTTTGTATTTTTCTTTTTTTTTTTAGATATAAATTAATAATAATGAATTCAAGAATATTAAATGTTCATAATATAAATATTAAGCTACTGAAGCATGAAATTGATAGGAATCAACACTGAATGCTGACTATACTCAAGGTATTAATATAGAGGTTCCTTAAAAAATTTTTTTTGCATTAGCCAGAAATTATTTGTTGATAGGACTGAAAAGTAAATAATCTATTCACAGGTTGGATATTCATTTACTGTCATTTAAAGATAAACAAAAGAAAAATATTAAAAAAAGACAAAAGACATAAAATGCATTTTTCAAACTCTTAAGCACTAGCTTTTTTTTTTTTTTTATTCTATCAAAGAAAAAATTCTTTATTCAAAAATTAATTTACCCTTTTGCATTTGCTTCAATGTCTTCATCATTCTGAGATTCATCATCTTTAACACCAATGTCTTTGAGAAGTTGAGTAACGGATTTCTTTGGCTTTTGTCTGTAAAGAAAGAACCATAACTCATGACAGAGACGACCATTAATATTGTTGAAGAACTGATCAAGTTTTTATGCACATATAACAGTTTTAACATAAATTTTAATAAGTGTATGAAATTATATGACATTACTCAGTGAAATAACTTTGGTGTTTACTTCTTCATCTTGAAATAAGCTAATCATATAACCAAACATGATTTACTTCTTATTCTATAGTGTTGTGTCATGCCAGAATAGAGTTTGTATTCAATATCAGACCAGACTAATCAAGGGAACCTGGTACAAAGTGAATTGACCTTCTAGCTGCTAAATGCAGAATCACATGACCTCACATCTGCACTCATTTTTGCAAGTGTGGGAACAAGCTGCATAACAGAGATAGATATATAATCAACCACCCCAGAGAGTCTCTCACACATTGCACATCTTTCAAAATCACTCTTCCAACAAGTAAGGAACCTTATTTTCAATTAATCTTTCCTTTATATTATAGTGAACAATATCCTTATCCAGTAGCATTGCTTGCACAGATTCCCATGACACTGCTGCCATCCAATTCTATTGTACATCATATTCGGCAGGTCAGAAGGATTGCAGTTAATATAATCACAAATCTGCATGATATATGTCATCCTCTGCTAGCTTTTCCTTGTGTAGGCTACCACAAAAGAACTTCACTAACAATTTCCTCTTTAGCTCTTCAGCAATGCCCTGTCTATCCGACTCAACACGCTTTGATGAAGTCTGATACTGGGCAAAGGTCCCCATACAATTGTTTATTGGTCAGACGATCCCTCCAACTGACATTCAAAGACACAGCATGTGAGCGTAAGCACCATCCAATCTTCTTTCCAGTTTTATGGTCAGGGTCCATACTGAGCAGCAATATAGTAGAAGTAACAGTTGCTTGAAAGAGGCTCTTTTTATGGCTGGAAGTCCAGACGTCCACATTAGAGATAACTTTTTGATAGCACTCCAGGCTTTACCAATGCAAGTGTTTACATTGCTGTGGCAATAAAATAAACACATCCCATCTCCCCTCTCACTTGTAACCATCCACTATAATAAAATAAACGTTTTCACCAATAAAGCTAAATTAGTCAAATAAAACTTTATAAGCTTCTACTTGGAGTTGTCACTATATTATGATTGTTTTTGCAGCTAGAGATGTTATTACCTAGATAAGTAAATTCTTCTACAGTTAAAGTGTACCAGATGCTGTTTTTGATTTAAGCTTATGTATTTTGTTCTGAGTTAACATGGAAACCAATACCTTTTGCTGAATGTTCAAGATTATGGAGAAGTGTCTCTACTTGGTTTATTAGATCAGAGAGTAGCGCTAAATCATCAGCATAATCTACATCTGTAAACAAGAACACCTGAGTGAATTCAATGTTTATAAGTGATGAGGATTTAGAAGAGGAAATATCAGTTTTATTTCTACAAAAACTGCTTGCAGTTTATATATGTATAAAAGGGAAAAATGTTTATTACTTTTAGATCAGCATTTGGGGAGTGGAGAGCTTCATATTTACTAAGTTTAACTTAACCTGATTCAAGCCGAAACAGCAATAATGCAAAGTAGGAAGATTGTGCTGTATTAAATTTCTACGTGTGGAGTGCCTTGAAAATCAGCATTCAAAATTCTGGCTTTTTACCTTAACTTAAACTGTTTTGATCTAATAAACATCCAAGTTTGAAAATCCTGAATGTACGATGTTAAGAATGCCAAACATCCGAGGGAATGGTTGAGACTTGTAACAAATTAAATACTGGGTGAGGAGTGTATGGTAATCACTTCTGTTTTTTTTTTCCTCCCTGTATTTTAAAAGTAGAAAACTGTATTTTCTCAGAATTGTAAACCTGACACTTTTGGTGGATTTTGTAACCAGTGGTTAAGCACTGTTGCAATAATATTAAGTCAATAAATTGCATTTTATCACTTTCACCAAAATATAGAAGATTTTTATAGTTATTTTTATGTGCACAAGCAAAAATTATTTAGGTGAAATTTAACATTTTTCTAAGTTGGAACAGATGTTTCTCCTATTATGAAGGATTTAAAAAAAGAAAAAAAAAAAGTAATAACTGTGTGTTAGAATAAATAATGTTTTCATGGTTAAATTCCTCAAACTTGCGTGTTTGCATGTTAATCCTGCGGAGTATAAGTATAATACCACAGCCTCGCCATGTTGCTGCTGTAGGAGATTATATATACACACAATAAAATAGAAGTAACATAAAATCTAATAAGAATCAATATATATTTTAAGACATTTTTATATTTATACATTCTTCTTTTTATAGATACAAATATTTAAGTAAATGCTGTTTTATAATAAACAGTATTAATAACATTTACTGGCCTGGATGTCCGAGAAATTATATGTATTATAAAACAGCATTTTTAAAGAAAAATTAAACAAAAATGTTTGATATCTGGCTGATATTTGGTGCACTGGCATCTCTTCTTAGATTTATGATACTTCTATTTATTCATATCTATTCTTTTGCAAACTCAACATTTTAAAACAAAAAGGTGGACTATTGAGTTTATGTTTCTAACACAAACACTTATCTAGTGTTACTTACATATTTGATTCTTGTTGGATTTGTTTGTTCTGAAAGGGAAAAAAAACCCAAAAGTAATTAACGTAAAAACACCAATAGTTTACTATAAATTTGTTCTAATGTATAGTAATGAAAAAAAAAAAAAAAAAATACTGGTATTTCTTAAGTTGTTGAGTGAAAGAAATATATCAGCAGAATAACTCATCTCAGATTACAAGTACAAATTAAAAGCTGATTGAACTTTTTTTGGTTAATAATACAGTAATTTTAAAATTTTTTTTTATATTTTTTATTAAATTTGTCTTAATGAATTACTTCAGGTCAGTTAGGGCAGGTTTAAAGCAGGAGGTTTGACACAACTGATTAAAATGTGAAGTATGTATACAGTAAGATTTCTAACACAAACTTTACAGTAACATTTCTGACAAAAGGTTTTGCAAATGATAAAAGAAAACATTTTTTTATATTTTTTCAGCAAAAAAGAATGTTAATGCAAGTAACAGTAGTAGTACTATTATCATTTTCATCAATGTTTTGTAGGCATAATATAATCTATAAATTAACTATATCCAAAGCAAATTCACTTTTCAACTTAAAAGAAAACACTTCTCATTCATATTTATTATTCCACTCAGTACAGTTTGCAGATGCCTAGATGCATTGCCATAAAGTAATGATTATCAAGCTAGTCTCCCAGATCAATACTTTCAAAGTGAGTTTGATTCTTATTAGATTTTATTATTATCTTGTGACATACTAAGCTTGATAAACATTGTATTTAAAACATCTTTATATTTGTGACTATTAACCATATTACATTATAAATTTAAAATAAGCTAAATTTATCAAATTTATATAATACTATCTTAATTATCTTAAAATTTCTGTAGAATTTTTAGGCTTTTCTGTAAGAAAATAATTATAAAATAAAGCAAATCATTCAACACCATCACTTGATAAGACATCAGAAGTGTTGAAACAAAATGGCTATTTTTTTTAGTGATTTTATAACATGTTTATGTTATAATTTTTGAATAAATTATATTATCATATATATATATATATATATATATATATAAAAAATGACAATATATGCATAAGCAGTTAGTTCAACTGCACTAGTTAAATGTTCTCTAAAAAAAAAAAAAAAAAAGCAGTTCTAGTTTTTCTGTTTCATTATTTGTATATTTACTTTAGAGTTAATAAGCCAAAATATGTCCAAAATTATAAAAAATAAAAACGATATTTTATAATTAAAAGATAAAAAGGGGTTATTGCATTAGTATATTTTTGAAGAGAAATTTTCAGAAACTAAATTATTATAAAGTGTATATTTTATAACTATTCTTATCTGAGGAATAATTAAAAAAATCATAAGATTAGAAACAGGATTTGTTTTTCTTCTGCTCAGTAACTAACATTCAAACACAGGAATTGCATTAGCTGATGACACTATAATGAAAATGATACATTTGTTATGATGGATAAAATAAATTGTTGAAATATTGGAAAATGACATCTTCTGAAATAATAAATGAATACTCTTTAATATAATAGAGTAAAGATATTGATAGGTTTGCATTAACCTTTGTATGCACTTTTTTATTCAAATAGGTGTCATCATCTTGATTGCCATGATTACAACATTTTACCTGTTGTATTCTGGTGCTTGTGATATTGAGGGATTTCAGACTGAACTCTTTATTCAATCCATGTTGCTAGACTATTTTTATTTCTGCTTGAGAACTTTTCTTCTTAGTTAATTTGTCCTTGTGAACCCCACCTACTCATTCCACTGAACAAGAGTATAAGGATTTCACTGCCTGATCATTATACACATTTGACCAATGTTTATATCCACTCAGAAGAATTAACTAAAGAATGGACAATGGAATGAGAATGTTCTATTACTGAGGCTTGAATAAAGGGTTCAGTACAATACTCCAAGAATGTTACTGAATATGACAGGTATCCAAAAAAAGTAAGAGTAAAATGGCTGAAATGTTATAATTAAAACAATCAAGATGTAGACACCAATTTGAAGAAATCTCATTTCAGAAATTCAGATAATAGCAGAATTCATTCAACCAGTGGAATATCAGGCAAATAATAAAGAATACTTAGCTAAAATTAAAATCATTTACATCAACAGATAAAAAAGCAAAATGCAGCAGCAAGTTGGATGTAAGCGTTAATAAGCAAAGGAAAATTCCATTCTTGTCAAAATCAATTCTTACAGTTTTAGAGGAAACTAGACAACACTGAACTACTGGGTCACCCTCTAAATAAAAATTATGATTGATAAAAAGATTATCATTGAAATTGCTCTTTCACAGATTACACTACCTTTTTGTGTATTATGTGCAAAAAGGGGAGCTATCTTTTATATGCCTAGATTTTTTATACAATATGCAAATAAATAACTATGGGATAATACTCTATAATTAGCATTTAGATGCTACTCCCTTGAAAAATAGGTTCTTTTTACAGTTCAGTACAACTGCAGACACCACAATATTATGATTCTGTTTCAAGTCAAGACACTTTATTCTTGCTTGCATTAAGTTAGTGCATTTTAGGAGTACTTCAATTCAATACCTCTGGCTACAATGTGCTGTTTTGACCATTTGACAGAGAATCAGATTTTTACTATTAAATACAACAAATGCTTTCAGGATATCATTTGTCTAACAGCTAAAACTAATATCTATCAATTTCAATTGATAAAATTTAATAGGATTTTGGATTTGGTAATAAAACTGTTGTATCTGTCAGTAAAATTATTTTCTGTAATAAGAATACTTTGTACAGAATTAATTCTTTAACTGATATCACTTTATTTGTATATAATGACTGCATGACAAAGATAAACAAGATTGTCTCCTTTTAAAGAATTTCAGAAAAAGATTTTAAAAGTTTAAATGTATTGAAAATTTATGCCTTTCATTGCAATCATGTTTCTTTGAGAGAAAAGATAAAAATGGAATTTTACATTATATGAAAAACATTGAAGCAAACAATGGAGAAGGCAGACAACACAAAGAGAATATAAATATTACTGGGAAAAAGAAAAAATATTTAGGTCATGAGAAAACAAAGCAATACATTAAAAAAAAAATTTATGCTCAAGAAAATTTAATTGGAATTTTTAAAATCTAGCATTTGTTTGAAAATAGTTGTTTCCTGGATAGATTTTATTAAAAATAAAGTTTATATCTGATATAATAGTATACAAGTTTCATCTGTCATATTGATTAAGTGTAATTTTTCTAAAAGGGATATTTTGAGGAATCACCTCTTGGTAATTATTTTGCTGGAGCAATTTTTGACTCAAGGCCAAAGTTGAGTATTTTTTTCATACAAAAACACAGAGGTCAGTTCAATTAAAAGGCTGGGGCATACCACAAAAAGTTGTATACTACAGTACAAATTGATAGCAAATACAGAGTAATTGATTTTTTTTTACAGATTATATCATCCATAAGTCAAATATGATACAAGCTCAAGGTACTTTTTCCACTCAAAAAGGTAAGATCTAAATTTAACCAAACTGTCAAAACAAAAGATAGGGTCTCACTCTAATTCTCACAATAATATGCATTTGAAAGGAGTTTCATTATCCAAATAAATTAACTTGTGTTAAATGTTTAAGGTAAAGGTGAAGTAATTCCATTTGGGTGGGTTTTGTGAATTGTAAGGGTATTTATTAAGCTTAATTTAGCAAGGAACTAATCTGGTTAGATCTGGTTAAATCAGATTGAACATCCAGTAACTAATGGGCTAACTACTGAGTAATGAACTTGTATTGTATAGCAGGGTCACCAGATTAAACTACTATAGAAGCCAAATACTATTAAATTTTACTTCAGTGTAACATTTTGGGTTACATTTAAATTAAGTTGGGTTAATTTGGGCTACTAATGAGACAGAAGTTAATTCAAAGCTTTCAAATATAGCCTAATCCTGTAGCCCTGTTGGATGGGTATCAATGATTGTTGCAATAATCTTTCCTTTACCCAGAAATAGAAGATACCTAGGTGATAGTCCAAGGAACAAGAGATCCCTGTACTGCTATTTTATTCATACATTGTTAATAGACTCCTATTATCGGATTACTTCCTTCGTTCACAAATAAAAATTATTAACTCTGTTTTTCATTTATAGTTATCCTCTACATTTAAAGGGTACCTTCCAATTGGCTCATTATTGCTATATTTCATTTGTAATCATTGATCTGGTTAAATCAGATTGAACCAAGAGATTTTATTATACTCTGTTTACTGGCAGATGAAGTCATCAGTATTTTATCACTGAAGACAAAAAATTATTGGTTTAACATTTTGGTAATCTTGAACCTGGAAAAAGCTCTCCAGTATGTCAAAAGGACATATTTTTTACCACAACACCGCTATTATTTTAACTACCTTCACTCCTCGGCAATGTTTCTTGTTTTAAAAAGTAAGGATTAGAATTGTAATAAAGCCTAAACATATGATGAAGGTGAATTTATACATTTTTTTGTTCTTGAGAATTTACAACAAAGATATTAAACACTATTTATTAGTTTATTTACAAGAATAATTTTATATTTACAACATTCTGAAAACTAATACAGTTGTATTAAAACTAATGCAAAGGAAATATTTATTATTTATAAAGAAATAAATACGAAAATGTTTTTTTTATAAATTTACTAAATTATTAAAATATGTGAACCAATTATAAGTAAATTCTTATTTACTATTTTATAAAGTTTGAATTGGCTGTTGTTTTGCCAACCATTCCAATAAACAATATAATAAATATTTTAAATAAACAATCTAATAAATAAATAGTGTTTGTTATGTTTTTTGTCAATTCTCAAGAACAAAGAAAATGTATAAATTCACTTTCATGTTTAGATTTTATTACAATTCTAATCTTTGCTTTTTAAAAAAAATAAACATTGCTGAGTGGAGGTAGTCAAAATAATAGTGGTGTAAATGTCCTTTTCACAGTTTTTTTTTTGCAGGCATGAAGGTCCTAGACTGCCAACATTTTAATATCAATAACTGTCAATGAATCTTTAATATCTGCTTAAATGTTGGTCTCATATTCATACATCAGATTCATTAAAGAATGGTATCAAATGAAAAGCAGAAACAATATAAACAGAATTTACATGAAATTTAAAATTATTTTCTAAGTTTTTTTTTCCCACATTTTCAACTGGGTGTCTTTTTTTTGTTCTTCCAGAGAGATTTAATTTCTAACTAAAATGCTATTGTAGTAAGTTTTTAATGGGCTACTGCAAATTATTTGAATATTGATGTAAAATAGGTTATGAATTTAAAATCATAGAGATGGTTTTCAAATGTTTGTTCTATATATAGAAAGCTGTATTTGTATTGCAGTAGATGTACAATCTATGTAAATTCACAAACACATATTTTAACAAATATAAATAGATTTTGTAATATAGCTAATTCTTCAGAATTAGCAGTGCAGCTAAAAGCTATATTGATTAATCAACTATCACAAGTGTAATGACAGAGGATACCATTTTGGGGTTTAGTTTTCTTCTTATATACTTTTTTCTGATAGTTGCTGTGTTCTTGTTCTTTTAAGTATATTATGCAACAACAACAACAATCATTGGGTGATGGCATTTTGTGTATATCACATTTTGTTCATTTCTCACCAGACAGTCTGACACCTTAATGTCAAATTATGCAACACGGAACAAATACACGAGTGCAACTAAAATTAAGTACACAAGTGGTACAATACTTTTAACACTGTTGCTCTTAAAATTACCACAGTAAGTACTTTCATTTTAACTAAGCGTTCACATCTAGAAAAGAGGGAGAAAATGAAAAGACTGCAGGCAGCCTCTGTTGTACCTCCTTAAAGAACCGTAATCTTTGTCTCTCTTCAAAGTTTTGTTGAGCAATCTTTTGCAGGAAATAGAGGTATTTCTGCAAACAGAAGCAGTAAATAATTGACATAAATAAGCAAAGTTAGTAAGAATGTAGAGAAAAAAGATTTTGTCATTTTTATTCATTCTGTTGTATATTTTTTCTATTAAAACAGCATCAACTGAAATTCATTGAATGAAAAACATCCAAGATTCATTCAGTTAGAAGAAAATAATTTTATATTTAACATTATTTTTTAAAAGTGACCTCAGATGTATTTTTCTCTAAACATGAGGTGCTTCCTGAATGTGGCCTTCAGTTATAATTCGTTAATCTCAACAAATAGATATTTAAAATTATATTCAGAGCAAAAAATATAAATTTTAATGATGTGATATTATGGTGTGACAATTCTATCCACTTGAAGCAATTGAACAAGTATTTTGGATCTCTTGATAAACTATTTTTAATGAATCTTTACATAAAAAAATAATCAAGTTGTGTTAATTTAATGCATAAGTAGTTAATATTTAAAAAGAAAAGAGCATTAATCAAGTTATGAAAGTGTTAAGAAAATTTCAAGTAATAAACCAAGTGTGTATACATTTGTGAGGGATATTGTATTGAGTATGACATGATCGGAATGCTTTTATTTAACTATTTATTGTTATATATATATATATATATATATATACACACATAATTTGTTTAGGCACCTTGAGTTGGTACAATGGTTAGGAAGCTTGTCTTGCTAGAACACTTACTGAGTAGTGAGTTAGATTCTGATTGGGTGCCCCCTACTTCCGGCTTTGTGCCACATCTAAGCTATGCTTGGAAATTAATATACATAACTTGTAAAGAGGCTCAATGTGTGGTACTTGTGACACTCATCTTTTTTCTTGTAGGTTGTTGCCAACGCACTGAGGGTGAAGGTAAAATGTGTACATGACTGATTGGAGTCACTCCCACTTGGTCATACATATAAGAAATATTTAAGCAAATTAGTAAGTCCAATAGTTTAAAATAGCAATAATATATTATTTTGAATTTTGCATTAAAATACAATCACCTTTTCTTGCTGGGTTTTGTCTTTTGCTAGTGGTCCATACATAAAAGGACGACTTCTTGCTTCATCTAAAATGAAGAGAATTCATAATTATAAAACATTATAAATTGAATTATTAAGTAAGCAATAATCAGTGGTACCATTCAAGGCAATATTTTTTTGTAATCATTTCACCCCAAACAAGGCAACAAAGTCACTAAAATGCAGAAGGTGAAAGAATATAAGAAAAACATTAAGGAGCGAGCACAATAAAAGAACAGAAATTAAGAAGACAGAAGATAATGATTAACATTGCATTTAAATTTCTGAAGATCAAACATGACTGGAAAGCAAGAATCCAGAAGAGAGTTCCACAAGTGAGAAGTGCAAGAAACGAAACTGTTAGCATCAAACTTAGTTACAAGTAGTCATTTCTAATGTAAAATGATGCAATCCTGAAGCCAACCTAGTAATGGGCTTAAATTTATAAAGTCTATGTACCATAGAGGAAAGTCCATCAGAACAATTACTAATTTAATTTTTAATTTAATCTTAGAAATTTTTGTTATTTCAAGTAAACAACTTTGCAGCTCCACCTGTTGTTGATTTGTTCTACCCAGAATTCTTATTTTAGCAGCAAAACAAGAATTCAGAACAAGTATCAATAATATTTCAATTGTTAGTCTTGTCATTGCATTTCTTTGCATAATATAGCAAAATACTTGATATAAATGCCATAGCAAAGGTAGAGGTTCTGTTGTTTACTAATAAAAATGTTTTATTATACTTACATGCCTTAGGGGTTTGCTGTGGTACTACCTGTAAAATAAAATTATATTAAAAAAAATGAAAATATATATAAATGATAAAATTATTTTAATTGAACTTTATTATTATTTATTGTTTTTTTTTAATCATTTCACCTCAAGCACGGCAATAAAGCCACTAAGATACAAGCAGTTACTGAGTGTTAGAGAATATGAGACCCCCCCCAAAAAAGAACAAAACAACACACTATTAAGGAGAGAGAACATTAAAAGAACAAGAATAAATAAGACAGTAGATAATGATTGATATTACATTTAAATTTTTGAAGATCAAAGTTGTCTGGGAAGCAAGAAGAGTGTTCCACAAGTGACAGAAGAAACTGTTAGTATAAAACTTATGGTTACATCAAGTCATTTCAATTGTAAAATTATGAGTCATTGTTGCCAAGTGAGTAGCGAGCTTAAATTCATAAAGTCTAGGTACCATAGAGGAAAGTTCATCAGAACAATTACCATGAAAGCATTTACAGAAAGGGCCCAGGGAAGCTACATTATAGCAGTGGGAAAGTGACTGAAGCTGAGATGCTAAATCAGAACCAATAACATTGCAGATTTTTTTTGATTTATCAAGAATATATAGCAAGAGCACCGGACCAGATGTGGTAGCAGTATTCAAAGCAAGGATAAATGGTAGACTTATAAATATGTAAGATAAAGTTTTCTTTCTTCTTAATGAAAGACAATATTTTTTTTATTTTTCATAGTTTATTAATATATAGAAATATAATAAAGTCATATCAAACAGAAAAGTATGATAGAACACCTTAACACCTTAAAATGAATTATCAGGTATGTTTAGTTATCATCTTTTGCCAAATGGTTGAAAATAAGTTTTGAAATGGAAATTAGGAGAAGAAACATACAGTTCATTTCTATTCCTTAATATTGTGAAAAATTAAATATTTTAATGAAATATATGTACGACATTGAAATTTTAATGGATAATATGGTGCAACATAAAAGAATTTACATGGGGATAGCTATACTACAGGGTCGTATTTTATATGTAATTTATTCTGTTTTTAGTTTCAGAAACATGGGTCATATTATACGAAAGTTATATTATACACAAGAAAAAAAACTGTAATTCAACTTAGCCAATAAATATTAGAAAAAGAGGGGATACTTGTTAGTTTATATCAAGAATTTTAATTGCTCTCATTTTTTTTCTGCCAAAAGTCAAATTGTAGCAGTTTTTCTTAGTGTTTGATAAAAATATATAGACTAACTTTATGGGTAATTGAAAATTTTAGAATCTTAATGTACAATTCAAAGATTCTGTTAATCTATATACTTGTTCTTCATATCTAAACATATATACAGGTATATCAATAAATTCAGAGCTTAATAATGAAAAATATAAAATATTTATTTTACACAATTCACCTAATGGGGGCGATAAAAATGTAATTTTTACCACATGGTAAAGTGATATATATTTAAAGTATATGAATACTCTCTAAATGCACAGCAAAAGGCTAAGTTCTCTAGATTTCTAATTGGGATCACATAAGGCATTAAAAACTTGAGACAAAACCAAAACTTACTCCTAACATTTCTGCTTCAGCTTTTGCCTTGTTTCTTGCAGCTTCTGCTTTGCGTTGAAGAAAATCAGATACGATTTTGCCTTGATCAGCTGCACGAGCGGCTTCTTTCCTGTAAGAAATAGGCAGACAAAGAATTATAGTTAAAATTTAGTCAAACTTAAATGTTTCTACACAAGAGCAAAAGTCAGCCTTGACTTGAGCTTTCACAGTATTTTAGCCAACAATATCTGTTCAAGTATACCTGGAGTATCTTAACAACAAGTGGGCCACCAAGATTTTATCCAGTCAATGGCAGTTTGAAATATTTTTGAATATTTTTTAATATATTGAAAAATTTCTTTTCTCATTTGCAGTTAAGTAATTATTTTATCAGAGCATTTGTTAATGTTTAAAAGTTTTACTAAATTATATATTATTTCTCAGTATAAGCATAGCAAGATGCCTTTGTAATGAGGACATTTCTCTTTTGTTCTAAATCATATCCTGCTGATTACAAAAAAGATCTCAATAAAACTGATGTAATGGAATAAATTTTCAGCCCCATGAGTGATTACACTATAGGTAGTAACTACCTATAAGTATCTGTAAGTCAACGGACTACAGACACTAGCTGGGATCTGTTGAGTACGACTCAGACTTACGCGAGAACTACCGACCTTTTAATAGTAGCACTCACTTTGTGCATAGCTGTTACTTTATTTCTTATTGTACTGGTTCGTTACAATAAACATTTACTTATTTTATCCACCTTTTTTTCAAGTATCTATTCCTATTAGCACAGAATATAACAAAAACTTATTCAATCATTTAAATTTTATTCATCCATTTATAAAACTGATTTTTCTTTGGACTATGAAAATATGTAAGATAAATGATGTAACCCTTGCTATAATACCACTGAAGTCGGCAAAAGTAATACTCTTCCTCTAGAGAGACATTATCACCAGATAATGTACTGCAAAAAGATTAGTCTCTCATATAGTGATATCCCAAATAAAAAGTGGAAATAAAAGTAAAACATTGATAAAACTGACATACCTAGCAGCACTGGCTCTGGACACGGCTGATTGTCTGGCACTAGTTGGTCTACTTGCAGGATTATTACGTGCCATAATGGCTAAAGGGTTGTGTCGTGCTTGGTTCAAATAGTGAGCTGAAAAAAATTGGAAATGAAAAGCAGATTATAAAAAAAAAGCAAAAAAAAGCAGATAAAGTCATAGAGTGGATGATTCATATTATATACAAGGTGCTTTCTGTCTGAATTTACAAGATGAGCTATTATCATTATTATGTCAGGATTTATTTAAACTGATGTATTTATGTTGGTTGCTATAGTCACAACATTTCAGCTGTTGTACACTCCAGCTCTCTCCCAATGTCTTTCATATTCAGTAGTGTTCAGGAAAGAACAGGCAATAGGTTTAAGGTTCTAAAATCACAGCACCTGATTATCCTCTGGGACAATAGCCCAGTTCATATAAGTATTGGTTAAGTGCATTTACTTTACCTGGTGGCCATAAGTTCAAATGAGGTCAGGCAATAAAATTCATATTCTTTGGTTCAGTGGATGAATTAACTACAAGGGATTTTTTAAAACTAATGCTACCTATCCATTTCTATAGAAAGTACTACAGATACTGGGAACAATAACACCATTTGATAGAGTAAGTTTTCAGTTACAAAACACTATTTTTCCACATAGTAACCACTATTATCTATGCATTTTCACCAGCAATGAACAAGAGCCTGTGTAGGATTACTAGAAACATAGCTTGTCACACATATTGCTGTCACTATGGCAGAAAAGCATTACCCAGTGTTTAACTGTGACCACATCAACTATTTGGTCACCATAAATGTGGTGCAATTCTTTTTGCATGTGCCAGTATTAATATCAGTGAGCCTTTGGAGCCATTCACTTAAATCCCTTGTATTACATTTATCACCTTTCATTTGCCAGGTGTTCCTTTTGTCTCTGTGTTTTGGTACGCACATGGTCAGTGCCTACTTTACCTATCTAAAAGTCTCTATGTTTTCTTCAGAATTGCCATGTGTCATTTCTTTTTTAACTGGCATGGTGGCAGCACTGTTCTCATCCATATTTTACACTTTCCTAAGTCCTCTAACTGGAAAGGAAGAGACTTACGCACCAAAGAACTAATCAACTACCTATTCACCATAAACGAGTTTAGTACCTCAGTCTCCTTTTGCAGTTGCCACACCATGATTTACTGACAACTGATATTTCTATAAACCTGTGAGTACCAAACAAAATTCTACCAATTCTGTAAGAAGAGTGACTTGAACTTTATTCACATTAACACTGAACTGAATATTACGTGTTTATCATTTCCTATCCATTTGACAAGTAACATATACTAGCCATGATTCATGAGCGCCAAAACAAAAATAACAGGACCTCCTGTCATGGAAGAATAATTTAACTTACTACCTATGCTTAGACCTCTGACTTTGTTCCATTTCTGGATTCTACCTGGGAAAAGAAATCATGTATCAATCTGCACTGGGGCTTTACAGATGATGGTACAGAAATTCTGAGAGAAGACAGGCTTACTACTGTCTAGAAAAATAATATTGTTGAAATGATGCTGGATCAAGTAGATAATTATTGCCCAATAATTTCCAGAAACACCATAGTTAAAGCCTCTATATCTCTGCCAAGTGTGTGGCAGGTTACTTCTTGTATTTTGACTATTACACTGGAAACAGACAAGGGCCTGGAGGATTTATTCCAAAGTATTCAAAAGTTTGCCGATTCCCAGTTAAGAATAAATACTTACAAAGTATGTAGAGAAGGATTTTTCAAAGTCCCTACTTGTAACAGCCACTGACCAGGAATTTTTTTGATCAGCCAGGCAATAGTAATGAAGATGGCAATAACAGTATCTTTCCTTCCACACCCTCTATCTCAAATACATTTAGTCATGTAGTCTGATATTATAAACACAAGAAAAATAACATGACTGGTCAAGCTCCTAGTACAGTAGAGGAAGAGGCCATATAGTTGAACTGCCATCCAATGCCAGTGAGACTTGTAATTTGGAGGAGTTGATGACCATTACTGAAGGGCCCATGTTAACAATATACAGTCATTCTCTCTGACCCAAAAAGCGACTGGTATATCTCAAGGACTATATCACAGACCAGTTTTCATATTAGTTTAAAAAATAAAAAAGGCATCATGCTAGTAAGCCTTTGGAGTCATTCACGTATATCTCTTGTATTACAATTATCACCATTGCTTCATTAATTTTTAAGTGATCCTTGTAATATTAGATATCCTCTAGCATTGAAAGTGGAATCGAAACAGTTTACTCCTGTGGATTAAATAAGGATGGATGGATGGATGTTGGATTTAATGGCATGTCAACTCCTATTTGGGTTATTTTATGCCGAAGCCTTATTAATTTATGAATTTAAGTTGGTTATTTTGTATAAAAGGTTGAAGTATAGTTGGTAATATTGTTTTTCAAAAAAGTATAGTTGGTAATATTGTTTTTCAAAAAAGTATAGTTGGTAATATTGTTTTTCAAAAAAGTATAGTTGGTAATATTGTTTTTCAAAAAAGTAATAATATTTTTTCATTTTCATTCTGGTCTTTTGTGATCTTTATAAAAAAGCAATTATTTTGTTGATAATATTTATCAAATATGCGGATGTAGTTTGTCGTCATACCCAGGACGCGGATGTAGTTTGTCGTCCTACCCAGGATGTGGGAAAGATCTGGAAGTTCACTATTTGTCCATTGCTGGGACCCCAACAGGTGCTACCACCCTGGGTCTGGGTGGACCTGGGAACACCAGCAATTAAGAGGTGGTTCCACGTTTCCTCAAAACCTCCTGATCAGAGGTCTTGCTGTTGGATGCAGTTTAACGTCGTACCCAGGACGATTAAATAAGGGGTTCTATTTGAAATATGATAGGCACCTGAAGAAGGTCAAAGTACTATGACAACCAAGATGAAGAAACCATTTCATATAAATTAGTGTATATAAGGTGATACTCAAAGGTTTGTGGAATTTAAACCATGTGTATAAACCAAAAGTAGTACAGACTTTTGTTACTATTCTTTGTGAATGAATTTGCAAACAGCACACAAGGGACTACTTTGAAGGAAATGGAGGAAAATAGGTATTATGTAATTTTTTATGGTTAAACTTTCTGAGCCTTTGGATAGTATCTTCTAGAAAAATTTGTCATGGCTACATATGGAGTCAACACACACTTGTAGGTATAGCTCTGTGTTAGGTTGAAAAGTGGCCTACAAACCAAGTTAATAACAGAAAAAAAAAGACAGTTTCAAAACCTTGGAATTATGATGAGTCTTTATATAACTGTAAAGTACTGAATACTCAAACTAGTATATTAACTACAACCAAATGAATACTAATAATTACTATATCACTGTATCAAAACAGCTGCAGGTCATCATTATTTTGATCATTTATAAAGAGAGGTAATACTGAAAGAGGTCTAGACTTTAATTTTATCTCTCTTAAAAATAGATAAAAAAATTATTAAAAAGTGCCATGAATGTAAATAAGGTCTAACTTTTGTGATAAATAGTAAATCAATAATAGTTACTTGTACTTTTGAGATACAAAGACAAGAAAAAGCTGAAGAAGTCCCGTTGAAGGATAAAATGCATTACATAAGATTAGGTACCTCCATGTGATTGTTAAAAAAAGAGCATAGCATGATGAAAAAGATGCCAAACTTGATGAAAACAAAATTTTATCGTCTAAATGTTTATATAATTATTAAGAGGAAAGTATTTTGAAAATGATCTATCTCATAATGCCATTTACGAAACTGAATGCAGCTTTCAACTAATTTTATAATATTTTAACAACTTAAATGTAAAAATCTAAAATAATAAAAGAAATAACAAATAATTGTATTAAAAATTCATTTTTCATCATAAAAGGTTTTTGCTTTCAGAAAATATTGTCCATATTCATAAAAGCAAATAAAAGCATTTGATATTAAATAATATCTTTGTTTTATTGAGTTTTGTATGTTACAATTCAGAGCTTATTTTCAGGCAGGGGGGATCCAATTAAAAAAAAATGATTTGCTTTCCTCAAAGCCTTGTGCTTTTAACTGATATAATCACTAAACTGAACAATGTTGAATTTTTAGAATTTTCATAAAATTAGTTATGGGGAGGGGTAGTAAATATAAAAAAACAAATTTTTGCCATGACTTTAAAAAAAGAAAACATATTTATAATAATTTCCATTATTTGTGAGTAGTTTCTGAAAGTTTCATTAATATCCGACAATTATTTTTATTTTTTCAAGATTTTCCAAATTAATGTCTGTCATAGAAAAAAATGTGCTAAAAATTTATGTTATTTACTAGTTCTGGTGATACAAAGAGAAACAAGGTCTTTTTAATCAAAATTTAGAATGTTCTAAAACGAAGGAAACATTTTAAAAAATAATTAAAAAAGTCTTTCCTCTTAATAACAACAAATATTTAGACAATAAAATTTTGTTTTTGTCAAGTTTGGCGTCTTTTTCCTCATGCTATGCTCATTTTTAGCGATCTTATGGAGGTGCCTACATAAGATGTTTTATTATTTTGTAATTCTTCCGATATATAAAATTTATATCATATTCTCCCATAAGCAACAATGCTGAAGGTTTTAAGTGTTAAATAGAAAAAAAATAAATTAAAACATTTGTAATGCTAAAAATTACTGAACAGCCATTTTTTAAAAAATTTAAATGTACTTGTGCAGATAGTTTTGTATGAGAAGTAATTTTATGCTGTTAAAAATTTTAAAACTTTGAAATATAAATGAAATTTGTTTAAGATGATTTTCATTAGTAAAAAGAGACATTTCAATTTAACATGATTTTCATTGGTAAAAAGAGACATTCAATTTTGCAACCTAATAGACAATCAATAAGTACATTGTATTATGACAATTGTCTATTTTGTTGTAGTTATATAAAAAAAGTACTGTAAGAAATTAGTGACTCATTTGTTCAAACAGGTAACAGTTTGGTAATTTTACAGAGTCATAGCCAGTGAATTAGATATATTTTAGAGCTTAAAAGATGTGATAATAACTACATTTAATTTGTTCCTGGTTCAAATTATTTTATTACTTAGTAACAATATATGATCTCTTTGTAAATCTTGATAAATCACATGAGAAAGTGGAAAGTCATTTTTTACTGATTAATGATCGATAAATTTGAAAACATGACCAAAATGGTACCTTGATTTAGTGAGACACCTTTTTCTCTCATTTCTCGGACTTTATTCATTTTATCTAGGACATCATGGTATTTCTTGTATTGTCCTACAGACTGAGGAACATTGCCCTCATTTGCTTTCTACAAAAGAAATAAAAATAAAATTAAGGCAGCCATATTGAAGGATGAGCATTTCATCAGACAAAGTACAGTAGAGGGAGAGGAAAAAAATTAATTCAAATGCTTCATATGTAAAAAGAACATTTGCCAACCTTCTTCACTGGTAATTGTATCCTTTGTTCTCTCTCTTGCTTTTGTTTTTCAACCTGTAAAGAAAAAAAATCTTAATGTTATGATTATAGAATTTTTTTGCTATAGTTGTTGTAATACCATTTCAAGGTGTCATCATCATTTCATAGTATTTGGTATCTAGCCTTTATTTATTTTTTTTAATAAATCGATCTGCTTTCACTCTTGACATTTCCTCTTAACCAGATACATAACTATTATTTTTCTTCTGTCTCTTTAACGGAAAGGGACAACCTCTCTTCAATCCATAAATTTAAGGGTTGGGATGTTGCCTACTAATAAATATATAGAGCATGCATAGAGTAAATGATATTTGTCACCATAAAGACATATACGGGCACTACAACATGATTTATTATTTCAGTTCAGTCATCATTTGTTTGTCCCACAAGATGATCATGAAGTTGCAAAACTTATATATATCCACTGAGATGATAACTTGTATCTGAAAAATTTTACCAAAAATATATATTTATTTAATTAACCAAGGAGTTGTTTAGTATGTTGAAGCATCCATTTTAAGAAAATAGTTTTCTGCTAATTGAATTAAATAATCATTATTAAACTAAAATATCTACAGACACTACCACATGGTTAGAGTTGCAAAGTGTGTTCAAGGAGGTAAGGAACAGATCAAGTAAGGAAGTGTGTCCATCAGAATATTAGGGAAAATAAGTATAGAAATCTAATATTTGAGTGAGAGATTGGGCAAGTGAAAAATTCTGGATGCTGGTGAGATCTGTGGCATTAGAGTGAGGAAGCCACTTGAAATAATGAGCAGTGAAATTACCAAATCAAAAGCTATTTAGAGATAAATGTAGAGATAGACAGAGAGAGAGAGCACCATATCTATTATGATAAAAAAAATTATTTGAAAATAATTATAATACAAATATATATATATATATATATATATATATATATATATATATATATATATATAAAAGTATCAAATATTTCAACAGCAACAACAATCATGACTACAATAACAATGACAAAAATCACTTACATCTATTTTTTTCTTTTTTCCACTTGTGGGTCTGCAAAATTAAAAATTTACACATCAGTTGAAATTAAAAATTCAAAACGAAACAAAAATAAGAATCACTGATTATTTTACTAATTGTATTCTATTTGGATATCTTTTTGTTTTAAATATTTTTTTAGTGAGAAAGCTTGAGTAAAGCTTTAATAGAAATTTATTTCAATGAAGATAATACACTTTAAGCAAATATAAAATAAAAAAAAATATTAACCTGATTAAAACTTGATGATTTCATTTAATCTTTTTCCATATTTTCCATAATTTTATATTTTTGATGTTGACAGGATTTTGACTTGGTGGGCAGTGGACATATGACAGTATTGAGATGTATATTTTGGTCAGAGTGCCAAAACTGGGATATTCTTTAATATTGATAATGAATTTTTCATGAATCAAATGTAGATTCTCTACAGCAAACATTCTGAGAGCCTCATAAAAAATCTAGCTAAAGTATATGAATTGTATGAATATATTAATACATTCAGACTAATTCCTTTATTGCTTATGTAGTCATTTGTTTTTGATCAGTTTATCATTTATATTTATCTGGATGTTATACACGTTTTGTCTGAATGATTAATGATTACAAGTCTCAAAAATTCATATATAATGCTGTATGACATTCATAGAGATGAGAACTGTTAAAAAACAAATGAACATATACAAACCAAAATAAATGATAATACATTTGTATGCAATAGAACATTTGTTACTACGTTTTAATGCTTCTATTATATGACAAGTCTATGAACATGGAAGAAACTTGTAACAGTTACCTTTCAACAGATTTACGTCCATAGATGAGAGCTGGGTCATATTTAGCGTTGGACCTTTTATTAGCAGCTGTCAAAAGAGAAGAAATAGAGCCCACATTTTTTTTCCTTTCAGATAAAGATATGACTCTTGTGGTATTGAATTTTTTTAAAGATTATGGAATGCATACTTAAAACATCAATTTTTAACAAAAATGGGTAGTATTATACAATTTGTCAAATATGTGATACTAGTAAAGTCTAAAATATATACTTGGTCATATGAAAACAATAACTATGATGAAACTATACCATTTTGACTTTTAATTATAAAATTTTTTAGTAATGTATGATTGAAATATTGATAAAGTGTTTGTTTTGCACCTTTAATGAAGCAATAAGTGTTTTCAAAAGGTTAATTAAGAAAATCTTGATTAAGTCAATATCAGTATTTAAAATAAATGGATACAATAGCAGATTATAGTACAATATAGAATTTATTAAAAGAAAATATTTATTGGTGAATAGATACAATAGCAGATTATAGTAAAATATAGAAATTTATTAAAAGAAAATATTTATTGGTGAATAATTAATAAAAAAAAATCAACTATTCAAAATGTAAAACTTAAACCAAAATTACATTATAAGCAAAGATATTTCTCATTCTGTTAGAAAAAAGCTTTTTTAGCATTAATATAAAATATTAGTAAACATCAACATTAAAATTTAAAAAAAAATAGCAGTAACTAATCTGAGGGCTGTAGAAGAAATTGAATTGGGTTGTACTATATTTTTTCTCACAGGCTTTAAAACAAAAAATGTACCATGTAAAGGTTTTGCTGATGATGGCCGAGGTGAAGCAGATATTGGACGACAGGCCAAACCATGAAGGACAGTATGACTGAATTCATCAGAATATTCCTGTAACAAGCAATTACATACAGCATTTACACTATGATAAAGTAAAATAAATAAAGAGACAAGAATGCAAACAGAAGGATAAATGTTAAAGGAAACTTACATTTTCAGTTAAAAATTTCTTAATTCTTGGCCAAAGGAATGGTTGCTTCAGAATCTGATTAATTGTAGGCCGTTCCCTTTAATATAAAAATTAAGTATTATAGATAATAAATGAAACAGGAAAATAACTATGGACAAAAATAAAATACAGTTAAAAAATACTAGTTCTGTAAATTTCTGGTGAAATTTGAAAACGGTGACTAAGATTATGTGAAAATATATATATATATATATATATATATATATATATATATATATATAAATTTGGTGCTGAGTCATCAAATTTTTTTTTACCCACTAGAAATGTTTAGCGTGATTTTGCAGGAAGTGATTAAAGTGGTAGAGTAGTGGTAAAGTCAATGAGTAGCAATAAGAAAACTTGAAATTTTACCTACATAGACAGGGATCAGATCAACAAATCCTACCTGTGATATGTTGAATAAAATAGCTAGTCATCTAATATTTGGTACTATATATATGCTGTATATATACTTGTGCTTCTTCCCATCCTAATTGCTGAGGGTCGGAGATTATGGACAATTGTTATAGCTTTGAATTCAGAGTTGTCCTTCTCCTAGACTGACTGCCAACCATAGCTAGGGAGCCCAGTTTATATTTACCTGGGGAAAGAAGAGATGAATGCATACTTTTCCCCAAGAGTATTTGCACATAAGTGAATGTAGTGAATTTGAGCTTGGATCTCTGATTTTTATTTCAAACTGTCATCCATTACATCATCTGCAAATCCGCACGTGTGTGTGTGTGTGGGGGGGTATTGAGAGCAACAGCCTGTTTCATGCTTAAATGCAATCTTCAGACTTCAGCACGAAACAGACTGCTGCCACTGGGTGTGGTTCCCACATGATGTGACACACCTTGTATGTGCAGTGGAAGAGGATACCAGATGAGGTGGAATGATTGCAAGACAAAGATTTAGAAACAGTTTCAAAAAATTCATATGCCAAAAATAAATATTTAAAAATTTTAAATATTATTATAGATTACTTGTAATTGCATGAATGAGTCCTAGAATAAATAGTTATAAATAATTATTGACTGATTTTATCATTGTGATATTTTTGCATAAATTATATGCGTGTGTGTGTGTGTGTGTGTGTGAACATATATATATATATATATATTACATACATATATACATGAACAGTTTGGTCGAGCTTAACTTAACCTTGTATTATTGTTGAAAAAAAGAAATCAGATTTGAAACCCTTGTGTATTTTTATAAAGATAGAGGCAAATATTGAGAAGCAAGACTGAGGAAGAGAAAGGAAGCCACTTCTTGTGATCCCTTTTGGGACAACTGTTTTTTAGATAATGACCAAATTAAGCAAAAGATACAAAATTGGAGCAATTTACATTCACAGTTATTAAATTTGTTGTTATAAATTAATTTTCATAAACAACTTTACATTATTAAAAAAAATATCAGGAACTTTAATCACACTAAGTGGATAATTTTGAATTCATTTAAAATAAAGTGTTTGGGACTGAACAATTTCAATAATAACTATTTGATAAAATCATCTATGATTATAATAAATGGCTTCCATTTCCAAAATCAAATTCAATAGTAAAATTGATGTTTTTGTAACAGAAAACTAGTGAGAAAAAAAATGACAAAACTAATAATTTTCTAAACCTTGAAAATTAACAAAAGCCTGAACAAATGATACCAGCTGTTAAGATTAAAAATCCTTATTGAAAAGCTTTTCAAAACTAACTCTTTTTACTGTTACACTGATGCAGTGAAAAATAAAAGAACACATAATTACACTAGAGATGCAGCAGCAAATGCTTACCTCGGAGATCGTTTTAGAAGAGCTGAAACTAGATCTCTGAGATTAGAGGAATATTTGGATGGAACAGGGGGATAACTTCCTCTGAAAGATAAAAATCAAAAGATGTCATTAATTAGGGATTATTTGCATAAAAACATTTAAACAGAATTAAAAAATTATGCAACCACATCATATCAAGCTGATATAAAAGTTTGTAGTATTTTTTGACAAAATCTTTTATTCATATCAATTCATATCCTCATGATTGAATTGTAGGGGAGTTATAACTGAGTAATTAATTATAAACCCCCTAACATTTATATATTTAAAAATACTCATAAAAATGAGAAATAGCAAGACATGGAAACAACAAAACAAGTATTATTTATTATCTGGATTTATTGTGGTGTTAAAGAAATGAGAGTCAGTTTGGGGGTCCAATGTAGATAAAAAATACAAAATGGTAAGATAAAGAATAAGTAAAGTGTATAGTCTTTCTCATGTTTTTTTTATAGATGTATGTAATGAGCCTCCAGATAATTTAGTTAGAAAATACAAGAAGTTTCTGGGGTTTTCTTACCTCAAATTTTTGTTGAGGGCTAAAAGATAAATGTTACTATTATGGCCTGGAAAAGGAAAAGACAAAATTTTTGTTGACACATGTTTTGACGACCTGTCTGTGTGAACTGTTCATCGGATAGTGAAATTTTGTGTGTGTGTATATAGAGGAGAATAGTGGGGTCGATTCTCATTGGTTTAGAATGAGTGAATTAATGATAATTATAATTGTTATAATTATTTTATCATAATTATTTTTTGACACTATAATTAATTTCTATTTATTTTTTTATGGACACAAAACTGACAGTATAATTAATTTTTTTTATTTATGTATTTTTTTATGGACACAACACTCATCAAAGTATTTTCCTTAGCTTTTTATAAACTTACACCTAAACTATTCTATTAGAAAAAGAACAATCCCAGTTTTGATTTAATGAATTCTTTAAGGAAGTTTTCAATATCTTGAACCTTGACTATTGTAATACTTAAAGTAAATAGTTGATATATACAATGGCTCTACTTTAACTTATAAATGATCAACTTGCATAATATATGACCACTTTTGCTTGGTTATGACTTACAATTATTTACTTTTCAGGAAAGGCTACCCAACATATATAGTCAGGGGATACTTTCTTAGAGAAGAAAGCTTCATCTTTGCTTGAGCAGATAATGATATCCAAGTCCAAACTAGTTTATAAAATTGTCTTAATAAGATGAGGCATCTCACAAACTGATGAGTTCATACATTCCATGTATAATAAAGTGGGAATTTCATTTTACACTAAAATATAATATATTAATGTTATTTGAAAATAGGGGATTGATTTATATGAGATTAATTCGTTTTTTTATGGTTTATCAACCCTTTGTGGGTTATTTAAAGCTGAAACATTTTTGATTGTAAGAATAATTCTTTTTTTTTTTGTGAGTGAATATTATTTTTGAGAAGGACAATGATTTTTCCAGATACAAGTTCTACTCATCCTTACCTGGGGGAGAAGATGCCTTCATACCTTTCTCAAGAGTATTTGTGCATAAGTGAATATAACAAATGAGTGGGATTCAAACGAGGCACTCCAATTTCTCATTACGAGCTACTATCCTTACACCACCTGCACACCACACATTATACTGGAGATCACATTGTACTCGAATACATTCCTATTATGATATACTGATGTTACTATGCATGTGATTTAAGGTTAACTTGATATAGACCCTAATTTACTTACAGCAAGCAAAGAATGAAAACATTGGTACCATATGTTCATAAATTTCATCAAACAGTGTGGAGAAAATTTTATTCCTTAAGTAATTGTGTCACATTCTGTTTATGACTATATTAAAGACTGTACCAGTTTCAACAGTGCTATATCAACATTATAAAATTTATGCTAAAACACAAATTAAATATTTGCAAGACATCTCTTAGCTATATGGAAATAACTGGGGAGATTCTTGATGGATTTTTTCAAGAATTATGGAAAATGAGTGAAAACAGTTTCGGTGGAACAATACCATGAAGAATTGGTCTGTGACACTTATCAATGGTATAACTTCTTTCCTAATATGCCAATGCCTTTTGGAGAGTAAACAAACTGCCTACAACCAGGCTTATTTCTTGGACCTAGCCAACATAATGTTGATTCCTACTTGTTGATCAATGCTCAGGCTGTTGCAATAGTGATGCCTGAAATTAAAGATAATGATTCTCAGGATGGTCAACAAAAAAAAAAAAAAAGGATGTCATAGCTGCTGTATCCCATGTAACAAGAAAGAAATGCCTTTTCTGTGATGGAAATTTTCACATCAGAAATAAGTGCCTAATCTGTGATGTGACCTGCTGTTCATGCAGAAAAAGGGGATATTTTTCCAAAGTATGTAGATTCAAATTATCTCTGATCACTGCTGCAGTGCTACATGACCGTATCTTACTTGCCATTACTTCTAATTTCCCCCCAGGTCTAGCAGATGCTGTTACTTAAGTTTCGGAATTGATACATGCATTAATTGATTAAAGTAGCACGGATAGCTGTAAGAAAGGTAAATCTGATAGTTGTTGGGTTACCTCCTCCTAATTTTTAAAACTGCTCTTAGCAGATGCTCTCAGGACTATAAATACTTGGCAATATTTTTCTTGCCCTCTTCTCACCTTATTCGCTTGTTCGTCAACATGTAACCTATCGTGGAGAACATGTTCCCTTTTGGGAAACATATGAACAATACACACACACACATATGTACGCACTCTGTCTTTTTTACAAATACTTTCACGGTAATTGCTCTGAGGAGCTGCTTTTGCTTGTTCCTAGGCCTCATGAATTTAAACGTCCTACGAGGCTTGCATCCCGTTCCCACTCCTTCACCGTTGAAACTGTTAGATGTAGACGTCTCTTCGACTCCAATAGCTTCATGTCTCGCACATCTTGCCTGTGGAACTCCCTTCCCTATTACTGTTTCCCTGACAAATACAATCTCCAACGGTTTAAGTGTAGCGTCAATCGACATCTCCAGTTGCCTTGATCTATCCACTTCCCTTCTCCACATCCTTTCCCCTTTCATTCCTATCTGCTCTCGCTCCAAATCTTCTGTAACCCCCTTGTCTTGATCGACCCACTGCCTTTCTCTTTCTCCACATCCTCTCCTTTACCACTCCTATCTGCTCTTCCTCCAACCCTTCTATAACCCCTTGCGTGATAGTGGCCTCCAGCCTTGCTTGGGGTGATATGCTTAAAAAAAAAAAAAAAAAAAAACATTCATTCACTACACATACTTTGAACCATTAGGTTTTCACATTCATTTGACACACACATTTGTCTTTGTCACTTGTAACCTTTCTTGTTAATACATTATCATTTGTTTGTACATATATATTGGTTATTGTTGTTTCTTTATATTTCTTTATGTGGACTCATATTCCAAGTCTACCATGTTTGTTGTGGGCATTTCAGGAGGCGAATGTGTTTATGTCTCAACACATACACTGGCCCTCAAAAAGTTGGTGAGGCTTGATGTGATAATTATTTTTTTCCTGTTAACAAGAAACACACAAGATTACATATGTACAGACTCGAATATACATTTACACACCTTTTCCAAATCAAGAGCCAGTAAAGAAAAACATCAACAAACTTCTTTTCCTACCCTACCATGCATGGCAGACACTATAAACTTATAGCAAAAATAATTTACATACCTACAAAATTTGTGATTAGACCCTATGAAAGTGCAAAATCACAAATTTCAAATACTACAACATATCTATACAACACATGATGTTCTCTGATTAGGCAGATAGATTTTTTTTTTGCAATATGTGGGACCTGAAAAAAAAAAAAATTTACTGCTACATTGGTCCATTCAGTTGGCAAACAACACATGCCTCTTCCCTACTGCCTTTTTGCTTTACCCTTTTCTCCTCTCGGGCACCATTACGCTTGACTTAACCACAATTGGCAAACATTTAAAAAAACATTTTTTTTGACAAAATGAAAATACAACTCCATTTCAACTTTAATCAACACTGTTTCTTCTGGGCTAATCAGATAAAGTGTGACATATCTCAAAAGACGACTCACTGTCCTTTTTTTCACTCTTCGAAGATGCCACTCAAACAACATTGAGAATTTGCAATTACGATATGCAACTGGCGATAATAGCACATTTTCTTAAAATTCTCAAACATGCATTTGACACTCGGTAGAAATTCTACATCAGCTCAACTTTACCACAATGCTGCTTCTATTAAATTTTGTGCACCAACTTTATCCATGCATAGCAAACAAATGAGCTCTTTCTCAAACAACTATGGCCAGGAACCAAATACGACGGGATGACAAAAGCAATTCAATGTGGAGCATTGGAAAAAAAAAAAAAAATTTTTATAGCAAATGCTGAACAATTTTCACTACTGACACATTTTCCAAAGTGTGCTACATTCGACTAGAAAATAACACAGCACCCTGATGACAGTACATTTCATCGAATCACGTATCTCAGCCACACTTCTGACACCTTTCTTTTCAGCTCACGAGGACAGAAACAAAACTACATGAATTGTACATAAAAAAAAAAAAGATTCTACCCATCTGTAGGGGAGTATTGTTGAGTTACCTTACCTAGGGGATGCTCTCAGGACTATAAATACTTGGTAATATTTTTCTTGCCCTCTTCTCACCTTATTCACTTATTTGTCAACATGTAACCTATTGCGGAGAACGTGTTCCCATTTGGGAAACTCATGAACAATACATACACACCTATGTATGCATAGTCACTCACTACACATACTTTGGACCATTAGGTCTTCACATTCATTTGACACATACATCATTTGTCTTTGTCACTTGTAACCTTTCTTGTTAATACATTATCGTTTATATATTGGTTCTTGTTGGTTCTTTATATTTTCTTTATGTGGCCTCACATTCTGAATCTGCCATGCTTGTTGTGAGCATTTCAAGAGACACACATGTTTATCTCTCAACGCATACACTGACCTGCAACAAGGTTCATCAAAACAGCAAAATAAATTTTTTAGCCTTAAAAATTAATACTTGTGGAAGAACTAATCTTACATTAGATGTGAATGGATAACCTTATCCTTCTACCACTCTCGGAATTTTAATAAATTTGTGCTGCAATTTACTTCTGGGACAACATAAATGCAATTTACTTCTTAGAAACAACATAAAAGTTTAAAAATTGAGTATGGAGGCGGCAGACCTGAACTTACAGATAAAGATAAAGATTCTATTTGTGTATGTTCAACATTTTTGCTAAAAAAAAAAAACAGCAAAAAACCCCCCAAAAAACAAAACACAACACTTTTCTCTGAGTCTAAATCTTAACTGTAAACCAATTAAAACAAAACCCCAGTTCTTTAATATAACGGATCAAAGTTTTATAAAGCAGAAAATATCAGAGTGGCTGACAGAATGCATAACAGAAGAGAGTTCATCTCCTTAGCGTTACCAGGTTGCTGTTGTGAAAGACTCATAAAACAGATGCAAAAAAAACTTGATTATTCTCAAACTGTTAATAAGTATATTGAACTTGATGTATAACCGCTACCATGAATAAATGATATGGTTATTAACCTTTCTGAATATAATGTTTTATCAAAAAAAAGAAGAAAAGTTCCTATCATCAGGTATCAATTGTGGATTTTGATAAACAACCTACAGATTTTGAAGCAAATGGTAGACTTATCATTTTTGCTGAATACTGTTCAGTGTCATGAATGGAGTTGTTGCCTTCCAATGATTAATGGATAAGGTATGACAAAAAGTTGGAGAATACTTTCCCCTACTTAGATAATATTACAATTGCTGGCCATGACAAATGTGTTCAAAATTGCTGAGCATGACAAGTGTGTTCAAAAACCAAAAGAAGGTTGACTCTTAATGATGCTAAAACAGTAAAATTGATGTCTTCTATTAATATTCTTAGCTACTGTGTAAACAATGGAACAATAAGACTTGACTCAAAAAGGATACTACAAGAATAGCTCCACTCCACAGACATATCCTTGTGTAGAGTTCAAGGGATGTTTGCATATTATGCCCAATGGATATCAAGGTTCTCTGATATAATCCAACCACTAATAAAATGCAAAACATTCCCCATAAACAAAAAGGCTAGAGCAGCTTTCACACACTTAAAGGATAAACTTTTAGTTGCAGCCTTACAATCTGTTGAGGAAAATATACCATTCACGGTTGAATGTATTTCAGCCATACTTAATCAAGTGGCCTAAATGTCAAGAACACTGCAAGGTAGTGAACTGCACTGCCCAACCCTTGAAAAGGAAACAACTGTTATCATTGAAGCGGTTCAAAAGTGGAGCCATTTCTTTGTGAGGCAACATTTCATATTTAGTAACAGATCAGCATTCTGCAAATTTTATGCTAGATAATCGGAGATAAACAAAAATAAAAAATAATAAGATCTAAGAATAGTGGCTTTAGCTGACATCTTTTAACTGTACAATTAAATATTGCCCTGGTAAGGAAAATATAGTTCTAGATGCACTAGCGAGAACTTTTTGTTGTTCAGCTAATCAAACATCAAATCTTAAAGATTTACATGAGGGGCTTTGTCATCTTGGCGTTGTTCATTTCCTCAGAATATTAAATCGAAAAATCTCCCCTATTTTACTGATGGAGTAAAACATATTTGTACTTCTTGTAAAATTTGTGCACTACTAAAGCCTTAATTTTATAAACCAACAGAAGGCACATTAATAAAACTAATCAACCCATGGAATGATTGAATGTAGATTTCATAGGGCCTTTACCATCACACTACAATCCTTACATGCTAATATTGATATTGGTCCCCAACCTCCATTTTGTAGTTGAATTTCAAGACAAATAAAATCTTGATGTTGAGTGTTACTTTGTTTATTATATTGAATAGCAAAATTTTTATTCCAAGAATGCTCTCATTAATTTATTACTTGGAAAAAAAAAAAAAAAAAAAAAAAAGACATGAAATCTTCCCTTTACATACCTTATAATTTTTAAAACCAAATTTTTCATGTTTCCAGCTTCAAACTAAATTAAAAAAGAAGAAAGAAAAGGAAACTTGAAATTGTCTTTGCATCCAGAGTTCACAAGTTATTTTATTTAGCTGTGAAAATAAAACTTATGATTTCAAAATAGAATTGAATAATAGAATTGAATAGAAATCTATGGTTATTCTAATGTGTGGACAGTCATGTAGCACCAATTATTTAATTTTGTGTTGATTTGTTTTAATAAAAGAAAAAAATAACTGGAAAGAATCACTGTAAATTGATCTTTTGTAATCTTAAAAAACAGCTTATAAGACATGTATTTTTTCTGTCTTCCAACAGGTTCACAACATGGAATTTGTTATTAAAGTCTGGCTAGTATTTCTTTTGTCTTATTTCTGTTGCATTTTATCATAACTCCTTGAAGTAAAAACCAATGGATTGCAAAATCAAACAAGCCACCTGTGAAATTTGAACTTGAATCCAGAGGCTTATTGTTTATTTCAAGAGAGTTGCAGTTTACTGAACAATTGCATGATAATGATCTTTAAGTTGTGACAAAAAGCAACAGAAATCAAATAAATATTAATAAAAAATTAATAAACTATACTTCAGCAAATAAATTCAAATATTATTATATAGACAATGTTAGTTTCACAAAGCATTAAAATTTGGTAAAATTACGCATCAACTCTAAATAACTACTTAAACTTAGACAAGAAGTTTTTTTCATTGATTTTCTATTAAAAAATCATTTGTTTTAGTTCATTGTGGAAGGAATTGAAATAAAAACCATGACATCATAAAAATATAACTTGCTATTTATCTGCATATGCATAAAAATATTTTACTTTTATTTTCCATCTATATTCACCATTAATTTTGGTCCCTTCATGTATATAAAATAATCTTCTGACAAAAATATATGCCAAATGGGCCAAACTGTAGTATGCCAACTTTCAAGCATTGAAAATAGAACTACTAACACTGAATGCATTGTTCATAAGGATTGAGTTTTCAGGTGAACATCAAACTGAAGAGTTGTTTGAAAGTAGGGAAAATAAATTTATTTCTCTTTCTTAAATAATGATTTTGAATATTGAAATGATGGTGATGCCAATAAACAGAGTTATAACCTGTATTCAAGAATTCAGTCAAAATGAAAAAGAAAATGTTGTAGATAAATACATTAAGCTTAAAATAGTTTTTGCAAATATATTGACTATAGACTTTTCAATGCACAGACTTTGTAAACTGAAGTGCCAAAAAATTAGAGACCGCTAACTAATAATGTGTAGCTCTGTCCTTCAATTGATTAATGTTGCCTATACAAGATGACATGGAGTTTACAAAATGATAGAATCATTGCATGGATATATCTATCCAGGCATGTTTCAAGGGGTGTCCATAACTGAGCAGTGTTTCTTGAGTGAGGTTTACAACATCTCTTGTACATGCTCAATGGGGTTTCAATCTGATGAGCATATAAGCTAGTGGAGTACTTAGAAGTCAGCCAAGTGCACTTGGAACCAGTTTCATGTTAACCATGTACAATGGAGGAGTTCCTATCTTGCTGGAACAAACAACCATCCAACTGAGAAACACAGTGGGCATTAAAAAGGATGCAAATGCTCTGTAACAAGATGAGTGTATATATGTACCATGACAGACTCCAGTTTCATTAGTGATTTTTATTAACTAACAGTACACGACCCACACCAGTAACAGTTTGCACAACACTCTGCTGACAAGATTGATCCATAGCCTCATGCAATCTTCTTCATACATGAAATTGAATGTCTGAAAGAGCTAGAAACACAAATCATTTGACTAGGAGACATGGCATCAATGTTCCAATGTCCAATGATTTGGGCCCAGGTGTGGCATAATAATCGATGTCATGGTGAAAATAAGGATAACCATGTTGGTTGATAATTATGAAATCTCATGGAATACAATGTACACTGCACAGTGTGCTGACTGACATGATGAGCAGCACCAGCATTGAATTCAGATGTGACTTGATGCGATTTTCTGGGTGGTTACCATTCTTGTTACTCACCAGTGGCTTTCATCAACTGTAGGTATCTGCATTTTTCACATGTTGCTGTATGGAAATGATGTATTTTTGATATGCTTTTGTTATTGCCTAGGAAAGTTGCCAACTTGGAGACAGAATGACTCATCTTTCTGATCATCAATAATCATTCCACAGCTAAACAGAATTAAATCTTATTCAGATGCCATAGCCACCACAACTATACTACCTCTTTACCTATTACATTGCACACAGATCATTTCTAAAGTTTGGGGAGGGCAAAACCATGCAATGTATTGTCGATTATTTTGGCACATCAGTTTATAAACCAGAAATGACACAGAATTAAATGGTTTTCACAGGAAAAAAATGTCTCTTAAAAAGAGGCTTTTCGCTTTCAATTTCTTAATTTTAAAATCATCAAGATCTTAAATTATTTAAATTTCAAAACACAGAAAACATTGTGAGCATTAAATGTCGCTAAATGAATATAATTAAGATACTTATCTTTGGATCATAAGCCATAAGATTCATCTGGATACAGACTAACTGACAGTTTTAATCATTAAGCACTAAAGAGCTAAAAAAATTGTTTGATATTACAAAATTACAGATAGAAAAAAAAAAGAAAGAATTCTATTTGTTCCAATATATTCTATCAACAAATAATTGTTAGAAAAATTTATTTGTTACCTTAATCATACTTTTTATCCATTTTTTTTTGTATCTGCAACATGTACTAATCTCCCACATTCATAGCATTTTTTGTTCCTGAACAAACAATCACTGAACAGTAATCCATATAGTAATCAGTGTAGGAACAGTGAATAGTATAGAGAATAGCAAACTGTATAGTAATAGAGGATAGAGTAGAAATAGTGATCCGTACAGTAATAGAGGATAGAGAAGAAAGAGTGATCAGTTAGACACCATGCTAATTCCCATATATGCATTTCCTCTATGGTCACATTATCTTCTTAATTCAATAATGGGATCGCCTGTGCTTGCTCACTGGCGATCTATGTTCAAACTCAAGTGTTGGCAGCGATACTTTATTCCTATATAACAGATACCTACCAGGGAATGCATTTTCTTTACTAAGATTTCTCGAATGAACAGGCTGATAAATGTAATACACACTGTTTAATAAATAAAAAATGAGGCCTGTATTTCAAATACAAGGTATCAACTATAATAACATTTGAAGTAATAAAAATGTTAGATTAAAAATAAAATCCATATAATTCTGCATGTAAATTCTTTCTAATCAAGAACTTTTTTCAAGGTCAATAACATCATCTATTCTTATTCAAGCCTTTTCCAATGTGCAAAGTGAATGTTAGTTATCTCTGTCAAAGTTTGAACTCCGCTTGTCAATTCCATTTCCCTTACTGCTAACCAATTGGCCATTGGTACTTCAAATAAACAGATTAGGTACTACAATTAGGATACTTGTGATTAATGAGGTTTGTGTGTAAAAACATTTTCCTTTTTGCAATTTAACCGGAAATCTGTTTTGGGCTTAAATTGTACTGTGGCAACGTCAAGTAACTTCATAGGTTAGTACCAGCTTTGTTATGTTTATACTAAAATCAAATTATCATGACGGACTAATTTCCATCCCACTAGGTCCAGTCACATGATGCATACAAACAAATAATCAGCAGCTTTAAAGTAATAGATATGAATATCTTGCACCCACATTATATATATATGATTGATACAAATATAAAATTTGTCACTTAGCTGATTGATGTTATATTCAGCACCTCTTCTATGGGGTTTCAGAGACAAATCTTTGTGTAATCAGGAGATATCAGCAAAGGTCTTCCAATTTTCTTGTTTTCATTATTTTTATACTAATTTAAAAAAAAATGTATGTGCTTCTTTTTTATTGATGTTAGGTTGATTTTTCTTTGTGTGTGTGTATACTTGTAGGATGTTGTGGGTACTTCTTTTTTTCATAATTTACTTGTCTCTTTATACTCTCTTGTTATTCCTTTGCTTTCTTTATCTTTTGGCTCTAAGCATCAATGTAGCAAAGTTATTTCCATGGTCAGAGAAAACTTAAAATTGGATTTATATATATATGGTATTTATTCAAAAATTAACATATTTATGTTATAATTTTTGAATAAATACTATTTGCTCTACTCTGTATTGAGCACTCTTTTAAGAATAGTGTTTTTGGTTATTGGAATTTTAATTCTTCTACATCAATCCTGTGTGTGTGTGTGTGTGTGTGTGTGTGTATGATTTAACTACAAAAACATTAAAAAAAAAAATGTAAAGAAAGTGACCAGCCTCCATGGTAGGGTGTTAAAACACTTTGGTTAGTGTTTTGTGCAGTTGGAGATGGTCAAATTAAAATGGGTTCTTTATTTGACTGAAGAAGAAACTTCATTTTTAGCATAATCTCTCATTCTCTTTCTAACCAGTTCACAACAAAAGCCTTAGTTCTGTTTCAATATTCTTACCAGTAGATGAAGAGTGCAATTCTTACTCCAACCTCCAATTCCCCAGGGTCTCCATCCTCATTTTTTTTTTTTTATCTTTTCACATCTTTATTTCTATGGTAAATTAAATTAAACAATGTCTTTAATAAAACAGAAACAGAGAGTAAATTAAAAAAAAAAGTTCATTTCCATTGCCACTGTTTTGTCTAAAAATTATTTGGCATGAGATAAAATTTTTCCAAGATGCAAGGAGGCATGTAAAAAAGAATTAGGAGTTGGAGGAGGGAAAAGACAAAAAGGAAGATATAGAAGATCACAAGATAAGTCTAATACTTGTTATAATAATATAAAACAGAAAGGAAAGAAGGAATAATGAATGAATTTGAATACTTACTGGATGCCTTAAGTTGGTCAATTCATACAGCACACAACCCATTGACCAGATGTCACTAGAAAGAAGTTATTTATTGATTTATATTTTCCTCAATAGTTTGTAGAACAGAAAATCAGCAATTACACAAAAGAACTATCTTAAATTGTCAAAAAGAAACATCTTATGTTACAAACTTGTCTTTTACTTTAGAATTTATGTCATTAAGGTTCCAAGAGCTAAAAGGTGAAAAAATAAAAGGTGTTAAAAAAATAAATCTATTTATTTATTCCAACCTATCCTATCAAAAAATAGGTGGATGCAAATTATTTTCTTTTAGAATTAATTAAATGAAAAACAGTTTTAATTACTGATACTATTACAGCAACCATCATAAAATATCTAGAAAATACAATATGTCAGCATATCTATAATTCTAATTTATTTTTGAACACAAGACAGGCAAAAGTGCTAATACACGTCTTTGCCATGAACCAGTGCTGACTATGTAGAAATTTGAATAAGTATTTTAATTTCATTTTTGTCCTTCAGACTTGTTAAAAAAAACCCCCAAAAAACCCAACTATAAATTATTTTATAACATCACTATTTTTGTTGCCAAATTCTTTTTTTAATTTTCCACATGCATTCATTTTCTTCTATATGCATATAATACTTTTTATGGACAAATTTGACCCAATTATTTTTAGCCTTTCACTTGGTTTCTAAGGCAACTTTCAGTAGTTGAATTGTATTATTAATAAGAGAACAACTTATCCTGCCTCACTAAACGCAGAATACATCTTCAGATCAATGACTCAATTGGTTCCATTGTGCATTGGTATCTAGTTTTTTTCTTTTTCTGTAGCTCACTCTAATCCATGCACATGCCAATTTATTGTTGAGGCTTGTTGCATGGCTGAGTCAGTTGTTTATTTCTTACTGGTGCTAGTATTCAGTGTTCAAGCCCAGTTAGCATTTCAAATGTTTTCAAAGCACAGAGTCTCTCTACTTAGAAGATTAACACAAAATCTTTCTACCTCCATTTCCTCTCATTTAGTTTGTGCCAGAAAAATTAAATATATTCTGAATAAGTTAATGATTTTTTTAAACTTTACAATAGAAAAGACAATAAATTTAAAAAAAATCTAAGACGTAAATGAATTGACAAACCTTTTGTTATTATATGGCTGTTGCTCACAAATCTCTGGAGAAAGGTAAAATGGTGTGCCAATACAAGTCTTTGCCATATCACATGTACTGGAAAGATAATTACATTTTATATTAGTAGAACACTGGGCAAATATTGACATATTGGAAAACAGATTTAGGATTCAACAGCAAAAATTATTTTATTTTTGTATTTATGTAAGTTTTTTTTTCTAATGACAGATTAAAAATTATAAGTCAAAGATATTATAAAAAGTATCCAAGAATATTAGCAGAAATTATAAAGAAAATGTAAAATCAAATTATTAATATATAACAAGATAAAGCTCTGGAATATACAGGGGTTGGACAAAATAATTGGAACAATGGCAAAATCCACTCCTATATTTCAAAGACCTATTATATTAAGAACTTTAACTAAAACTTCGTAATTGCAGGTTATATCTATTGTAAATACATTTATTTATCTAATTTACTGTCTTTGTCTTATTTATTTTTAGAATTTAGTCAAATTTAAGCTAAATGCATAACCTCTCCAAGTTTGAAAAAGAGCAAATTGTTGTAGCTCGCTTGGCAGGAGCCTCAATTACTAAGGTTGCTGAACTGTTTGGTTTTTCAAGAGCTACCATATCAAGAACACTGATGCAATTCGAGAAACAGGGCAAGACCTCTAGCAACCGTAGCAATTCGGGCCGGACTTGCAAACTTACTCACAGGGACTGACGTGCATTGAAACGCAATGTGGCAAAAAATCATCAGACAATTGCGGCCAAAGTGACTACTGAGTTGAATAACCATCTAAATAGTTCAGTTTCTACTAAAATGGTTCGCCATGAGCTCCATAAGGCAGCATATCATGGAAGAGCTGCTGTGAGGAAACCTCTTCTCTCCACTCGTAACATTCAAAAGAGGTTGAAGTGGTGCAGAGATCACAATGCCTGTTCTGCAGACCAATGGAAGCAAGTCATATTCTCAAACAAGTCCAGTTTTTCTCTTTTCCCAACTTCAGGGTGAGTTTATGTGTGGAGACAGCCCAAAGAAGCTTACAACCCTGACTGCCTTCTTCCAACAGTGAAGCATGGAGGTGGCTCAGTGATAGTTTGGGCCACCATATCATGGAAATGTCTCAGTCCAATAGTTGCACTGCATGGTAGAATCAACAGCAAAGATTACCTGAACATTTTGAGAGATCATGTTCATCCAATGGCCCAGACTTTATTCCCTGATGGTGACTGCATCTTCCAAGACGATAATGCTCCAATACATACCGCTTGAGTGGTTAAAAATTGGTATGAAGAGCATGAAAGTGAGCTAGAACACATGGAGTGGCCTCAAGATATCAATATTATTGAACATTTGTGGTGCATTTTGGAGCAACAAGTTAGGAATTGCTATCCTCCACTGTCATGTCGTAAAGAGCTGGAGAAGGTTTTAATGGAAGAATGGCTGAAAATTCTTCTGGATGAAATTAGGAAGCTGTAGGATTCCATTCCTAGATGTATTAAAGCTGTCTGTGAGGGTAAAGGAGGACCAACTCCATATTAAGTAAATTTTCTTTGAATTTAACAAGTGTTTCAATTATTTTGTCCAACCCCTGTATATCAATATCAGTTTTCTAGTACTCGATATGACAAATGAAATCCTGCAGCAAGGCCTCAGATCGGGAGATTGGAGATTTTGAGGAGCATGGAACCACCTCTTAATTGCTGTTGTTCCGAGATCCACATTAACTCAGGGTGGTAGCACCTATTAGGGTCCCATTTATGGGCAAATAGTGAACCCCCAAATAAAAACTAAACACTATGAAAGTATAAAAATACATTTTTATAGTAAAAATATGAGTAATACATTTTTATATAAAAAATTACCTACAATACATATTTATAGTAAAATTACCAATTCTAAAGCAAAATGATCAGCAATATATTTTATAGTAGAATTACCAACAATACATTTTATCTGTAGTTGAAAGCATTTAATTATATCAAAATATATTTAGTTGAAGCCATAAAATTGCATTCAAAATATTTATGTTTTGGCATTAAATAACCCATAGAGGTTGATATGTCACTAAACAAAATCAACCAAACAATATTAGTTTTCATTCAAAAACAAATATAACACTGCTTCATGAATTATTTTGCTTACTTTCCTCATTTTTTTGCTTTTATCATAACATTTTAGATGATATATTTTTTAGTTTTCCTCAGGCATATATTGCATCTAGTAATTTATGATTGTCAGCCATAAGTTTTTCTAGATTTTTCACTTATTCAATAAGAATGCTTCACATTCAAGTATCAAAACCTCATTTAGAAATTTCTCATGTCAGATTAAAAAAACAGAAAAAAATAGTATGTATATTCATTTTTAGTACACAGCATTCAATGTTTTAACTCTCCTCAGTACTATCTTCAAAACAGCATAAGATTCTATGTTCAGTTTGTTTCCATTTTGAAAATCTTGTGTACCTCCTTTACACACTTTCCATTGTGGCTGTGCATCTATTTGTTTGGCCTTATATTAGCATTTTCACCAGTCTATAAAACATAGTTTACAAGGCTATTTGGAGAGTTATTCATTGTAACACATCCAAGTTTCATATAACTGTCTATTTCAAACTTTGGTAGATTGCCTCCTAGTCATAATACCAACACATTGGATACAGTGTGATATTTGTATATTTTTTAAAGTTTAAGAGTATGTCTTATATATTAGTGTGTAACTTACTCTTTTTGAGTAAGTTCACGTTTTCTTATCTCTCAGTTGCGTCTGTCTTTGGACAGAGTGCACTCAGGGGCTTCTCTGTCAAAGGACAGAGGGGCAACTGAGAAAATAATACTGAGAAGTGCCCAGTCCTGGGGAACAGCTGCCCAAGGCCGCACCCTCCCATTGCACCAGAGGGAGGGATTGGTGCTCGCACCGAGGCCAACGCAACCGACTGTTGCAGGGGTTGAGGGGAATTTTTGTACCTGTCCTGGGCATACGCACTCAGGTCCCCACCTAAAAATAGACCTTGTGTCACATCTCGTCCAAGTGCGGGGACACAGTAAATACCGTATGTCTTATATATCAGCAAATACAATCAATTTTCTTCTCTGAACTGTATGAAATAAAATCAACTAGCACTTAATAAAAAGAACACAAGGTTCATCCCACATAGATAAATATTGGTGATTTACTGATAAAGAAGCAAGCCGTTTTATTTTTAAGAAGTGAAGTTGAATAGTTTTTAATTCAAGCAGAACTAGCATTAAACAATAAAGAAAATGAATTTCAACTGATCTCTAAGTTTGCATTTAGAAAAACTATAATGATCATATTTAACAAAACAAAACCTTACTCAAAGAAGAATTATAAAACTAAAGTGTGTGATTTATGCGTTTTGTGAATTCTCCTTTATAGTGAAACCAAATAATAAGCTTGATAACTGAACTCCTAACTTTATTGTTATTGTTTTTTTGTAATTTCATGATTAATAAAGTCAATAAATCATGCCAAATATTCAGAATTATATGAAGTCTGTTTATATTGTTTTTAATAAAACAGAGCTTTCTGTTTAAATTTCTTAGATGAAGCATTGTTATTAAGTAATTTTCAAATCTATTTGTATGCTTAAAATGCCCAGATTATAAAAGTTAGCTAAATATTTTGATGAAAAACAACAAAAACAGATGAAAGAAAAGCTAGTAAAAATACAAATGAATGACAATTTTTCATTTAAGAAATTTAGGCAGCTTAAGACTATTATGTCTACTACTACTAAATGAAAAAAAAAATAATATAGTTTGGAGTAAAAAAAGAATTGCATAATATAGAATAAATTTAACTTGATTAAATTTAAATAATGTCTGTTGGTTAGCTTTTGTAGCCTAATTGATAAGATACTGTCTTAGGCAGGCAGGCTCCTAAGTTTAAGTTCAACATTCATTCAAAGCTTATTGCTTATTTCTGATCAATGCGGCTTACTTAATGGTTGTAGAGTGTAAATAACCCTGAACATTGTTATAAAATGCAAAATAAGATGAAAGAAAAACTAGTAAAAAAACACAAAAAACGAACAACAAATAAGAAGAGTGATTTTTGTTGATTTGAGAAAGAAAAGAGATTATGGGGAGGCACTAAGGTGATTCTCAAAGATTACAAGTAAACCAATTAAATCAAAAATAAATAAAAATTTCTATTTATCTTTCCAAATATTCCTTAGACAGTTTAATTCCCTTGTATTCCCACCATTAATACAATTTTTCAGTCAATTCATTCTTCAGTTTTCACCATGTATTTAATTTGTTAGCCTCTTTTATTGTCATAAAGAAAATGTTTTTGCTTCTTTTATTACAGATCATACCTGAGAAAGGTTGAAGAATGGATGGTTGAAATGTTGTGGTAACAACGTTAGGAAAATGAAAGATGAGCTCAATTATCTTAACAAAATTTGGAATGTTAATGACTTGTCAAAGTTATAAAGTTTATTACCTGTTAAGCACCTTGGCTATCCCAAAATCTCCAAGTTTAATCATTCCATCTTTGGTTAAAAATATATTCTGTAAAAAAGCAAATAAAGAGAACAGGTAGAAAGAAAACATTATTAGAATATTGCTTAAACAATTTATAAGGAAAATCTAATAAGAGAATTTATTATTTAATTTAGAATCTGGCAGAATTTATAATAAAATTTTGAGAGATATAACTAATATACTGGAGATTTTTTTTTTTTTAAACAAGTCAATAATCATTATTTACACAATTTATATTTGAACTATCATCCTCACTTTTGTTATCAAAAAAGTTTTGGCTGTTGAGCACTCTGGTCTTCCTCAGATCTATATATCGATCTGGGTAACACATGCCCTGATCCAGGGATTGAACTCATAACCCGTTTCCAAATTCATGAATCAACCTTTTAATCCATTAGGCCTAGTGGATTAAAGCATAGGTTTGTGAATTTGATGTGACATAACAAAATAACAGACAACAGTGACAAAGAAATACTCATGAGAAACTTATTCACTTTAATAATTTTATAAACTGATCTAAAATATGAGAGCACTGAAATATTACAAACATGAAAACATTTTATTAAATCCTGTAGCCTTCCAGTTGATGTAATGGAATAACCTGTCATCTCCATGAGTGACTACCTATAAGTATCTGTAAGGCAACAGATTACAAGAGATGAGCTGGGATCTGTTGAGTACGACTCAGACTATGTGAGAACTACCGAACTTCCAATAGCAGCAGTCACTACTGGATTGACTTGCGACGATCGTGCGCATAACTGTTACCTTATTTCTTATTGTACTGGTTTTACAATAAACCTTTACTTACTTTATCCACCGTGTTTGTCAAGTATATATTCCTATTAGCACGGAATATAATACCAGTTCATATCAATTATCCATGTTATTTGCAGAAATACACAAATGTACACACACAAATTGCTAATTCAAGTAAATTATAGTTATTTATGATTATTTAACTACTTGGAACCAGATGATGAGATATCTCGAGAGAAATTTCTTTTTCTTGAAGCAACTGACAAGATATCTTGGTGATATGTAGTCATATACTGATAAGGGAAAAAGTGATATTTTCCACTTTAAAAAAAAAATGTTTGGAGTAAAAAAAAAAAAAAAAAGTAAAAAATATCTCTTTTGAGACTGAGATGCTTAAAAGAGACCAAAACTACATGAAATTATGTCTTAATTGTAATAGGGACAATACTATAACAAATAAAGCATTACATTTTATGCATGATAAAAAATAATAATAAGCAAACCTGTTGTAACATAAGAGCATACACTGATATTATGCTTATTGCCATTTTCAAAGTAAACACAATATCAACTGGATTGTTTGCATGAACTTTTCAGTTGGGCATTAATAAGAATTAACTTTTGTCAATGAATATCTCAATGGCTAAAGAAACAAGACAGAGTAAAATTCTTTATTACTGGGAATTCATTCCAAGATTATGAGGACAGCTAATGAAAATACTTAGGTTATTGTATGTCTGCCACTTTCAGACTGGTTTTAGTGGAGTGATGCATTGAAACAGCTTAAAGATTACACACATACTATCAATATATGATAATTGATTAAAAAAAAAAAATTCCTTAAAAATTAATATTTGACAATACTTCATCTATCTAAGAAATTTGAAGAGTGTGATAAAAAGCAATTTGGATTCATTCTCAAAGAATAATGGCCGCCCTAGATTGGCAAGAAGATACTGCTGACATTGCAAAGATGCTAAAAAGTACTGACTAGGCTTGACATTGCTTAACTTTAGTAACCATATGGGAACAGGTGTTTCAACCTGATATGGCTATAAGCATTCTTATTGCAAATTTCAACATTCATACATTTTTAAAAAGGCATTATTTTTTTCATTTGCTTACTTTTCTTTAAGTTTATACTGACATACAAAGGTAAATCATTAACTCTGTTACCACATGATTTAAAGCATTTATTTTCCACAAGAAATACTTATCTTTCAAGAATCTTCTATGTCAATGCACTTAATTTAATGCTTCTCCACTGATCACTTAGACAAAACTTTATGCAGTGAAAATTTTGAATTCAGAATTAGCTAATAATTCTGTTAGAGCACATGCTCATTGAGCTGTCATTATAAAAAGAAGAACAATTTACAATTAGCAAATTCTTACCTGAGATTTTATATCACGATGTAACACCTTCCGGTCATGTATATGTTTTACCCCCAAGCATATCTGAACAAACCAATCCAAAATCTACAAAAATAATAAAGAAATATAAAGGATATGCCAGGTATTTGTGAAACAATATTTAGTGGATCATAAGTGGAAAGGGACCAAATGTACCAAATTTTAACATTCACATTTCTCTTTCAAACATATCAAGAGCATTAACACAAAAGTTTCCAACCTGATGCAGGAAATAGAAAGACATTCCATGCTTCTGACACTAAAAACAACTAAAGAGATATTGAGCTTCCTGAAAGTTGTCAAGTTCTTGGTTTTCAAGAACAGGAAAGAGCTGGAGATCTCTGGCATGTGTGTATCATCCATGGTCAAGAGAAAGAAACATTCTAAGCAGTCAGGTGCCGTAATTGAGACAGAGTTCATATGGCATGTACAGGATATCATCAACTGCAACCTCACCAGGTAAATGAGGGCCATCAACCAAGCAGCTCAAGATGGCAGAGTTCACTGACATACAGTACACGACAACCAGGTAGATCTGACATGCTTCAGACTGACTTAGCTTCAGAAGGCATAGCCAATCCTGTAAAGAGTGACACAGGTTTGAATCCTGCTGGTGAGGGCATATTTTTCTTTAATAAGATTTCTTGAATATTTAAGGCTGGTAGACAAAAATAAATACATTTTTTAATAAATAAACATAGTGTCTACCCAAATATCCACTAAAAATAATTAAAAGTGATTATATGTGTCTGTGTGAGAAAATAAATAAAAATATATACCAAGTTTCTTTGCATAATTCCACAAAGTGAAATATGAAAAAAAAATTATATTTAAATAAGTTCAGTGATTTTTTTGATTTTTTTTTTCTTAAAATCATTTTGAATTACTAAAGAGTAGTAAATATTGAACAACCTTACCTGTTCTTCTGAGAAATCTACTCCTCGCTGATCATTTATCTTACTGTATAGATCACCTGAAAATAAAGAAGTTAGAAAACAAGAAACAAATCATTAAATTTTTTATGTTGCTCTCTTTTTTCTATATGAGAAAGATTTAACATAAAATTAGCTCTACTTATTTGCAGAAGGTTATGAATTGCATATAAGAGAGATTAATGACTAGATTCTAGGATATTAACAGGAGAAATGTAAAAACTCTATAACGTGTGTGCATTTGAAAAATGTAAGCTGAACATTCCACAGGAGTAAGCTATTAGAAATTCTTTTGTCAGTAGTGGAAAGTGCAAAATGTATACTTTGTACCTTTGTGGCAATGAGGCATGCCTCTGAAGTTGATATTTTTACACAAGTTTTCTACCAGAAGATAAATAAGTATTAAATGATTAATTTTTTCAACTTATTTGTGATATCTATTTACATACCAAATATAGTAGGGAAAATTTTGGTATCCCCTTAATACTTTTTAGCATTTGCTTTGTTACCATATATGTAATGATTAGAGTAAATGAAAGTTTAGATGTGCCTCTTATATCCTATAATAGTTGTTACATATTCATACAAATTCCATACACTAAATGTTAACAATGATTGTGGGACAGCATTAATATTTATATAATGAATCCTATCCATGATATCTACAAGAGTGGTTGAAAAGTTCATAGGCTGACTATGAAGGAGTGATGTTAGAGCTGTGACATCTTGCATGCATTAATTTCAACACTTATTAACAATTGCATTGTTTATTTCAAGATAAACTGACATATAACAGTTCAGAGAGGATTTCAAAAGTAACTCATAGCAAAAGTGGACAAAATTTGACATCATGGTGTTATCAAGTACCTACAGAAAAAGGGTTTAGCCCCAAAAAATTCTTGCTGACATGGTTTCTACATTATGGAATGGTGCTGAAGGTTTATCAACAGTGCAAAAGTGAGCTGCTGTTTTTAGGAGGGGAAGGGAGAGTCTTGAATTGACCCAAGGTCTGGACATCCTGTAACTGCCACCACTGAGGAAAACATTGATTGTGTTTACCACATGGTGATGAGTGACAAGTGATTGACTATAAATCAAATAGCCAATGTTATCAACATATCCCATGAGAGAGTTGAGAACATTCTGCCCAATGAACTTGGCATGATGAAGGTTTCTGTTTGGTGGGTGCCATGTCTTCTGACACTTGATCAAAAGTGCACCAGACTGAATACATTACGGGAAAATGTGACATTGTTTGAGGTAGATCCAGCAGGTTTCCATGAACATTTCCTAACCCAGGATAAGTGTTTGGTTCATCACTTTGAACCCGAGACAATCCCTCCTTTGATGCTCCAAAGAATGCCATTTCATCTGCAGAGAAAGTGATTGCCTCAGTTTTTTGGGATGCAAAAGGCATTGTGTTTATTGACTGTCTTCAAAAGGATCACACCATTAATGGAGAGTACTATGCCAACTTGCTGAGGAAGTTATGAAAGACTATCAAGATCAAGCATACTAAAAATATTGATAATAACCTGTCTTTGGGGGATGTCAGATTTTATTATGCAAACAAACTAAATACAATATAAATTTTTATTTATAAATAAATTTTAAATGTATATACCATGAGAACATATTTATTTAAGACAATATCCTATATACCTGAATGAATAATTATTTACATGTCACTGTTGGTTCCTTCAAATTTTATAACTTTTATTACTCTTTCATTGAGAATTTTTCTACTGTTTCAACTTTCATGTTACTTGCAGCAGTTTTTATTGCTTCACAATGATCTCCATTGCTTGATTTTTCATTCTTAAATGCATCTCTTAAAGATAGACTGCAAGTTTTCTATTAGATATTTAATTTGGTATCTTTGAAAGCTTTTTTTTGGAAAGACTGCTTTTCAGAATGTGAAGGAGCATTGACTTGCAGAAATAAACTCTGTAGTTTAAAGCTTCTTGCTTGTAGCCTCTACCATTCAATGATAACTTACAACAATCCACTTCATTTATTTCAACCATCACTGAGCAGACCTTGAATTTCCCCTTTTCACAATAAACTGGTGTTCTCTCAAAGAGGCCTTGTTCCTTGAGTGCCTATCAAGACAAACAAACTGAACCCAAATCTCAAGTGGAACTTGTACATACAGTCCATCACTAAAGATACTGGAAAAATGACCAGTTTCCTGTACTGCTCGAGTAAGAACCTGACTCTTCCTGCTATTCTCTACAAGATCAGGCTGAAAATGGAGTCCTGGTGCCATATATGAGCAGAAGCTGCCCAGTCTTCGCTTTCCAGTTACAATAGAGTCCAAAAGCATCTCTGTGTCCATGTGGGTGAAGAATTATTTTCTACCCTACAAACTTTTTTCCCCACAGACAAAACATTGCAAACCCCTCACTACACTATTGCTATTTCCATGGAAAGTGTTCAGACTAACTACATTCCTTAGTTAGACCAGTTCTAACCTTCACAGCTAAGACCTACCATGCCACACACATTGGTGCAAATCACTCACATTCCCTTCATATTACATTGGTGAGATGTAAGTTCCACTTGAGCAGATTCTTTCCATGGATCTGCTGCTTTGTGGAACTGACTCCCAAGAGGATGCTTCCCCAATCACTACAATCTAAACCTGATCAAGTCTAGGGTTAACTGTTATCTTCTTCACATATCTGCCTAAAATTTACCTCTTACTCTGTAACACTCTACCTCAAGTGGCTCTTGTGTCTTGTACAGGGTGACCATCATTGTAAAAAAAAAAAAAAAAAAAAAAAAATCATCAACTTTGAAGAGTTTGATAATTTTACTGCCTGTAATAATAGTCCAAAGCATTAGTTCACCACTTCCTTGTTATCTTCTAAGTCCTGTTGGATGATTATTTCCATGAAGGACACAAATTCTAGCCCAGTCATCAAGTCCATTCAATGTAGTTCAACATTCATCACTAAAATTTAATATTGAAAAATCAGTTTTCATGTACTTGTTTGCTCAACTTCCATGATTGTCTTTGTGAATACAGTACATTGGTTAATTTCATAATTTTAAATGTTCTTAATATTCTGCAACTTTTCTCTCAATTTACATTTGCAATGCCAGTTTCTTCAAATATCTTTTTGCCTGTCAATCTACTTTTCTTCCACCTTGTAACTTTTCTTATATCTTTTTATTTTCTGATCTGTTCAAATTTTTCACAATTTCCAAGTGTTCCCATCTCTCAATAACTTTACAATACCTTGTTTCTCTTTTTAGTTTATATCTTTTTTATGATCCATAGCAATCTTTATATATCTGAAATTTAAAAATAAATATCAATATTTATATTACTATATTCATTTACAATATAATGAATAACCCTAGAGTTGCATAATAAAGTCTTACATTACTAAATAAGTTATTGTGAATAATTATGATAAAGAGAAATATTATGAGCTGAAATTCACAGTTTATATTGAAATAAAAGTATATCTTGAAAATTAAACCATCATTGGGTTAATACCATTTTTATTGTGGAAACATTGACATAATAGAATCCAATGTAAGAACATAACATAAATACTTGAGGCTCTAGAGGTAATTATTACACTATGAAAAAATGTGAACAGAGATAGAAAAGATATTTTTTTGATTAAATCTGTTTTTTATAATAGTTTTACTTCATGTATTTGAAAATTACAAATTTTCATGATTAGCAGATAGTTACAAGGATTGGTCAATAAATCAATCGTGTGACACTGTTATTAACTGAATTTTGATCTGAAATAATGTTTAATCTATATGATTAATAAAGTATTTGGTTAAGACAGGGGATTATATTGAAAAATATTTTATACATGGTATGACAGAAATACCTCCCACATAATGGTAACATAGTAAGAGGTATTTGTGGGAGGTATTTATATTTCTGCTGCACTCATCATTAAGTTACAGGTTCATTGATGAACCTATGCAGAGGACATACAAAAGAATCTTAATTAACATTACTACATAATCAGTTATGTTAAATTAAAATAATTAAATAAATAAATAAAAATGGAACAAAACAAAACAAAACTCTTTGATATGCATTAATGTACCTCCTTCACAATATGTCATCACAATATGCAACCGGCCAGCCTCTGCAAAAGACAATAAAAATATTAGAGGTAAATTTAAGAGATTTTTGTCTTTTCATTATAAAAAAATGATTTAGCTTAATGATATAAAAATGCACCACTGATTTTCTGACAACTCTTAATCTGGACAAAACTATGAACAAGTATTTGAAATTTCTAACAGTCAAAGATATAAGATATGCATAACGAGTGGATAGGTAGTTATTACTGAATGGTTATGATTACAAGACTTCTGGTAGTCTGGCAAAACATAATCCATCAGTGTTGTGAAACTAAGGCTACTGGAATATTGGTGGTGTACCTATAATTGAGTTTTATTAATATATATATAAATGCAGGTTTGTATGCACTGCTGGAATGCATATTCAGTAATACTCCCTGCAAACTCTTTATCAGATATTGACTCTCTGGGTCAGGCACTGTTCTGAAACAGAAATATAATTATTGCTAACACAGCACTCTTTTACAGTTGCATTTCAGATCTTTTTACAACTTTTGCTTGAGACCAAGATGATACCTAGACAGGCCAAGAAAGCATACACAGATCTTGGCTGACCTGAGGGGGAGAGCACCGACTTCAAGCTTAACATGCAATAATGAAAGTCTGTTGCTGAAATCACCATAAACAATTTAGTCTTTAAAAATAAATATTTATTTTTACCCTTTGAGTAATTTACATTTATTATTTAAACACTGAAGTAACTTTGGACCTGCAGTATTTTAATATTATCTTTATTATAAAAAAAAAAAATCAGTGTGAAATTAATAAAAAAGTGTCATTGTTAAAAATTTTACTGTAAATTTAATATTTTCCTCTTTCATATTGTTCTTCATAACAATGAACATGCAGATTATAAAATTTAATTTTTTAATGAATAATTTGTGATTTTCTAAGGTATTTAAAAAATGTTGAATTTTAATTTTACTGTTCTTTGTAGGAGACAAAAATGTAAATTTTTGCACTATGAAATTAATGAAAAATGTTATTTATTAAGGATTTCATCACAAAGTTAATGTCATAAGTAAATTCTGTAAATTTAAGTTGATATTTTACAAGTATTCTTTAAAATAAGCCACAAAAATGTAAAAGAGAATTCACTGTCACATTTATTTTTGCCTACATTTCTGTGGTTTAGTAAAAGAGTTAAACTGTGAAACTCAAAAAACGTCATTAACAAGAATTTTGTCACAAAGTTAATATTTTTCTCTATAACAACATAATGATTAGAAAATTTATTTTTTCTATGAATAAGTTATGTTTTAACTGTTTTTAAAAAAGTACATTGAATTTTAATTTTACCATCCTTTGTAAATAGACAAAATATGTAACTTTTTGTACTGTGAAATTAATGTAAAATGTAATTAAGAATTTTGTCAAAGTTAAATCATAATTAAATTCAATAAATTTAACTTAATATTTTTACCAATGTTCTTAAAAATATACTGTAAAAATTTCTATATATGCAGATTTTATAACAATACAAAACGTTCTCAAAAAATTTCATATTCAAGTTGAATATTGATATTAAGGAATACAACTCCAGATCGTAATTGCTCAAAATATGGATATTTGCTGGATGAAATAGCATACTAAACATTTCATAACTAATCAGACCTTGAAACTAGAATCTTTAAAGGTATTAAAATGACCCTTTCGTATATAGCAGGCTATCTTACAAGAAAAGATTACAAAATTTTCCAAGCCTTCTTTACTCATTATGTGCCCCAGAAATTTGACTATTTCTTCCTGGTGTTAATTATAAATGTCCTTTTTGTTGCCATTGTCTCTAGAACTTTGTCGTTGCTCACAAGCTCAGTCCATGGTATTCTCAGCATCTTTCTGTAGAAGCCCATTTTTGTTGCCTCATGTCTCTTTTTCATCTGTGTGGAGATTGTCCAGCATTCACTGTCATATAAGAGGATTGATATTACATAACAGTTCAGTACTCTTTTCTTTGTTTTTAATGAAATTTTTCTGGTTTCTTAATACTTTGCTCAGTTTTTGGAAGACATTTTTTGCTATCCCAACACATGGATTTCCATGTCACACTTTCTGTCCTCTGTTAATATGCTTCCCAGATATCTAAATTGCTGCACCTGTTTCGTTTTGCTATCTCCAATTTGTAATTTGTAGGGCTGTTCCTTTTGCTAACCACCTTGCATTCAGTCTTTTTGCAATTGATGTTTAGTCTTTTTTTCTTGCTTTCATTTACTACCTTCTGTAGGAGTTCTTGTAGTTTCCTATCTGTGTCTGCTATCAACACTGTGTCATCTTCTTATCTTACGTTGTTAAGATTGTAGTCACCAATAATGAATCATGGTAGGACCTATAATTCTCACAGAACAGCTTCACTATATATATATATTGAAATAGTCTGGCAAGAAGCCACAACCTTGTCTTACATCACATTCTATTTTTATGTATTTACTGAAATCTTTTCCTAGCTGCATGCAGGTGGTTTGCTGCTAGTATAGGTTCTGGATTATTCTAATATCCTTTCCACATGTCAAGGTTACCTAGTTGGTCCAGCAGTTCTTTGTGACATACTTTTTCAAATGCTTCTGCATATGTATTTTGCATTTGTATTGCTCTTTCTGGTATCATTCTGAGCATAAATATTGTGCATTCCTTGTTATAGTGTCTTTAAACCCACACTGTTCTTGTCCTATTTCCGGTCTGATTCTGCTGCACACTCTATTTCATCAAGATTCAGATGATAACTTTGTTACATGGCTGAGTAAGCTGATTGTCCCATGGAATTCATATTCGTTTGGATGTGGCTTCTTAGACAGTGCTATGAAAATAGATCTACTTAGGTCTTCTGGTATATCGCCACTATTGTGTATTTCATTTATTATGTCTGTAATCTTGTCAATGCCCAAATCATCTAAGGCTATTAGCATCTCTATTATGATTCAGTTTGGTCCTGCTGCTTTGTTTCTGTTCAATTTAACAATTGCTGATTCCACTTCAGATTTCAATATTTCTGCTCCTTCATGGAAGAGTAATCCAATGTACACATTGCATCTCTAAAGTATTTCTTCTTTCTCTAATAAGAGTCTTGTCTTTGAATTTTATGCATCCTGCTGATGAGATGTCTTTTGTCCTGTTAGTTCTCTTATTTTTTTATGCATATTTACTTTATCAGTGCTATTCATTCTTTCTGAACATTTTTGTTGAGCCATTTCTCTTTAACCTACCTGCATTTGTTCCTAATTTCTTTGTCAAGAGTCCTATATTCTGTCTCATACCTTGATACCATCCATTTTGTCTCCTTTTCATCATGTCGAGAATTTCATCTGTCATCCATTCTTTTTTCCTTTATCTATTTTTCTTTGGGATGATCTCAATTGCTGATGCTATTAACACGTCTCTTGATGTGTCCCACTTTGAGTTCCTTTCTCATTTTGTCCATTATATCTAATATTAACACTGTCCATATATTTCTCTTTGACATTCCAGTCTGTCATATTGCAATTTTGGTGCTGCCTTAGTCCTCTTCAATTTCTGTAGTTTCAATCGAAGTTTACTGGAGAGTGGTCACTCCCACAGTTGGCACTTGGGTAGGTTTTGCAGTATAATCTCTTAGTGATAGTTATATAGTTAATATGGTTTTTGTTTCTCCTCCTGGTCTTCTCCATGTTCATATACATCTTGAATGTTCTTGAAACCAAGTTATGGCTACTACCTGATTATTCACCATTGGACCCAATTTCTCTGCATTCATTACATGGTCCTAGTTTGCCCACTATTTCACCATCTCTCTCCTACTTTTGCATTCAGGTCTCCCATGAAACTAATTTCTTGTGATTATTCAGTGGGTAATTATCTGTTTTATGTTTGACGTTGTTAAATTGAAAACTTTAAGAAAAATCTTTTGTTAGTTTCTGAAATGCATCATTACAATATAAAAATAAATCATATTATTGAATATATTTTTCAAAAATTATTGTTCTACTAAACCATCTCAAAAACCAGTACTAAAAGTTTTGAACTTATCTTAAAATTTTATTTATAAAGATAATTCCCTTCTACAATTTCCATTAAGAATATATAATCAATATTAAAAATCTATATTTTTTCAAGCAGTAAAAATATGTTCATGATGCTATATTAAAAAAATGCCATACTTATCCATTTAGAGAAACATTTACTGGGTAATTTTTGTTTTTAATTCTAGCACCTTTTTACATATAATGAATTGATTAACTCAAATTATATTGTTCATTTTCTGTGCCTGTTAATGTAAGTTTATTTTAATTGTTACTAAAACTATGCATGCAAGGAATATCTATTATCATAGTGAAAAGATATTTTCTTCTGTAAAACAAAGTTAGATACTTGTAGATGTGACAAAAATCACAATAAAATTTGGAAATCCTCTTCCGTAGTTCTAGATCTGATCTTTGTAACTATTGCCCTGTTAGCCTTCTACCTCTTTTTGGGAAAGTACTAGAGGCCATAATCAACTCCGAATTGGTTAAGCATCTCACCTTGCAGGGTCTTCTTTCAAGCAATATGGTTTTTGCTTCTCTAATATATTAGCAGTTATTGCTGAAAGAATCTTTGGAACTTTAGATAAGAATGGTTGTTGGTTTGGTCAAAGTCATTTGACAGGGTTTGGCATGTTGGACTTCTTCATAAGTTGAAAGATTATAATAATATTCCTGGATGAACTTTTGAACTGATTCAACCTTTCTTTCCAAACTGTGAAATTAAAGTTTCATTTTTTTTAAACAGTCACTCTTCTATTTTTTTTTTTTTTTTGCATTAATGCAAGTGTCCTCCAGGATTTTGTTCTTGGACCTATGTTGTTCTTAATTTTCATCAATGACCTTCCTGAGTTCTCAACATGGTATCTATGCTGATACAACTATTTACTCCTGTCTTAATGGTAAGTTTGATCAATTTGATAAGATCAAATAGACAGCTGATCTAAAAAAAAACACCTACAGTCTATTGTTAATTGGGGCAAGAAATGTTTTGTTAATTTGAATGACTTCAAAAGGAAACTGCTTTCTTTTAATCATTTGAAAGAAGCATTATTGTCTTCCATCAACAGAGCTAATGCTAACCTTAATGAGATTTTCTCATTGTGACTTCTTGAGTTAACGTTTTCCACTGACATGAAGCGGAAAGATTTTACTGAATCAATTACTAGGTTTGCTGCTAGGAAAGTTGGTTCACTATGTCATGCTAGACAATTGTTTTTGCTAGAATCTATCTTAAACTTTTATAATATGTCTACCATTCATCCAGGTATTGCTATGTATTTAAAGATTCTTGATAAAATATAAACAGTTTGTAATGTTATTGGTCCTGGCCTGGCATTTTGGTTTCAGTCACTTTCCCATCAACATAAAATAGCTTCTCTGTATCTTTTCTATAAATATTTACACAATACTAGATTGGTAACAAAGTCATCATTTTATAGTTGAAATAGCTAGATATAACCATAAGTTCTATGCTAAAAGTTTCTTATGTTGCACTACTCATTTGTGAAACTCTTCCATCCTCTTGCTTTCCAGTCAACTTTGATCATCAAAAATTTAAATGCAATGTCAATTGTTATCTTTGGTCTTCTTAATTCCTGCTCTCCCTCCTTAATGTTTTCTTTTTCTCATATTCTCTCACACTCATTCCCCCCACCGTTTCTTAATGGCTTTATTGCCTTGCTTGGGATGAAATGGGGGGGGGGACTTCATTTTCACTATTATTAGTTTTAGTAAATCTTATTATTGTTGCTCTTAATTATTACTAGCTTTGCTGTATATTGTTACTTTTTATCATAATGCTCTGGAACAGTACACTTTAAAAAAAAACTAGAACAACCAGTGCAAAATCATAAATACTGAAATAGTTTGTAACAAGTTTAACTGGTATCACACAACTTTCCTAAGTATCAGCTTAATCACTTCAGCCATAGAATCTTATGATTCATGCAACATAAATTCATAGTCATTCTGACACACCTTCCTTTTTGATTCTCTGTCATTTTTGCTTTACCAACAAATTACAGGAGTCTTAATTTTTTTAAAAAATATTTTAGATGAAACATTTATATCAATATCATCTTACTCAAGAGAAATGAATTCTTTATTCAGATTTGTTGTAAAAAGCAGCAATAATCAGATGGAATAAAATTAGTATTAAATTTTTTTTTTTTTTTTAACAGTAAGGTTCACCCTGTACAAGACCTGGGGACCACTTGAGTTAAAGCGTTATGTTAAGGGATAGTTTATGTGGATTGGAGGGGAAGATAACTCTTGAACAGGTTAAAATTGTAGTGTCAGGGAAACATCCTCTTGGGAATATGTTCCACAGAGCAGTGATTCGTGGGAAGAAGCTGTTTAAGAGAAGCATACTTCTTGCTGATAGAATACTGAGGAAATGAGGGTAGTTTGCTACAATGTAAGTGGCATGATGGGTCCTAGCTGTGAAGGTTAGACCTGGATGAACCAAGGAATGTAGTTCATCTGAGCACTTTCCATGGAAGTAGTGACAGAGCAGTGAGAGGCTCACCACATCCTGCCAGTGAGTGGGAGTTTGTCACCGACAAGGAATCAGAAATGCTTTTGAACTCTATAAAGACTGGAAAGTGAAAGCATATTAACCCAGAGAGATAAAAGGCAACAATTATAAGATAGAATAAAATAATAGAAATAATAATGAGTGTATCAACAGTAGTACTAAAATAGAATAAAATCGTTTAGTAATAAACCTAATAAAAATTCATATAAATTCTTTTTTTATGATTATTTGAGAGAAGTTCCAACTTACTATGCTTCATAAAATCAATTCATAGAAGAAACAAGATTTTGCCAAAAAAATAAAATAAAAAAAAGGGCTGCTTTTATTGATTTCTTTAAATTATAAGAATTAATAGTCATGCAGACAATTTGAAAACAGCAAAGGCATTTGATTATCAGCAAAATTTAAATGATTCTGATTATATTGTGTTATTTGTTTTTTGTTCCATGTTCTCAGAAATTATGTTTTTTTTGTAAATTGTCATTATTTTAAGACCTACTTGGATCATTATCATATATATATCAACATTTTTCTTATCAACTGAATCTGATCCATATGGGATGATTTATATTGTCTTATTACTTTTGCATCATTTCAATAGAAACTAAAACTTTTGAGTGATACAGATTCTTATATATAAAGGTTTAGATTACCTTCAAATGATTCTTTGTAGGCCACAATATTTCTGTGATTAAGAGTGGCCAACATAGAGACCTGAATAAAAGAAGAAGAAAAATTGGCAATAATACATGGAAAAGAATAACAGGAGCAACATGTCTTTATTCCTAATTTGAAGAATAAAAAAAAGCATTTCTATTATTTTGCATATAATTTGAAGTTTTATTATCACCATATGTCAACAAGTCATGTAGAATAAAAATGAAATGAATGGCTTTTAATAACAATTTATTAAGGGACACACTGTCTTTGTGTTTCCTCTTCTCTTTTTTCATTTCCTGTCTAGACAGTTCTATATTGACTAAGAAATGGTGGGAAGGTATCTATGTTGCTTGACAACAGGACAGATTGATCTCCTAACAGAGTAAATAAAAGTCGCTCACCCAAGCTCACATAACATACACCACCATGTGGGATTTTTGGTATTGTAATTTCAGTTTCCCGATAATCTCTGATGGCGACAGATTGTCAGAAAACCAACTCTCAGTGACAGCTTATAAGACATGGGCCCATGAACTTATTCTATTACCTGTTATGTAAGGAATAAGGAAATATAGATGGTGTCAATCTTTTACTCAAGACTAAGTTGGGAAACCAGTACCTTTTAACGATCATGTGAATCTGTTCAAGAATCACTAAGATTCAGTTCATTTGAATTAGTATTGAACATTCAGTCTGTGGTTCCTTGAAATTATTAAAGAAAAGTTGACTACAGGAAAATCTGAAGAATGAAAATCTATTAGACTATGTGTGTCAATTTCAAACTCAGCTAACCAAAGCAAGTGAATTGGCCTGTGAGAATCTCCAGTTAACTCAGCAAAAAATGAAGAATTGATATGATTAAAAAGCAGTCAAGCAAAGTTTTAACACTGTTGACAAAGTGTTAGTATTATTACCTATGGACAGTCACACTCTCAAAGCTTGATATCATGGTCCTTATGAGATTGCCAGAAAAGTAAGCAATCTCAATTACATTATAAATACTCCTGACTACAGAAAATTAACTGAAATGTGTCATATCAATATTATTAAAGCCTACTTTGAAAGGGGAAAGATTGATCGATATTTTGTTGTTTTTTGTTAAATAAAATTGTTTAAAAGTTCATCTTGTGTTTGTTATTTATCAGTACCTGTTCATGTGTTCCTACCTGAGTGAACTCATCTTTTCTTTTTTTGGAACCTGCCATTCATATCTCTGTATCGCAAATTCATATATATATATATATATATACATACAGGGGTTGGACAAAATAATTGGAACAGGTGCAAATTACACTCCTATATTTCAAAGACCTATTATATTAAGAACTTTAACTAAAACTTCGTAATTGCAGGTTATATGTATTGTAAATATGTTTATATATCTAATTTACTGTCTTTGGCTTATTTATTTTTAGAATTTAGTAAAATTTAAGCTAAATGTGTGACCTCTCTGAGTTCGAAAATGGGCAAATTGTTGGAGCTCGCATAGCAGGAGCCTTGATCACTAAGGTTGCTAAACTGTTTGGTTTTTCAAGAGCTACCATATCAAGAACTATGACGAATTCAAGAAAAAGGGTAAAACCTCTAGCAAGCATAGCAATTCGGGCCAGACTTGCAAACTTACTGACAGGAACTGATATGCATTGAAACGCAATGTGGCGAAAAATCATCAGACTACTGCAGCCAAAGTGACTGCTGATTTGAATAATCATCTGAATAGTCCAGTTTCTACTAAAACTGTTCTTTGTGACCTCCATAAGGCTGGATATCATGGAAGAGCCGTCGTAAGGAAACCTCTTCTCTCCACTCGCAACATTCAAAAGAGGTTGAAGTGGTGCAGAGATCACAATACTGGGTCTGCAGACCAATGGAAGCAAGTCATATTCTCAGACAAGTCCAGTTTTTCTCTTTTCCCAACTTCAGGGCAAGTTTATGTGTGGAGGCAGCCCAAAGAAGCTTACAACCCTGACTGCTTTCTTCCAACAGTGAAGCATGGTGGTGGATCAGTGATAGTTTGGGCCACTATATGATGGAAATGTCTTGGTCCAATAGTTGCATTGCATGGTAGAATCAACAGCAAAGATTACCTGAACATTTTGAGAGATCATGTTCATCCAATGGCCAAGACTTTATTCCCTGATGATAACTGCATCTTCCAAGACGATAATGCTCCAATACATACCGCTTGAGTGGTTAAGAATTGGTATGAAGAGCATAAAAGTGAGTTAGGACATATGGAGTGGCTTCCCCAATCTCCAGATATCAATATTAGTGAACATTTGTGGTGCATTTTGGAGCGACAAGTTAGGAGCGGCTATCCTCCACCGTCGTGTCTTAAAGAGCTGGAGCAGATGTTAATGGAAGAATGGCTGAAAATTCCTCTGGATGAAGTCAGGAAGATGTATGATTCCATTCCTAGACATATTAAAGCTGTATGTGAGGCTAAAGGAGGACCAACTCCATATTAAATAAATTTTCTTTGAATTTAACAAGTGTTTCAATTATTTTGTCCAACCCCTGTATATATGCCTTGAAAACCTCAGAAAATTTCAGTCACTCTTATAGCCTCTTCCTCTATTTCACATGCAAATATACACACTACTTTTATAAACAATACATTCCTTTCCTCTCATTTTTCAGTAATATTTTACTGTAGTATATTCTTCCTCGCTGAATTGCTTTCACTTAACCTTGAAGTTCTTTCAATCATGTGAAATGTTATTGATTGCTTATTGTGCTACAGTAGATTTTATCTGACACTTGAGACATAAAACACGCACAATATGGTAGACCAATGCTAAGCTTTTAGCCAGTACTGACTTACTGTTAGTCCACGTAGTCATTATGACATTAAGGTTTATAATATCTAGTGATTTGAATTGTTGGCAACAGCAGCAATATCAACCATGGATGAAAAGTAATAAACTTATATATATAAATATATAAATGAATGTTGCTTAGCAAGCTTCCTGCTAAAACTCTTAGTTTTATGATAACTCAATTTTAAGGTGCTTGTATTGCATACACACACATATATAAAGAGAGACACACACAATGTTAGATTTTATTATGCAAGTCATTGTTTGCATAATTGGTATTAAACAACCAATGTTGGCAAAGTTTTTAGGGGGTACTTATATTTCTATCAGCAATATATTGCATGAATTTCAGGTTATAATATCTATCCTTACTAAAAAATAGATATCTTGTTTTGACGATGCCACGTTTTATTATGTAAATAAACTAAATGCAACAAGTTGTCATTTATAAATAAATCCAAAAGATATAAGCCATAAAAATATAATTATACAGTATCTAATATACTGGAATAAATTATCAGTGTACATGTTAATAAGGGATCCTTGATATTTTACAACCTTCACCAGTCTTTTATACATTGATTTTGTTAACTTTCCTACTCTTTCGACTTTAATGTTATTTGCAGCAGTTTTTATCATTTCCAAGAGATTTTCTTTGATTGAATATTGTTTCTCAATCTTACATAAATTTCTTCAAGCATTCTATTGAATTAATATCTGGAGTGACGAGAAGCAATTCCATTAATTTCATGTTTTTTACAACCATTTTGTTTTTTGTAAAGTTGGCAATAGTTAGCTTTGCAGAATATGAAGGAGCAATGTCTTTCACAAATATAGTCTTTAGCTTCAAATTTCTTTCAGATTCAACATCATCTTGTCCCAAAACAATATTTTTTTCTTCATTTATCTCGATACCATCAACCAAGTCTAAAACATTAGTCTACTTTTCCCTGTTTCTTCTAAGTCCTGTTGGTTGACTGTTTCCATGAAGGACCCAACCTCTAGCCCAGACATCAGATCTATCCAATATACATTCATTACTAAAAATGACTGCCATTTATGTTTTTCCTTTACATAAACATTTTTAATAATTTCAATAACTTAATATTTTCTCATTTAATGTTACATCATTCTTCTGAAACATAACAAACCTTATATAACTGAAACAAAGCTTTTATGCTTGAGGTCTGTGTAAAATGAATGTTGCCGCATACTGACAAATTTTAAACACATTTAAACATCATTACTCCATTTGATGATGTACATGTGTGTCCAATATATATATACAAATGTATGCGTGTGTGTGTTTTGTGTTGGTGCACATGAGAACTGCTGTCCAATTTCATTGTGCATTGCACAATGACAAGAAAAATAAATAAATATCACTGATTGTAGGTATTTATTTAAAATTAAATGCACATACCTTGAGTTACATAAAATATATCAACAAATAATTTATTGAAAATATTTTTAATAAAATCTGATCTTATAAGATGAAATACATAGTTTATTTATAAATATATTCTGAATATTCCACCAATATCAGTTTATTAATACCATTTCTTTGTGAAAACATTTGCATAATAAAATCTGGCATATATACATTTCATACAATGTGTGTCTTATTAGTAACCCCTGTGTGTAAATGCAATAATGATTGTATTAGCATAATTTGTAAATGAATCTGGAAATAAATCAACTATCTTTTCCTAAAATTAGTTTCTTACTTTTTTGAACAAGAGAAAAACAATGCTTAAATGCTGACTGATGTTCCTTTCTGTAAATTCCCACTGAATCTCTTTTCTAAAATCTGATTTTTCCCTATGACTTGTAAATAATATTAAAATCAAATGATTGCAGCAACAATAAAGAGCTGAGTAACCTTTAAAGACAGTTATAAGATTTCCCTAACATTGTGCAAAAAAAAAAAAAAAATCCTTCTACATCAGCCTATTATTTAGAACTTGAAAAATGACAGTTTTCTATGTATGTATCAATTTTAATCTTATTTTCAGGTATTTTTCATAATTTGAAAATAGCATTTTGATTGATAGAAAATCAAGAAAAAGGATGGAAACAACTTAATTTTTCATATTAAAAACAAATACATGGATGGTTATATAAATCACTGATGCTTATATAATTCTGGTCTTATTTAACATAAGCCAGAGGTTGTGGTTACCATATAAAATTAATTTTAAAGTCAGCTACTAATTTTTTAGATTTCCATTTTGTTTAAATTTGTCACTCAAAATCTTTTTTACTCTGCTTAAAACAAAGACCCATCAAAAGAGGAGGAATAATAGTTTTAAAAGACTTGAAACAAACAAAAGAAACAAACAAAAAAAGAAGAATTTCAGTCAACTCTTTCTCTTTCACCTCACTTAGGACCCTGACTGGCAAAGGTGAAAGTGTTGACTGTACACACTGTTTCAGAAAGATTTGCTCATACATTTAAAACTAGTTTTGAGTTAGCTGCCAATTTTTCATACATGGTGCAACACAAAAGTTTGTGGAATTTGACTATGGTAAAAAGAAGTAAATAAATAAAAAATAGTTTTAAAAAAAGAAAAGAAAGAAACTAGCATCTACTTTCTACCTTCTTCAAAGTCCCTTTATATACAATGATTTCAGCATTTTTTCAAGATTCCTTATACTGTTGGAAGGTAAGATGTCAACACTACATTTGGTTTGTATGTGATCTTCAAATTCCTCAACTTTTTAGTTCCACAGCCTTTTTGAAGCTCTATTTCAAAGAAAATGGTAGAAGCTTGTTGTCACAGTAATATTTTTCATGGCAAGTTCCCCTAACTTTTTTCTTAGCACCCTATGTGTGTGTACACACACAGGGTGTATATATATATATATATATATATATATATATATATATATATAACATCAGCCAGAAACAACTTATTGGCCTATGCCACATGTTACCAGTTCTCCACAGTCCAATTAGTGACATTATAAGTCTAAGTGAGGTGCCATGATCAGTGTCATGGTGTTAACTGGAGATTCCCATGGGAGCTAAAGAAGGCTGAACTTATCTGCTGGATATGCTTCTGGTACCTCCCAACTTCAATGTGGATGTGATTTGAGCCAGTATCACCTGTCTGTTACCACAGACAATTCTAGCCAGACATCACTAGTTATGATCATTAAGGACTGTCCACCTTGGGTGATAATGCTTTCCAACAGTACATATGTGATACTGAAGATTTATGGATATCAAATGTTCCCACAATTTCAGAAATTAAATGTTTATTTGTCTAGCACCTATTATCATGCTTTGTCTGAACTCCGATACTTCATGTTGCCTTGTCATGAGAAAACTAGTCAGTGTTCCCACTGACTCACCAGATGTCAGAGTATAACTAATATGGATCTTGGCATTCCCATGACGTCAAGGTATAGTGACATCACCTACAATTGCATATTGCTATTCCATGATTTTTGCCACATCAGTTATATATGATAATACAACTACAACTGAAAAATGAAAGAAATGTGAAAATTATGAGAATTTAAGTATATATACATGTGTGCCTGTGTAAGCGAGAAAGAGATAAAAGGAAACAGGCCAACTTGGTGACTAACATAGTTGTGTATTTCCTACTAGTGCCAAAGTTCAATGTCTGAATTCGGATAAAAGGTTTTCTAAAGCAGATTTTCAAAGCAGCCCCCACTTTTCATACACACACACACACACACACACACACACACAGTGTCAGACTAAGCTTAGTAAAATGTGTGTATGTATATAGAGTGAAATAGATGAACAATGGCATAATTTAATGGATTGAAATTACTTTTATTACTGTATTTATATTTACTAGGCCATTGTTAGCTAAAATGTATAATATATATAAGAAAAGCTAACCCTAAGTTTTTCCTAATTTTTAATTTGTTTTTCCTAAGATATATGTTACTATACCCACACCCAACCACTTAAAAAAAAAAAAAAGAAAAAAAAAAGAGAATATGTTTAGACAAAATGGCACAAAATAAACTGATTGGACATTGTCCAACTGGCAAGAAATTAATTCTGATAAAAATATCCTCATATCAAAGTAGATGAATTCTACTAACCTCTTTACGAGCTCCTGTCCGTTCACTCGCAGCCATCTGCAAACATAAAAGAATAAAAATGCATTATTTTCTAACTCATACATACCTATGGAACAACAGAATATTCTTCAGTAAAAATGACATGAATTTTTATTGACTGTAAAAAAAAAAATGCTATAAGGATTATATAATATAAAACTATATATATATATATATCCGATGCGGTGGGAACGAAAGTAATCTATAAATTATACAAATTCTAACGTTCGCAGCATTCATTCAAAAAAGAGCTCAATACATGTAGTAGAGCGATAATTATTTATTTATTATAATTTTTTCATATAGACAAAACCATTTTACTCACGACAAAGATGCAACTTGGTTTCAGTGCATTTTAACTGCACATCTACGGGTGAGGGTCGGAAATGGTTATGAACGATCCTGTTTTTTGGCAAGTCCGGATGTAAAACGTCACTTCCTTTTCCCATTTTTTGAGAAGAAAAAATGTACTTAACAAAAAATCTAAGTGAAAACGATAGTTGTTGCTGACAGCAGTTTGGTGTCGGGTGGTTAATGTTGGATGGAGTGTGGACATTCTAGGAATCTTTTATAATTATATATACACAAAAAACGCTCTTTTGATTAAAAAATAAATAGTGATAACCCAAGCATAAAGAAATGCAATCCAATTTTTAGAATTCTTACCGAGAAACCTAAATATAACTATTCCTAACAATTATAAATGTTAACTCGAAATTCTTTTCACCTACAAAAGTGTAATATTATCCCCTATCGCTATCTTCCCTCCCCTACCTCCCAAACTTAGGCCACTAGGTGGTTGACCCACCCAAACTTTGACCGATGCTTATCATCGGAAGAATTATTTGACATGTCTGCTATTTGGGGTAAAGACCTCGAGCCATATTTTCCAAAAAGCAATTGAAAACTGTAGATGCTTTATCAAGATTACAGTTCAAGAATGAAACAGAAGAAAAACAAGAAATTGCTGAAGATAAAATAGTACACTGGGTAGAAACAGACATTCTTCCTCTAAATAGACTCAAAATAGAAACAAAGCAAGACCCAATATTAAGCAGAATATTAGAGAGAATGAAAAATAATGTATGGAGCAATTGTTCCATGACAGAGCGACCCTTTAAAAAATGAAACAAATTAACCATAGAAAATGGCATAATATGCAATGGGGATATAATTGTAGCTCCACAAATACTGAGAAAGGTAAAAGTGTTATATTCCATGCTAATAGGAAAATATACTTGAAAAACAAGGTGGATAAAATAAGTAAAGGTTTATTGTAAGAAACCTGTACAATAAGAATAAAGGTAACAGTTATGCACAAGGTCATTGTAAGTCAATCCAGTAGTGAGTGCTACTATTGGAAGGTCGGTAATTCTCACGTAAGTCTGAGTCATACTCAACAGATTTCAGCTAGTCTCTGTAGTCCGTTGACTTACAGATACTTATAGGCAGTTACTACCTATAGTGTAGTCACTCATGGGGGTGACATGTTATTCCATTACATCAAAAAGATCCAGAGAAGCAAATTTCCTTGTACAAAAAGTTAAACAAGTAGAGCAGAGCAGGAAATGGAAAAAAGTGAGAATGAAAAGACGGACAAGACTGAAGAAGAAAATGAAGAGAGACTAAGATCACCATTAAAGAGAAAACAAGACAAGAGGAAGGACAACACAGTACAAGAATAATCAGGAATAGTAAAAGAAAACACAAGGGTATACAACCTCTCCAATTCAGGGAGGTATAATATCATATGCAAATTAGGTAGACAAGTATAAATAGAGAACAACTCATTTGCTAAACATAATGGGGAGAACTGTGCTATGACTGCTACTACACAGAAAGATATACCAAACATAACAGAGGTACTGTATAAAAGGCAGTATTGCTATACCTACGGGTGAATTATCTTTTGATGAAACTACATCTGTCAGAGAGAATACCTATCATAACAATATGGCATCATTGATAGGTTGCTTAACCATGATAGAAGATCTGGAATATATTGAAACCTGGCTTAGGTGTTTTGCAGTGACATTGAGAGTAAAAAAGGTAAAGGACACCAAAGAGGAGAAAATGAAGTTATGGATTTGTTTTTGGCCTTAGCAGGGTGTAGGGCCATAAGAAAATCTGTCATGGTTCTTCCCAAAGTGCTGGAAGATTTAGCCTATGAAGAAATTGCTGCCATCATAAAAGCAAATATGCAAAAAAAGATTGGTCATAGTGGAAAGAACTAAATTTCTCAAAAGTAGACAGAAACCAGACAAAACTATTATACAATATGTACAGCAATTGAAAGAAGTGTGGATATATTGTGAGTTTGAAAGAATGGGTTTGGAACAAATGGCTATCAAAGATGAGCTAATTCTGCAAAGACTGATTGAAAGAATGTTTGATATCTCATACAAGCATAAAATTCTAGAGAAGCTTCAAGTGCATAATATGAATCTGAAAGCATGTGTGGAGTTCTTACAACAATTAAAATTGATAAAAAAAATTTAATGCCTTCAAAGGCATTATGGAGACTTATAGTGCTACTAAAAGCTTACTTGTATGCAGATATTGCAATAAGGAACATGAAAAGAGCAAAAATAAATGGGAAATGGTGTTTTAAGTGTAAAAAGAGGAATCATTTCCAGACGGTATGCACATATGAAAAGCAAGTGGAAAATATAGATCCTCTGATTGAAAATACGGAAGTATTTGAGATAAAAGCACAGGATAAAAGTAGGGAAATGTAAAGTTGAACGGCATAACTTTACTCATGCAGGTGAATACTGGAAGTGATGTTACATTGATACCAAGGAATTTTGGGAAAGAATGGGTAGACCAAAGTTAAAGAAAAGTAATCTCCAGTTCAAACAGTTTGATGGGTCAATCATCAAAATTTTAGGATGCTTTGAAGGCACGTTTGAGATAAAAAAAAAAAACAGATTTGAGATAATAACCACCATAGTGGTGGAAAACATCAAAACCCATGGTCTTTTAGAAATTGACATGTTAAGAGTGGATACTTTGAATCTTAATTCCATGAAGTCAGTAGAACTGGATGTTGGATTATTAAGGGGATACAAAGCAAGTATTCGGTTTAAAGAAAGCAGTCAACATAAGTATTTTCAAACCCCAAAAAGTTCCTGTTCACATATCACCCTTGGTGGTTGCTAAGCTGAACAAAATGGTGGAACAAAGAACATAGAGGTATATAAAGGTATATTGCTGGATGATAAAATCATTAAGATATCATAGATAGCTGCACCCAGAAATAAAAAAGACAGAATCTTTTTTTAGGATTAATGAATTTCTATAACAAATATCTGCCACGATATAGTGACCTTGAAGAACCATTTAATAAAATAAGGAAGAAAAATACTGAGTTTCAATGGACAAAAAGACATGAGGTTGCTTTCAAGAAATTAAAAAAGGCACACATAAACAAACCAGTTGTTAAAATTTTCGACCCAGCAAAAGAATTGACATTAACTACTGATGCCAGTAACTGTGCTATAGCCACAATATTGTTGCAGGAGGATCACTCTGTAATGTACTTATCCAGAAAACTAACATTGGCAGAGGCGAATTATTTGAATAGTGAGAAGGAGATACTGGTGAATGTGTAGAGCATGGAAAAAGTGAGAAATTTTTTTTGCTGGGAAGGAAATATTTGTTAAAATCTGATCAAAAGCCTTTGGAATTTATATTCAATCCCAGAAGAGAGTTGCCAAAGGTCACATCTGCCAGGATATTAAGATGGGCAATTAAGCTTATGGTGTTCAACTTTGACATCATATATATTAAAGAAAATACTATTCCGCATGTGGATGCATTATCTTGGTTAAATTTTGAGAGTAAAAATGTTGAAGCAAATGAAAATTGTGAGGATAGGATTTTGCACTGTATACAAATGGATGTGTTACCCTTAAATCAGCTTAGGTTGGGAACTAGGCAGTTGAATAGAATTATGGATAGAATAAAGAGAAATACATGGAGTAATTGCTCTATGGCTGAGAGGCTGTATAAAGAGTAAAGACACAAATTACCAATAGAAAAAGGAATTATATGTAATGGAAATATCATAAGGATTCAAACGAGGAAAATCAGTTAAGACCTAGATCTCCCATAAAAAGAAATAAAGAGACTCACTCTGAGAGATGGATTATGTCTCCCAGAGTTGTTCGTAGAAGTCAAAGATCAACTAAAGGTACAAAGCTTCTTAGGTTCAGGGAGGTGTAGTGATATGTAAATGATGTACTGAATAAAAGGCAGTATCACTTTAACTATGGGTGAGTTATCTTCTCTTGACAAGACTACATCTGTCAGAGAGAATATCTATCATAATTTACATATGAATCAGCAATTCTATCTAGGATCAGAATGTAGTATCTGTTCACACTGTGAAAAGTGTTACATATATATGGATACACATTGAATTTTATGTGGAGATATATAGATTTTCAAATCTTACAAAATTAATAATAAACTATTTCAAGGTAGTTAAAAATGGTTTAACTGCTTGAGATTTTATTATTATAACCACATAAGTTTTTCATACTGAAATAAAATTTCCTTCAAAATATCTACATCATTGTAAAGATGATTTGTAAAGTAATACAAAAACATATCAGTTGGGGGGGAAAAAAAAAAGAAATGTGTGTTTTTATTGACAAATGCTGAAAATATGATGAGCAGAACATATGAAAGATAAGGAAGTTTTAATAGAAACTACAAAGACTTTTGCTAACAATCAAAAAGTGTTTGTGAAAATAAGAGAAGCAGAGGAAAGCAACAAGTTTGAGCAAATGGATAGAGGAAAAAAGACAAATATAAATTGTATTGCTGAAAACAATAAAAAAAATGGAAGTTGTTGAGAATCATGATTGCCTATAATCTCAAAGGAACATAGCACATAGTTTTAAAATTTTCCACAAAGTAATTTAGATCAAATAAACTCCAATACAAAACAGTAAAGACTAATCTGAGATTTGCATCATGTGAAACAAGGTCCTAATTTTTTAAAAATACAAATTTTCCCATTTTATAGCAACCAATATGTATTTAAAGGTAATGTGTATTATAAAGTCTAGTTTTCATTGCTTCACTGACTGTTTAATCATCTTGTTATGACAAGAGACTAATTTCTATTGAAACACTAAATATGAAAAAAATTAAATTTCTTCAAAGGCGTAAATTTTGTTCTGGATAGTTAAAGATAGGAATAAAGACTAATTTCTGACCAATCCTGTACATGTAACTTCCACTTTATGAATATACAAAATAAAAACCTACACATAAACATGAACCATTTGACATGGCCCATATACTCTACCTTTTATATTAAAATATAAAAAAGGTGAATTAGAAACTAAAGTGCAAAGAAATAAAGACAGAAATACACTGAATAGTTTCACCATTCCTCACTTGGAGAAATAAACTTAACCATATATGTGTGTGTGTGTGTGATGTAATAGTAGTATAGTTGTAACAGCCAAGAGATATGAACAGAATTTAATATCAACTGTAGAACATTTGTTGGGTTCAGAAAGATGGTGCACTGTCTCTAAGGTGGCAACAGCAGCACAGCTTTGAATTCTTGACAGACATTAGCAACACATGAAAACTGCAGGCACCCACAAATAATACAAGAATAGGACAACTGGAGACTGACAAGAACGGTAGCCTTTCAACAAAGGAGAACATTGTAGCAAATCATATCCAAATTCAATACCAGTACTGTTCAACCCATCACTCAATGCACTTTACAGTATATACTGTTTTTTATAGGGTTTGATAGTTGTTAACTAGCAATGGTACCATTATTGACAATATGACATTGGTTATACATCAACTGGACGAGAGAACATCACTTGTGAACCATGGCGGACTAGTACTATGTCTCTTGATCAAGTGAGTCATGTTTCTAGTTCTTTGAGACAGACAATCAAATTTATGCATGAAGGGGAGTGCATGACGTTATGGATCCAGCCTGTCAGCATGATGTTACACAAGATGTTGCTGGCATCTGTAATGCGGTTACAGTTCACAGAGACCACTAGGGAAACTGGAGTCTGTCTTGATGCCTGGGACACAGATCTGTCTTGATGGGTGTGACATGTATAGATCTTGTAGACCTCAGTAAATTCTCTGTATTCACATTTATATAAACACAGCTTAGTTATGAGCAGCCTTGGAATATGCCAGGACAGATTTTCCTAATCAGTAACTTGTAGACACTGTGCCATGTTGCATAGTTACTGTTACTTAGGTGAAGGGAGGAGATGCACATTATTTGGTAGTTGTCTAATATTTTGACACTTCAGTTTAAAATATGCATGGATGATACAAACTAGGTTATATGCTAGAAAATAAAAATATAGTTTCAAGTCTTCTCAAATATAATGAGATAATTTATTTAGGGACAAGCAACAAAACAGAAAGAATTGCAGGCCTTCTTAAATAGTAGAGAAACAACTCATGCTGAGTTTATTGATAATCAATATGTGAATGTACTCAGCCTCTTTAGTATTAAAGAGAGAAAAAAATTGTGGAAAGAAAGATGGCTAAGTGATCTTATTCAGAAAGATCAGATTAACTGTAATTTGCTGATTCTTCATATCTTAATTTCACTATATCTAAACCCTCATTTGTTCATGCAATTTAGATAATCAAACCATACTGAATCTGGACAAGTTGAGACATCCTAAAACTGCACTCCCCTCAACCCCGCACCGGAAAGTTGATGAATATGTTTTTGAGCATCTACAGTGAATAGAACTGGCAAATAAACAGCTGAAAATTACATTTAATTCAATTGCTTTATTTTCTAAAACTGAACAGTCTTTATTTTGCTTGGATTTGATTAAGAAAAATACTTTATTAAAAGAAACAAAAATAGTTTCTGATGTGATTGTTTTGTTTATTGGACAGAACACATTAATTTTCTGCATTAATATATATTTCACAATAAATTACTATTTGAACATAGCTGTTTGAATGTGGGGTGGGACTGAAAAATTCTCAGTCTGATCCATATCCAAAAATATGACCAAACACTAGAAATTTGTTTTGAAACCTTTCTTAGTCAAAGCAAAAAGCCTTTGTGCACTCTCTTGTCTTGCAGATCATAAATAGTCAAGTTTAAAACTTCCTTTCTTAAATGACGGTAACTGTTGCCATAAATTAAGCTTTCTCTAACGTCATCTACTGACTTTCTTTCAAACAGAGAAGTGAGTATTCTATAACAACAAATGTAAGCAATAGATATGGCTCATACATCAGAGAAAAACATAGAAAATCAGAATATTTAACATATTTCTAAACTAAAAAGGGAAAAAGCAAAATCTTTGAGTTTTCATGTAAATTGTATAAATTATTTTTTTAACATCCATTCTTAATAACACTAAAATAAACATTAAAATATTAAGAATCTTGACCAGGGGTGGGGAAACTGTGGCCTTCTGAGTCATCATGTGTGGCCTTCTGCAACTCTTCATCTGGGTTGTAGAGCCAGATTAATTTAGAAAAGTTGGAGCTGGAGCCAACAAGAAATGTACTCCAGTTCCATAAACTAAAAGTTCACAATAAATTTTCCTCTTTCTTAGCAATAATTGAATTTATCATTCTGAGCTTGTGTTGCTGATGATTAAAAATACATTATTAGTGTGGTTTGAGTTGGTTAGGGTGTCTTCTCTGGTGTTAATTTGGAACCATTAAGATCTCTATAGTAAAATTATATATATCATCGAACTGATATTATTCTGCTTGTAACAACAGTCTTCGTTAGTGACTTACTTAATGATGTGTTTGTTGGTTATGCCTTGACTAACTTTTCACTTTCTCCTCACCAGCAATTTCAGCTGGCTGTTTTCCTCTTTTTCCATGATAAGAAAAGCTTGATAAAAATATTTTAAGCAAGAAAAAAAAATTGTAATACTGTATAAAAAAAAAATGTTTTTTTAGCTAGAAAGCCTACCACGATATTCAAACCATCTTTTATTAGTGTTTATATTTAAATTTTTTATAAGGTCATCCCATAAGTTCTGTCCAAATTTTGAATAAAGAAAACAAGTGACCAAATGTTACATTTAATTACAGATTCAATCAACAATGTATTTTCCCTGATTATCTATGACTTCCTTCCATCTATTAACAAGCTTACTAATTCCACTACTGTAAAATTCTTTTGGCTTTGATTCGAAGAACTCACAAATGTCAGTTTTAACCTCTTCCTATGTTACAAAAGCTGTTTCTTCCAAATGATTCTGTAAGCTACGAAACAAATGGTAGTCTGAAGGAGCAAAGTCAGGAGAATAAGGTGGATGATGAATTTTCTCCCAACCAAGTTCTTTGATCTTTTGTGACGTGATTCTTGCTGTGTGTGTGGTCGCGCATTGTCCTGATGAAACATCACCCGTTTTCGATTCACTAGAGCAGGTCTTTTTTTCCTCAAAGCTTGGTTCAAATACTCTAATTGCTGACAGTATATTTGAGCATTAATTGTTGCATTAGGTGGTAAGAATTCAAAGTGGATTATTCCTTGGCAATCCCACCAGATTGAAAGAAGAACCTTTTGCCTATGAAGTTCCCTTCTTGGCTGTGGCTGGGGTTCTTCCCCTTTACCAAGCCACTGTCTATGTACGCTTAACATTTTGATAAAAGATCCATTTTTTGTCACCAGTCACAAGTCTATCCAAAAAAGGTGAAACAAGTTGGCGAGAATGGAGAGAAGAGCAGATGTCAACTCGGGATTTGAGGTTGTTTTCAGACAATTCATGAGGCACCCATTTTCCAAGTTTAGGAACTTTTCCAAGTTGTTGAAGATGACGATGAATTGGTATGGTTTGAACTGAGAACCACTGCCAATTCCTCAACTGATAAAGCAGGATCTTCTTCCAGGGCTGCTTCAAGAAGCTTTTCATCAAACTCAACTGGATGTCCAGTTTGATCTTCATCTTCAAGGGTGAAATCTCCACCTCTGAATTTTGCAAACCATCTTCTGCAAGTTCTTTCATTCACACATTCCTCTCCATAAACTGAGTGAATGTTTCTAGCCGTTTTGGCTGCTGAGTTTCCTTTCTTGACCTCATAAAGCATTATGTGCCTCAAATGATTCTTGGGTACTTCCATGTTAGCAGGGTTTTAATCAAACAAAATTTAATTTTATTGTTCTCTGAAATAAAATTTGATCAGTTTAAATGCATCTAAACATAAAAATAATGTTCAGCTCCATTAGACATTATAAAATACTCTTTAAATTTTGTTCATTTTAACAAAAAGTTAAAATTTGGACAGAACTTATGGGATGACCTAATATATACTGTAAGTATAACTATTGTAGAGAGAAAAAAATAAAATTAAAACTTCCCTAGCTTGGCTAGCAAAATCACCAATTTAAGAAAAGAAATTTGTGATGAGATGTGAAGTAAATATACAACCAATGAGAGACTTCACCTTAGGGAAACTAGAGAAAAGAAAGAAAGAAATTCTCAAGCCTATGTTAGAAATAAATATTCAATCACTGAGAAGTATCACCTTTGTGAAATTAGAAAAAAAGAAAAGAAATTGACAAGGTGGTACAAGAAAATAAACTGGCATATATAAACAGATACAAAATGCTGACAACAGACAGAAGACAGTTAAAAAAAAAAAGAGAAACTTGGACATAGAAGGATGCAAATGTAACTCAACTTAGCAGTTGGCCTTTCAGAACATTGATGATAAATTTATTTCTATGACTCAACTTATAAAGAAAAACTTCTATTACAGAAGAACTCTAACCAAACGAAGAACTGGTGTAATATAAAAAAATCAAATTCCCTTCCCTTTGACCAGCGAAAAATGTATTGTAGTAAAATTATATGCCATCTTGCTACCAGCCTACTTACTACTTCTCAACCTGAGTAAGTAAAAATTTTCAACATTGATTCCTTTCATCTATCACCTTTCTAATAATAATTTCAGTTAACAACAAATTTATATTATTTATTTTACATTTTTATTTTTTTTAATGAAGGATGACTGTATTGTACTAAAATGTGTTGTTAACTTTATATTGTTATCAATAATCAATTATTGATTATATTATAATCAGTAATATGAGATTAACAAAGGCAGAGGTAGAATCATTAGAATTTAGCCATGTATTATGGCCTATGAATAACATGAGCAAAGTCCAATTTCAGTAAGGTATATCAATCATTACTGTGAGACTAGATAAAGCTGGGAACTGGAGCTGAAAATTTCAAAATGTTGGAGCCAGAGCTGAAGATTTAGATGTCAACTCCACAACCCTGCTTTTGAGTATCGTTGCCAGATTCCCACAACCATATTTCCCTTTCTCAACATAAAATTCCGCTTTCTTATTTGAGGCTATGATACAACTTTTGAAGCTTTAATAATGACGATGCCTGCATATTTTAAATGCTTGTATCTTTACTAATTTTGATTATGTATATTGATATCTGATGCAGATAATTAGCATGATTTTTAATAACAATAATGCATATATAAGCCTAGTTCTTTGTGTTTGCTAATATTTATCTTTTCAAAATAAAATCATTTCTCTATTAGTTTTAACCCATTATGTCTAAAAAGTTAAAACAAACTTTGAAAGAAAAAAATAGAATCTTCAATGATGAATGGGAATAGCAATATTTTTTAGTGTTTAAGAGTGGTAAAATGTCTTGCTTGCTTTGAGATACTGCAATTTCAACAGTTAAAAAATACAATGTGCATCAACATTATGCAATATGCTAAATTGGAGGGTGAAGCTCAAAGGATTGCACTGCAGAAACTAAAGGATGGAAAGAAAAAGCAGAGAATTATTCCATTCTATATTAAATTCAGTGAATGCTGCAACATAAAGTTGCATATTTGCTTGAAAAAGAAAAAAAAAAGAAAAAAAAGAAAAAAAAAGAAGGTAAACCATTCAGCGATGCATTGTGGAAGTCATAAAATATTTAGATCCAGATAAAGTTAAAAAATATAAAAATGTGCTTTTCAAGGACTAATGCATGAACTGGCCAGTAATGTAACAGCAGCTTCAAAATATAATAAAAAAGAAAATGTATATTTTTCCTTAGCTTTGGATGAATCAACAGATTCCACTGATTTGACACAAGTATTTTCTTTCATTTGTGCAATAACTGACAATTTTCAATTATTTGAAGAATTACTTGCTTTAGGCATCCTTAAAGGAAATATTTTTAATAACTTCAAAAGAGAAATGTCATAAGGTTGGGCTGAATCTTACTAAATTGCTAAGTGTGTGTACTGCTGGTGCTCCAGCTATGATGGCTAAAAATGAAGGATTCATTGCACATCTAAAAAGAGAAATCACAGCTTCAAATGCACCGATTTCTTTTTATTTCATTCTGTATCAGCAGCATCTCTGAGCAAAATCTGCTATTTTAAATAATACCTTACAAAAGATTCTAAGTATTGTGAACTATATATGAGCAAATGTCATGAGGAATCATCCTTTTTCGAAGCATGCTGATGATAAATGACAAGGTAATTAGTGTAGTTTGGCCTATCACTCAAAAATACACTGGTTGTTGCAAGGACACATGGTTAAAATTTTATCTTTACAAGAGCAAATAATTGACTTTATCAATTGATTTATCAAAGAAAACTGAGTTTTGTAAATTATCAGATACAAAATTTCACAGAGATGCTGCATTTGAGTGTGATGTAATGACAAAACAGAATGAGTTAAATATTTTGTTACAAGGCAGAAATAAATCAATATGTTATGTGGAAAAAAATTCTTTCATTTAGAAAGAAGTTGTTCGTTTTCAAGCCCTTTCTTGCTCAGTCAAAACATTCAGAAGAACACTTTCCTTACTTGTTGAAAATAATGAGTGAAAGTGAAAAGAATATCTATAAATCTTTTCAGGAATACCAGTTGATTTTAGACTCATTAATAGAAGAATACAGCAGAAGATGCAGTGATTTTGAAAAGCATAACGTCATCCTGAGACTTGCTTTTTAGCCTCACTTTGTTAATGTATCAGAAGTTCCCAAGGAGTTACAAATGGAGCTTATTGAGTTATCTGAAGATAATATCCCGAAAACTGTTTAACAGCAAGAAAGATCACATTGAAATTTGGAAAAGGGCGGCAGAATATCCTTGTCTTCATGAACATGCATGCTGACTTATTTCATGTTTTTCTTCAACATACAAATGTAAATCCACATTCTTGTACTTGACACAAATCAAGAATTCATTGAGAACACAGTTGACAAATGAGCATTTGGAAGACCAATTAAAACTAAAAACCACCATGTTAGAACCTGATATCAAAATGCTATCTAGAAAAAAGCAATATCAAGGAAGTCAATAATTTGTCCAAATGGTGAATAAAGTATTTGTTTGAACAAGTTTTGTTTTTTAGTTTTATAATGTCTGTTTTTACTAGATTATATATTTATTAAATTCTGTTTTATGCATTAATGAATTTCAATGTGTCCTTCATGCAAAAAAGGTTCCCCATCCCTGGTCTTGACTAAAGGTAGCTAAGTGGTAGATATCAATAAATCTTCATTGAGAAAATATTCACATGATTCAATATCATAACTTTTTAGAGTTTAATGTACCAAGTTGTAGGAATTTTTTTTACTTGACTAACAGTTCCAACAGCAATGTTGATAACTAACCACAAAACTGAGTGATGTAGTTACTATGTCTCTCAGATACTCAAATGTGACACCTTCTTTGTGAATTCCATGAGATCTCATCCCTCAAATTGTACAAATAGTAAAAATTTATTTCTCAGTTTTTTTTTTGTTATACTTTCTACAAATGGAAAAGGTTTAGAAGACAATTAATTTTCCCTTAATTTTGCTAAGAATTACAAGTTATAATCTGTAGGGTGTTTAAAAATACTGTATAACATAATGATTTCAGTTACCTGCTACACTTATTGCTTTACTGCAGAAACTTAAAACTTTTTTTAATTATTTTTTGTTTAGAAAACTGACTTGACAAATAGGATTCAACATGATGTGGTCTCAGGCTAAAATATACTCTGAAACCAATAGCTTTGAAAAGAAACTTTCAGTATCAAAAGACAACCAAAGAACCAGGAAGTTAACTGAAAGCTGAGGAAATAGATTTGAAAATAAATAAATGGTTTCTTATTGCCTATCATTGATAAATAGTTATAGTACCATGACCTACAATTTCTAAGTGGTCAGAAGTTAAGATGTTAGAATGAACATAGTATAACTTCCTAAGTGAAACCATTATTTAGGTCAATTCCAAAGTGTTCTCTTTTTTTGTTTGTTTGTTTGTTAAATATACAAGCTTAAAGGGGTTGTAGTTTGAATTTAATAAATATAACAAACAAGACACTACATTAATAACAGTAATGGAACAGCATTGTTAATTTTTTTTTTATATGTTTTTGTAAGCAAATTATTTCAGTAAGATGTAAAGTATGCGTTATTTTACTTACTCTTTCTAAACAAATACTTATTCAATTAATAATGTAAAATTTGTTTTTAAACAACTGTATGGATTTAAAAAACCATATCATGTATAATAGGGTAGAAAAGGAAATCTTGGTAGGGGTCTTTTCTGGTTTCTCACAGTATCAATCAAAGAAGTTTATTATACTTAGACAACAGATGCTGGATAATCTGTTCCAGTTGTTTACAACTCACATTATGACTTAGCTTGCTTATATTTTTAATCTTCTTTTATGCACTGTATCCCTTCAGGTCGTGGGCAATCATGGCTCCCCACAACTTCTTAACCATTGTAGTGCTAAGCAATATTTGACTGTCCCACCCAATTCCTGTTCTGCCATCCATTTACACAATCAGTTAGACATGTTACCGATTTTTTAAAAATCATTTCACCCCAAGCAAGGTGACAATATCACTAGGATACAAGGGGTTACTGGGAGTGAAAGAGAATGAAGACTTTAGTGACAAGAAAGGACAATAAAAGAACAGGACTGAAGAAGGTTGACATTGTACTTTAATTTTTGAAGATTGTAGGCTGTAGCAAAGCAAGAAATTGTGAGTCCCACAGGCGAGAAGTGCAAGAAAAGAAAATATTAGAATAGAACATATGGCTGCATCTAGGTAGTAAAACAGTGAACCCTACTTGCCACTCTAGTAGCATGCATAAATTCATGCAGTCGATACACCAAGGAGGAAAGAAAGCTCATCAGAACAATTGTCATGAAAATATTTGTAGCAAAGACTCAGAGAAGACATGTCATGATGGTAAGAAAATGACTGAAGGATTGATTAAATTACAGACATTTCTTTGAATTTTGCCAAGACTCTCAAGATATATAGTAGGTGTACCTGACCAGATATGACAGCAATATTCACTGCATGGACAAATAGTAGATTTGGGCACTTTGAGGTGGTGTAATGGTTAGCAAGCTTGTCTCGCTAGAACAATTACAACTGAGTAGCGAATTCGATCCTCACTGGGTGCCTCATACTTTCGGCCTTGTGCCACATCAGAGTTATGCTTGGAAAATCGCTTTGGGCACCTCCAGCTGGTGTAATGGTTAGCAAGTTTGTCTCGCTAGAACAATTACGACTGAGTAGTGAGTTCGATCCTTACTGAGTGCCCCATACTTTCGGCCTTGTGCCACATCTAAGCCGAGCTTAGAAAATCACTAGTAGATTTATAAATGTGTGAGATTGATTCTGACAAGAAAAATTGTCTGGCACAACACAGTAAACCAACTTTCCTAGCAATTGATTCAATGTAAATGTCTGTGTGTTTGTTTCCTTATGTCCTGTGTGTGATATAAAAAAAAAATATCTCTGTTCAAAATGTAGCATTATGTGAGACAGGATTTTTCTTTAAATGCAAAATACTCATCACTAACATGAAAAACAAAACGGTTCATTTTTCTTTTGGAGAGAAAAAAAAGAAAACTTTTTAAAAGTACGTAACAAAAGATTTATTTTTCGTGCATTTAGACTAGAGTTCTCATTGGTTAGTCACATTTACCATTTTCTCAAATTTCTTTCCATTGTATCCATATGATAAAAATAAAAACAGTTACTAGAACTTGCTCATAGCCAAAAAAGCATTGGGAGTGGATTTTCCACTTTCTCCGAGGGCAACATAGATTTTTTTAAAAATTGTATCCCACCATCCTGTTTACATGGGGGTAGGTCCAGAAATTGCTCAGGCTTCCTCGGCACTTCCCTTTGGCATTCGATAAACTATGTCGCTACGTCTTTGAGTGAAATGAAGAGGTGCTGCCGGGACAGTGATGGCCTTTTGGAGCAGAGTTATTATATATATATATATATATATATATATATATATATTTTATTATTACCTCGACCACGAATGAACAAGAATAGTACTAGAAATCGGACCGTATCAAGTACAAAATGATAACATTTATAATCATCTGGAATGGCAAGCAAAAAGAGATTTTTTTCTATCTGATGCCAAATCTACTTCCGGTTGACAAACGCAAAAGTCGGAAACTCCTTTACATACCCTGTACAATACAGCATAAAGGTGCCGAACTGTCAAACTAATAAATAATAGTTTCGGAAATACCAGGTTGACTTAAAAGATCGCAGAAAAAATAACTAAACTTTAATTATAGACTAACTATTTTTCTTTTTCATTATATGACTTTGGTTTTTTTTTTAGTCGTTGTTGCTACTTCTGGTCAGTGGGGCGGTCTAAATGTTACTTATCAGTTTCTAAGCAACGTTACAATAATTTTAACCACTCGGAGTTAAATTTTTGTTGCTTAAAAAATATTGATTTTTTTTTTTTTAACTGTTTAGCGTTTATTATTGAAGTTAAAAGGAAGCGACATAGCGAGTGAACAATTAAATGTATTAATAAAACACTACGCATGATGAGAACACAAAAACATAATTTGTTTAGGAAAAGAAAGACTAAAAAAAAAAAAAAACGAAGGAAAAAAACCCCAAAAAACTTCTAATTATTTTATAAATCATCCAAAGATAAATATCTTTTGTAAGTAGAAAGTAAACTAAAGAAACACACTCCGTAACATAGCCAAGGAAACAAAAATCAAGCTGATCATTTTTTCCTCTTTTACTGAACTCCAAAACAAAAAAATCTAAATAAAAACTAAAAATGCTTTGACTGCTATCATAAAAAAGATCGATCAAGATTCAAGAAGAATTAAATAAATAAATAAGCAATCTCATGTATGTTTCATATAAACAAAAATAAAATACACTATTGAATAGTGACTCTAGTGTTTAAGTTTAAGTGTTTACAATATTGTTGGTTCAATCAATATTATCGATTGTTACAATGGTTGATTGTATTGTAACATTACAATACCGTACCAATAACTCAAATTTTAAAACGAATAAGAATAGATAACAAATAACGCATATGGTGTTTTAAAATGTGACACTGAAATGTCTGAAATGAAATTTCAAACAAACAAAAAAGGTGTAATTAGGAATCTGAAAAAAAGTAAAAATAACAAAAACACTTTTTTTTAAATAAAAGAAGAATTTAAAGCTAAAAAATGTATGGTCGTAAGTATATATGCCATTAGGAAATATTGACGCGAGGCAAAAAATAGTGAATGTATCCTACAGTCCTACTCAATAAGAAAAAGTAGCCTTAGGGTCGTATTGCCTTTTTGTTTCGATGTTTGTCAATGGCCTTAGTAGTGAAAATTAATATCTCAGCAAAAATAGTTAAAAAAGCAAATGATTGTTTTTCTGGGCAATGCGAAATAAGTGAAATAAAATATATAAAACGGACAAGATACTGAAGATAAAATGCTTCAAAAAAAGATCCAACCAATATAGTACAATGATGAATGAATAGCGGAAAAAAACAGAAAGAAAACACACACAATATAAATCCGAAATAAGGAAACAGTCAAACTTCCTAAACAGAAAACAGAAGAAAGTGTATCATAGATTTTAGAAATATCGGAGGAACTATTTCAGATCAAGCGAATCAATCCAAAAATTAAAACTAATAAAGTTAAAAAAACTAGTAAATATTTTTTCCGGAAAAACCAAAACAAAAAACGTAAGTGTTATCGTCGATAACTTAAATCATATGTAAAGAGAGGCTGAATCTTCAGATAAAGACGTTAGGTTAATTAAAACTTACTTACCCCGGATATATTAATTTCTTTGATGACATATTTAATATTAGTCCTTTTGTGTCGAACAAGAATTACTTTACCAAAGGAGCCTTCACCAATCCGACGAATTTTAACGTATTTGTCCATCTAGATAGCATTTAATTCTTCTCTTGACAGAGTAGCATAACGAAACCGCGAGGGTTTTGTTAAATCTGGAACGAGGAACCTGTAATATTTAGTTTGTGATTAATTTTCTTTTATCTCTCACACACATTCTTTCACACTTTTCCCTAGAAAAGATATATCTTTCTTAAATATATGTGGTCTGCTTTATTTTGCTGTGTTAAACGAATATTGACACCAATTTCTACATAATATTTTCGTTTTATCGTTAGTTATGGAGAGAAATGAAACAATTAATTTTTAATTGGTGCATATATTACAAATTACATGTTTTTATTAACACTAAAAATATTTGAAAATGATAAACCCTTTAATGGTTTTCTTTGTTTTGCATTTGTTTTTTTTAGTTAAATATCAAATAATAATATACATTATTACGTACGGTCTACTTGTGTCGGTTCCTATTTTTCATGAGAACCACTCGTTTATATAGCGATCATCAAAAAATAAACTTTCTTATTTCTGCCTTAGTTTTTTTTTGAGATTATAAACAAAAGTAGTTAAGTTTTACTAATGGACATTAGTTTACATTTTCATCATAGGAGAAAAATGATTATTGTTTGTATTTTGTAGTAATTATAAATTACTCGGGTATGTTTGTTGTTATGGCAACCAAATACGGTCACGTGGTTGCGCGCTAAGGTTCAAACCACAATATTGGATCCACTATCTCCAAGTTGATGTTTTTTTTGTGTAAACTTGCACATGAAACGTAGGTAGTTAATTAAATGAAAATAAAAATAATAGCTATTAAAAGTAAAGTAGCCTTTTTAAAAATTATGGAAGTTATCAACGACGAAAGAAAGATATTGTTGCAAGTTAACGTTTCAAACAAAAATCTCATACGTGGACAAAGTATGTCGGATAAAAACTTGAAAAAATTAAAAGAAAAAAGTTTTATAAAAAAAATATGACATTTTTATTATTTTGGTGGCTTACATATATACCAAATAAAAAATCTTAATTTACTACTGTCATTTTAATTTTATTTAAAATAAGTGAAAAGAAAACATTTTTTTTACCTTATGTATTCTTGAAAATAAATTTACCTGTTGTTTTTTATTTTTATTTTTTTGAGAAAGATAAAAAAATAATCCTAGAAGCCACGGATTATTTAAAAAAGGTCAGGTAAATTTTCACTCAGTTTCACAGTCCAGAATTTTAGAACTTAATCTTTTTTTATGTTACGAAAGCAATTTTTTTACTTTATTAATTTTTAACTAATTTTGTTTTTATTTAGAAAATTTAGAGAAATATTCCAAGATAATATTTAAAACAAATTTTAAAAGCAATATTTACTTACTTAATCTTAACTTGGCTTGCAAATTCCCCCTACCCACAAAAAATGATCATTAACTATTTTTCTTGGCATGTGTCCAGATAGATTTGTAATGTCATTTATTGCGTGTCTATTATATTCAGCTGACAATATTTGGCACAGTTTGTACCAAGCTGTTTATAAATAAATTTAACAGGCTTACTTGAAAATATTATTTATTCTATTGTATTAGAAAAGTATCCAATAAGTACACAAATTAAGTCACATAATAAATTATTTTGAGTGTGGTGAAGAGTATAGTTTACAAGTTTAGTAGTGGAATCTGAATTTTTAACGTGTCTACCTTGACTGAGCTTATTTAGAATTTATGCACAACAGAAAGAATATCAAAGCCAATATCAAAGAAGTTTAGTATTTTTAATCTGAATTTTCCTTGTTTTTCAAATATTTAAATTATAATCCTATTCTATCAATAACATTTGTGTTAATTCTTGAACACTGAAAAACACTTTCTTCCTATTTTCAATAGTAAAATCTATAGCCCTCTTCAGTCAGTTATTTGTGGTTAGGTTATAGAAGTAAATCTAGACAGAAAAACAGAAATGGAGCCTGGAAGGTGGTTGGCTGTCAACAATGACAACTTTCTGGAAACTCCGGTTGCCAAACCATCACCAAATGTAATGCCGAGTATTCCTTTGGTTCTTGGTACAACCAGGAGGCAGGGCATGTGGTCTGGGCAGCACACAGTCTCTATACCATTATCCAGACCAGCTCTCTGGATAGGACATTCCACTTTCACCGCCAAAGTACTAAATTTTAACCAGTGTGCTACCTTTATCTCATGAGATAAATGAACCCCTACTACTATTCAGTCAATAATGTTTGCTGTAATTCTTAACTACTGACAATCTCTTTTTTCTGATTTTAAAGCATTTCTAGAATAAAATGATTAGTAATGAATTAACATTCTAAATAATGCTCCTCTGAGAATAAAGTTTTCATTGATTTCTGACTCAACAATCTCTTTCAGTTTTTCAATTTATGTCTATAGTAAAATAATTATAAATGCCTTTACATTGTTGGGTATTCACTCACACCATAGGAGTAGTGGTGGTAAAATTTTAGGCTTGTTTTTACAAAGATAAAAACAGGAAAAATAAATGTACACAATACACACAGAGAAGGCATGACAAACTGTATGGTAATTTCATGCATGAAATTGACTATATGCTGAGCTAAATGACTAAATATCAGAATTTTTTTAAATTATTTTTTGGTCAGGCTTAAAACTTTCCAGCACTCATTTATTATATGCACTACTGTCAGAAAATGCTGAATCATTATATATATAATTATTAGAATGAAATGACAGTTTTGATGTATTTCATATAACCATTGACATAGAAAAATTGTGCTCTGCCCTGAGTGGAAAGTTGACGAGATGGGAGCATTTAATTGAATTAGTATAATGAAATAACATGTAGTAATTAAGTATATGTTCTCCACAGTGGAGTAATGGATAGCAGCTCAGAAGAAGCGTTGTGGAGTAATGGATAGCGGCTCGGATTGAGGAATCTGAGAGCTGAGTTCGAATTCCAGTTGAATCCATTACATTCACTTATGTGCTAATACCCTTGGGAAAGGTATGAATCCTCTTCTCCCCCCAGCTATGGGTAAATAGCAGGACAGATTGGGTTCTGTAGCCTTGGATGGCAACTGCAGAAAGAAATGGCAACCTACTGCAGGAAAAAAATCTGCCTCATTAGTCATGTATTGAAAGATACATGATTGCCTAAGCATGTATGATGCATGGCACATAACTGACTGACTCAACTCTCCAGTTTTGGAATGTTGTTTAGAGGAGTGGTAAATTTGATAATTACTCCAGGTTGCAAAATACTAGGTATACAGCTGCATCTAACATAACTAAGATGATTTCTATCTTATTCTTTATAAATTTTATATTTATTTATTATGTGGTAAATTTCTTTGATTAATTGTTCTTACTTTAATCTTTTGCCAATTCTAGTGTGAAAATGTAACAACTCGAATGTAGCCTCCAAACTCCTTACCAAAATATCAATAATCATCTATGCCACAATTTTTTTCATTTGGACCTATTAAACCTGTTTGGAATCCTGCATCTGCCCCTGACTTCTTCTTTTATAGGCCATGTCCCTTCAGGATGTTGAGTGATCATGGCATTCCACAACTTCCTATTCTTTGTAGCTCTAAGCAATGTCTGTCTCCTTACTGTCTCTCCCAGTTCCTATTCTGCCATCTGTTTATACAAGCTCATTATGTAGGTTATTCACTGTTTTCCTCTGCCCCTCTTAACTTCAATATATCCTATGAGTATCAAATTATTCAATCTCTCTTTCCTTATTATGTGACCCAGAAATTTCAAGTATGTATTGTTTTTGTTTTCATTTTCCTTAAAACTTTCATGTTGCTCATGTCGCATTCATGGTATTCTCAGCATCCTTCTGTAGAACCACATCTCTGTTGCTACGTCTCCTTTTCATCTGTGAGGAAATTGTCCAGCATTCACTACCAAAAAGGGGGATATTAATATTACATAGCAGTTCATCACTTTTTTCTTGCTAATGAAATTTTCCTGTTTCTTAATACTTTATGTTTCTGACAAGCCTATTTTGCTATTCCAGTGTCTTCAATAAACTGGAAATGTAATTATTATTATCATTATTATTATTGCTTATAACTGTAAAAATTTGACTGCATCTTTACAATTTGTGAATAGTTTATAATGCAAAGTAATTTCCGTAAATATTTTACTAACCATAGCTTAATCTAGCACAAGGTCAAAAGAAGGGAGAACGGGGTTAAGGAATATTGTGTTGTGCCAGTTTTCCAAGTGGGGAAAACCAATCATCGTTCAAAATCAGCATTTTACTTGGCTTCAAACACTGGTACAAGCGTTTAGCCACATCAGATTGAAATGCTGGTTTCTGTATAATCACTGAAGTTAAGCAATGTTGAGCTTGGTCAGTACCTAGATGGGTGGCCATTTGAGAATACCAGGTGCTGTAAGCTTGGGTGTGTAGGTGGTGTAATGGATAATGGCTTGGAATTGTTAATCAGAGAAGTGAATTCCAATTCCAATTGGGTTTGTTATATTCACTTTCGAAAAGGTATGAATCCATCTCTTCTAGCCCCACCAGCTATGGGTTGATTAGTAAGACTTGTATCACTAAATCATTATACCCCCCCCAATTCTTACAATCTAAAACTATTTTCTGCCTTTAAATAGCCTGTAATTGGTTGATAAGCCATAGAAAACAAATTAATCAATCAACTGACTACAAGTATTGGGAAGAATTTCATTGCTGCCTCTGCGACAAGACAAGCCAAATGTGATTAATATTTACAGAATAATTAATAGAAAAAGGAAATCATATTTTAAATACTGGCTGATCTATTAATGAATTAATATGTTTTTTTTTGTTATCCCCTTTTGTAATAAAAGAGGAAATGGAGAGATTGAGGTTCTTCTTGTGTGTTTTTAATGGAGCAATTTATTTAATTCACTTCTTACAGGCTAGGCTCATTGAAGGCTTCACGCCCCCCCCCCCCACACATACCATCAGCCACATATTTTGGGAACCAAATCATTTCCGGGAACATTTGTTGGGACTCAAGCTCACACCAAACCTTGATTGGAAATCATATATATGATCAATCGCTAAAGATGCTAGAAAAATGATTGGTTCCTTCTACCACTACATAGTATCTGATTCCTCCTGCCATTCTCTATCTTTACAAGAGTCAGACCAGACCAAAAATGGAATATTGCTACCATATCTGAGCTGGAGCTGCCCAATCCTCACTTTCCAACCTCAACAGAGTTTGAAATTGTTTGTGTGACCCTGTGGGTGATGAATTGTTTTCCACCTTGCAACTCCTTTCTTATAAATGAAATGTTGCTAGCGTCTCGCTATTATATTACTATTTTCATGGCAGATGTTTAGGTGAACTACATTTCTTGGCTCCACCAGTACAGACTTTCACAGCTAGGACCTGACATACCACATACACTGAATCGACTCATTTTCATTCTCTTCATATTCCATTGGTGAAGGGAAAGTTTCACTCAACTGTTATCTATCCTAAATATCCTTATAATATGCACCTCTTCCTACCTCCCTGAACACCCTTACAATGACTTAATTTAGTGACATTCTACCCTGAGTGGCTCTTGGGCCTCGTATTAGATGAACAATAGTAAAAAAACAACAAAAAATAAAACACAAGACATATTAATAATAATAAAAGTTGGCCATAAGAGTTTCCAGAAAGAATTCAAAATTGACATCCTATCAAACACTTCTAGGAGTTCTATTCCTGATTTAAATTGGTTTTCTACTAGACTAGTTGCCAACTAAGACTATAGAGTTCAGTCTGCCCTGCTATTTTACCTATAACTGGTAGGTAAAGAAATGGACATGCATTTCCCAAGGGATTTAGTATGAAACTGTCTTAGCAGGAATATAAACTCAGTTTACCAATTCCATTTTTCCTAATATCAATTATTAGGCTATACCACACATCTTATACACTTATTTGAAAATTCCCATTGTCTTTAACATTTAACAATTTTATTAATGACAGTATTTCTTATAGTAGTTTCTTCTTTTCTTTTGGCCTTTCTCTATTTGACTTATATTATGCTTATATTTTGTGATGTCCTATCTTAAGAAAAAGCAACAAAAATATTTAATACTGTGCTACAGTATTAAATATTTTTGGGTAGTATTGGGTAACTGAAAGACTTGAATACTGTGGCAAATATTGTGGAATTGAAAGACTTGGATTCTGTGCAAGTATTGAATAACTGAAAGAATATTGAATACTATGACAAGTATTGGTTAACTGAAAGACTATTGAATACTGTGCAAGTATTGAATAACTGAAAGACAGTTGGATGCTGTCATAAGTGTTGGCTAATTGAAAGATCTTTGAATACTGTGGCATGTATTTTGTAATTGAAAGACATGTGAATACTGTGCAATTATTGACTAACTGAAATACTGTTGAATATTGTGCAAATATTGGGGAATTGAAAGACTGTTGAATACTTTGCAAATATTAAATAACTGAAAGACTTGAATATTATGACAAATATTGGGAAACTGAAAGACTTGAAAACTGGCAAGTATTGAATATTAAAAGACTGTTGAATACTATATCATGTATTGAGTAACTAAAAGACTGTTAAATACTGTAGCAAGTATTGTGGAATTGAAAAAGATCATTTTCTTTATGAAATAACAAATTAAAGACATTTAAAAATATTAACTTTATTGAATATATTTATCAGTCTGTTCCATTTTATTCTGCTATCTTCCAAGCAACTTTATTATTCCATTCTTGAAGAACGTTTTATCTTACTCAACAAAGAACTGCTCTAAATTACTTTCTGCACTCTGTCAGGAATTTGAAATTTTTTCAGGAAGAGAATTCTGTAAAGTCCAGTATAAATGATAATCCAAAGGCTTAATGTCTGATGAATCCAATGAATGAAAACTTTCCAACTTGACTGTAACAACTTTTCCTTCACATCAACAAAACTAAGCAGTCTAGCATCATCCCAATGGAATATTATATCCTTTTTATTATTTTCAAATGTTTTTAATCAATTGCCACCTACAGTTGATCTAATTAGAAGCAGTGTGTGCTTGAATCAATTGTTAGGCTCTACAAAAGATTATCACAGAAAACTCTTCCAATCTAACTATATAAACAGTACTACTGTATTTGGATAAAGACTGGTCTTTTGGTACATTTAGTGATAGTAAATTTTGACTTGTGTCATGGTCTTTTATATTTCATATTGTAAAGTATGCACTTTTCAATGCCCATCACAGTTTGTTCCATAAACAGAATATTTAAATATAGTCCTCTAGTTATTTTTATTTTATTTTTTTGCTTAATTTATGTGGAAGTCATACTTTAAAATGGCTGGTGAAAATGATATTTAGCACTTTCTCTAAACTGCACAAATCTTTTTTTTTAAAATTTGAGTTTCATTTTTATCTTTCTTAAAATAAAAGTGTATCATACCAAAATGTTACTTATTTTTAGTGTTAGAATCAATAAAGAAAAATATGCAAATTTTTACAAATGTTCTTAAAAATGCTTGTTGATATGACAGCTCTCACAAAGTACAAAGTAATCATTTGTATGAAGATAAAAGTAAATGTATCTAATGATATTTAATGACAAACACAAAGTGATTTTTTTGGTCAACCCAATAGATTTTAGCTCTATTGAGTCAACTTTGATATATTTGTAAAGTTAACAAAATTACCTGCAAAATATAAAATATATAACTAATGTGAAATCAGAAATAAAACTCTTCCCAGTCACAGTCAATGCAATACTTGTAAGTGCTATAACATCTAAAACATTGAAGTTATAATATTTATGAATTTCTGGGATGAGGAGTTGTTATTATTTACATTATTTACACTTGGACTACTATCCTCATCTTTGTTGTTATCATCACAATGTTTCAGCCTTCTGGCCACATCAGATACTTGTCAATTCAAGCAACATTCAGGGAATTTTGAACTGTGCCTCTTCAAGAATAGTTGATTAAAGTGCTGGTTTGTGGATTTGGTGACATAATAATTGTGAGTTCAATCCCTTGGACAAGTAGTGGAGATAGAGTAAGTAATAACTGAACAGTACTAAATAAGAAGATGAGATATCCCTAGATATGGTCAGTGAAACAAGAACAGTCACCTTGATAGATTAAATAAAGTGTTCAGTATCTGTCTATATTTCTGAGATGAGGTATTATGTACACTAGTTACATTGTTTGGACTATTGTCCTCATCTTTGTTGCCATATTTATCACAGCGTTTCAAGGACACATGGCACAGTGGACAAAGGCGTTAAATAAATCCAGTGACAGGACCCAAAGAGTGTGAGTTCAATACCTGGTTATGGTGATGGAGAACTTGGAGAGGAGAATTAACAGATAACTGATAACTGACATCCATTAGATATGGCACGTGGAACTAGAACAGTCTACCCCAGCGAGCGAAATAAAGGGTTCAGTTTGATATTCCAACCACCTGAAGAAGGCCGGAGCGTACAATGGTTGAAACGTTGTGATAAATATGGCAACAAAAATGAGGACAATAGTCCAAACAATGTAAATAGTGTACATAATACCTCATCTGAGAAATATAGACAGATACTGAACACTTTATTTAATCTATGAGGACGATAGTTCGAATGATGTAAATAGTATACATAAAGTGTTCAGTTCAAAAATCCCAGAAGGTTACTTGGATCAACAAGCACCTGATGAAGGCCAGAGGGCATAATGGCCAAAACTACAAAGATGAAGACAATAGTCTGAGTGTAAATAAGGTAAATATCATCTAAGATGCTTGGATAACTTAAGGCTATTATGTCTAGGTGTCTGGCCAAAACCAAAAAGATGAAGACAATAGTCTGAGTGTAAATAAGGTAAATATCATCTAAGAAGCTTGGATAACTTAAGGCTATTATGTCTAGGTGTAAAGAAACTGTTATCGAGGAAAAATGGATAATGAAGAATGTAGCTATCTGAGTAAATTTGAATAATGGCTCTTGGCTGGTTTTCACTGCTTAATTGGTATAGTGCTATCATAGTCAAACAGGCTCCCAAAAGACAGGATGTTAGTCCAAATGTTGCTAAAATCTAATTCTTTATTTTTGGTATATGCTGCTTATTGTTTATAGTGCATAAAAATAATATAAGTACTGCAATGAAAAAGTAACAGGAATAAGATGAAAGCAAAACTAGTCAAAAGTTGATAATGATAATGCTTTATTCTAGAAAGATGGACAGCCTCTATAACACTCTACAATATAAATATTCAATCATGTATTAATAATTTTTTTTGTTGAATTTTTCTGTAATAAAGTCAGGAATTGATGGACAAGAGATATTATTTTTAATTTAGTTTTATTTCTTTTTTAATCATTTCACTACAAGCAAGTGAATAAAACCACTAAAACACAAGTTACTGAGTGTAAAAATACGAGAAAAAGAAATCATTATTGAGAGAGAACAATAAATGAAGAGAAATTAAGAAGACAGAAGATAAAGATTGATATTACATTTAAATTTTTGAAAATCAAAGTTGACTGGAAAGCCAGAAGCTAAAAGAGAGTTCAACAAGCGAAATGTGCCAGAAAAAAATGTTAGCATTGAAATTTCTGTTACATCTATCTACTTTAACTGTAAAATGATCAGACCTTGCCGCCAATCTAGTAGTATGCTTAAATTTATAAAGTTTAGGTAATAAAAAGGCAAGATCAATGGAACAATTACCATGAAAAATATTTATAGAAAAGGCACAGGGAATCTATATTATGGTGGTTTATTGTCCATTGCAGTCTTTTTTATTGTGTTTTGTTATGTGTGTGACTAACACTGACTACACCTTGGACAGGCACAAAAAGGTTGGGGACTGCTGTTCTTGAGTCGTTAGCTAATTTTTGTTGTTCAGGTACTTTTATCTCACTTAACACCCACAGATTGTTACATGTTGTACAGATTATCAATCCTTTGCAAGTTATTTAAAGTCAGAAAATATTCTTTGTAAGAGTTTTTATTTTTTTGGAGATAATGATTTAATGATACAAGTCTTACTAATTAACCTATAGCTGGGAGGAGAAGAGGTGGATTCATACCCTTCCAAGTAAGTGAATATAACAAACCTAACTGGAATTGGAACTCAGTTTGCTAATTAACAACTCTAAACCATTATCCATTACACCACCTACACATTCAAGCTTACAGCACCTGATATTCCCAAGTGGTCACCTATCTAGGTGTATGCACTCAAGCCAGGGGCACAAATTGCCCAACTCCTGCAATCATTGGTTGCACTGGCATCAGTATTATTATTGATTCCTTCCCTTAAGTGCAATAAGTGGGGTACTGCTGTGAGCAACTGTTTCCTGGTACTGGACACCTTTCAATATGTTTTCAGGTAGAGACACAACTGAGAGATGATAACATTTCATGGAACATTGCTACTACCTTATGTAGGGAAACTATACATAACGTCTACTCATATGCTAATTAGTGGTAGTACTAACCAACCACTACTAGATTCTCTTTTCTTAAAGTTATCATTGACCCATAAAACCTTATTAGATTTAGAGTACAATATTCTTAAAATACACACACCATATTCTCCAAGACACTTGATTATTTTTTTTTGTTTTAATCATGATTTGAATATTGCTTTTGTGACCTACTTTTAAGAAATAAAAGTTATTTTATCGCATAAATTTATGAATTCAACTATTATTTACAATTATAAAGAATTGTTGCAGTATACCGTTTTCTATTTTCTTTTATTATATATTATATATATTCCAATTAATATAAAAATATATATTTAAGAATTCTATTTTCAAGGGGCATAACTCCTTTAAAATATTCAAGAATTAATGTTCTTGGATGTCTGTCGCCATTTCGAATTTGTCTACGGAAGAAAAAAATTACACAGCATACGATCTTTTATACTGTTTGATGATTAATTTAATTGTAAGTAATTGAATTGGAATTTTATTTTGTGATGTGTACATAAAGGTATAATAAATAGTTTCTAGCTATTCAAATCTCTAATTTGAAAACAACGTTAAATTAAAAGGAGAGGCTTTTTTATTTGTTTTTTAAAAACTTAAATTTTTTTTTTTTAATTTATTGACAATTTTAAATTACGTATTTTGAATTTTAACTATTTCGGGAATAACTTGTTTTGCAACATATCGTACCTTTTCATTGATTATGAGTAATAAAAAAAGGTTTCAAAATGTAAGCAAACATTTTCGAATTAGCAACAAGTGAAAACTTTCTGGGATGTTAAAATTGATTTTTCTCCCTCGTGTTATCTGTGATAATCAGTACTAAAGACACTCAATTGAATCATTGGGGTGCGGAAGCGAGGGCACAAATAGGGGATCATACAGGTTGACGATATGAATCTTCATTTCTTTCCATTTTGTAACCTATATAAATATTTTTATGGAACGCTTAAACTTTCTATCGGAGCATATATCAATGAGTTAAAAAAAATCAGAAGTGCATTTAAAAAAAAAAAGAATAAAAAGAAGAAAAGCTTTCCAATTCGGAATCCTGTTATATCGACATTTGTTGCCTATCCCACCAAAAAAAAAAAAAAAAAAATCTAAAACAGCGTTCTAATTAACAAGTTATTCCCAGTAAAACTAAGCTTTTTGTTTGAGCTATTTAGAAAGATGATAATTAAAAGCTTCTCTAATTAAATAATGTCTTTTAGTTTTATTGCATTTTTTATTTTTCGATTCAGAGTAGATTTTCGATAAGACTTAGCAAAAAAAAAAAAATTCTTAAAAAAATTCTGCTTTTTTTAAATAATATCTCGATGAATTTCTCAAACTTTCATAAGTAAGGGGGAAAAACATATGTAAAATAAAAAAATATTTTTACCAAGATTTTCTAATAAAAAAATTTCGAAAATAATTTCATTCGTTTGTGAATAAGTGATGAAAATTTCATTACAATCCGATAATCATTGATTTTTTGCTAGAATTTCCAAATTAATGTGTCTGTGCAAAAAGGAGGTAAAAATTTGCTATGTTAAAACTTAAAAGTTAAAAGAAAAACAAATACTTGTTTTTCTTGCGTCAAAATACACAAGTTTTTTTTAATAAAAATTTTGAATGTTCTAAAAAGCAGTAAAAAAATTAATTAAATAATCAAAAAATACATTGATCCTTCCTCTTAAAAATAACAACGATTTTGACGATAAAACTGTTTTCATTACATTTTTTGGAGCATGTTTTCATCACGGTATGCTGATTTTTTTAAAAAGCAATCTCGTGGAGATACCCATGTGTATAGATGCAGAATTTCTGAAACATGGATGTACAAACCGATAAATCTATTATTAAAAAAAGGTTACGTGTTTTAAGGATTGTCCCTCCTTGCAGACCCCCCCCCCAAAAAAAAACAAAAAACAAAAAACAAAACCCTAATGAAATTTGTCGTCTGATACACCATAATTAACTATGAAGACGTTCGGCGGTCAATCCACCGTCAATAAATCGATTAACACGTCAGAAAAACAAGACCTCGTGGTTAGAAAAAAACAACAACTTCTTGTATACAACATTTTATGCTATAAGTAATATTTATTTCAAATCAGATTAACTTAACTTTAAATTTTCTAATTTTCCTCAAATAACGTTTCAGAAATATATATTTTATGTTCGCAAGATTTTTTAAATGGAAATTTTAAGTTTTGTTTACAAATATCTAAAAATGGCTGACGTTATCGATTTTACTGAAAAAATGCAAGTCTATTCCAATCAATATAATTTCTGTCTAAAATACACCAAAGTATTTTGTTTACTGGGTATAGGAAATTTAAATCCTTTGGCTTTCATTTAAAGCTAAACTGAAAGCTTCAGGATACCTCTTTCATTTTTAAAAATTCATTTTAAACCTTATGTATACTCAATTCGTGGAGGCACCTAATTTTAAATCAATTTCATTTCAAATCAATTGTTGGTTGATTATTTCAAAGAAGCAAGGCATGTATTTCTAACCTCCGTTGGTTTCGTCTGCTTTCAATCAATTTATTTCTACGAACAGTTGATTAACAAATCCTTCGTAACAGGGATAAAGTTTGCTATTGCGTTCTCTTATCAGACATAAAGGAAATTGACTGCCACACATATATCTGGCTAGGTTTATCTTCTGTTTCTGATGCTTTCTATTCATTTTGTGGCTGAAAGAGCTGTATAATCAGGAAAGTGGCTGTGGTCATTAGCTGGTTCAGGATCAGTCATATCAAGGCTGGCGGTCATGGTACCTTTATAAAAAGATGTTCCCTTAACACATCTGATAGTAGTTTATCTTATAATCTGTTTTGTATAAATGTATCCTTGGAAGTAAATCTCTTTTCCTTTATTACTTAATATGACTTCCATGATGGGGTTGTGGTAGAGCCACAAAGATTAATGGTGTATACTTGACGGTTCCCAGACAACTGAACCAGAAGTAAATAGACAACAACTGTCCTCTGATTAGAAATTTAACTTTAAATAGCTTAAAATTAAACAGCTACTGGTGTTTAAGCTGTTTGAAGAGTCTGTTTTTCACATGTGCCATGTTTACCTTTCACCATATATTTTTATATATATATACATTTTAATTATTTCCCCCAAGGAAGGTAGTAATGTCACTAGTACACATGGGGTTACAGGGAGTGTAAATGAAAGAGAAGACTGAGAATAGGGAGGATTGAGGAAAGGACAAAAGATGAATGGAGTTCAAGAAGAAAGAAAATGTCGATTGAGGTTACATTTAATTTTTGAAGATTGTGCGAGAAAGGGAACTGTTGGAGTAGAAGTGGCGGTTGCATTTACCATTGTAACAGTATAACCTAGATGCCAATCTAGTAGCACGCTTAAATCCATATATTCAGAGCACCAAGGGAAAAAATTGTCAGAACAATTGCCATGAAAATATTTGTAGAAAAGACAAAGGGAAACCACGTCACGTCGGTGAGAAAGTGACTGAAGTCGAGATGCCTGGTCAGGAATTACAGATCCTTCGAATTTTGTCAAGAATATCTAGCTGTACAGCAGGAGCACCAAACCAGGTATGGCAACAATATTCAATTCACGGATGAATGGTAGATTTGCAAATGTGCAAGATGGATTCTGCCGGCTTTCACCAAGGTGGAGACCTCAGTGGCACATTTTTGAACAGGATGATTAAAAATTTAATTTCAGGGGACATCGCGAAGGAAGTTAAGGAACGAATCCAAATCAGCGCGTTGATAACAGAAAGATATTCTGTTGGTAGGATGTTCGGGGCTGATGGGCGAGCGGAAAGAGATATATACAGACACTACCGCATGATCGGAGTTACCAAGAGGGCAGAGCTATAGAGCACGACATGAGTCATGGGTAGAGGTAAAGAAGAGATCACGAAGAGAAACGTGTCCGTCAGGATTATCGGGGAAACGCGTGGGGAAGTCCACCATTTGCGTGAGGTTGAGTAATAGAGAAATTTAGGATTTGGATGCTAGCAAGAAATGTGACAGTGATTACATCACCTGCCATAGTGGACACTGAAATCGAATACAAAAGTATGTGCAAACGGGTATAGAGGGATGGCTTTATTTATATTATCAGAAATACTATCTAGTACGCAACAATCATGAGAGTAAGGGGAACGATAGAGAAAGAAGAGATAGCTGAGTTTAGTAGAGTAAGATGGAGGCACATATAAGAATTTTCATCTGATTGGCATTTGTTTACCTTTGTAAAAACAATACTCTAGATTTAGTTGTGTAACTCTACCGAGTGAAGATAGCTCTGGCTGACACCAAATTAGTTGTGTTTCAATCCAGGCTTGAGGCATTCAGAAGTCTATTCGCACTGAGGAGCTGTGATACAGCGAAACAGTACTGTCTGTGAATGACATATATATATATATATATATATATATATATATATATATATATACACCTACGTTTTGGTGTGTGACTTAATTTTCAATGGTTTTCCAGCTTATCGGGCGCAAAGTATATCACATAAACATATGTGAACAGTGTGGGTCTGGGCATATATGCGCATCCATGTGTAGTTGCGTACATACGTACGCATTTGGTCGCCGTATTCAATGTTGGATTGTGTAGCGAATATTTTTTTGTCTGTTGTACAGTAAACGCACAGAAAACTAATCACACATAGTTATTTTCAATAACAAAAAAAAAAACACTATATGACGAAGCACTAAAAGAAAGTGGATACACACAACAACTACAAGACACACCTCCACAACCGAAACGCAAAAACAGAAAAAGAAACATTATCTGGTTTAACCCACCATACAACAAAACCGTCAAAACAAACATAGGAAGGACATTCCTAAACTCAATAGAAAAGCACTTCCCTGAAACAAACCGATTAGCAAAAATATTCAACAAAAATAACGTTAAAATCAGTTACAGCTGCACAAAAACATATAGCACAAATAATAAAAAGCCACAACAAAAATGTAACAACCTGCAATAATGCATCCATGGAACCTCAATGCAACTGCATAAATAAAACAACATGTCAACTTCAAAGAAATAGCAAACAAGTGAATATAATATATAAGGCCAAGGTAAGTGCAAACAATTGCACAATGTACTACATCAGTGCCACTGAGGGACCATTCAAGAAAAGAAAAAAACAACCACGATCTTTCATTCTTCAACAGAAAATACTACACTATCCACATACATATGGCATCTAAAAGACAGAAATATCGCACCAAGAATAAGCTGGAAGATATTGAAAAACGCACCTGCCTACAGCAACCTTACAAAGAATTGCCTTCTTTGCCTACACGAAAAGTTAGCAATAATTTCTCATACCCTACAAAAAGAATTTACTAAACATAAGATCAGAAATACATGGGTTGGATAAAATAATTGGAACAGGTGCAAATTCCACTCCTATATTTCAAATTATATTAATATTACTAAAGCTTTGTAATTGCAGGTTATATCTATTGTAAATACGTTTATTTATCTAATTTACTGATTTTGTCTTATTTATTTTTAGAATTTAATAAAATGTAAGCTAAATACGCGACCTTTCCGAGTTCGAAAAAGGGCAAATTGTTGGAGTTCGCAAGGTTGCTGAACAGTTTGGTTTTTCAAGAGCTACCATATCAAGAACTATGACGCAATTCGAGAAACAGGGCAAAACCTATAGCAACTGTAGCAATTCGGGCCGGACTTGCAAACTTACTGACAGGGACCGATGTGCATTGAAATGTAATGTAGCAAAAAATCATCGGACAAAGTGATTGCTGAGTTGAATAATCATCTGAATAGTCCAGTTTCTACTAAAACTGTTCGTCATGACCTCTATAAGGCTGGATATCATTGAAGAGTCGCCGTAAGGAAACCTCTTCTCTCCACTCGCAATATTCAGAAGAGGTTGAACTGGAGCAGAGATCACAATGCCTGGTCTGCAGACCAATGGAAGCAAGTCATATTCTCAGCCGAGTCCAGTTTTTCTCTATTCCCAACTCCAGGGCGAGTTTATGTGTGGATGCAGCCCAAAGAAGCTTAAAGCCCTGACTGCCTTCTTCCAACAGTGAAACATGTAGGTGGATCAGTGATAGTTTGGGCCGCCAGATCATGGAAATGTCTCTGTCCAATAGTTTCCCTGCATGGTAGAATCAACAGCAAAGATTACCTGAATATTTTGGGAGATCATGTTCATCCAATGGCCCAGACTTTATTCCCTGATGGTGACTGCATCTTCCAAGACGATAATGTTCCAATACATACCGTTTGAGTGGTTAAGAATTGGTATGAAGAGCATGAAAGTGAGTTAGGACATATGGAGTGGCCTCCCCAATCTCCAGATATCAATATTATTGAACATTTGTGGTGCATTTTGGAGCGACAAGTTAGGAGCGGCTATCCTCCACCGTCGTGTTTTACAGAGCTGGTGAAAGTTTTAATAGAAGAATGGCTGAAAATTCCTCTGGAGGAAGTCAAGAAGCTGTATGATTCCATTCCTAGACGTATTAAAGCTGTATGTGAGTCTAAAGGAGGACCAACTCCATATTAAATAGATTTTCTTTGAATTTAGCAAGTGTTTCAATTATTTTGTCCAACCCCTGTAATTTCTAAATGCAGACATGAAAACAAATACCTATTATCACAATTTATGCCAAACGGATATAAAAAAAACAAACAAACCAACCAACACTACTACATAAACCACCATTGACCCTACGAACATGAAAAGAGAATCCACTGACACCATAACACTATCATTTATTTTCTATTTTTACCATCATAATAATTATAATTATTGTTATTATCATTCCACCACCATTACTACGATCACTTCTACCACTTTACAATAACTATTTTCTGCTACAGTTGTTATTATCATCACCCGCCCCCCACCATTACTATCACATCACAATTACCATTGCCGCATTAATCCACAATTACTACGGCACCACAATTACCATTACCATATCAGCCCACAATTATACTTCTCCCTCCCCAGCAAAATTAATACCACCGCATAAATAATAATAAGTATTACAAATTGGAGTTTCTACCATTTACATATGCGCAATCGCCAAAAACAAGCAAATAACCGGCTTTAAAATAATAAAACAGCCTTAAAAAATGAAAAATAATAGCAATTTTTACCTACCATAGTCTTACACAGACCCCCATCGTACGTATATACGTGTATGCGAGAAAACATTATTCAGTGAACAAAATAGAAGAACGGTCTGCGCATTCACAGTGCAACAGACAGAAATATTCGCTACACAACCCAACATTGAATACGGCGACCAAATGCGTACGTATGTACGCAACGACACATGGATGCGCATATATGCCCAGACCCACACTGTTTACATATGTTTATGTTTGTGTGAGCTCCAGTGAGTGAGCGTGCACGTGTGTGTCTGCGTACATCAATGAGTGAACGTGCGTGTATGTATGTTTGCGTAAGTATGAGTGGCTTTCCATTTCCATAAAAACACCGATATACGCAACTATATATAAATCCAAAATTTAAAAATGAATCAGTTTGTCTGACGATCGCAAATAGTGTGAAACCTAGGGTCACAAAGTCACATCAATCCAACTAAATACGTTAACCTAGCATATATAAATAATGTATATAAAAATGCATGTATATATATATATATATATATATATATATATATATATATATATATATATATAATATATATATATATATATATACACATTTTACATATATAATCAATTCACCCCAAGTAAGGCGATAACGCCATGAAGACGCAAAACCTACAGCAAGTGGAAGATGAGGAAACGGTTTTAGAACGAACCGGAAACCCAATCCTAAAAAAATGAAAAGAAAAAAAAATTATGGATAAATCTCTACTTTTGTTCAAAAGACTGGGAAAGAGTGTGAATCGGACGATACACTGACTAAATTATCCCTTGTACTCTTATATGAATTACATTTTTAGACAATCTTAATTAAAGTAAATAACTTCTAAGACTGAATTTTCATTACTACTTATGCAGTTGATTCAAAATAAATTTGTTGTTTTGATTAAATGACAATTCTTTTGATTTCTGCACGAGAAATATTTTTATGCTAATTGATTTCTTCAAAAACAAATATATATAAAAGTATTAAAATAAAACAATAACTTTTATTACAGCTATGACCAACTTTGCATGTATTAACTCTTCATCAAAGGAAAGAATGACCTGTTTTCTTTACTATTCTCATCATTAACATGATCTCAAAACCGACACGTTTGAATCCAGTGAGGTAGGTACCTTTTCATTTGAATTTTGTTTGTTTTAGTTGTTTTAATTTTGAGTTTACCACTTCTCTCCCTTTGATCTCTAATTTTGGTATATACCTACCACGATCTCAAAAATAGTAGTAGCTACATTCATTTCGTGCGTTGTTTAAATTACCCGAACTGTTAAGTAGCATAGTGTATATATATATATATATATATATATATATATATAAAATTAATTCACATCAAGCAAGGCGATAACGCCACTAAGACGCAAGAGGGCTACTGGAAGTGAAAGAGAAGGAAAAGATTTTAGAAGGAATCGGAAACTCAATCCTAAATAGGAAACAAAGGATAAACTTCTGCTCTTGTTCAAAAGAGTTTGGGGGTATGTGAACCGGGCGATATATTCCGAAAATAAAGAAAATATGTAAATATATACTCAAAATGATTAAAATGTTTTTTTCGTCTTGTATGTGCCATGCCTCTTTAGGATGTTGGTGATCATGTTTCTTCAGAATTTCCTGTCATTGTAGCACTTAGTAAATTTTATCTTTTTGATATCTCTTCTAAACCCTATTCTGCCATTTATTTACCCAAGCTCGTTAGTTGGGTTATGCGCTGTTTGCCCTCTCTTCCCTTCATTATGTCCTGTGAGTGTCAAATTTTCCAAGTCCTCTTTCCTTATTATGTGTCCTTGAAATTTCAACCGTACTTAAAAGCGTATTACCCATTAAACATAATTATATTTAATTAGCTGTATTTGTAATGATGAATAACAAGAAATCGCCTAAAGATATTTGTACGAAAACTTTCTATAGTAATATTTTCTTTGGCTATGTTTAATTGATTGTTGCAAAAGATATTTATTCTTTTTTTTATCATTTCACTCCAAGAAATGCAACAAGGCCACTAAGATGTATGGGGTTACTGTGTATGAAAGAATGAGAAAAAGAAAAAATATGTGGGTAATAGTAATGTATCGATAATATGTGAATTTGGTACAAAGTGTTAATGATGCATTTCTCTGTTATATACGGATAACTTGATACTCACGATGTAAATAGATTGTTGGGATCCTCCAGGTAGTGTCTTGAAGTTCAGAATATGAGTAATCCTCGGAATAAAGGTGGAACCCTGTATAAGGTATTATATAACAGTGTTACAAGGATCAAGGTTTGGTGCCTCATCCTAATATAATGGTTAGCACTCTTGTTTGGCAGATCATTATTAGTGGGTTCAATCCGCACTGGGTGCCTCTGTAATTGTGCCCAAATTAAGCTTTGCTTAGTAATTTTCTGTAAGAATCGAACTCACTAGAAATGGTCTACTATTTACTAATTAATATGCATGCTTAGCATTTTGCTTGAAAGATTTATTACTTCCTATTCTCAGCTCGCCACAAATATAAAAAAATAATTTTAGAAAATATCATTAATGCTAAATATTCTAATCTCTTACTTGCTAATCTTTCCTGTATAATTTACGTCTACCTTTGATACAGAGATTTTAAAAATTGTCAGAGTTGCTTTCTAGTTTTACCCCATATGTAGGTACTTTAATAATTCATAGCTCAATCATGAAAATAAGTTTATTTTATGCAACAAATACTTTTTCAGCACAATCTCTTGTCAGTGAACTTAACCTTCACCATTAAACACATAGATCAAACATTATACAGTAAAATTTTAGGTCAATATTTATCTAATAGCTGTCAGGCTGTGAACTTGATCCGCCCTCGTATTCTGTTGTCCGTCTCTCTTCAAACTTGATAATTCCTCATGGTTTTTCAGTATACATCGTACTCTCAGCATAATATAAAAATTTCTTATCAATCTTTTAAAATTATTTACGTGTGCGTGACCAAAGACGTTATTACACTGGCTAGCTGTAAGGCCGATACAACACGTGAGGAAAAGTGGAAATAAAGCCGAAAGCATCACCTGAACGGTATTAGGGATAGTTAGAACCGAAGGGGCCCATGATTATAGAGGAATAAAAGGTCTTCCGTAATCGGAGTTAATGAGTTTGTGACAGGCAGGTGAGTTGCCGTGTGCAATTTGTTGGAGATTCAACGTGGCGATGGGGTCCATTTTCTACTAAACCTGTGCCTCTAAGTCGTAGTTCGCAAGTTGGCACAGATAATGCTTTCGCTTTCTGTAAGTTTGTTTCTTTCACGTTTCACATTATGTGCTGCTGGTTTTGTACTGGAAGGTAAAAAAAATAAAACAAAAATTCTTTTTCGTTTAGCATGAACTCAAAACATAAAATATTCTTGCCGTAATGATAACTCAGCCTGCTTGTTGCGTGTTGTTTGCTGTCTATTTAAATAGATGAGATTCCGGTACATAAAAAAACAAAATAAAACATTTGTTCTGTTTTGTATGTGCACGTTTTTTCACCGTCTTTGTTCTGCTCATAGAATCCCCTTTACTGTAAGTATACAACCGTGACACTCATACAGTTTTTCACCAACTGGATGAATCACCCCACGTTGTATTCAATTCTCGTCTGCATTGGTGTAAGCAAAAACTAAGAAAAGGCCGGTGTATGTTCATAAAGGGACGGAAGGTGAACAAATTTTCACGGTGAGAGCAGAAAATACTAATCCTGTTTGCATTATACCGGTTACTTATTCGCGGATTCACCTGCCACAATTTGGTGACATTTGAGACAGCTTTGCTGCTACTTTTGTCTTTTCTCGCGACAGACCAACAGAACAGATTTTCCCTTCGGTCAACGGTTTCCGACTTTACATGTTTTACACAAACCACCTCTTTTCATTACTGACTACTGACTCTCTTTTACCGCCTCTCTACACATCTCGACATGCGTCTTTCTGGTTCTGCATCTCAACGACCGGTCCGACTCCCCTAATTCTGTGAATCTGTCTGTATAAGCCTACGACCGAAATTCCTCATTTTCCAGTCAAGTGGAACTTGATCCCGAAAATTTTTATTTATTTATTTACTCTATTTCATTTTTCTTACTTTTAGACTGCAGATGGCTGCTTTGAAGATCTTATTTTTAGACTTTCTGCTGGTCATAAGTGCTATTTTTTGGTCATGAACTAAAACTTCGCAGTTGCTTTAATACCAACTTACAACAAGACTGGTGTAAAATGTAATATAACAAATTACATATACAGAATACAAGCAAAACTAAAAGAAAACCTTTGACGGAAAAAGTGATCGAGTTTGTTCCATAGAGGGTAAAATTTGGTTGAAAGATGCAGATATGCATACGGTGGCGAGCAAAAGAAATGACTCACCTAGCTAAAAAATAATTTTGTGTAATTTTTACAAAGAAGCAAAAAGTGCTCGACAATGTACTTTCAAGTGAACTATCTGTGTGCATTCAGGATTGCAGTACAAACGGAGAAATACATATGTGAATGCACGGTGATGATGAAAATAAGCTATGCGCTAGATGAAAAGTGGTATTAAATTGATATCTTTAGTGACATCAAATATCATAATCAGTACTTAGTAATGACTCCAGTTTACTCTACAGCCTCGGTGTGGGATAGAGGAATACAATTATCAACTCTCTTCTACCATTGCTTTTTTATTTTGCTTCAAATCATTAGATTTCCATAGTGTTCATTCGGTGTCTTGGATTGTTTTTTTTTTGTATATTTTTTTGGAATTTTTTTTTGCACTAAGGTTCCCTCTGTACAAAGCCAATCGAGGTAGAGAGTTACGTTAAGGGGTAGTTTATATGGATAGAAGGAGAAGATAACGGTTGAATAGACTTGAACAGGTTAAGATTGTAGTGATCGGGAAACATCTTCTCGGGAGTCTGTTCCATAGTGTAGTGGTTTGCGGGAAGAAGCTGTTTAAGTGGAACTTCTCGTCGATAGAATACGGAGGAAATGTGTGTGGTTTGCTACTATGTAAGTGGCATAGCGGCTCCTAGCCGTGAAGGTTAAACCTGGTAGAACCAGGAGATGCAGTTCGTCCGAGCACTTTCCATTGTAGTAGCGATAGAGCAGTGAGAGATTCGCCACACCCCACATGTGAGAAAGAGGTTAGAGGATGGGAAATAATTCTTCTTACACAAGGACTCGGAGACGCTTTTGAGCTTTATCAAGACTGGAAAGTGAGGTAGGGGCAGCTCCAGCTGAATATAGCAACGTACTCCATTTTCAGCTTGATCTGGCTCTTATAAAGGTAGAAGATAGCATGAGGAGTCAGGTACTTAGTGGAGCTGTTCAGGGAACCAATTATTTTAACTGCATCTTTAGCGATGGATCGTATATAGGAATTCCGCTCGAGGTCGAGTGCGAATTTGAGGCCCAATATCCTCCTCAAGGGGGACATGCGTTCACGATGACTGGCGGTAGTTCGGGGTCTGATGAGCGGTAATGGAATGTAACCAGTTTGGTTTTAGAGGCATTGAATGTAACCAGCTAGTATATCGTCGTATCATCGGCATAGACGTTTACAAAAGATCGGAGTATATTCTTAGGTAGAAAATTTATGTAAATCAGAAAGAGTGTTGTTCCGAGAAGTGACCCCTCGGTGACGCCTGCGTTGGCTGCCAGGGCCTCGGAGGACTGACCGTTAATCACTATCTTCAGTGTGGAAGCATTTTATAATTGAGAAAACGCTTCCAGTGATTCCCTAGTTGGAGAGTTTGTGTAGCAAACCTTTGTACCACACCTTGTTGAAGGCCTTCGAGATATCTAATGCTATGGTCCTTGCAGTATGTGTGTCGTCAAGAGAGTCCCACTAATTTTGTGTGTAATGGTAGCTAGGACGTCAGCAGTAGATCGGGCTAATTGAAACCCATACTGCTTGTCGTACAAGAGATTGTTATCCAAGTGCCCAACGACCTTGTTGATTAAGACCTCAAAAAGCTTACTGATGATACAGAGGAGACTAATGGGTCTATACTGGAAGAGGTAGGATCGGTTGCCCGCGTTCTTGAAGACTAGGCATACCCTTGCCACTTTCCACATGTTTGGGAAAGATTTCTCCTTCAAGCAGCGGTTAAATAACTTTGCTAGAATCGGGGATAATTCTGGGTTGATATTCTTAAGGACGACCACTGGAATTTTGTTTGGGTCAGTGGCTTTTTGGAGGTCGAAGCTTTTGATAAGTCTAGAGATTTCTAATACGGAAATGAGTATATTACTGAAATTGTGCTCTGATGTGTGGGAGGTTGGATGGAGGGATTTGGCCTTTGTCATCTAACGTTGAGTTTGAGGCAAATATCGAGGCAAAGAGCTTCAACTTGTCCGTCGAGGAAGATATGACCCCGGGGCCACTTTGCCTCTATTCATAATTTGGTTGGGGATCTTCCAGAATTCGCGAGATCCGATTTGTTTCTTTTCAACCTTAGCCTCGAGAGATCGCGCGTAGCTTCACTTTGCGTTTTTCAGGACTCTCTTACAGCGATTGCGGGCGGTTCTGAAAGAAGTAAGGGTCAGACTACACCGCTCCTTGAGATAGATTTTGAAGTAGTGGTTTCGGTGAGCTATGGCTGCAGCTCATTCAGGGGTGAACCAGGACTGACTGATTTTTGTTGGAATGTTTTTGTGGGTATAAAACACTCTATTCCAGAAAGGATCCATACGGAAATTAGGGCAGCAGTTTTGGGGGCAGCATGTTTGAAGAAGGTTGGGAGAGGAGCTTCCTTCATATAGGACCGAAAATTGTTCCAGTCTGCCTCCGCATAGCGAAAAACTGTTCTATGTAACGGTTAATCAGGGGTGTCATTGGCTTGGAGTCAATCCGGACACTGACTAGGGAATGATCTGACGTACCAAAGGTGTGTGTGTGTGTGTGTGTGGTGGGGGGGGGATAAAACTTTTGCTGAGCATTTGTCAGAGCAGGATGTTAGAAAAAGGTCGAGGAAGTTCGCCTGCTGTGCCTTCTCATACGGGACTCAGCTGGGTTCTTCAATGATCTGGGTTAGTTCATATGTGATGGAGAAGTCTCTGCAATATCTGCCTTTCTCATTGGTTTTGTTAGAGTGGGTTAACCACTCTTTGTAGTGAACATTGAAGTCACCGCATATGTGAAAGTTGGCCGAGGGAAATTCGGTGAGGATATTGTCAAACTTCTCTGATATTTGATCGAAGAGGAGGATGGAGAGCAAAGACGAATGTGGCACTATGGATAAGTGTCACTCAGAAACACATATACGCGAGATCAGGGTCCTCGTTTTTTGTGTTCCTGCCACAGGGAAACCCGTCCTTGATGTAGGCAGCGAGCCCGTGACCGTGGCGATTTATGTCTGGGCAACTCCCGCCCAAATATGACAACAGTACTCCATTTTCAATCTGAAACTGGCTCTTGTAAAGGTAGAGGATATCATGAAGTGGCAGGTACTTATTGGAGCGGTACAGGAAGTCGACAATTTTATCTGCATCTTTAGTATTTCACCATGACTGGTGTCAAAGGTTGACTGGCGATCTAATTTATAATTCTAAAGAAGGAGAATATTTTTTCATGTTAAAACAATGCAATACCATAAATTTTCTGATTTGTGTCACTTATAGGGTATAGTGTGAGAAGTGAAAGTGTAAGCTTGGGTGGGATTGGTCATTAGGTACAGTGTTAGGTCTGTTTAACTAAAGTGTTGTTTTCATTTGATAAAGGAGTTGTTCGTTGGAATGAGTGACATAGTGCAAATGTTTCCAGGTCAGGTTTGTTTTGATCAGGGATATAACACACTTTCAGACAGAATTGACGATGACACCTGCGATAATCAGGTCAAATGAGAATGAGTTTACGGAACATGGAAAATGTTCCACTGAAGGTGGATATGAGCGATGTAAGGCTGCAATTTTGATTAGCTCACCAGTGAGAGAAGGGCCAGGATGGAGCTTCTCGTCTCCCCTTCCGATCCGTTCATCGTGACTTGCGGTAGTTCGGGGTCCGAATGGCGGTGATGGAATACTCTTTTGTATAAAGATATAGTTTAAGTTTGCTTTCATTACTAAATCTCTCATTGTTGCTCATTTTTCATTATCTTAAAGTAGATTTTTTTTGCCAACAGGTTTTTTGGCTTGCGTTTGATTCTTTTGCTGCAATAAATCCATTTAGGTTATTTCTACATAGTATGTATGTTATTGTATGAGCTGTTACTTTACTAGTGCTTTCATCAATTAACTAGTTGTTAATTTTAAGTTGATTACTGATAATCTTTCTTTCTTTGATCTTTGTTTAATTTTGGAGGGTTAACAGACATTTTTTTATCCCAAATGCTTTCAACATCATCATGCTTCTTCTGGTGATTTGGGCAGAGCGCCTTGGAATATTCTTGACTATATTAAGTTGATTACTTTGTAACATTTCCATGATCTTCATCCTCCAAAATCACTCTTTGCGTTACGAAATTACTTCCACTATACTAAAAAGTTGAAAGCTCCAAGTTTTTTTTTCAATCTCAGCAATTGGCAAGCATACTTTAATCTGTGAAGACGTTTGCCAAGTGGTTCCGAATTTTTTATGACCTATTTTTAATATCATCATATATTCGTCATGTGTGAATGTGAATGTGACAAATTGCACTATAGTCATGAATGACCAGAGATACGACTCCTGAAGATATATTGTTGAATTCTTACGCCTTCTTAGTAACAATGAGGTGGTTCGTTTCTTTGGTACACCGCTATAGATTAAGTGGAATGCAACTTTGCTCTCATCACCAGTAGGTATAGTACTGTGACCATAGTATGTGAATATAAATTATAGTGCTGTGACTATAATAGGTGAATATAAAGTTTTATTCTTTCGTTAATTTCCTTTCTCTCAACAAAACTGACATTGTTCCAGGAAATTGAATATGATTCAAATGACAGCTAACTTGCCGAAAGAAAGGAAATCATAAAATATTAAGAAAAACGAGGAAGAGAAGATGACTTAATGGCATTAAATCAATTGCTGAGTATAGTAGCATTGTACCATATAAAGACGAAGTGAAATCCCGCTACATTCCTAACAGAAAGAGGTATTATTTAGTCTCGAATTGAAAGAAGAAAATTTAACGCTGGAACGTTTGGATATCTCTCGCTCATGATTATGTCAGATGTTTATTCAACATAAACACGATTGTAATTTCAAACGTTTAATGTTATTGAAGTTGAAGGAAAAGGGAGAATGGGATTATGTACTGAACAGAGAAGTACAACTCAACATTGCCTCTATAAAACATAAACATAGTTGTTAAAAGAAAGAGAAGATTCTTAACAAAACCTCGTGTCTATTTAATTTATCAGCATTGGGACTATATGTCGAATTCTAAGAAAGCCCAAAAGTGTTGAGATCTTCAAATATCTTGTATCTCATATAATAGATTCCCAAAAAGATTTCAACATCCGCAAAGCTCTTGCATGGGATGCGTGTAACAAACTTCACAAGATTTGGCGCTCGAACCTTCCATCCTCCTTAAAAGTCCAAATCTTTCGAACATTGATTGAATCAGTTCTACTGCATGGATCAGAAACTTGGACATTATCTGCTCGTCTTGAAAAACGACTGGATAGAACGTATACAAATCTACTTAGGAAAATCCAGAACATCAGTTGGAGATCCCATGCGACGCTTAACACAATTTACGGAGAGCTGAGACTAATCTATCTTAAGCCCAAACAAAAAACATTACAGATTGCCGGCCACCGATCGGACAGGGAAATCGTCTCATCATTAATCCTATGGCATCTTTCTGGAAGTGTCTTCTCACGAAAATTGACTTTCCCAGACACCAGAGCTTGGGACTCAGGGTTGGACATTGGGGATCAGGGGACAGCAATGCAGGACTGAACAGTGTGGAAAGGGATTATCAATGGAGTTTCGACCAACCATAGGAAGGTCGAAGGATGATGATGAAGAATGCCCAAATCCAAGAGGATATTGGGTTAATGAGAGATTTGTGACCAAGAATATTATACTGGCGTTGCTATAATTAAAAAGAAAAAAATATAATAAAAATTAAAAGTACAAAATCATTTGCCTCCCAAGTTCTCATGATGAGTTTGCATGAGAAGCGTAGAGAGATGATGGCAATATGGATGCTCCCATAAATGAGAAATGCTACTGCCTTTGATAATGTGTCCAACGCTTTTCCACAAATATTAAATCTTCATCCACTTTCGGGATATAGTACCACTATATACTTCCACCGGTTCTTCAAACATTAAAATAGAGAGAATAAATAAGATTATCATCAAAGTGGGAAACGAATGATGGTCGTCGATAAGGTTGGTGAGAAGAAAGCAATACAATTTTATGATTGGAGAAAGTTATACTTGGGAAATTGACTTTCACTATCTCGCCACTTCCTCCTGAATGTGTGATAAAATATTCTAAGAATCTATCATCACTTCTTAGGAGACACTTAGTTAATTACCTCACGTTACGGACTTCGTAGCTGGTCACGTGTCTTTGTATTCTCTCATTAACTGAAACCTGTCGTTTCCACTCCATCAATGAACTGCATATGATGTATCTGCTGGAATGGCACACACAGTGTTAAAGATGTCAACCACTAATTTAATATGCTATCCAAATTTGTGTTCAAGTAATCACTGTATTGGTATATTCTTTACGAAAATGATACGACTAACAACATTCTGATTTTCTCCTGATACATTTCAGGGACAAACTTTCGTTTGCCTAATGTATTCAAAAGAAATAAACGTGTTCTTGTTGAGTTAAACGAGTTGAGTTGAGTCTTAAAGTCCGTCTTTTAATCGTTTCCTGATCTGTTCAGAAGCAACAGACAGTTGTGAATTGCGAATAGATACACTCTACTCGTTAGTGTATGATTTCTGTTATTTAGACATTGATGTTTTGAGCAGTGGGGCTTGTAAAATTAGCAAAACGTTATTTGGACATGGACATGCGACAATACCAATAATTAAAACAAAAGTAATAAAAAGATAAATTATCCCCCTTTTTATGAATAAAATATCTCACTGTTTGTTACCAACAATAATTCTGCTCGCATTTTGAGTTTATTAATCTTATTCATAAGCATATTTAGTGCTTCATCAAAGTAGGATGTTTTTTCAGTGTCCTTTAAAAGACGTTCCCTTAGATTGAACTCGTAATGAATAATATGTGATTGTGTCTGGTCTGAGTCAGAATAACGCCATTTCCTTTTTCAGCTCACAATCTGTGCGTCTCTTTCCAATCTAAACATAAAGATGTACGATTTATTCTCATCAACTTAATATTTAATACATTCTCTATCTGAAGATATTTGGTCTGTTTCCTACAGATTAGCCTCATATGGTAGTGCCTCAGAGAATTTATTAAAAGAAAACTGTAGTAGACAAGCAGTTTTGGCAGACAATTGCTAATGAGTTCGATCTTGATTTTGCCCTTGTGTCATGTCATACTAAAGTATGCATAATAAACATATATACAACACCTGCTGTCGAAGAATGGTTAATCATTGAACCTGGAAGGCTATTGCTACTGAGATCGATTTCCACTCTTGCCTCACTGTTGTGACCTTGTGCCAGACTAAGATATACCATGTAATTACCTATATTTGCACTTTTTAGGCGAATTTTTTTTATTATCGTGTTGTATTTTCTAATGTACAGGGTAATTGAATTTTCCCTTTTTTTCTAGAAAGTAGTATCAATGCTATACTTTGTTAATACATCAATTATGTAATACAAAATAAACTAGTGATACCAAAAATCAAACAAAAGATATACTTCGGATTTTCAGAATAATTTTAAAACTTTTGCTTCATGATGAAGCAGAAGATGTTTTATAGTCAGGAATATTAGATTATTAACAAAGCTCTACAATTTAATGAGCCATAAGAACAGAAATTGTTATTAGTCTATCAGAAGATAGTGATTAAGTGTTTTGAAATCTTAAATCAAGGAACAATTAAAAATGTGACATTTCAAGTTTTAATCTGTTTTTAACAAACAATTTTATATCTTATAATTATTTGATCGTTTTAAGTTAAACTGACCGAATTCCTTATACTAGCAATGATCTGTGAGATTCATTTGTAAAAATCGTTCTTGCTCGGGTGCCTATAATCCTTTTGTCTTATGTTTGCTGCTGCTTAATAGTTCAGGGAATTGGAGCAAGTTCATCAATCTGCCCAGTTACTCAGCGTTTTCTGTATCTCACCTGACATTCCCAAATTTCTCGAAACCACTCCACCAGGAAAGAACCCCTTTTGGGGTTTGGGAGATGATTTTGCGCCTGATGTTCCTTGAATTTTGAGTAACATCTCGTATGTTACTACTGATGTTTTCTTGTTTTATTTTAAACAACGAGACGAGAAAAATGTGTAAGCGTACGAGGGAATGTTTTTTTAATGGATAATAAATGGATGAATTTGAAGTTTAATCGGTTCTCCCCATTATTGAAATGTAGCCCAATTCGCTACTTAAATCGCAATTTTGTAACCCTGTTTGCGGTCCAGTTTCACTCCTCCCTGATTTTCCTACTTGTGTAGCCTAAACCGTACTAAGTTAGATCTGTATCAGTTTGTGAATTTGGAAACGTTTTTGCTAGGCATTTTTTGGGAAAAAAATGGATATGCTTTAAACTCTGTTGGAAAAAGTCAAGGTTTTCATTAACATCTCCAGCTGAGAAATCTGTAGCCTCTGTGATGAAACTTAATGTGAATGTATTGTTAATATATAATCTAAACAATTACATTTCTAAATTTTCATGTATGTACTTAGAGATAAATTGTATAATAGTCATGAAAATATTTCCATTTATTTATGGGCGAAAGGGAGTCTTTTGATTTTTTCGTAAGCATTTTTTGTATATGAATTTATATTCCAAGCAAACACACTTACACGCATCCATGTGTGAACACATAAATAAAAGCCACATTTAAGAACTTCAAAACAAGAAGATATATATTTATATATAAAAAGAAACAATTTGTAGACGTCATAGGGAATTTTATTATCCATAACTATAAACGTATCACCAGATTGGGAATTGTTTTTTTTTTTTTGGCCGATACAAATAACGTAATAGTTTCCAAAGTTAAAGTGGCATACTTTTAGGCTTTACGTTTTAAAAATCACGAGATCTTTTAATAAATAAATATTGTTTTTAGTTTACTTCAACCATCATCATCATTACAGTTCATTTTCTTTCGATTGTGAGACAATTGCCAAAAAAAGAAAAATAAAAATCAAAACAACAAAAATGACACCAAGTTAAATGGCACTAAAGGAACTGAAGTTTGGTGACACCATAAATACATCATGGTCTCTTTCAGCTTGCTGTGTTAAATAGTGACATAAGATACAGCTTTCTTTCTCTTTGTTGTTGATTATCTCTAAATCTGAAATCATTGGACGACTGCTTCTGAAAATGTTTTGATTTTATTGTCTTACGTTGAAAGGAATTATTTTCGAAAAAATAAACAGTCCTGATGCCCATTCGTTCTGGCCAATCAAAAAGGCAAAATATTCAGATTGGTGAGGGAAAGAAATTAAGGAAAAAAAAAAAGAAAGTAAGATTAAAATGAATGCAGCACGCGTAAAACAATTCTCACGTTTTTTTCTGCTGAACAGTTTTGCATTTTCATCTAACTTTTTAAAAACACGAGTTTTGTCGTTTGCTTGTTTGTTTAAGTTCTATATTTTTTTCTTTAGACTATAGCATAAAAGACAAGCGCTTTTAGTGGCTTTTAGACATTATTTTTACAAATTATTTTCTACTTTTCCAATAAGATATTGGTTCTATGCGTTTATATATAAATATCTATCCACACACACACACATACATATACACATATATGTGTGTTTGTGTATTAGGACCGGTTATAAATACACACACACACACACTCACTCACACATACACACTTGTTATGTATGTATATATGTATATGTATATGTTTACATACACTCACATACACATAGAGAGAAGTATGTAGGATTAATGATTTGGTGCATAGCTTAAATGACGATTTCGTTATTTTTAAAGAATTGTTGTTTACGACTATTGTTACGATGTGGAAAGGAAACAACTGATATTAGTTATTTTTCCTTTCTTTTGAATTTTATGTTTTATGTAAAGCAGAGGAATTACACTCTTCTGTAAGGGTTTAAATTTTAAGAAACTGATTTAGAATTTTATCACTATTTTCCTTAAATACTTAGTTATTAAATGCGACATAACAGAAGCTGTTGACACCAAAGGCCATCATATAAATATGGAAGCATTGAACATTTTTTCTTTTTTATATACCTGTCAGTGTATATATCTACGCGTGCATCAGTATTTTAAATACACATAAATACACACAATGGATGTGTGTATTTAATGAAATAAGAGCAACTACATTAAATATAAAACACTCATGAACATTTTAAGCCTGATTTATCTTCAAATAATAAAACATAAGCAACAAACAAACAACAAAATGTTGATATTTCAAATGTTTACGCAATGAAAACACACAACCATTTCATTTATAAACTGAAAAGGTTATTTAAACATACATTTTTTTTCTTTTTTTTTTTTTTTTAAATATATTTTGATTTTGCCATGTTTGGTTTTACGTTTGTTTCTCTGTTGCTTCTTTTACTTCAAACATACTTTCCATCTTGATAAACCATCAAATGATGCCCCATTGATTAATAAACCATAACATTTTTAGATCTTGCTGGTCAAACAAAACTTTTCATTATACAGATATATACCTGCAAGTGTATATATGTATGCATGTATATGTACACATATTTATCCGTGCATGGGATTAAAATATATATAAACACGTGCACACATCTATATGTATATATAAACACACATAAAATAATATCTATACACGAACTCTACGTATATGCATGTATATATTTGCTTATATTAATTCCATTTGTAAATGCTCTGGAAATTGTGGTCTAAGCATTTTCGTGCCACGCATAGATGCAGCTTTCAAATTGTTGTCAGTTTTTATCCTTAATTTTCAGGCCTTCTTTAACCTCTCAACTTTTTCTACTTCATTTATTAGCCTGTGGTCTGGATTTATAATACGGCACATAACCCTCAGCACCATGTTTTATTGAGGAGTAGGTTTAACTTTTCGTCCTATTTTCTCGTTTCTATTTTTCAGCAATCCAGTTGTTGTTTTTCCCAATCATTTTTTTTTTGTCTTTCGTGTAGTATTTTGCCCTAATTTTGAATGATGTACATTTAAAAATCGGACACACCGGTTGGCACATCTACAGGTATAGCTTTTGCAGATTGGAAAGAATTAGGAATATCTGGGACTACTGCTGGAGCCTCTGGGACAACTGATGGTGGAGGAGGTGCTGGAGGTGCTGCTGCTTTCTTCGGGGGACTTACTCTCGGTCTTGGTGTCCCTTTAATTGGTGGAAGAGGGGATGTCTTAGGCACATTATGATTCTCTTCCTCTTGAATCAAACGCAGAAGGGTTGATTGTGTCCAATCACGTTCTTCAGCTGGTGTTTTCTTTGGTTGCGCCCTGAAAGTTAAAGAAAATTTAGCCATTGCTGAGTATGGAATATTATAAATATAAATTTCATACAAATTTTCTTTAAAGTTTTCAATGTTATAACACTAAACATTAAATTAACCTCAACAACAACTTGTCCTTCTAAATTAAAAAGAAAAAATTTGAATTTCAAAACTACAATGTAATATTTATACATTTTTTTAATTAATGAGGAAATAATAGTTTAGCTTATTTCGTCCAAACAAACATAGTGAAAAAGAGAGTTTGCGATTTAGAGACTTTCTTTTGTTACTGTTTCTACATCAATTATTTAGGTTTATCAAATTAACTTGAAAAACAAGTATGAATTATATTGATAACATGGAATAGAATATAACTAAAAATCACCTGTTTTGTAGTGCTTGGAAAATTAGTATGAACCTAAATTTCGCCTCAAATTGTTGGAATACTGTATACAAATTGTACAAATGTAAAAAAATAAGCTACCTATTTTCCCGATGAAACGAAAACATGGACAGAATTAGATTTTATTCATTTATATTTCATTCAGAAATAATAATTATAAATTTGTCTAACTTGTTTCATGCACATCTAAGTTGAAAAGGCGAGTAGAAAATTGCGTGTAGAAATACGTACATATAATCACACGCATGTATATCTATCTACATGCATTTTTATTTTTTTTACAGAAGAATATTTTTCTTCTGTTAACAATACAGGTTTCTATCTACATGAATAAATGAACGCGCGCGCAGATACACACACGTACACATCGACATGAATATACAGGAACATTTTTTAAAAAATAATGTAAATGCCATTATTTTAAGAACAATTAAGAATGAAAATTTTGAAAAAGGATAAGTTGAGATGGATGATTCTTTACCGATTTTACCTGGAAAACTCAGCACCAGGGAAAGCCAAAATGTAGTTACATAACTACATTCTTTCTTATCCGATTTTGTACATGCCATATTATTTGTTTACATTTAGTTGTGAAAAAACTAATCAAAAATTGATCATTACAGTGCTTCATCTAAAGAATACAGAGAACTTAAAATTCTAGTCTTACCTTTAAATTTAACATAATGCTAAAATATCTTATTCTTTTCAATTTTTTCTATAATGATTCAATTTTTTCATACTTGTTTCTATAATGTTTCAGTTGAATATTTTTGACATATCATTATTTAATTTAAAATTATATTTCTGCATCTTAAAGAGGTATAACTGTAAACCGTTATTCGACAGTGTCTGTGTTTTGACTGAAATATACTTGCTTGTTATAACAAAGCTGAACAAGTTCCAAGATAGAAAGAAAGCGCCAATCCTGTTGTTCATCTCTCTTGTCATTATTCAAGTATTTTAGTCTCTTGTTATAGAGAAAGTGGTGTGCTGAAAAATTCACTTTCCAAATTAAATATTTTAATGACAGAACATTACTTTTATTATTTTTTTTTCTTTGGGGTAAAGAAACTTGTATGTTAGACTGCGGGATGAATATACAGAATAACATGTACATCTGTCATTCTTCTTGCACAAGCCGAGAACTTTTCAGTATATACTCGTATATCCATAGATCTTTGACTATTTGTTGTTCGAATTCTTTCCGTAATAAAATTACTGAATTCATCTGTATTTTTTAATTTTTCATTTGCTGGTTCCATGTGCTACAAGATACTTGAGGTATTTTATAGCATCTTTTAAAATATGCTGTCTTTCAGAAAAAGTCATGAATTATTTTATTATTATATAATTTCATGTTACTTTGTTTTAGTGTCTGTACAATTACACTTTGCGTTTTTCCACCTCCTACTTTCCAAAATTATCTTTTAGTACTTCATTCAAATTATTGTCACTGTGCTATTTATTTTATAGATATAACCGTGACAAATAACATTTCTAGACCATGTTCTGTATAGCCAAACGCTAGCCAAGATCGATGCATTGTAACGGCAGCAATGGCAGCGCACATGGGATCCACAGCATAGAGCAGAACAAATGTGCCCTTAACGGTTTCAGTATGAATTATTGCGAATTGTCTACTTGCAGAAGAACTATAGGTATATGTGCTTGTAGCCAGACTTTCACCAAGGTTACGACACTGTTGTGCATATTTCCAGTGGCGTTGGAAGAGTATCATCATGGAGACCAAATGAAATCTGTAGTGTTTACTAATAAAAGCGGTTCTGCCGCTACGCAAGTGATGATCGTTTGCGTATGCAGTATATACTCCGGGAGCGACATTTCCCACAGTGTATTTACCAATGGCGCACAGGTTCAACGCCTAGCAATATGGTATGGAGTATAATAAGTTAGAATTCTTGGTCGCTCGTAGTGCTTGTGCGGGGAATATTGAATAGCGCCGTCTCGGTACAGAACATTGTTCAATTCGTTCTGTTGCCATTCCTGGTAAGTGATGTGCTGTTCCAGCAGAATAATGTTCACCTACATGATGACAGTGCGATTTAACATAGTCTGCAAAAAGTTAGACTTGTTGAAATACAACTCTTGCTCTATTGCGTCAAATGATGCAAGAGGCGTAGAATAATGTATTTGCTATTTGCACGATCGTATGCATGAAAGAGTACACGCCTGTGTTAATGTCTAAGGAGAATATATGGTGTATTAATATGGCGTCTGAGTTTATTGTTGATATGCCTCTTATTTTTAACTTGGGCACCTGTTAATCTGTACATGAGATAATTCAATGTAATGTAGCTATATTACTGTACGTTTAATATTGTGTTAATTGAAATGCATATTCATGGTTTTCCAATTTTATTTTTCGTTAGTGTGTATATATATATATATATATATATATATATATATATATATATATATATACTTGAAAGTATTCTAAAATAATGTGATGTGGTGTATTAATGTATACATACACGCATAGGACGGATGGCATGAAAACCTGCAATATTCACAAAAACATAACCACAAAACTAGTAGTCAAAATAAATGATTATAGAATAAAAGCATGAGCAAATTAATAAATAACAAAAAAGCCTACTGTATCGGTGAGAAGCAAAGCGAATGCATTTTTGCTTTCGTCAATGGAGACCGAGAAGCATCCGTTACTATCAGACTAACCTTTTTTCAAAGCCATGCTTTAAAAAATCTTATGTGTCTCAAGAATTGCAATTTGACTGATTCTTGAAATTATTTCATTTGTTCTTGTGATTTATTTATAGTGATAGCAAACATGTGCATATCAAACAGTTGAAGAAAAACGTGCAAAATGGTGAGAGTTGAATAGGCCAGTGAGGATTCATGCAGAGTAAATGTTCGTCGAAGAAAATAGTCAAACTTACGTGGATTTTAAAGTCATTGGACGCGCATATCAAGCAGTCTTCGCTGAAGCTGGATTTTGATTGAATGATTTCGGAAAGTGCGTTGTATGCATTGAATAATTTGATCATTTGATCGATACCGTGTAAGTGGTAACATAAAAAATCAAAACTTGACGAGTCAAGAAACCATGAACCCCTTTTACTTACAGCTCGCTTCCGATATATTTGACACTTTTCTTTATGTTTCCTGAAATGTCTCATAATTTCAGTTGTATTTAAAGTGGTTGTCTTCCTTTATTTCTTTTTCAAGAATCGATCATATACACCTGATTAAAAATGATGTCTATTCACCATCGAATAGATGAGCGCGCTTGCGTGCATTCATTAATAGCATCTCCTTTAATAAAAGGAGAAAGTAGGTGCCCATTAATATAAAATTCAAATACATCTGCACAAAACGGCTGAAATAAAGGCAGAACTATGCCATTATCAAGTGTTGGCGTTTTGATATAAACATTTATCTTAATATTTATGTTAGTTTTCAATAAGAGCACAAAAATCAATTATAATTCAACCAACCATTTGTCATCTTTAACAGATTTTGACTAAAATAAAGTTATGCAAAATATATTACGATTTTTTATTAGTTTGTTTTGCATTTTTCATATTGTTTATGCTCAGGGATAAAGGAGGGTAAAAGAACGGTGGTTATCATATACAAGTAAAAGAGCGTGCTTATAGTACAGAGCAAGAATGTTATGACCAGCTCTTTCTGGATATACGCTGTTGTGTGCAGGGAGTTCCGATGAAAGGTTAAACTGTACTGATAAAAGTGTTCTTATTTTCTCCTTTATTTGTCGATTACGTTCTCACAAAATTGCTCAAATACTCAAGCACTAATGAAAGAACGTTTCACTATATCACAGGAACTGCCTCTACACAACAGTTTAAAAAAAGAAAACTGAAACGTCTCATATAAACAAAGTTATAAGAATCTGGTTAGTTTCTTCTTAATCATTTAAATTTTCATCATATAAATGGAATGCGTGTTACCAAGCGTGAATATACTGCAAGCCTAGATTTTCAAATAACTTATCTTACGCAATAGGTGGCGCTGGTGGGTAGAGACGCGGGCAACCAGCAAGCTCACCTGTATAGTCCGGGTGGAAAGAGGGTGTTAGTTTGACTCATCGGCTAATTCTGGGTTCCGGGTCACGCCCGGGGCGCTGTGAATAAGAAATAAACCTGTATTTTTTTTTATGAACATTTCTTTTTTTGCTTCTTTCTTCCATGTGTTCTGCTGGAAAAACTAATAGTATTATTATGATTATTTTGTCATCAGAATGTCTGAGCGTGGAGGACATCCATATTATTATTCAGCACTACTTTTATTTATTTATTTATTTATTCAGGAAATAAATTTTAGAAAAAGCCGTTCTGTTATTTAAAAAAAAAGCGATGGGAAGTCTTATTCAGAACCTCGAACATATTTGAAGCTTAGTTTCACTAGTCTGTCTTTTCATCACAGATATAATTCCTTTTGTTCCTGAAATAACTTTTAACTCTTCCGGCATTTTTTCTCAATTTCATCGCATTCAAGTTCACCTCGCATTTTAATTTGCTCATTGTGTTTTTTTTCTAGCAGACAAACATCCTTTTAATTTTAACAAAGTTCACTGAATAAATTTCAAAACATACGAAAACGATGTAAACTACAAACGCAGTAATTCAATGTTTGGTAAGATGAATTGTACATTTACTGGCTGTATCCAAATCTAAAATGAAACTGCTCGATGAATCGGCATGACAATGAAGGCATTTTCACTTTTGCCTTTTCTATTTATTTACTTTTAGTTTATAAATCAAAGCGATGGTATTTTTGCAAGAAGAGAAACAAGCTTAAGATAGATTTCAAAAGAAAATCGTAATCAAGCGATAAGAAAACTGAGAAGAAAAATGCGTAATTTTGTAAATTTTTTGAGTATCAAAAATGCCAACGTGATATTTTAAACTGATAAGAAAGAAATTAGAACAAATTTGAATTTCGTGGATAAAAAAGATATTCTAAAAATTTCTTAAAAAAATCTGTAGTTTTAGTAATTATTAAAAAAAAAATGAAGCAGAGGGAAATAAGGAAGTGAGAGGAAAAGCGAAAAGCCCAGGTAAAGAAATATTTAAAAAAAAATTGTTCTCAAAATATCATTTTATTTAATTATCTTCGCGAATAAAGTCGCTATGAAAAGTGTGACACAGGAACAATTGTTTAGCTGAAACATCGCAAGAAAGTGAGTGAGGATAAATATTTTTTCAAAGCATTACTGAGTTTGATTTTCTTTTTCTATTATGTAGAGATTTATCTTAAATTGGTCCCGGACCACAACAATAGGGAACACGGTGGGGCTCAAAATGACTATAATTGATTTTGGGAATTAACTTGCTAACCATTGCTCTATGATAAGCGTCTTTTGCACTCGAAGTATAGCTATTTTATCTCAGTTTAGTCTGATACAAGTTCAAAATAGAGGAAGAGATCGTCGAACTCGCTATACAGGCGTATAATCTGGGAGACTAACATTGCTATTAGCATTATCAATCTTCAGCATGTACCCTATGTACTAGATGTGTGGATATTTAAGTTTAGCTTAATCTGACAAAGAACCACAATAGTACAGCAATCTGAAAAAACCGAAATCATTACACTTGTGTACAATTTGGGAGACTAACTTTATAGCCATCGTTCTATGGTTGACACCCTTCATTTTCTCCCGATGTAGAACAAACGTGTCCGTATCTTTGTGAATGTTTTCTTTTTAACTGTGCTTAATGAAATAAAGTATACGAGATTTATTCAATTCCATTTTCCTTATCATTATTTGAAATCTGAATAATTTAAAAATGTTTCGTATGGAGAAACCTCCACTACGCTCTTAGCCATAAAAACAGTCAATCACAGTTTTGATTGAGACTTTGGCGCAGAAATATACTCGCTAAACTAGTGGACGCCAACGAAACATAGAAATATAATAAAGCTTATCTCATCTTACTAGACTTCAACCAAAAGCTAAACCATTGAAAAATAAAATTACGTCAGTGTATTTTGTTGTCTTATTTCTATTTCTTTTGGTTTAAACTTAACGTTTTACGATCCTCTAGTAGCACAACATTTTTACGGTAACAATCGGAAGATGTTAACAGTGGTTATTTATTCATTAGGTAGCAACAAATATCACTTAGTAGTGAAGGTAACTTCTGTTAACCCTCTGAATTTCGTCAAATAGTAATATAACAATTTCCTTTTGACACCCAAAGAAGGAACAAATATTTGTATTCATCACAAGGGCTTGATTAACCTCCATTCCAAAAGAACGTATTGATAAATCACGAAGGGATTCCTCAGATATCAAACAAAGATAGCTTTCTTTTTCTTTTTTTTTCTCCAAGTTTTGCTTTTCAAGAAATAACTCTCAGTAAAAGGCCTTAGATCATAGTGTTCGGAAGTTTTTCAAACAAATACAAGACGACTGCATTTTCGCATGACTGAACTGCTTTGAGTTGAATAATGCGGTTTCTTTGTGTTAGAAGAGCATATAGACTGGGTTTGAAATGATAAGTGAAAATAAAGACATTTTGTCGTTTTGCTGAAGTCATAAACCAAATTATCACTGATAATTTTAATTTTTAGTCTATAATATGTTTCTTTAAAAAAATTTTATATTAGTTTTAAAGCATCGTTACTTGACTTTAAACCCATCTTTGTATATCATAAGACTTTTACAAATGGAAGCTTCAATTTTTGTATTCCTATAGTATAAACTCATTAACCGTGAATCATGCAGGTTTTGACTCACATGTAAGAGCTTACATTAGATGCTGCATAACTAATGTAAATATTATATGTATGATTAATTATTTTTGTCGGATTTGTACATGCATATTAGCATGGTGCTATATTAATTTAGCCATTCTTCCTTGTATACATATATACATGTACACGCATAAAATCATATACTGGGAATATGTTAATGTATCATTTAAATAATTTACATTCGCGTATACACGTGCAAACTTTTCTCTTTCTCTTGCTATTTATCCAGCTATGTAGTAATAGAGTCATCTTTCAGACACGCGCACATATGTACCTTGTACATTTGAACGCTGGTACTGATTTGAATAGTGTATTTTCCCCAATGTAATTCTTTTTACAAAACTTTTTATTAATTTTATTGAAAGCTTAAACATAGGAAAACAAGCAAAAGCATCGAAGCAAGCAGACGAACAAAAAGACAAATACAAAAGCTTTTTTAGGATTGACTCTTAACAAAGCAAACACAGAACAACAGCAGTTACAAGATTGAATTAATCTTCTGTAGAATATTGAAAGGTCAGAGAAAAGTATACGAATGGAAATCATTTTAATACAAAGAACAGATACTTTTGTACAAATGATAAAAGTTGTAAAGGAAAGGAAAAAACTTTTGGAAAAGGCTTTCATAATTTAGAATTTTCTTAATATTTTTTAAAATTTATTCTCGGCGCTTGAGTATTGCATAATTCATTTGTTTCTTACCAGGTTTCAAAAAACTCTTAATGCCTTCCGCAATTGGTTCATTTGGAGCAAACGTCGTAATTGTATTTATCAATTTTCATATCCAGATGACAAGTTCATTTTTTCTCTGTTTTAACATTCACTGATTTATTTTAGTGTTTATTGCCTGAATTGCTGTTATTTGGGCTGTTAGATTTGTGCTTGTTGTTTTCTCCAACTCCCTATTTGTTGTTTTCTTTTGTTCGTTTATTAACGTTTCCTGTATTATCAAGCCTCAGTTAGATTTATCTTAGTAGATGGGGAAGCAAATTTTCTACAAATCAACTGGATAACAAAACAGCTTAGTAGATTTGGTTATATTAACATCCTAAAAGGCACAAAAGTTGACTTGGTTTAACTGAGCATTAAATCGCACACGGACTAAACATCATTCTAGTAAATCAAACAACCGGTATTTTTAATATATGAGCATATACATACAAATTCTATACACAAATGTTTATGTATACCTCAATATTTTTGCAAGTGAACTTATTTGTTTTGCATATATCGACATATAGGCATATGTGGGGGTGGGTAGGTTTGGATTTATGTATACGGATGTTCAATTATATCTCAAATTTAGCAGTCTTCAATCTCAGCTCCTGGTTCTGGAGTAACTATCTCATCTGTACAAAATTAATCTCCTTGGTCCAAAATCGTTTCTACATTTTCAGACACATCGGGGCCGAGATCTTCAGTGCTTGGGACTGACTCCATCACTTGACTGGCAGCTTCAGCAACATCTGGTAGTGACAGTTCCTCAGTTTTGGGTGAAGATTCGATCTCTCTTCCACGCACTGTTATCACAGCTGGGTATGTTTCATGTAGCTGTTCACGGTACAGAAATAAGACAGCAACGGCAGCGCCTAGTAGGATGAACAGAATGAGAGGAATGAGCCAACGTGGCAGGCTGCTATCCTTGCTCTCTTTGCCCTCTTTAGTCCTTTCCTTCATTTGGGCAGTGCGTGCTTGAGAAAGAGGTGATCTGCGGAGAGTTATGAAATGTGATGTGAGAAAATACTGTAATGCTAACAACATTTTAAATAATGGAGCTTGAGAAGACTGATGTGAAAGGAATAGGAAAATTTGATTTTTACCTACAGAAATTAAACTTAGATTCGTTTTAGTTGTGATTACAACTGAATAGGTTTTGAAATGTATACCATTTTCTGCGAAAATACTTTATTTGGTAAATGTTATATAAAATATACTTATCAGAATATCAAAGATGTCATTGTTTAGAAATTATTAATATTAATAGAAATATCTATTAGATGTATAAAAAACTTTTATGTAAGAAGTTAACCGATATTGTAAATTAAGTTTTGTCAAAACTTTTACTCTTCTCAGTATTCATTTAAAGCAGTGTACAGCCAACAAAGTAAAAGACCTGAAACGGTCGTGTGCACTTTTTTTTATCAGCGAATTTCCCAATTTTAACTTTGAAATTTACAACGGATTGACTTTATCATATAATAATAATTTGTTGATTTAAATGAATAAATTTCTTAAAATTTTAATCGACATTCTTTTAAAACGGATTTCTATGTGATTAAAAAATCAAGATTGGGAAAAGTTGCCTTGAGTAGTTGAGTCCGTGAAACTCTTTGAAGCACTATTGTTTTGGGATAGAGTGGTTTCGTTTACAGATCTCAACGACTATATTATTTCGCCTGATCTCTTACTCGATCATGAAGTGTTATTTATTTCCGAGAGATTCTGGAGCCGCAAAAAAGAAAGGAGAAATATGTTCCAATTATGTTTTGCCTATATCAACTGGCGAAGCATTTGTATAGCAGAAAATCTATGAATCGATAGCTAAGCTGAATTCAAGAATTCCTGTTTTGTCTCTGAAACAAGTTTTTAAATAAATTTTCGATCGCCTCTTCAGATCAGTTATATTACGATAGATATTTGTAAAGATGCAGCCGCATTTTCATAAATTGATTGCACACATGTACCACTGAGAAAGGAACGGAGCGAATTAGTGAATCATTTTAAGAATCAGTTTTGATGGGAATTCAATAGACTTCAAAAATAAAATATAGATATCTTTATTTGTTAATTTACTACTATAGAATATGAATACCCGAGGCAACCAAACCAAACCTTGAATTTTCGTATCTTAGTAATCAAAATCTAATTTTCGATGCATTATTGTTTGTTTGCCTAATTCTAAATATCGCCGTGCTATAACTAATAAAATGACTCACTCGATCATCTTTTATTGATAGTTACTTCACTCAATCAGCATCAGGATTAAATTAGCAAAAAAAGTTCCAATTAGGGTTCAAACCATCATAAAATTTAATATAAGGAAAAGGAATTTCAAAAGGTAATTGTACTGTTTGCACGTTAGTATTATTTGTTTCTAATATATTGTTGGCTGTACATCTTTAAGCAAAAAATTCAAAATTCAGTAGGACCAAATCAGAATTTTTTAATCTCTGTAATTAAATTTGGCTATCTGAAAACTTTCTAAAACACCAACTTTAATCGACTGCGTATATTAGCAATAGATACCTGGGAGCTGGCTTTTCGTTTGTATTCGGAATACATTCCGAACGCTTAGGCGGCGCCACAGAAACCTCAGAAGGCCTTGGGGACGGAGCAGCTTTCAAGTACTGCTGCTTAGAAGCATCGACTTTCGGTTCTTGAGCAGCGGGTGGTTTCGAAATTATTACTTGTTTGGCAGGCTCTCCAATATTTGCCTTGGCTATCAATACAGGGCCCGACTCGGGTACCGGCTCGGGTGCTGAATCACTCACCGGCTTTGATTTCGGCTCGGTGGCCGGTTTAGGCAACGTTTTTGGTGGTGTCGTGGGTGGAACTTCAGGGGCCTGCTTCAGTGCGGGCTCAACTGATTCTGCAGATGTCTTCACACATTCATCTGCAGGACCCGTCAAAAAAGCCGCGATTTGGCGCCTTCGCCTCCTTCGGCTGGACGAGATAAGGTTATATAGAGTATTAAAAGAAACATATGGAATTGGAAAATATTTTAAACATGAAGATTCTCAGCGGATGAATGTCGGGTTCTCGCTTTCAAATCAAAATCTATATTCATTGATTCATTGTTTGATTGTTTTAATTATTCGTACTTTACAGTTGATGTTTTCTATATTAACGATTTCTTTTTTTTACCATAGAAAAAATCAATATTTTTACAGAATTCCCATTTTGTATCGGAAATGCAATGCACTTAAATGCCATTTAAATAACAATAATTATTTGTTGGAAGTTGAATATCATCTTTCAAAAAAATATAATTTTAATATTCTAGACAAAATTATAATAGGACTTAATCAGATACTAATTTTGAATGTTCAAGGGTTGGATAAAAGCAAGAGTGGTTATTGCAAGTTCATTAGCTGCACAAAATCACCATAAAATAAATAAATGGAAAATAATATTCGAAAAATAAGCTGTAAGCATCGGGATTCCTCTCCAAGGTTTTAAACATTTGCAAAGAAAACCCTTACAAATTAATGGAGAGAAAGAAGCGTGTAATGGAATATCATTGGAGAAAGATAGGGAATTAAGCGTCGCGCTGGGTTAGAACATTGTCAGTGAGTAGTGTGGCAGGGGTTATAAACACATTTAGCTTTCTTATAAAATTAAAAAAAAACAACTTACAGTTTTCAAAATTCTCATATTTGGTGCTGGATTTGTTTGATCTCGCTAACGGTAAAACAATCATTTGTTTAATCAAAGAGGGAATAAAAGGAGTTATGTCAGTGTCTTAAGTCGAATTTACATAAAATTTAAACTGAAATCAACATCTTATGAAACAATATCGTTCTTTTTGTTCTTGCAAAAGTCAGATATTTACTTTATAAATTGTTTTCAAACAATATTTTTATTTTGAACCCAGTTCAGCATAAAATATCACTTGGCTTTTATTTTGAATTATTTTCCTTCTTTTTTAGTTTTTTGTATAGTTTCAGAGATAGTCAAATAAAAAAACCTGACTGAAGTAGTCTTTACTCATTGTTTACTCATATTACAACAAAAAAGCATTAGCAAACACTATAAGTGCGTACTGATCTAACATGAATATCCACCACCCAGACCAGATATGTAACTCACACTAAAAACAAATACAATGTAAAACGTCATAAGAAAATGCTGCAAGTCTTCTCGACTTCAGTCCATCCATTCATTCTTCTTTCGATCATCAAAAACAAAAATATACCAATTTCAAATATTACTGTTTTTTTCTTTTTACGTGTTCTTACAGAATTTTCCATGACGTAGTTTCAAAAATTAAATGTGTTTTAAAATTGTTTAAAAATAAAATAAAATGCACTTAAAATAATTGACATATTTGATGAACAAATCTAAGCTAAATCTTCTTGTCACTCCGACATAATAAGACAAAATCATAAGGAGGGATTTCTTGCTCTCAGTTAATAGAATCAGTAAAAAATAAAACAAAAAATATAAGACTCGTGATGAATTCTTTCAGGATATTTATCTTTGAGCAATGTTTGCAACAGTTACTGAGTTATGTGACTATACAATACTTGAAACATATCGTTTTAGATATCGATTTAAATTTTAATATAGTTATACTATTGAAATTAAAAGTTAGAGACGTCATTAGAAATTAAAATGATGCTTTTTAAAAAAGTGTTAAATTAATGTTTTATTCAAGATAAAAAGGAATAACAGTGTCTTGTACTGACAATGGAATCGAAATTAAGTAGCGTCAAGTTAAATAAAAGATTATGGGGAGTTTGTCAACGAGTTTTGGAATCTTTATAAAATCCATTTTGTAAACAAAACTGGTTTAAAATAATGAAAGTTTTGATAAATTTACAGTGCAGATTTAGAGAGCAAATTTACCGACTAACATTCATTAGCACTTATTGATAAAAGAAAGTAATCACAATGATATTAAACTGATTGCGTAGATCCGTTCATCATAATGCCATGTTTTGCACAAAAATAATTCTATTGAATATTTCTTTAAATAATATTTAGAATAATTTGTGAATTTGATACACAATTTCATCCTAAATACAACAGATAAGAACTGATATATCATATTTCTATTTATATAACTTTTACATACGAAAGCAGTAATCACGTACATATTACCAGTGCATGTCGACATACAGAAACCAGATTAAGATTTATGTAGAGAAGAAATAATTTTAAAATGGATATTAATTACTAATTGTTTAAATTATTTAAATACGAAGGTGGTCTGTAAAGTTCTCGACCCGACCCACTTCCAAAAATTTAACCAAATGATATAATATCAGATTTTATTTTTTTAATCCTTTTTGGTCAGGATGAAAACTTTTCAGTACACCTTCGTATTTTGCAAAGAATGCCATTCTTTACTATAATGCATACAAACACGAATCTCTATTGTGTATTCAGTTATGTAAACCTCAGTTCTACAAATGAGGAGTGGGAGTGATAATAATAGACAACCAAAAATATTAGACACTAGAAAATAACACGTCTAAATGAAATAATTCATTGAATTTTGTCTATCAGTAAATATTTAACTGAAAAAAATTCGATATTATCCCAAGAAGTGTCATAATGTACGTAATTTTACCCAAAGCGTCGAGTAACAGTCCGATCAAGGAAAGTTTAAACTAAACACCAAAAGTTACAAAACAAGATTAATCTAGGAAGCAGACAGCAAAATCTTCATCACGTACCTTTTTGTTGAGTTATTTATTGAATTTTTCCGTCAAGTGGATTGCACTTTAACATCCATTCCAAAAGAATTTGTAAATTGTGACAAACTGTTTTTGAGAAAATCATACTTAAATTATTGAAATTTGAACAGAAAGATATCAAAGGTTTAACATGGTTTCATGATATTTTCGATGTTGAACTGAATTAGAAGCAAAAATGGCCGTACAAAAACCTTCAAAATTAATTTAAAAGACAATAAAATATCAACGATCAAGCAAATAAGATCTTGAGGAATGAACTGATTTTTTTTTTATCCCTGTCAATAAGTAAAGACATGAAAAATAATGAGAAAAATTTCTTCTAATAATAAACTGATTTTAAATTATTATCTTTATGTAAAAATTATATGATACTGATTGTCCAACGAATGAATTACAATATTCATAAGTACAAAACAAAAGTGATGTGACAAAAATAATCTTTAAGGAAAAGTTCAGAACAGTATGAAGATTCCTTATTATCCTTTCATAACTGATACATCTCTCTCTCCCACCTCATAACAGAAAATTTAAAATAGAAATGAGAAATCATTATAAGAGACTTACAAGTTTCTTCATGTGAAATCTACAAACAAGAAAGAAAATTGCAATTTTAGTGCGAATGGCTAAAAATTCAACCAGAGTATCAGTTAAGACTTCGAGGGAACTTAAAATCGTTCACTATATCCACAGTGAAACATTTGTAACCACGATTTATATTTCAATAACAGAATAAAAAGAGATTCACCAGACCAACATACCAACATATTAAACATGTGCAAAAGTTCCAGGCACTCTATTTTTGAAACAATGAAACTTTTATAGACTGAACACAAGAAAAATGCGATTTTAGTTTTAAAAAAAGCACTGGAAACTTTTGCACACATTGCGTTTATATTTTTGCTTAAAGATTGAAATTCTCAAAAATGTTTTATTAAAATGTTCGATGAAATGGAAGACAAGAATATGCACAGTGTAACTCTGAAAGATTTAAGATAGTTACATATACCCATAAAGTTTGCGTAAACAGAATGGCAACTCTGCTAAAGATTCTTTTATAAATAATGATTGGCATATTCCATTCTTTTATATGCTATATAGAATATATACGAGCGGGTGGGAGTGAAAAGTTCCCGACCCAACCCATTTCTCCAAATCAGTATTGCAATGAATAAACATGAGAATACTGATTTGGAGGTCGGGTCTGGAATTTTACAGAGCCCCTAGTATTTTTAATATGATGCATATACATTATAGAATAATCTATATTGATATAATTTTGACAATTAATACCTGGAATCGCTTTCCTCAAGATTAGATGTTAACTCAGAGAGTGTGACCACCGGAGGGGCTTCCACCACCGTAGAAGATACTGTTTCTTTATCAGCAACAGATGCAGCAAAATCCTGTGATGTATGTAATTCTGAAGCGTCAAGTTCGTGTGTATTATCATCTTCGATCTGGAATTCAAAACTGACTTCTGGTTCTGGCTCAGGTATTGATATAGGTTCAAGTTCTGTTACACTAACAGATTCACTAATAGATTCAGGTTGGGATTCGGGCTGGGAAACTGAATAGGCTTCTGATTTCTCTTCGGACACAGAAACAGGGTGTGATAAAGAAATCATTTCTGATTCCTGAACAAGAATGGGCTCTGATTCTGGTAGAGACATAGAAATAGTCTCTACTACTTCAGACGCTGATATAATTTCTGATTCTGCTTCAAGCTTTGTCAGAGAAATGGGCTCAGCTTCTGTTCCATGTTTTTGGTGTGGAACTACAGAAATGTGTTCCGGTTGCTGTTCAGAAACAGGTTTTGCGTCCGATTCTGGAACGGTAATAGGTTTTGTTTCTGGTTCAGGTTTGGAAATAGTTTCTGATTCTGGTATAGGTACGAGAACTGGTTTTACTTCGGTTTCTGGTGCAGAAACCGATTCTTTTACCTGAACTTGTTTTACTTCTGGTTCCGGTTCGGATTCTGGAGGAGAAGCCATTTCTGCTGTCGGCTCAGACGCAGAGGCCGTTTCTGCTGTCGGCTCTGACTCAGAAGCGGGTTCTAACGTCGACTCCGGCTCAGAAGCGGGTTCTGCCACCGTCCCTGGTTCAGAAGCGGATTCTGCAACCGGCCCTGATTCAGAAGCGGGTTCTGCCACCGTCCCTGGTTCAGAAGCGGATTCTGCAACCGGCCCTGATTCAGAAGCGGGTTCTGCCACCGGCCCTGGTTCAGAAGCGGGTTCTGCAATCGGCCCTGATTCAGAAGCGGGTTCTGCCACCGTCTCTGGCTCAGAAGTGGGTTCTGCCACCGGCCCTGGCCCAGAAGCTGTTTCTGCCACTGGTTCTGGCTGAGAAGCGGGTTCTGCCACCGGCCCTGATTCAGAAGCGGGTTCTGCCACCGGCCCTGATTCAGAAGCGGGTTCTGCCACCGGCCCTGATTCAGAAGCGGGTTCTGCCGCCGGCCTTGATTCAGAAGCGGGTTCTGCCACCGGCTCTGGCTGAGAAGCGGGTTCTGCCACCGGCTCTGGCTGAGAAGCGGGTTCTGCCACCGACTCTGGCTGAGAAGCGTCTTCTGCCACCGTCTCTGGCTGAGAAGTGGCTTCTGCCACTTGCTCTGGCTGAGAATCGGCTTCTGCCACCGGCTCTGAAACTGAATTTACCACTGCCTCTGACTCAGATGTAGGTTCTGTTTCCAATTTTCCTACAGAAACGGGTTCTGCCTTCAGTTCCGGCGCAGAAACGGGTTCCGCTTTCGGTTCCGGCGCAGAAATGGGTTCCGCCTTCGGTTCCGGCGCATAAATGGGTTCCGCCTTCGGTTCCGGCGCAGAAACGGGTTCAGGCTTCGGTTCCGGTGCAGAAACGGGTTCCGCCTTCGGCTTAGAATCATATTCGGCCTTCGGTTCGGGTGCAGAATCATATTCTGCTTCCGGTTCTGATGCAGAAACATATTCTTCTTCTAGATCTGCTTCCTGTTCAAATACAGACACACTTTCTCTTTTCATATGTGACTGATCGGGAAATATCTCTTGTTTGTTAACTACTGGAACCATTGCTACTTTGTAAGATGTAGCACTCGGATAAACAGGAACTGGTGGGCTTACGTGACCAAACTTTGGAGATTGCGTTGGTTGGCTGACATGGGCAGAAGGTAGAGCAGATGACTGACTGACATGGGCAAAAGTGGGAGTTTGCATAGGTGAACTTACATAGGAGATAGGCAGAGAAGTTGAAGGGAATGGAGGGCTAACGTGGGCAAATCCTGGAGTTGATGCTGATGGGATCATATGGGAGAAAGATTGGGCAGGTGGAGGGCCTGGAGGACTGACATGAGCAAATGTGGGTGTTGATGACGGTGGGGTCACATGGGATATAACTGCAGCAGTTGGAGGGACTTGAGGGCTCATACGTATATTTCTGGAAGGAAAAAATGACCCACTGTTTGACATTTTTTCTTTGGCAGCATAAGTGCCTCGTGGAAAGGTTTTAGAACATTGTAATGCTGCAGTAAGTTCTTGATAAACCCGATCACGGTCTGCATCAGGTGTTTTAGCCTGTTTTGGTTCTGTTTCAGATCCTTTCGCTAACTTTAGGGTGGGTGGAGGCACAGCTGTCACCGCACCCCAAGGACGATAAACTAGCTCAGGTTCTGGTTTTGAGACAGGCCCATGATTTGGTGGATTCGGTATAGTAGGCGGGTTTGCTGACTTCTTCAAGAAATTAAATTGAGGAGATTTAACAGGAGCCCATTCTTTCGATACAAAACCTGAAGGCAGAGCGTTCTGTTCAGATTGAGTTTTAAATTGGGTAGGAAAAGATGTTGGCAGCTGGGCAGGAATAGGTTTGGGGAGTTGTTGAGATGGAGACTGAGATAGGATTGGTATATCTACTGGTGGTGGTAGAACTTGTAAAGATTTCGGTATGGGGATTTCTTTAGGCCTAAACGAAACAGGAGTAAAAGGGAGTTTACTGGTTGTTGCCCCGGTGGCTTTCGATGGTACAGGCCGATACTGAGGTTCCGACTGAGCAGCTGATGGTTTCGCTACAGGTACTTGTTGAAGCTGTTGATTAACGCTTGCATTTCTTCGAAAATGCGTGCCTTCAACTGGAGGAAAACTCGTGGCTGGTTGCGAGTCTTCAGTGACGATCTGTTGCATATGGCTCAACCACTTGCTATAAGGGGATATGAAACATATAGGCAAATATCAAAGCAAATTAGTTAAGATTAACTTGTTCTTTGAAGAGATCAGAATTTTATGAACGTCTTTTGTTTGTTATGAGTGCGTTTATGTAAATGGAAATTTGATTACTTACAAGTATCTGTATACAAGGAGTCTCCAAATTTCAGTTGTGTTTGTATGCATTCATGTACGTGTGTATGGATATGCGTTTAATTACCGACTTATAATGGTATATATATATATATATATATATATATATATATATATATATATATATATATAGATATATAATTATGTATTTGGACGGCAGTTTTTTATTATGTTGCTTGTTTGAATAAAAACGAAAGTTTTAGGAATTTTAATTTAATTTTTATATGATTTGAATTAGTTTCTGGTTTCTTAGGAGAATTTTGAAATAAATTGCTCAATGTATTCTGAGCGCTTTCGGCTTTCATAAGCCATTATCAAAAATTTTTGCTGGTTGATAGGTTGTGTCTATAGGTATTATATTTTTTCGGTGATTTTGTTTTTTCAAATATCATATCTTCATGTGAAGAATCGGTACTTGAAGAAACCCGACATGACCTAGACCAACGCATGAAGATGCGACACGCGAAAAGTACCAAAGAAACACTGTATGTATCTACAGACAAAACCCTGCCAATCCACAAAAATGGCTTATGAAAACTGAGAGAGATCAGAGTACTATGTATAATTTATTTTCAAATTATTTCTGGAAGCTAGAAAAACCATCCAGCAGTGTCAAAAAACAAAAATACTTTCGTTGTTTTCAAGTAACATATATACATACATATATATATATATATATATATATATATATATATGTAAAGCTACCTTAATGTTTATTTTATAAATCTAAAATTGTTTAAAGGAAATACTTATTTTAGACATTTATATTTCTCAATAGTAACATAATTCATAGACGCAGGAAGTATTTCAAATGTTAACCACACGTAAATAAAAGTACCCAAATTTTAACTCTAAATTTGAAAGTATATTAATGTAATAGATTTTTAAGAACTGATATTCTTCCTTTTTTTAAAAACAGAAAAGAAACAAGTATGTATTTTAGATGTATGAACACTTAAAGGGATTTTAATATTGCAATTGTAAATATTTTATATACAGTATCATGTAAGTTTTGGGCATTTTAAACTATTGTAATTTTTTTATAATTGCTATCTTATAAATGGACATTACTCATTGCATTTTCTACAGATGTAACATTTGCCATATTGAAGTAAATTCCATAGTTAATTACCATATTATGTAAAAGGGATTTGGAATGAGAAAGGAAGATACGAAACGATCCACAGAAATTTGGCGGTTCTACCGCTATATTACAAATGTTTTCTCAACATATAGTGAACAGTCTGGCATCGAATTCCTCTATATTTTCATTGCTTGAAATCATGGCGAAAATTTCCAAAGAAACCAGGATGGAGATAGCCAAGAATACGAGCTACAGAGCAGTAGCTAAGGAATTTGGAATTTCAAGAAGCGGCATTTCAGTCTTGAAGCTTCAAAGCCCTGGAAGCATTTGGAATCTACCAAGATGTAATCACCTTCAAAATTTGCAGTATTGAATAGTGACTGACAGCAAAAGCTCAGTTAAAGAAAAAAGACTGCAAGACAAGTGATGAATGAGTGCGACTTATTCCTTTCGATGTTAGTGCATCCTTTGACAAGAGGTATATTTCATTTAAGAAAACAACATTAAACAAAAAGCATTTGAAGGCAAGATTAAGTTAATCAAAGAGATATGAAGTATGGAATACAGATGCTTGAAATAAGATCACATTCAGCATTGAAGATAGGATGGTGCTGCATTCGAATAAGGCCTACAGGAAAACGAAATGACTCACGACGGTGAAGTTTGTGGGTGAGAGTGATGTTTTGGGGTTACATAAAAAGTGATGGTTCAATGAAGTTGGTTAAAAGTAGCTTGAATAGTGCCAAATACATCTAGTTGCTGAAGTATCATTTGATACTCGACTTGGATGAAGACGAGATTTTCCGCATGACCTTAACTACATGCCACAGATTTCATGCCACACCACAACAGAGCCCTTACTTCAATATCATCAAGAAAATGTGGACAGAACTAAAGGGAAGTGTTCATCAGAAGAATCCACTCACGGGTATATCGAAAGCAAGAAAATGAGAGTAAAGCAGCGGGTAGGCAAGTTTGAACAAATGGATGGAAAAATAAATATCATCTCATACATATGAAGATGGTGAAGGATTTGTACGCTTCCTTTGTCAAACATATTGAAACAATTATTCAAGTTAAGGTAAGCCACACCGAATATTAACAATGTACAACAACTTCTTCAAATAAACATTACGTAATAAATTTTCATTATAGTCATTTTCCCGTTTTAAAACAAGATATCTGGCTTGGTTCCAGTATGGTGCCGAAAGCCTTTTTATAATAATTTTGTGAGTCTCATCGTATCTTCCCATTTTATTCAGAACATTTTTATAAAATATGATAATTAGCTGTGGAAATTACTCCAAGAGAACCAATGTTACATTTGTGGAAAACGCTTACAAGCTGGCCATTGCTAGAAATTTACAGTAGTTTTAAAGTAACCAAAAACTTTTGCAAGGTACTGTACTAACCATTATTATTTATACAAACTGTCACATGAATATGAATAAAGCGGAAATATGAAAATATTTCAAATGTATGAAATTACAAATTTTGAATATTTATTTTCGTGACCTTTTTTCTCTCTCGAAGATTCTACATTAAATAACGATTGCGATTTTCTGATGTTTTGAATGTACCTATTTTATTTTTGCAATATATTTCAGTAATACCTCGCTGTTTTCAGTTACTGTGAGATTCGGGTGAAATTAGTTGCAGTTTTACATGAAATTACATTGTGTGAGATTTCAAAGATTTTAATTTACCGCTTAATCGTATCTATTTTCGATTATGAATAGATTAAAGTAGCAAATATGAGTGCTTCAACTGTAATGTTACAATTTAAAGCAACGGACCGTACTATTCTCTTTCTCTGTTATCAACAACGACTCACAGTTGTTTAAGTACAATTGTCTAAACAGAACACAATCGAAAATAAATTACGCACATAAAAAATCCCCAAATCTCTTCCCAACCTTTATAAAACTGCAACTAATACTCAAGCCCATTCACTACTTGAAACAAGTAAAAATAGTAAAAAAGACAGATTTGCTTTGTTTTGAAACTTGAACAGAATATTATTTGCAAGGACACGCACTCACACTAATACCAACACACAGGCTTTCATTCATTGTTTCATTTTATCTATACAAATCATTTTATTCCAATTATTTGCCCCCTACAGTCGAGGTATTTTCAAATGTTTTTAGAAAGTTTTATTTTTCTTCAAATAACTTTGGGGAAATCCTGACAACAACCCTTGTCATTACTATTAAAACCTTCAATAATCTTTTAAAAATGTTTATTGAGCATAATTCTTGTATTATGTAAAAATTTGCACCTGTAAAAACCAGAAAATTGAGTTAATAAAATCCTATGAGAAGAGAGACACTTGAATTCCGACGAGATTTTCGGAAAGTAATTTTTGTCTCAATAATATCATTTAAACAATCTATACAGTCATTAAGACAAAAGCTTCATGATTCACCTTCTGCATTTTCTCAATATATAGTTGCAAAAATCCACTAATTATTCTTACTTTGAATTGCAAATTGCATTTTGTTTTTGTTTGGTCTATTAAAATATGAAAATCACCATAAAGGCTATCATTCCTTTCAGAACACAGAACGGAGAGTGTTTTGGAAGGAACTCAACATCACGTAGATGAAAAACGAAAATAATTAACAATTATTTTTCTTAATTTAGTATTGTAAAATGACGGAGAAGAATCTTATTTCTAATGTGTGTGTGTGGTGCGCGCGTGTGCCATGTCCCTTGAGGATGTAAACGATCATGGCTCTCCTACAGATTCTTTATTTTATTGTCTCTGACCTGCCACAACTCACTGGAGAACTATAGTGGGGTAGTTTCTCGTTGCTTTCTACACGGTTTTGAATTCAGAACACTTTTAGGACGAGAGAACCCAGTCTGCCCTGCCTTTTAACTGGGGAATTGAGAAGAAATTAATGCTTTTCCCAATAGCATTTGTGCGAAAGTGAACGCAACAGACGAAGCAGGTTTTAAACCCGCCTTGCCGATTTCACTTTCAACGATAATGACCGTTACGCTACTAGCACATCTGCTAAAGTAGATTCTGTTAAAATATACCCTTCACACCGTTAAATTTGGTTATGGTTTAGGTTTACAGGAATAAATAATGGAATAAAATAATGTTGATAAAATGAGGCATTGCCAAATGCTACATCCCTCTTTGATATACAGTATGTGTACTTGTGGTTATAACGAAATAATTAAAATATTATGCTGTTAAAATAATAATGTGTATGCGAATGTGTGCAAGGCTTTGTTTTGATCAGTTTTTAGTTTTTCGTGGAATAGGTGAACGCTTTTTATTAAGTGTGTGCAAAATTTCCACTTGTCCTCTTTTTTTTTTTTGAAGACAGTTTTATTTATTTTTAAATAAAAAAATACGAGAAACTTTTGCACACACATAATATATTGTGTGGGGGTAATTTAATAATACAAGAATACTTTCAGTATTAGTGCTTGCTTCAAATTCTTTTGAATTTGATGTGTTTTCGGAATATGTAGGCCGTGTCCAATAATTAACTGTTGATTCGTAGTTAAAAATATACAGACGGTAAATATTTAATTTACAATTATTCAACAACTTTACGTAAATACTAGCATGTGTTTAAAATATTGCTTTCTTATTTTATATATTTATATGTCTCTCAGAAGCTTTTTAATTTTAAATTTGTTCAACGAAAAATTAAACCAGTCTATAACAACTTACCATTTTTATATAATTTGGCTTATAAATACTATGTGAAGGATTGAATTTATTTAACTATCAATGAATTATATTTATAATTTTGTATTTTCAGTGAATAAAACAGGAAAATATATCCTGTAAATAACTGAATAATAATTTCAATATTTTTATTCGACTATGACGAGTTAATTGTGTTTTCACAGGAAAACTTCTTTCAAATCTAACAAAAGAAAAGCATAAAATAGAATCAACCTTTATAACAAAAATAAGCATCTCTTTCAATGAATGCTAAGAAGACAGTTGAATTTAAAAGACAGAAAATATACAACATAACATTTCTTTAAATTATAATTTCGTTCCTTCAACTGTAATTTTTATCTTTTAGTTTTCTGCACGTAACTATCTATAAGTCCTACTTGTAATATTCCTGAATAGCCTTTCCTTAAAGGTAATCTATATTTTATCGAAATACATTATATTGGCGCTTCAGTTTCCATTTATTCGCATCTATATAGTTCATATATCGCTTGAATTTGACCAAACTTGTATGCATATATATATATATATATATATATATATATATATATATATATATGACTCTTGATATAATAAATCATAAGTCTAACAATGAATTTGAATCTAGTTAACTACGTCTGAGAGTAGAAAGGTTTATTACTAGATCCATAAAGATTTTAAGTGATAGAATGTTTCTGTTAGAATGTTGTTCATTGTTTACCATATAGGTATTTACTAAAAATGATAGTTCCGCATAAGTACTTCGTACCCAATGCAGATAATAAAAGTAAGACATTTTTCTATAGGCAGTCTCCTTTCTTCAAAACGTTGGATGGAGCGAGACGGAGAAAGATGAACAAAAAACGAGCTAGAGTTCGTTTTTTGTTCGTCTTCTTTCTCTTGTGACAATTTGACTGATTAATCCGCGAACTGGAAAGCAGGTTAAAACAGCGAAATCCTTTGAGTTAGCATTTATATATGCCTTCCTTCTTCCTTTTAGCAGATGTAATGTCAACTGTGACATGTCTTTGGTCAAATCAAGTGACTGAATAGTTATTGCATGTATCTAACTATTGTTACACAGTAAAACGCTAATTATTTACCATGTATTTGTGATTCATATGCAAGTGCTTATCATATATAAATTAAGCCAGCCTCTTGACCTTTCCAAGTTTCGAGCAGAAATTAAGAAATTTATTCTGAAGTCCCTCAATATATAAGATACATAAATATGTCTTTGTTATACTCTAAAACTCTATATTATTGTTCAAATTAGTTTAGGTTTTGGCATTATATTGAATGTCGATGTAAAGGAATAGACTGATAGTTCTTTGGTGAGTTTACGTAAACAAATATTTGCATCAATGAAAATTTCAGAGTAGACGCATATGTCAAGGACATGCAGTAAAAAATCAATGAGCAACTTGAATTTACGAATTCAACATTTTATCTTTCGTCTTCATTGAGATTTCACACCAGTAGTAATTAATGGTTTACACTGGCGACTGAACGACAGTCTCCTCCGGCACTCTCATCTGTATTCTAGCTGTTTTCAGTCGTGGGTTTTTCTGTGCAGTTTCGATTTTTTTCTCGGATTTCCAGTACTTCCAGCCTTTTCGAGATCATTCCCAGCGCTCTAACAATAAGACATTATTATTATTATTATTAATTATTCTAGTTGTCGATAAATGTAAAGAAAATATATATGCAGTGTTGAAACTTGCATTCAAAAGAAATAGTTAAATATCACATGTGTCATTGATTGACATAACAAACATGCAAGACCATTTAAACTCCTATTATGCTCTCCGTCGCTATAAACCGAATCTATTAAGTGAAAGAAAGTAATCGAGAGGGGCAAAGATGCACTATTATACTTAAGATAATAAGAAATATCACTCTATGGGATTAACGCAGAAAAGATAATAGTAATCACAGATTGATGGCCAAAGAATAGTTTTATAACTGGGAATACGGTTGTAATATTCGTATATACTAATGAATTAAGATGATGTAGAACCATTGGCACAAACTATGTCATTAAGAGAACCGGTTTCAAGAACTAATAATGTATATTTTATGAGACACATTAAGTTAAAGAAATCGGAGAAAAGTTTAAATTAAGACACAGCGAACAAATTCGAAAACATTAACGCATTGATTTGTGTTGGCTGTTAATTATTTTAGGATGATACTATTTTTAATGTATATCGTATATGCGTGTTTTGTGAGCACGTGTGTGCGTATATATATTTGTGAGCACATGGGTACGTGTGCGTGAGTGTATTGGAAACAAACTCACATTTATTTTAACTTAGAAGAAACGTTTGAAAAGAGATATATTATAAAATAGAAACAACACACAGTGCAATAAGTTCCTCTAAGAAACCGTGCTACTATAGAAAGTTAATATTTTGTTAATTATAAACTGAAAATCTCACACACTAGTAACAATTTTAAAATTAACTTTATATCTCAATTAAATGAACCATTTGATATTTTAGAGGTCTGGTGGATCAAGCAGTAAGTGAACCAAGGATAACACAAAAAATATAAAATGCAGAAATTGGCAGATATCTTTGAAAATCTCAATAACTGATTGATGAAACGAAAACATTTGGTTAATAAGTCATTTCTGAGCAAATATTTTGAATGCTGTGTAAACATTTTTATTTATTAAAAATCTATTTATCAAATGATGTCAGCCATCCATTTGCTAAAAATTAATTAATGATATCGTGTAAATATCTGCCAGCTTCAGCTTCAAACTCTCCATAATAAGACTTTAAAATAAGAATTCTCACTGTCTAAAAAAGCACGCCTCAAAGCGATTTTAAATATAAGCCTCAAAAATTGTTAATTCTTAAATTTAAAAGCTGTTTTGGGAAGCTGTAAAAATTTAATCCGCAGTCGAAATCAAAGACAAGTAGAAGCTTGGGTATGAATTTCAATGAGTTTTGCCAAAAGGTAAAGGTTGTCGTGAATGACAATGCCATTCAGTATCCACACAGGAGCAACAGGTTTCATTTTTTAAGAGGAGGATTTATTTGAGAAAGTGTAAAACAATAACATAAAAAGGCACGCAAACTATTAATAATTAACTTTAATAGCATTTTTGAAAAGTATGAATAATAATTTAAAATGCTTGCGTAAGGATAGATTTCATCTCTCTCTATTTTTTGCGAGATGATTATTTATACTCATTCTCAAATGCACTTCACTTCAATGAATAGTATCACTTTTGTAACAAACTCCAATTCGTTTCATTCAGTTCCGATTTTGTCACATTAGATTATAGAGGTTTAAAATATCGAATTGAAGGTTTTCTATTTCAATTCTGTCATACTCAGCAAAAAAATGATAATTTATGTATCAGTTTTAATCGTTTTCCTTTATCGTTTCAGTTGATAATTGTTATTGATAAATTATAACTTCTGAGATATGGATTGTATTTGTATGTATATATATATATATATATATATATATATATATATATATATATATATATATATATATATATATATGTGTGTGTGTGTGTATGTGTGTGCGTGTGTAAAAGAAAATCGTTTTTAAAGGAAATAAATACATAATCCAAGTTGTTTTTAAGATTTGATTTAATTTGAATATTTTGTGATAGGTAAGAGAATAATTTATTAATAGATGTCAAAATAAGTTCATAGATTCTGTACTTTTCAATACTGCAGAATTTGGCCTTTCATAATCATATTGCGAGATTGTGCACATTATACGCCCAACACAGAGAGTGAGAAAGAGAGAAATATTCTTTCTGAAGTTTACAAACCAAATAGCTACCTCAGTTATTTGCCAAATATTCTCTCTATTACAATAAACAATATGTCCATTTGATTGAAATCTGCTCACAAGAAGATACTACGGTTATAAAGAAATATATGTTTGGCAATTGAAGTTTAATTACAGAGTAATGCTAGTCTGCAGTATTATTGTAGAATAATCGGAACTTTCAGCCAAAATTGCTACATCGAGCAAAATCTGTTGGCAATTCTGTTGAAACAAACTAAAAAAGCAGTCGTCATATCGTTTATATGATTTTCACAGTTTTCATATGTCAGTAACTTTTGATTAAATCATCGTGCAAGCTATTAAAAGAGTAATCAAATGGATTTATAAATACCAATTATGTCTTTTTAGATATTGTATATTTTTCTCATTCGTATCGGTGATTAAAAACGTAAGAAAACTAAGCAATTTTAAAAGCATGTTAGCGAAATCACACAGATCAAACAGCAGGATTAGTAAGAAAAGTCAACTTATAGTTTTTACCTTACTGATTCTATTTGCCACAAACAATATGAATTGCAAGAGTGAGAATTGTGAAGCGGCACTAAGGTTAAACTGATCCCAACAGGAAGAACTTCTTCAGTTTATGGATCAAATTATTTTCTTTCCGGTATCATTAGTAAAAGTAGCAAATTAAAATAATAAATTAATGAAATAGGAAATAAACTAATTATTATTATTATTGCTATATTACTACTAATACTACTACAATTTTGATTATAAGTTCAACTAGTACTACAATAAACACCACAAAAAAACCAAAAAAAAACCCTGAGAAATTATTAAAATAATTTAAATTTTATTCTTTGAAAATAAAGTAACATTTGCCGAAAAGCAAATTTCAAAGGTTTCAGGACGAAATGTCTCATAAACTTAGTCTGTTTTTTATACTAATTTAAAAATGTCTACAGTTTCCCATAACAACATAGATTGTGCCAGATATTATTACTAACTGGTAACGAATGGAAGCAGTATGATCAAATGATACCTAATTACGAAGAGAGCGGAGACTTTTCCGTCAATGAAGGGGAAAATTACGAAATTGAACTAAGAAGTGATGATGAGTAAAGTGAATGAGAAAGAAAAAAATCATAGTAATAAAGATTGACGATGAGTAAAGTGAATGAGAAAGAAAAAATCATAGTAATAAAGAGATGGAGAAAAATGAATATATTTAAAGGTTCTCATGAGAAAATTTTTATATATTTGAATTTAAGATTTGGTTTAATTTCTTAAAATTACATTTGACTAAATACTCTGGTTTATTTTTAGCGCTGTACAAAAATGTCAAGAATGATCAAACAATTTTTTCTCTATTATATTGAAAAGAAAATGATTGCAAAATTGGTCGGTTATGAACACTTGGGCACAAGACTGAATAAAGGGCGAAACGTGTCATATAATGATTGGTATTCAAGGTAAACGGATATCATCATCATTAAAATAAGAATAATAACTGAAAAAAGCATCTTACTATTATTTTAGCTTTGCTTAACATTTTTATTCTTGAATAGTGACATCATGTGTAAAACACGTCTTCTGTTCCGATGCAAGAGTAAAAATGATGCATTTTAATGATCAATATTATATTTACATGTTTCTATATTTGTTGCAAATATATCTATCTATCTATCTATCTATCTATCTATATATATATATATATATATATATATATATATATATATATATATATATATATATATATAAAATCCACAATATTTTTTAAAACTAGTTAGAAACACTATAAAAACGTCTGTTGCTCAGATTTATTGTGTAGTATATTTTAATTATGTGGGTTTCAAAAAAGAAAAAAAATCTCAACTAGTTAATTTAAAGTAAAGCATTACAGTAAAGAAAATAATTACTTTTATCACGAACATTTAAAATTCTGGCTAGCTCAATAAAATGATTAAACAAAAGATCTAATTAAATAATTTCCCAGCGCTTATTAATTTTTACTATTTTTGACAAAATCTTAAAAAACGTAAAACATTTTTTTTTGTTGCTTGTTTGTTTATTTGCTTTTAAGGAATTTGAAATGTACCCATTAAGGATAAAATATAGACTTGAAAATGAACATGTATGGAAAAATTAAGTGACTAATAAAAATTATAAGAATATTTAAAATCCTGGCTCGTAGAAGACGATATTCGTGCATTCTAACGAAGGATACTGATATATTTTTCATGAATATATATATATATATATATATATATATATATATATATATATATATATATGCGGAACTAAATAAAATTTTCGTAGCAAAACCAAAAATCGATAAACTTGCGTCACAAACATTCGATGTAATGCCAATCAAAGATTTTTCACACCGAAGATATTTACAAAAATAATATTCGGTTTTATATTTTCATCTATATACAGTACACCATATAAAACCACAAGTTTTTCCTTTTAGAATCTTGATTTTACAAGTTGTCATAAGCAATGAGGTTATAAATATGAATAATCAGAACGAATAGTTGTGTTAATTACGCGTATCAAGGTCACTTAATAATTTTTCGATTTAATCGCAGAACTGGTTGTCGCTAATCGAAGCATATACACCCTGAAATAATTTCGACATCATTTGTCAAATAGTTTTACGCACATATGATGACAATAAGGAATAAATATCACGAAAATGAGATGGATATATACAAATGCCTCTAGATTTTGACCAATGTAATTTTTACCAACATACGTTTGATACAGTCAGTTAGACATATCGTTCTCTATATTATTCATTCCTTGCATTACTAAAATAAAGTTTTAGATTCATGTAAGTGAAATTCTCTGGTTCATTACGATTTTGAAAAAAATCAAACTAAGTTATAGATTCAGTCAGTAGACTCACGACATTTTCCTCCATTTTGATTCTGTTTGCGATCTTTATCTGCTTCTTTTTTGTTTCATTTCTTCTGACTGCTTTTCTTGTTTTCTTTCCTTCCCGTCTGCCTGCCCTCTTTTCTTTCTTTCCGAGCTTCTTTCCTGCAGAAAAGTCTATTTTCATTCAAAAAGCAGATGGATTTCAACTTTTCAAATATCTGTAATCAAAAATGTCCGTTAACATCTGGTCAGTGCAATGGCTTTCTAAAGGTTTATATGAACGACGTGAACAGCCAACAATGAATTAAAAAGGGACAATCTAGAAAAAAAAGAAGAAAAAAGAAAACAAAAACAGAACACGCTAATATGTCTCACGGCTTGCTTTCAGCTTCAGTTTGAGAAAAAGAAGTTCATGGAATAAATACAAAATCTGGCTTTGGAATTAAGGCGAGCAGCTTTGGCAAAAATGATGGGATTAATTGGATTTATTCAACGTTGATTACGGAGATAAATGATTTTTACTGCCTCGGCAGGTGAAGTAGTTATGAGTGAGTGCTTTGTCTAAATTCTCACTCTCCAACATGCTTCTTTATCAGTCATTGTGGCATGCGAGTAACGAGACGGCTTGTAAAAGATATTTAGCAATTGGACAGTGCGAAGGTGAAGTGAGTTCATGCCTTTTCGAAGAACATGAGGGCATAGTGAGCATAAGTAGCCTCAGCCGGAATTCGAAATAACCATTATGCCACACGCTCCTTTCTTTTAGCGAATAAAAAATACTGAAAATGCAGCAATTAAAATATTCTTGAAGTAGAGTTTCATAACTTCCGAAATAAATGGATATTGGTCAGTTTTCATGTAATTTTATACGTTAAATTATATTTTATCGCGTGAATTTTGCAGACATTTTGTGATGCATATTCGCCTAACGCTTGGCTGAATGATGAATTTTTAGAAAAGAGAAGCTCTAGCGGCCAATGACTCTTGCTCATCACTTTTGTTTAAGGTTTCAATGGACGAAATGGAAATTGAATGTTAACGAGTAGAAGCGTTCTGTTTAAAAGTGCAAAGCTTGTGCACAGGTAAATGAAAGTGGTGACATCATGCATGGAAAAGTTGCGTTCAAAGAAACAGCAATAGTGATAAGTATAACCCCCATCAATTTTGATATTTGATGGACAATCTACAAGACCAACCAGGGCGTTTGCTTATGTGATAGCAAAAGAAAAAAAAAGAAGAAAACTGTCGCTCGGGAGGAGCAGAAACCGAAAAATATGTTGGCTTTGAGCCAGCATGCATAAGATGCTCACACCTAAGCATGATCAAAACATCTAATGCAAGAAAAGTCTGAGGAAAGGTGTGACATTATCATCAGAAGAGATGAATACAATGGACGATAGAAGTATTGATGGGTTGCTATTAAATTTGAACATGAACTTAAAAAAAATTAAAACTAGAAAAACCTTTGTTTATTAGCAGAATTAACTAATTTGTCGGTATCAACAGGTGCGGATGACAGATATATGAACTGAAGGCAAATTAGACATTTTTTCTACTTCAAATATTGAACGTGATTTTTCGTTTCTAGAGTCATTTTTTTCCGTTAATATATGTGATATAGTTTTTATATCAAGTGATTGTCGTCTTAGGTAAATCTGTCTAGTATTTGTAATTTATACGTCTCCTTGCAACATTTTTTGCATAAAAATGTTACAGCTACGGAAATATTTATAAAAGTAAACGTAACAGCAACGAAAGTTTTCTTATACGCAAACAATTTTTTGTATTCATAAATATATTATTTTCATTCAGTGCTGAAAAGTGGTTGGTTCAACCTACTCCCCAAAATGAATATTTTCATGTTTGATCATTGAAATTATAATTTTGGGAAGTGGATCGAGCTAAGAACTTTTCAGAGCCTACTTGTACATTTGAATTAGTAATTATATTATTTAGATGTAATTATTACTTACTAAATTGATTTAAATATTGTTACGCTCAAAATGTTTCTAGCATTGATTATATTTTCTTAATTTCAATACGAGCTGTTTCAAGATACTTCACAAATGTGCACTTTTTATATGCAAGAACAAAAACAGCAGTCCATTAATCGAATTATGTTTGTTAAAAAAGTCTTCTTTTCCAAATACGAGCCATCAGGGTGAACACGCCGTTAAACAATATCTAACCAAATCAAGCCAATCATTTTCAAACACAGGTACAATAAGAAAGATATCTGCTACATGTACAGTAAAACTGTAGATATTTAATAAGCTTAAGGTAGTTTCATTTAGAGCTACGACAGTGAGGCTCGAACCTACAATATTCGCAATGATCTACGAGACCCGGCATAAACACGCACGCACGAATTCACTAACATAATAGACGCATTACTAGCTTTTATTTTTAGATTTTTAACAATCGTTTAAATTATATAGATTTCGGTTTCTAAGTAGGCGAACAAATGAACACATGCTCTATTATATGTGTATATTTTTAAATTTTCGGCGTAGACACGATACACTATTTTAAAAGAAATAACTGATTTATATCGCGATTTACTAAGCGTAGCCGAAATCATGGAGCACACAGTGATGATCAAACTCACTGCTCAGTCGTAATTGATCTAGCAAGACTAGATTGCTAACCACGTCGAAGTACCCAGCTGATTTATAGTTATTTACTAAGCATAGCTTAGATTTGGTACAAAGCCATAGCTATGGAGCACCTTTTGAGGATTGGACTCACTACTCAGTAGTAATTGTTTTGCAAAACTAGTTTGCAAGCCATTATATCACGACAAGGTACCTACTATATACATTGTCTGCATTTAATGTCTTTATACATAAGTATATGTATGTATTACATGCAAAAGAAAATTATCAAGGGAACATAAGACAGTTATTTTTGTGAGGTATATCACTTCAAATACATAAAATAGACAAACAAAACAGAAATAACTTAATGAAGTTTAGATGATCATGCACACAGAAGGTAATGCAAAGATTTTTTAAATGCATGAACAAATCCCAAATTCAGAAACGTGTAACATAGTTGCAAACCACAATAAATGTATAAAAGGTTTGGATTTTTGTGTTCTTTTTGTTACTTACACCGTGTTTCCTCCCCCCAAAGCAGCCTGGGTTTGGCCTTGAAGTGTTTCTGCCACATTCTCCCTCGAGTACATATCCAGTGGTGAGTTGTACTGCAAATGCATAATACGAGGGCCTTCATCAGTTTCGCCGGTGAAATCCAGCACTTGGGTTTGGGTCGGCTTAAAATCTCCGGTTGCTGCTGCTTTCTTCGTTGGGGACACTGATCTGGCGGACTTACTTTTAGAACTTGGTTTCATACTACCGTCCCATAGTTTGGGCCCACCAACGTTGGTCAGAGTTCCTGCCCAGGCAGGAACATCCGGTTTAACTACTTCACCATCGGCTGGCATAAATGGTGCTGGCGCAGAATAAGTTGTCGGAGCAGGTGTGGGAGTTACAGGTTTTGATCTCGGCTTCGCAGCTGGTGCAGGGGGAGCAGGAGCGAATACTGGTGGTGTCCTTTGTGGTTTAATAGGCTTTCTTTCCTCTGAAAACACAAAATAGTTTACGGCAAAACATTTCAAAGTATGCAAATACTTTCGTATTATTTTTTTCCACTTACATTGCTTTATAAAAATTAAAATTTTGTTTGAATTTCTGAAATGAGAAGTTATCATTATAAACATGTGGACTTTTGTCCTCAAGAAAGATGAGGACAATAGTAAATAAGATTATTTGTTTCTCGTTATATATGATCATTGCCGAATCCAAATTTCATATAATGTGCATGATATTTCATTTTACGGTTGTCTAGAATTCATTCTGGAGTATAGTACTGGTAGATAAAAGGTATCACAAATCGTTACGGTATAATACACAACTAATCATGGAATATTTAAGAAAATATAGGATTGGAAATGCAGTAATCAGATTAATAAGAACGAGGGACCCAACTCGAGTAACTTAATAACTATTACCTTTTTTATTTAACATCTGTTAAGAAAAAGGTTTTTGGACATGAACAAGTATAATTTTGTGACTAATTCAAATTGTTCTATTATTTTTGTTGTTTTGATTACTACGTTTAGGTAGGTAAGTTCTCCAGTCTTCCTTATACAGAACACAATTCTGATATGTAGTGTTGTTCAAACTAACATCCACCATTGTATATTTGACCCGGTGTATTCTCTGGTTTTCATACGTATGTTGCATCCTGTAAACTTTGACTTCGTCTGCAACTTTAAAAACTTTCACTCTCACAACAATTAGGAAAAAATTGTTGACTGTATTCAAATATTACTGGATGCACCATACTCCAGAGTGAAGCTGGAGAATTTATCAGCTGATACGGAGTGATGAAAATGACAAAAATGAAGGTACTAGTCAGAATAATTAATGGAATAATAACAATATTTCATCTCAGAACTTCAAGTAACATTTGAAAATAATCAGTTTCAACAATGACTATTTGGCTTACGTTATTTGCATCAGAATTTGTTGGTCAGTATTCGCTTATGAGAAACGTAAATGAACTTTATCGTCATTTCTCCTAGAATAGTCGGAGAATGGTCTAGTAGAAAATATGACTACTAATTTTAACTAGTTTTTATTTTATTTCATTTGCGGTAAAAATCAATAATAATAAAAAGAAAATAACATAAAAAATAATAATGGCAGTACTTTAAATCTTTTAACAACTTATTACATTTATTATTATTATTAGATGTAACACGCAATATGACATGGAATAAGGACCGAATAAAGAACAATGTGGCTATATGACTGAATCTTAATCATATCTATTTGTGGGCTTTCATGGCCTAATCAGTAATACTCTATTTTAAAGATAAACTGGAAGAGAAAATATTCAAGTTCAAAACCTCGCTGAAGCTTGTTCTTTACTTCCAATCCATGCTGTGTACATAATGGTTGTAAAATGTATGAAATTACCTTGGCGTTGTGGTAAAAGAGCAGCAATAAAATGATAAAATAGTTAAATAGTAATAGCAGCAGTGTTTCATTTCAGAAATTCGGAAAACTTAAGAATAAAACTGGACTTTGTATAATAACTTACGTGGAATAAAGTCAGTTTTATTGAATTGGTTTCTTCTCTGCCTGACCGGCACGAACTCGTAATCATCTTCGTCTTCGGCTGCCACTGACGCTGGCTGGTAAGATGGAAAAGGATCGACGTAGTTCGTCTCAGGCTCGGTGGGAGGTCCAGGTATGTATGGCGGTGGAGCCACAGCAGATTGGGGAGCGGATGAGTACATATTCATGCAACTAATTTGAGATGCTCCGCCCGGGGCAGCTGGTGTTGTTGAGGCTCCTGGTGGGGCATAAGGGTATGAAATATGCGACAAGGTGTCGTGTACCTTGTAAAGCATTTCCTGATCTTCCCATGGTTTACTGGATTGTCGCTGCATGATTGTTTCTACAGGACGACCTGCCAGCTTATTGTAGTTGACACCCAAATCGATACTACTGCCGCCCAATTTAGGACCAGATACTCCTCCTGGGCCAGTTAATTCCAAGGGAACCGTGCGGTAAGCCTAGTTAGGAATGGTAATTTCATTTGTGTTTATCATTTTATTTGCGTCGGGGTGCCAAAGATGGTAAAGTTGTAAATATAAAAAATAGTTGAAAAAAAAAAAAAAATGAAATTAGAAATACATTATACAAATTTCACCAATAAAATCAACATCCACACACATACATATATAATTGGTTAAAAACTACTCAAGACTTGTTTTGCTTGCATGATTCAATACATGGATATGTTTAGCATACTAGTTGAATAAAATACCAATTTCCTATTTTAAATTGGCTGAAGAAGAATCTTCGCAGATTAGCTTAAATAGCCGTTTCCGTTGTATGTATCAATCTTGTATGAATCTCTAAATATAAAAGAGGCGATCCTTATTAAATCAGTCTTGTTTCAACAACAGCAAAAGAAAATGCATATTATTTTTAATTAAAATAATCGTAAATTTCAAATGTTAACATTATTCATTTCTATACGAGACTGGAGAAAAACAAAGTTTTAATTATGAATTTCCCCCCCACTTCAATATTTTAATTTTATTTGCTGGTATATTTTCTATGGATGAAGCAAAATTGTAACAATGTATCATTTCGTCATTCACAACGAGACAGTTTATCAAATTTATCTAAACATTGCCGGATGAAAACAAACCGATGTTCAAAAAAGAAAAAGAAAAATAAGCATCAAGTACTGAAAAACAAGCATATTGAAAAATACATAAAATTAAGGCGAAACTAATTTGTAAGCAAAGGCATTCCATTTCGTTGTTCCTTACCGATTAGCCGGCAGGGCAGTTTTCAAAGTTCATTTCTTTAATCATAACAAAGGTGAATCCAATTTTTGTATGGATTTCTGGGACTGTATCATTACTATTGTATAATTAATTCAGACCAGTTTCTTTGTCTTTATGACTATGTGTCGGTCGCTGTACCTACGGCCTTTCTCAGATGTTTATCGCATTCAGTCACTGTTCCGAAACATCGTTTTTTATTTGATTCATAGAAGTTTACTATTGTCATTCTAATACCTGTCATGTCCTGTGACCTCCCTAGAGAATTTCAAAACTCATAATTGTCAATTCTTCATTGTCAGCGTGTATTTCTTCACTACTTGAGATAAGGATTAAACTCGCGCGTTGGTAAGGCTCACTTGTTTTAAATCAACGTGTTTATACATTTGACCATGTCTCTTTCAATATTCACAGAAAATTGTTGAATATGATAGGTGCTTGAAGAAAGTTGCAAGGTACATAGACCGAAACATTGTGATTAAAAGATACGAGGAATCTAGTCCGAATATATCGGTGTATAACAATAATGTAACAGTGTTCAATTGTAGTATTGTGTTATAGTAAAGGTAACAATACAGAATAATATAAAACCGAGTTATACTTCATTGTACCCTATATGGTGTTATTTCCGTCTTATTATTGGAAAGCACTTTAGAGAAAATATTGGTGAATTTTTACAATTTTATCTCTGACCACATTGTAAGGAGGGATCAAAAGTAAGAACTTACGACAAGAAACATTTTACTCACTAAGGTGAACTCAGAATTCACCATGAGGCTTAGCAGCATATTTATTTCAGTAAAATGATAACTTGATTTATTTCTGAAATATATTTAGAACACATAAATGCTGGTTAAAATCATGTCTTTGCGCTACCAGCAAATTCTCAGTTAAGTGTAACTATGTAACGAGTCAGAAAAACCTCCCACTCCTTATTCGTAGCACAGAGATGCTTTTAGAGTGAACTCCGACATACAAGTTAAATACTGAAATATTACAAGACGATAAGAATATAAGCTGAAATATTACATGACAATATGAATAGAGGCTGCTGATAGTACCCGTTGAACTCTTTTTGCACCATCCGAAATGTACGAAATTATATGAAGGAAATTGTAATCTTTTGAAATTGCTGCTGTCACGAGTAATTATGCACTCATTTTATACACACACAAACACATACAAAACACATTGATTCTTACTGTAGCGCAGTCGTTAGTAAGCTAATATCGTAGGCTATTACTTCTGAAGTGAGTTTGACTTTAATTTAAAACTGTGGTCTTGCGCCATACTATAAACTCTCACACATATGCACATGTATTTACTTATATATTAACATTTATTTATATAATAAATTACACACACACACACACACACACACGAAGGGATTTTGAACAGATTGATCAATCCAGTCATCCGTGAAGTTGCCCAGTATTTCTCGTATCTCACCAAGCATTTCACACATTTCTTGAAATCACTCCACCACACCAGGTAATAAGAAATCTCATTTTCTAACAATTTTTAGGAAGCAATTTCTTGCCTCAGTATTTGGTAGCACCTGGTGTGAGTGTGTGTGGGTGAGTGTGTGTGTATATATATATATATATATATATATATATATATATATATATATATATATATATATATATATACTCACCCACATACAATATTAATTTTGTATAAATCAAAGACTTATTGTCTTTTTTCCATCTTGGTTAATCTTTCACTTGGTCGCGTGCCAGCTAATCGGTTACAGAAGAGCAAAGGGGAAAAGAGACCAAGAGAAGCTACAAACTGTCGACTGTTACTAATAAAGGCAAGCCGAGTGCAGTGCTTTGATTCTAGTAATAATTGTTATTATGACTTTCATGAATGAATAATGCCAAGACACTTGAAAAGTTTGTGCTAAATATATTTTAGTGTAAATCTTTGTGACGTTATGTGTCTGAGCGCAGTAGCATGCATTAATGTGCGTCTCTTTCACTCGGTGAATATCTTTTGAAAATGTCTCAGTAGAGTGCTGAAACCGAAATAGGTTTTAATTAATATGTTTTTGTCCATGAATAAATAAGTGTGCCAGAAGATATATATGAAGATGACGGTGTCTATAAATGGATGCTGTCATGATTCATTAACTGTTTTATAAAGCAAGAATGTCACACATTATTATTGCGAAATAATTACCTTGAACTAATCTATTTTTCATATGTTCATAATTATTGAATTGAAATTTGTTAATTAAAAAATGAAATTACACGTAGACCCACGGTTAGAGCAATAATCGATAAGTAGGTAAACAGTATAATTTAAATATAAATACAATGTAAACTTGGTTAAATTAAGCATTGTTTTATTACAAGAATTTTCCGGTGTATCGAATTCATTCTTAGTTTTTTTTAAATTGTAACTCTTGTTCTTAAAATTACAGAAAATATTGTTTTCACTTGTAGCGTAAGCAAAATAGAAACTTTAGACGCCTTACGTAGAGTAATGGATAATCAGCTATTCTTGCTAGGCTACTCGCTTGTGTGGCGAATCCGTCCTTCACAGAGTGACCTGCTCTTGTAGCCTTGTACCACACTATGCTAAGATTATCAAAATAGAAGTGCTTAGAACAAAATGTTGCGTTACCGTTAAGTGAAAGCTAATTTGATCATATCCATATGAACAAATTCTTACAGTAGTGCATCCTTGCCTGTTTTACACATACATAAGTTGTTATATATTACTTAACAACGTAAGTTACAAAAGATAAAGTATCAGGTAAAAAAAGTAATGAATCATTTGCAGTCAGTGATTTCTTTCCGAATATGATGCAAAAATGATAATGAATATTCAGATTTTCTAAATGGGCTCAAATACTTCGATGGGAAATTTCAGCATTAACAAGGAGAAATAATTAGAGCTGGGTGCATTGATCGAGTGCTAACAAACAGGCGTATCTCATTAAAAAAAGCAAAAACAAAACAAAAAAATGGATGTTGTTGCCTTATAAGTTATTGTTTTTAAAAAGCGTTTGCATAAAATAGCTCAGAGAAAGGCGGTATAAAAGAACAACACTCAATTGTACGATTGTTTCAGAAAGCGCCCATATATTAATTATACTTGCTGTATAATTAAACCGGACAATGTCAGATACACTAATTTAATATGCTGTATGCATCTATATGCATTTTGGGTGAAAATCTGTGCTTTTTTAAGGCTGAACTGGACACCAAGTGTCGAGCTTCATACATTTTCGACATGCATTTTGCTTGAACGTAATCCATAAGTGCCATATGCGAAAGCATGCTGTTACTTTTTTTTTTTTTTATGGCATTTGCGTGTGCATAGTGAAGGGCAGAGCAGCTGAATCTTCCATGCAGCGCAGTTTGTGCACCGAGCGTAAAATGCTGGATGGAACTTATTAATAAAAAAATCACATCATCCTTTTTCCCAAACATATTTTTTTTCCTTAATTTTAGTTTGATAACATTTTTTAAACTTTTCCCGTGGTCAGTGTAGTTGCGAACTGTCATTAAGAAAATGCTAGAGGCCAGATAGCTAGATTATTAGTAGAAAATACTGCTCTATTTTAGGATCATAACAAATTGAATCTTCAAATGTTCTGATTAGTCAATGAACAATTGTACAAGCTGACAATGTGAGCGTGACTACTGAATATTTATATATTTGTTAGCAACAAAAATATAGCGGGATACATATTCAATCATAAGCCCTCTTTTAATTTGAACGTTTAAAAACATGGAACTAAAAAGAGACAAAAAGAGAGAAAAGAGAAAATAATGAAAATGTTGACGATATAAAAATGATTGTAAAATAGGATGCATCTATACCCTAAGAACGGGTAAGGAAAATAGGATGACGCGTGTTAGTGACGTCTGATGGCGTGCTACACACCAAAGCTGCACAAGGACGAAAAATCTTTTAAAAAAAAGAGGAAAAAAACAAAAAAAAACAAGACAAAGCTATCGACTATTTCATTAAGGTAAAAAGGAAAGAGATTGGCGACTACAGCACAAGAATGAAATAGGGAAAACAATATTCTTGTCACCATCTTTTTGCTTTTTTTTACTTTCTACCTGATCCATGTCTTCTTGCTCGGCCTCCTCTTCATTGAAAATTGGGCCAGGCACATAGTTGGCGTCTACTTTCACTTTGCTGTAATCGAGTCCGAAATCAAGTCCACCTCCGCCATAAGCAATGTCCTTGGATTTTGCCGAGGACGAACTTTTTGACCCAACTTTACGGTTGGATTTGAGGGTGGGAGCCATCTTCTGGCCTGGTGAGGCACTGACAGATGTTTTAGGCTGTAGAAGGAAAAACCAACAACGATATATATTTGACTATATAAATATGGAAAAACATAGATTTGAAAGCGTGAGGGCTGAATCTTTATTCTCATCGCATTAACTTACTGTCCACGTCAGTTTCATATTTCAAAGTTTGTATATTGTCACTTTTTTGTTCATTTCACGATTTGCATCTTGATTTGCTTTTTGATGATAATAATTCTGGAAATAATTTTTCTCTAAGCGTACATAGTTCCATTTCAAAATATGTTTACTTTCAGCTGCATGAATTTCCATAATATTCTATTCCAACTCTTATTCTGCTATGACCATTTTGAGGCCGTTTTAAAGGAAGATATGAACCAATTCTGAATAAGACGTTTCGCTTGATGATGAAATAACTACAGTACAAAATCGCTACTGGGTATATATTGATTGGAATAAAAGGTTATAGTTCAGTATTGAAAACATTATTTCAGAAACAAAGTACTTCCTCCTCCTCACTAAAAAATGAAAAAAAAATTCATATAAAATAAAAAAATCTCCCTTTAATACTCACAAGGATATCGGAACGTATAATATAACATCAAGTACACTGATAAACCTGAACTTACGAAAAAGTAGGTTAATGTTAGAAGACTTTAATCGAGAAACCAATAGTTGTATTTCAAGTGCCATTTACAAATGCGTTCAGCCAATATTTGAAAAAGAAATTGCTGTATTAAAATCTTCCATACTTGTCCAGTAAAAGCACCTAAAACAACTTCAATAATATTTAGTATAGCACAAAAGAATTTGAATTTACACTTTAAATAGATAATCTTTTCAGTTGATCATTTGTGATAATTGTTAAAATTCATGACTGTTGACCCGGATTAATTTGAATGTAGACATTAATAAACTTTCGTGTCCATTCTTATATTAAACTAGGTTATAAGTTATTCAATAGTCAAATTGAAATTATACCGTATATTTTAAACAATTGGATGAAGACATGTATTTTAGTGCTTATATTGAAGCTAAATGAAAATATTTTTTCTACCAAAGTGAGTGCACTCAGAAATATTCAGGTAAAGGTTATTGTTTGCAAGAAAATCAGTTAACATGTAAATGCTTTTGAGTTAAATGGTAGAAAGTTTATCATTCATTGCATAGATATTTAGACATGAAAGTAAGTAAGCTGTGCCCACTCTCGTAGACTCGTTGGCGCGTGCAGCCGTTCGTTGGAGTTTGAAATGAGACGAAGAGTTGGCTTTAACTTGTGGAACGCATAACATTGTATGTAGCCTGCTAGATTTTGGCTGATTCAATAACTTTAAGTAGGACGACAATATGCCCATTTGTCGTTTGTATACATTAAATAAAGACATATGTGCACATTAAATGATAAATTGAAAAATATTGCTTTTTTACTTTTTTAAATTATCATTTTCGGATTTTGAAGCAATATATTAGTTGATGAGTAACCATCAAATACTAATTCTGTTTACTAAAATACTAATAATGATGACAACTGTAAGGCAGTGTGTGCATGCGTAATGTTAGTATAGATAGTAAACCAGATTGTAGTTCAGACATGCGAGGAGTTAGGCTTCTGTAAATTTGTCTGTACGAGCACACGCGCAGCCTTTTGGTAAATAACAGAGACCATTTTTGTCGCACATTGAAGTTGAGACAGTCATTAATAAGCATTTCAGATATGCGTGCGCATGTGTGTTTTTTTCTAATGTAGTTTCCTCCAATTAAAATCCATAAGTTTTCTCATTTGAAGATGTAAAACTAAAGTTTTGACATTAGACAATTCTTTAAATGTCAACAAATAATACATTTTTTACAATTTAGTGATGAAAACGTGTAACCGAAATGAGTAATTTGGCTCAATTACTTGAGAAGTCATTACTTGTAGTTTGGAAAAAGACAAATTGTCCTTAATGAAACTTGCGATAAAATTTACCTATTATCCTTCTGGTATTCAAGTATATTTTAAATCCATTTCTTTACTTTCGCAATCCAACGTAGTAAACATATATGAAAGTCTCAGAAAAATCAAAGACTATCGGTTCATTTTTGGAATTTTGGAGTCAGTAACAACATTGCTAGACCAATTCCAACTCTCCCTTATCTAAATAATTAATATCAATTGTGTGCCATCAACACAAAGGCTAACATGCAAGCACCAGATATTTTGATTAAAGAGAAATTGAAAAATCATACTTGATGATACACAAAGGAATAGCATAAACAAAAATCAAGGCGGCAATTGGAGTAATTGTTTCAGAAAAAAAGTTGCCTTCTATTTATCATAAATAATAATCAACCAGCTAAATTCAAAAGTTCTGACAAAAAAGCAAAGAGAGGTATCATTAGATAAATATTTTGCATTAAAGTATATTTCAATTGTGTAAAAGACCAACCGAGTAAAATTATCGAGTGCAATAAATAACAATTGAAGTCTTTTTTTGTCAAACAAAATGATATATATCGACGATTGCGAGTATTATCACGTCAATACTTTTTCTCTGTTCGATATGACAATATTTTGGGATTTCTTATTGAAAAATTTGATTATTTGAAATTATTAACTTTCTATTCTTATAATAATAAAAATGCAAACTTTGGTTACCGTTCGTTATATATAAAAAAAAGCAAACTAACTAAACTTTCTTTAGTTTTCATCATTGTCAAATTACTGTTCATTTATTTTATGCATTTAAGAAATCCTTACCACAAGGTGATACATATCTGATATGGTAATTTATCATGGATAAAAATAAAATGTAAATATTTGCATATTCTAATGGGAATAGCAATGTATCTGAGGTAACTGCAAACTTCTGATCGAATCCAGTGGTCGGTGTTCGAGCAATGGTACGCAAAACCATAATTCTTAAATGTCGAATTTCAAGGCAGTCATTCTATCTTCATTTGGAGGTGCAGTAAACCCTCCCGTCTAAATTTATTTGAATGTGTTTAAGAATAAACGTAGGATAAACATAAACAGGAAAAACGAATTTCCTTTCATTGGCTTTGTACCAGACAACGCTATACTTATTATACATATATTGTAGGCAACGAGTGTGCTCACCATGCAAGCAATGTTTAACAAGCTAGTCTAACAGATTGTTACTACTTTGTGGTGAGTCTGATTCCTATATTTTTAGCCTTGTGTCAAACTAAGCTAAATTTAGTAAATACCAGTAGGAAAAAGTGTCTGCAGTCTGCTACTTTTGTGTATCTCGTGGTAGACATGATTTTATAGTTCTTCTAGGTGACCATTACTACTGTGTAGGGAGTCGAACCTTACTTGTGGTCCCAAATTAGATTAAATTTAGTAAATACCTATATGCACCTCTATCCACCCTGTTGTATATCAAGCTTGTTGTTCGTTTGGCCCCTTAGGAATCAAACGAGAAAAATTCTTATAAAACTTTAAAAATAGATGTTGTCTAAATAGTTTAGCATGTAACTTCTTTCGTTTTTTTACGATAATTTTCAAGTATATAAAGAGTTACGACATATTTAACATTTTAGCCTTCCGTTAAACGCAGTCAGCAGCGCATTCCAGTATTAGTGGCATTAAAGCGAGTCAAAATACCAGTCATATCTACAAAATAGAAATGAAATAAATGAGAAATGCTCAATATAGAGAGACATTTTAAAGTAGAGGTTAGTACAACACGAGAGAGAAATAGAGAGAGAGAGAGAGAGAGTGAGTAAAAACATTCACATTGTACCACGATACTGTTTCATCTTCATTTGCAAATTATAAAAATTACGAATAAAATTTAACACTAACCGGGCATCATTTTATGATGTCTACAAAAAGAAAGCAAACATACAAAAACGGGAATAGGAATAGAAAAAGCATTATGATTTAATCGACAAAGCAAATGTTTTCAGGTAGAAAATGGGAAGTAAAAACAAAATTACCTGTTTCGTGTATTAACTTTCGTAACTGGCATTCTTACGTTCTTGCGTATTACTCAGATTATCAGCATGCTGTTCAGTTGGGAAACAATTTATGGCAACTTATTGCATTGAAAAATAAAAAATAAATAACCTGAGCAAGTAACTGCAGAAATTTAAAAAAATTGATTATTTTCATATTAAATTTTTGTTCATTCAGTTTTTTTTTAACGAAACATTTTTACTATTATTATCTAAAGACGGAATGAAATCTATAATAAAGTAATAATCGTGTATTTATTAATTTTTTATGTTTTCTTTTCTTAGATTTGATCGTATAGCATTTTTATGCATTTGTGATGGGTTGAAGTGCTGTAGATAATAAGCAATAAAATCTTAATTGCAGTGACAATTTCACTAATGATTAAACGATTCCTGCCAATCACAATATTTTAGGGAAAAGGTTTAGTATTGGTCAGCCACAAAGGAATTTGCAGAAATGATTCCAGGACAATAAACAAATACAAAACATTCCATTTGAGCTTCTTTTCACTCATGATAAAGGTTTGATGACATATTCCAAAGCTACCATCTCCACACACACACACACACACACGTGTGTGTGTGTGTGTGTGTGTGTGTGTGTGTATGTCTGTCTGTCTGACTAATATTCAGTTATGCAGGCTTGTATTAGATTAAATTTGCCTAAAGTTCAACTTGGCTAAATTAATTTTGAATATTTAATTTCCTTGTTATGCTTTTATATCCCTTGTTTACAATCAATTATCAGGAAAGACAGGACAACATTCAGATAAATATTTGAAATGGAAATGCCAATAACGAGTTTTGTTCATAAGCAAATGCCATCTATGTTTTTGCATTATTCTCCCTGAATGAAGAATAGCCGTGATAACTAACAGTTTACATCTGGGAACAGCATAAGATATGTTATTTGAAAAAGGTAGAAATATGCGAACCATCTTTTCCTCAGAAGCATCATCATCTTTAAGACAAGGGTTTTGAAAGCAAATTCTCGTCTATCCAACCACAATTAAATTTAAAATCATATGTATTTCGTATCTCCATAAAGATCATCATCTTCTCAACATTTGCAAGAACACAGCAATTAAAAGCAATGGGAATATGAAGGGCGCTAAAATAAAATATAACCAATAAATTTTATTATATTATGCCAACAATGCAACAAACAAAATGTTAAACTGTTAGTTGTTCAACCAAGTCTAAAAATGCTTTATCACGAGGCAGATAGTTCATACCTTTGGGTCCTTTGGTTTGGGTGGTTCCTTTTTTAAATACTGACCCCTGTTAAAAACAATATTTCAAAACATTAAATATAGGGAATATCCTGGGTAGGAATAAAGAAGATATGGATAGAACAAAATTTGTATTTGAGCTTAAGGATACATATATGGAGTAATATGACAAAAGCGAATAGACATTTCTATTTTCAAACAAAACCTTATATCCAATGATTTTATTATTTTAGACATAGAAAACTTTTTTGAATACTTTATGGGTATTTTTACTTTTCGATTTAAAATGACTCAAACATGTTCAACATGAATCATAACGGACACTTACTTTGCCATGAGAGTGGCTTAAGCGTTTTTAATCTTTTATTGTAAAGTTAATACTATGAAAAATATCCTAAATAGGCAGTTTTCCTAATTGATATTTCCCTCATACCCAGAAACTTTGAACGACAAACTGCTCTTCACGCTATGACAGAAAATATTCCGTATTTGACTATGAACTATGAATGGTTCATACAAAATCATTTGCGGAATAATCTTCAGCCTTTTGTTTCTGCACTGTTTGAAAACTGATTAAACGTAGACACGTCAAGAAAATATTACGTTTGCAATTTTTGGTACAGTGTATGTCTACCATTTCAGTTGCCCACTGATTTTTGCAATAATTATTTACAGGTTTACCAAGTGGGTTACTTCTGCCTGTTCTGCCAAAATAAGCTATGTTATAAAGATACTATATTGCTGTTTTGAGCTGATTTCGATACCACATCTACTGCTTTTCGACAGGATATTCTAAAAATGCAAATTTTCCGTTTCATAGCACAAATTCATCAGTCTGATACCCCATTTGAACAGGACAAAACGGTTTCCTTCTTTTCATTGATGAATTATATGATTACACAGTTCACAATTGAAAATGGAATTTCCAATTTACTGCTACTTCATGTTGACTCCTTTCATCTTAGGAATGATACTAACAATACATTACTTTCGTAATCCTCATACAGTTTTAATGGTTTGCGAAGCTAGTTCCTTAAGCATTATTCTACAGTGTGGGTTCATATTATTGTATCATATTGCTTAATTGATAATTTGGTTTCTGTATTTTACAAGTAGACATTAATCTAATGCGATGTTTTCTTATATAACCCTCCAGTTGTTTTTCTCTTCATAACAATGAAACAATTGAAAAAATCTGCCGATTTAAACTTAGATTTATGTTTCAATCCATTGTTGACCACATATTTTTTTACCGTATTCAAATTTCTCTTACAAAAAGATGCAACAAAAACTGAAGAATCTTACCTTTTTATAAAAAGTAGTATCTGACCTCCAGCACTATTAAATAAATCCTGGGCCTTTTTGTGAGAAAGTTCTGCAGCTTCACAGTTGTTTACATTAAGTATAATATCTCCTCGCTGGAGGTATCCTTCAGCCGGACTGTTCGCAAATACCTATGACAAAAAAAAAAAAAAAAATTAATTCAAGCAAAAAAGAAACGGTAGTATTAGTCGGAGAATGTTGTATCTTTAGTCAAATATATTCAGTTGAGAGTAAAGGTATTTTATTTGAATTGAAAATTGAATTTCTCTGAAAATTTTTTAAAAAATTGTTTAAATTTTTCTTGCTCTTTAGGCACAAAAATCAATTTTGTTTAAGTCCTATACAGAAACCAATTAAACAAAACGAGAAAAAAAAGCAAATATTAAATTTAGCGAACTGTTTCATTTTATTCAAATGGTTCTGACGCAGATTTTGTAACCCAAAACTTTTTAATATTTTCAGCTGCTAAAACTCACCGTTCAACAAAATTAACCGTCTGGGAGATGCGAGGAAACAAAGATTGATGATGAAAATAATTTTTTTTTCGGTAGATGCTACTTACATTCACTAAGCATTAATGTTCTTGGGAAAGACATGACTCCTCTTCTCCTTATCTATCTCCCATTGCCAGATATCTTGACGAAAATGTCTTGTCTCTCGCATGCCACGATGGCTGATCAAGAGAGTGGGTGAGTTAGCATGTGGGCAAACCACTTTGCTATATTTACGGCTTAGGTACTAACAAATATAAAAAAATGTTATACTTATCCTCAATTTTAACGGGAGAACTATAAGTATGTATACAAGCCGTAAAATGATTTAAAGTCATTCCGCTTAATCTTTTTCATTATTATTGTTCTTATTTAACTTAAAATGGATGAGTCAAAAATCAACGAAGAAAATAATACGGAATAATTTAATGGAGCTTATTTACAAAACTTAATATACAAAGAGAAATAGAGATTTTCAATAAGTCAATCAACAGCCACTGGTGAAAAATACACGATGAGGCAAATAAAATCGCTATAATAAAAGTCTTGTTTTAAACTAGACTTAAAATGCACCTCAGGAAGTGTAATGGTTGATCATTACTAGTCTCATTTAGTGTCACATACAAAATTCAACATTATATAGACCAACAAGGGTTAATATCGTAAAATCAATCAACATAAACTAACAATCTGGAATTGAAATTATTAGATTGATTTGAAATTTATTTTCAATTCATTTGATTGAAAGTATAAAAAATTATTTGTAATATTTATTATTTTAGGAATATATGGATTTAGTAATATTTTATTTTACCGGGAAAAACTTTAAAAGGGTCAAATTAAAAAGCTCTTTATTAACAAGTAAATAAAAGTCACATTATTTTTCAATAACTTATGTAAAATAGTCTACAAACAGTAACCTTTGCATTGACTAAGATCGTTACCAATATTTTTCCCGACAAACATTGAGTTAATTTTGTTCTGGCTGTTGCTGTTATTGCATGTATTGTAGTTGTGGTACCTTTTTTGTCAGGGGGAGGGAATAGGGAATGTGTTATCACTAAAGTTAGGTTACAAATAAACCAGCTGGCCCACCAGCTCATTTGCTGCCCTCTTCTATCTGACTGAGCTAGTTACTGGTTTGATGCCAGGTAGAATGTTATATCGCTTTTTGCGTAGGCTCCTCAGGACTTATTGGGACAAGGAATGCAGAACTCTGGAAAGTGAGGAGGTAACATCTTTGGCTGTTGAAAGAAATTTGTTGTAAGCTCAAGTATCAACCGTATGCACACACGCATCTAGTTTGTGGTAACCTTTGTGGATGCGGTTCTGTTTAAAGAGGCAACAATAGAAAAAGACGTTGCAAGAAACCTTGTTTGTTGTCAATGTAGTGGCGGGGGAATGAAGTTGAACTTTTGAGGAGGAGGAGGAACACGAGGAAAAGAAATAGAAATATACGATGAACCCAGCTAACAATAAAATAATATCCAAGTAACATAGCAGCAGGTAGGAAAGGGCATGCAAAAGAGAAACGTTAAATATGTTGTGTTATGACCACGAATGATTAATAAGAAAAGCAGGTTTTTAACTAATTGGGCACTGACCTCCCCCAAATTTCACACATAATAAACTGCAATATTTGTAACCGTATATATATATATATATATTTCTTATATATCCAAAAGTAATATGATTTGTACATGGGAAAAAGAAAGAAAATAAAAATCACCCAATTTCTATACATGTTGACACTAATTTTCATATAAATTAGTCATATTTATAGAAATTAACTCAGCGAAATGTTCGAAATTTTATATCGTAGCATATTCGAAACTATGCCTCAATAATAAGCGTTAATTTCAAATCTAATCAGGAACTAACAATCGCATTAAATCACTCGATTCGTATACATTCGATGGCGTTAGAAGAATATATGCCCGACATCGCATTATGACGACCATGTCAAAAAATTTGTACATGTCTAAAAATATCTTTTTTCTCAAATTCTAGTTAACATTCCTTTTCCGCGTTCTCTTTATGAAATAGTTAATCAATAAAAACAACCCAGTCTCTAACAACAAAATTTAAACTAGCAATCGCTTTAAGCTTGAAAAGTGCATGGTTTTAAAAGAATACATATTTGTTGCTGCAATGTGGCGATCATTGCACTTACAGCGGTTAAAACAGCAACAGGTAATTTAGAAGATACTTTAACAAGTGTTTTAATATGCTAATAAATCTATTCGCCAGATTATATCCTATTCCTATACATTCATGTGTCTTTTGAGTCTGTAAGAGTCAAACAAATAACATGAGTATTAAATTTTTATTGCATCATTAAATGAACTCGTAACGAATATATCAAATTTTGTAAATTCAGAATTATGAATTGAAGTTTATTTTGGAATGTAATTTATTTACTTTTCTTTAAATATTTTTTCAATATAATGGAACGTATACAAACAGAAAACAGAAAACTTTACAAACAGAAAAAATCATTCTCACTCTTTCTCTCTCTCTCTCTCTCTTTTTCATCAAAAGCCAAGATAAAAATTTCTCAGTTTGTTTCAGGCAAAATATCTTAAACGGTGCAATTTTTATTTTGTGACTGTTACCTGAACGAAATAACATTTTAAATGAAGTATATAGAATTTATTTTAATTCTACAAGTGAAAAAAGACAAACAATTAGCATGTATTCTAAGATTCAGAAATGTTTCTGTTATAAAGTTTCAACCGGTACGATCTCGGTTTTTTCTCAAACATATGTCACATACAGTAATCTTATCTTCAATAATTTTACCGATCAAAGAAAAATGACACATTTTGAATAACTGAATAATTGACATGCTTACTCCTAATTAACGAGGGTTTTAAATAAACATTATGTAGTTACTTGTTATATATGCTTTAAACATATTGATAGCAAAAAACGGAGTCTTTTCTATAAAATAAGCCCTGTAACGTGGAAAATATTTGCTCAACTCATAGTTAATACTATAGTTTTTACTAAAGTAACCTCCTGACCTAGGGACTTATGTTAAGATATTTCTTATTCTGACCGAGCGAGCAAGCGCTGGACCTTACCTTTGGCTGTTATTGAGATTAAGGAATTATAGAAATGAACCAATGAATTCATTCGAGGAAAATGGACTACTCGAATTTAGAAATAAGGATTTGGAATGTTGGACGAAAGTTATGAAATAAATATCATTAAAAAATACAATGTAAGACGCAAGAAGGAAAATTAATTTAAAAATTTTGAAAAAATCTGGCATACGAAAGGTTTATTCATTTGTTTCATTGAATATATCAAACAAATTATTTCTTTCACATTACCTCTTAATGAAGTTCAAGTAATTTTGATATTATACATTTTGGCCGTTAGTATTTTTGTAATGGTAATCAACATCGACAAAGACGGGCATGAACGGAGTAGGATAGATAGGTACAAGATTGTTGTACCTGTGAGGAGAGCAAAATATTTTTAAATAATTGTATCCGACAAATAAAGTCTCTTCATGTCATGTTGAAAGAACTATATATTTATAGACTCAATGAAAAAACAAAAAAACAAAAACACAAGCTCGGGTTTAGAATGACACACAAACATTATCTATCTATCTATATCTATATATATATATATATATATATATATATATATATATATAGTTATATATATAGTTATATATATAGTTATATATATATATATATAGTTATATATATAGTTATATATATAGTTATATATATAGTTATATAGTTATATATATAGTTATATATATATATATATATATATATAGTTATATATATATATATATATAGTTATATATATAGTTATATATATATATATATAGTTATATATATATAGTTATATATATATATTTATTTATATATATATATATTTCTATATATATATATATTTCTATATACATTTATTTATATATATATATATATATATATATATATATTATAATATATATAATATACATATATATACATACACACACTCATTTGCATACATGCATGCATATGCGTGTTATCTATCGCCTCTTTGTGAGTAATAGCATCATTAGATAGTTCAGTATATAGTAGGTATGTATTCACATGTAGAGTGAAAGTTTCTATGAAAACACTGCTTGCTACTTAGTTGTTTTACCCTTTTCTTTGTTAACGATAAAGAAATAATACCATTGCTGTGACGTCGAGGATAAAAATACCTACCAAATGAGCCACTTTGATGACAGAAATAGAGATATTTCAATGCCAAAGGACAATCTATGCCTATAGAACACCATGTGTCAATAAATGGATGCTAGTCGTCTGGAAAATTGCTTAGTCATAATTGATAAAAAAACACCACTGTTGAAATCAAATAATAGATAATTCTGATTTGGAGATAAATGGGTTTGTGTTTTTCATTAAAATATTTATGTATTTCCCTCTGGTGTCAGAAGTTGGCGTTTTAAGATGGAGATCTTTAGTCAATCATGCCCTTTTCACTTGTAAGAAAGACATAATTCAATCTTCCTTGTTCCAATTTTTCTTCATTTGACCTTGGGCCGCGCCCACCTTAATAAATGTCGAGATCAGTAGTTTTAATCTATGGTAGTTCAAAAGAAAGTTAAAATAGATGAATCTCTTAGAAGTTATGTCATTTATTTTAAGAAGACTACATAAATATTGGAAGTATATGTCTACGGTTTTTACTTTTATTCAGATTTTTAACAAAAAGTTAAGTAAATAAAAGTTAATAAATCTGAATGCACTATTTTCTGCAATTTTTGTAATCATGTTCACCTTGTTGAATGAATTTTGGAATTTTCAAAAAAAATGATACGAGAAAACCATTTTTGTTCTGTTAGGCAAGAGTTAAATTAAGAAACTGACGCCATTGTACCAACTTATTTATATCTCTGACACCTGATCTTAAAGACTGTTGGCCATGAGTTATTTTTGAAAGGAAATGTCAAGAAATATTTTATGAGTACATCAACAAGGAAATTTGTACATATAACAAAAATATAAAATAAATATCCAAAAAGAAAAGGAAAACAAAATGATCCCTTGCTCTTATATGAGTGTGTGTTTGGTGGGGGCATACCTAGATACCTACATGACATACATAACCGCATTATAAAACAGATTACGACAGATATCCTTAGCAAGGTCTGAGAACACATGATTAGGAGACGTCATGGCGCTCATTTTAAATATAGAATTGTACGTCCTTGAGTATTTATATAAAAGAAAAGAAAATTAAACGAACTTATATTATGTTGTAATTATTTTTATTTAAACTAGAAATTTCGCATGTAATGGAAGCAACGTTTGAATTATCCGCCTGTAATCTTTTGATTTAATAGAAATATAAAATAATTGTTAGACTGCTCATGCTTATTAAATTCTAAATTTTGGTAGGAAGCACATTCACGGGTAGCATTTGAAATAAGTATGTGTGCGTGTGTGTGCCCGCGCGTGTGTATGTATATCAAAATGCAGTTTTGAAACTATTCTTAAAATAAGATTGATAATTAATATAGATTTTCTTATTTTTCTAGGTGTAATTCTGATTTACTTATGCGTATGTAAATCTGTATTCAATAAAAATGTTATTCTCTTATTCTCCATTTATATATATATATATATATATATATATATATATATATATATATATATATATATATATATATACTGAATTCCCCCGTTGTTTTCTACATATGAGGGTACAACATCTCAGTTCTTAGAACCGAACAGACATATGATGAGATTATAGTGGTGGAAGCTTTTTTCAGAACCAATCACATTTTTCGGAGGAACCAGATACAGAGAACTGGTGCACATAGTTTGCCACAAGGTCTCCAAACGACTTGGATTCAGGTTTGGCTTTCTAGACTAGTTGTCAAACAGGGCTATAGGGCCCCAAGGAAGAGAATGTAACCAACTCGAATGAAATTAGAACTCGGCTGTCCGATTTCTCAATCCGAGCCGCTATCCCATCAATATATAGGGTGATTGAAAAGTAATTCCCTATTTTATGTATGATGGACTCCTCCGTCTAACTATAATTTTTACAAGACGGGTGAGTCCATCATACATAAAATAGGGAGTTACTTTTCAATCACCTTGTGTGTGTGTGTGTGTATGTATATATATATATATATATATATATATATATATATATATACACATACATATATATATATATATATATGTATATATATATATATATATATATATATATATATATATATATATATATATATATATAACTCAATGACACGCACGTGTATGTGATCATGTCAGAATGTCTTAGTGCTAAAAGAAATGAAAGACCTGCAAAAACAATGTTATTTACTGTTTCAATGTTATTTACTGTTTGCACGGTAAACAGAAAGTCACGTATCTCTTAACAAGAACATTCAAATTGAACAAAAGTATCTCTGTATGTTGAACCAAAAAAGACTGCAATACCTTCATTGATCATATAAACAAGAAGGAAAATTGACAGAAATTCGTAAGATGCAAGATATAAAAAGCATTAATACAAAAGGAGTTGTGCGTGTATATGTATACTTCAAGGTATAATGCATGTATGAGTGAGTGTATATTTATGACATTATTATTATAAAACATTTTCGCTCTAATGACTAATAAAAACGATCAGTTTTGAAATTTGAATATGACTAACTGAAAGAAAAACGTTAAAATGAATGAATTAATTTAGAATGAATTAAATCGAATTAAGAATAAAGAATGAGTTTTACATCAATAGTTTGAAAAGTTTTGAGATAACATTACCCAAACCCAAGAATATTCGGGTTAAGAAAGCAAAAGTAGAAAGGCAGCCGGTTTCAAAAGTGACTTAGACTTTTTCAAATCATTAAAGCGGGGTAACAACAACACCACCACCACCGACGGTGTTAGCAAGGACCAAGTTAGAGCTAACCAATACTTACCCTTGCCTCATAAAGCTGGTGCCCTCAACGAATGATCAGGTGACTTGGGCATGTTGATTGGTTGGCGCCGTTCGTAACTATTCGTTAAATCTATGCGTGTATTTATGTTTGTCCACGTGTAGGTGTGTGTGTGTGTGTGTGTGTTCGAGTACGGGTAAGAGAGGTGCGTTATTTCGCGAGAATCACGTCAGCAGTTGCAAAGTAAACGAAACAGCAAGTAGGCGAGTAGTAGTCGAAACAGACAAGAAGAATTTGTAAACGTTGGCAGATGCGATAGGAGAGGTGCAACTAAAAATTATTTGGTACAGGTATGGTAACTGCGGTGCCGGGGAAATAGTTCTGAAAGTTACTGCAGTGTTTGTTGTTTTCTTTTCTTTTTTTTTCTTTTCTTTTAGGAGCAGGAGGAGTTTCCCGCAGTGGCGGCAGTTAACGAAAAGATGGTGTGCTTCTCCATCTTACACTATTCTGCCATTTGCCAATTAGATGCTGCAATATATCTATTTGCTGACATTAAAACTAGAAAATCTGTAGAAATAGCAAAAAGAGAACAGGAGGTGAGCAGCCGGTAATCAACCGGGTCTAAGCAATACAGACAGCCATAAACACCCATGTACACGCATTTTCTCTCTCTTTCATACACACACAAGCCCAACAGAAAGAGAGGAGCACAAGGTGTTCACACATACAAAAGATACACGTCGAGGTATTTTTTACCGGTTAATAATTGGCAAATTTGTGTCCTCTATCGAGATAAAGTATCGTTTATACATGAGCATCAAGAATATAAATTACGAAAGAATCCGGTTCGAAACAACGAAATAGATATAAGAAAAAGATCACTGATTAAATAAATAACAAAGAATAATATTAATTTTGAAAAGAATTAAAAGGAAGAACCCACGCCTAGTTAATTTAAATTATATGTTTTAAATGTCGGTTCATTGTGAGTTGAGTGTGTGTACATATTTAAGAAGATAGCAAACGATAGAGGAAAAGACAGAAAGAGAAATAATGGCGGCAACGGCCATGTCCGAAGAGGGAGCAGCGAGTTTGTCGCCAGGGGCTGAGACATTTTCATGACTGATTGTGGTTAATATCAACAAACTGGCTTTCTCTCTAGTATTTGATGCGTATCAAATAAAGTGTACGTGTCTTGTATAGTCGTAAGTTTTTCCGTATATAGGTGCACGATTGTGTACTTGTAGTGTTCGTAAATTTCGAATGGGCTGAAGTAGATATACGCCTATGAACAAGTTTAGTGCACGTGTGTTCTTTTGCATATGCCTAGGTGGTTGTCTGCAAATTGTTGCTTTTGTATGTCAGGTTACCTGACTTGTGACTCTGGTGCGGTGTGTAGTGAATTGTGCTTTGTTGGGCTGTGCGTGTGCAGTGGTTGCAATGGTGTAGATATTAAACGAGCGCCGGGCTAAAAGCTTCCCGGGAGACCTGCACAAGCGGTTCTCATGAGTCGGGAGTCGGGAGTAGACGTCTGTGTTGCTAGTGTACTGGAATGCTTGTAGGCCGCGCTCGTTAATATTTACGCACGCACGCGCAAATATACACACGCGCGCGCATTTGTATAGTAACACATTTCTCTAGTTGTGTTATATATACACACAAACACACTTATTTTAAATGTTTATCTATACACAGTACACAAGTTCAGAGGAAACAAATTTTACATATGTATTAAAATAGCTCTGAAAACGAAAGTTGCAACTCTTTCGACATAAACTTTAGATTTCTTTAAATAATGTTTTAAATATGAAATCAGATGTTGGAAATGGAATCATTTACAAAACCTATTTGAGAATGAATAACGTTAAGTATGTCTGAATTTCTTAGATGAAGCATTATCGTTATTCTCAGGTTTTGACTATCTTTTATTTAATCTTATTCTTACTGCTTTTTTTAATGCTACATTCAAGTCGTTTTTAAATCCTACGACTGTTAAGCAGCATGGATTGGAAATACAGAATTCTCGTTGGAACCTTATTCTTAATTTCTGATCCAGCTTAATTAGTCATAAGCTGTAAATACGGATTGGGAGTTGCGATAAAAGACAACAGAAATAAAAAAAAAAAGAGAAAAAGTAGTAAAAAATTGCTAATAGTTTATCAAGTATCTAGCACGTATATAGAGTAATATCTGAGAGACATCTATACATATATTTCTGTTTGTGTATAAATGAGAGCGTTAGTGTAATTGTACAAACATATTGCTGCAGAAACGGCAGTAATACCTTTTACGAAATCTTCATCTAAGAACAACGACTATCAACCACTAAATGAATGAATATTTCAGGTGGCTCAAGATTAACCTTGTGTTACAAAAGATTCGAATAACCTTAACCTGCATAATTGGCAACATATTTTTTATTGATTACTAACAGTCATCTATGATTCTTTTCAACTTATCACTCAAATTACAAGTCACAAATCGGGGGCGCAATCTGGGAAGATGCGATTCTGTTATTTGTTTCCTCTGTTTACCAAGTAGAAATAACACCCCGAGTAAAAATTATATTGTTTTAATGTTCATCTTTTCTTATTAAATGTCATCTGATTGTTATAATAGAACTTCTCAGTTGCACATACATTGAAAATTTAATATTTTTTATACATCTTTCATACTTTGAATTTCTCCGCTGTCTCCCATATTTACATGAAGAGGCATGTAAATTGGACAGAGATTGCATGTACATGAATCTTGTATCCCCACATCGTGAACGAAAATGAACAAAGTTGCATGATATCGTGAGATATTTTTGGTGTACCATAAGTGGCAGCGATACTTCCATAAAATTTGCCTCTCTCTCGTAGATACTTCCACTAATTCTTGAATAATTCGCGAAACCTAATGTTTAAAATTAATTTTTAAAATTTAAAAACTTTCTTAAAACTTTCATTTTCGTTTTAATTGAAAGCTAAAGGATTAAATTTACTATTTCCAGTAACCAAAAATACTCTGTAATGTATTTCAAACAGAAATTATATTTATTGGAGTCCGATTCACTTTTTTGGCTAAAAATAGCTGATTAGCACCCTTTTTAGTCATGTACTATCGCAATGTAATTTTCTTTATTAAAAACGTCTTCCAAAAATAAAATATATTTTTCTGAAACTTTATTTGAGGAATATTAACCGATTTAAAGTATAATTAATCTGATTTGAAACAAATATTATTTATTTTAAGTTGAAAATAACAGAAATAGATTTTTAAAACAAACAGTAGCGGTGATTAAGTACTTGTTAACGCTCGTAAATCACTTAACAAGTGCTTCTGAAGGTATTGACAGTTTTATTGCTGTTCTACGGAAACTATATCTGCTAAAACATAATTTAAGAAAATGATGGGTGAACGCTGTTTTTCTATAATTTTCAAGTACTCAGTAATCTTAAAAATGTTGGAAATATTCTCCGTAATCTAATTTTAGGAATATTAACTTTAAATTTACAATAGTCATCAATCTTATTTTCTGATAATGTTGTATATGGTCACCCATACTTTCAAAATGGGTACCTTCATCCCTTTATAAAAATTTCTTAATTATTTAAAAAAATCTTGGTGCGTGATGATTTATATTAAGCTTTTCAATTTTAGCTTGGTAAATATAGTCTTCACTTAATAACCTAACGAAGTGAAAGTTTTGAAAAACTTTTAAAAGATTTTAAAAACTTTATAAATTATTATTATTAAAAAAATGAAAACAGTTCTTGTAAAAATTCATTATTCATCGAAAAAATTGTTCTTTTCAGACTATAATGTCCTTAATATATCTTATTTATAAAAGCAATTAAAAGCTTATCTAATTAAACAATGTAATAGTTTTATTGCAGTTTTTATTTTACGATTCGAAGCAGATTTTCGGGAACTGAATAATTATTTGAAAAAAAATAGATGATTTACATTCTCCAAGAATCCTGTGTTTAACTAATAAAACAAATTTGGCGGATGGAATATAATTTTTAGAAATTTTATGAAATTAAGTAATTGAGGGAAGTGGGATAACAGAGATAAAAATATTTTTACCATGATTTTTAAAAATAATAATTTAAAAAATAAATTCATTCATTTGTGAGTAATTCCTGAAAGTTTAATTAAATTCTGTTAATTATTTGATTTTTGCAAGAATTTCCAAATCAATGTGTTATTTTACCGGAAAAAAGGTGCTAAAATTTCCTTTGTTTTTATTAAGTTTTCATCATGCTATGCTGTTTTTAGCGAAAAAGTGGTGGTACCTCCAAGTCACGATCAGAGGAAGATTTTCTAAGTGTTATTACTACTGTTTTTTGCAGCAATAGTTTATATGAAATCCAAGATTCGTTTTTTCCATTCTCTCTTCATGTGTTTGTGTGTTATAGCATGCTTGTGATACAAAGCTGAAAATACAAAGTAAGATAGATAAACAGATAAATAAAGCATTGAGACATAAATTCCCTTACAGATAATATAAACATATCATGCCAGGAGCAGTCGGTGAGTAATTTTCACACAAAGCCAATAAACCTCCTGTTATTTTCTGTTTGATTACATTCAGCCAACTTTTGAATATTTCACTTATAAAATCATTTAATATTTTATTATTAAAGACACGCATGTATTCACAGGTAGAACACCCAATTTTCATTCAACAGGTTTTTTTCTTTAATCCTTCGGAAATATCGAAATTTCGTGTTCTATGCACCAATTGTAATCTTTGCCAATGGTATCTTTATCAAGTATTAAGTTACCATCTAACCATTAATGTATAGCGTTATTTTCATTGTCTTTTCTTTCATCTATAAAGAGGTTCTTAACAGGGCAAATTTAGAGAAAGATTTTGCGGCTGTTACTATTATTTCATCGCTGACGTTGATACGAATTTGACCTTTATAAAAGAATTTATTCAACCAATCTCCTCATCACGCATTTCTAAACGCTTGGATTTCATTTGTGTCATCAACTCAGAGTAAGTTCTATTTTTTTGTAATTGGCACTTTCGATAGTGATCATTTGGAAATGCAAAAATTATTTATAGCTTCGACCGAAAATCTCAAGTAGTTTTCTATAGACAGGATCATTAAACGCCCTTTGGTAAAATTGTAAGGTTATTTTTTTTCGCTGCTTGATATTACCTTTTTCAGTAACTAATGTTATCATTGTATCAGAAATGTTCCAATATCGATATTTACTATAATTACTGTATAAAGCCACAAGCAGGAGACTCCCGGTGAGGCTCCACAGTAGTAATGGGCTGCTAGACTGACTTGCTAACCATTACTCCACAGTGGAGTGCCCATAAGTATTTCTGTTAATTCTATTTTCCAAATGAAAAAAAGACTTGTTTTAAAAATCTTGACTTTTCTCTAAGCATTAGCTGATCCGATCTATTGTACAGTGATGCTGAGGAAGTACAAAATCATTTCAACCTGATCAAAGATTCACCCCCACCCACCCCAGAATGCATCTCTTGACTGCTTTAATGGCAGAGGCAAAGACCAATAAGCTCAGCTATTTTGAGGCAGCTATTCACATGACCGTGAATCTCGTTTTAAATTTTTGGCTGCACTAAATAAATACTCTGCCCATACAAGACAAGAAAAAATATGCATAGTTTGATATTTAGTTTGTATACTTACTAAATTAATATGAATCTAGTACATGATTATTTCAATTTGTTTACTATTAATGTTTTATTTCGTAATGCTGAGCACTTTATTTACTTAATAAACTGGTTGGCAGTTGTTTAGGCGAAAACAATCTTTGTGTGTGTGTGTATATATATATAATTTATTTCACCCCAAACATGGTGATAATGCCACTAAGACGCAAGGGGTTATTGGGCGTGAAAGAGAATGAGAAGACTTTAGTGAGGAGAAAGGACAATAAAAGAATAGGATTTGAGAAGACAGAAGATGGCGATTGGAATTGCAGTTAAATTTTTGAAGATTGTAGGTAGGAGAGAAGCAAAAAACAGGCGAGAAGTGCGAGAGAAAAATTATTAGAATAGAACTGAGATGAAAACTAGTTGCCAATCTAGTGGTATGCTTAAATTCATGCAGTCGAGGTACCAAGAACAATTGCCATGAAAATATTTACAGAGGGAAGCTACGTCACGGCGATCGAAGGTGACTAAAGTCGAGATGCCAGGTCAGGATTTTATTTGGATTTTGTCGAGAATCTCTAGATATATTGCAGGAGCAATATACCAGGTATGGTAGAAATATTCAATGCACGGACGAATGGTAGATTTATAATTGTGTAAGATGGATTCTGACGAAAAAAGTGAACCAAATTTCATAGCAGTAGAACTAGCAATTGATTCAAAATAATCGCTTAATGTCTGTGGAAAAAACGATCCCAAAGGTACAATGAGCAGTTCACCTCGAGGTTAGCATCAGAGATGCCGATAAAAAGCAGAAAAGGTTCTCTATGGTCATTAAATGATAGCAGTCTTGATTTGGTGACGTTAACATTTACAAGCTATTTCTTGCCCCAGTTAACCACTGATTGGAGGTCATTCTTTGTTAGACCTATTAGACTTACTACTAAGACAGGAATAAATAGTTGTGTCACCAGCATAGATGACATCAGGAAGGTCATTGATGACGATAAGAAACAACTTAAGTCCAAGGATAGAACCCCGCATTAATGTGAAATTAGAAGCGTGTCCGTTCAACTCGGCCTTCATTACAGGATTTGTTAATAACGATTGGATTAATCCAAATATTCGTCCAGAGGCACCTTGAGTTTGTGGAGAAAGCCAGCATGCCAAACCCTGTCGAACGCCTTCGAAATATCTAAAGCCACAGCTCGAGACTCTGAGATAAATTCAGTAATAACCGTTAACACATCGACGATATACCTAGAGAAACGAAAGCCATACTGACATCTCATTTTAACAGATATGTTTACTAAAACTGCACAAAAATATCTTGAAATACTAAAGAGTAAATTTATTCAATAAAATCGCCATTGGCTTCAACCACGGTATCTACACGACTTCGGAATCTCCTACAACTCTTCTTGGCGGTCTCCTTGTTTAAGTTGGTAAATGCTGCCATAATTCTTGCTTTTAGTTCATCTTTGGTGTTACAAGGAATTTTGTTGATCTCTCGCTTAACTGCGCCACACATATAATAATCAAGAGGTTTGCAGTCTTGGGAGTTAGGTGGTCAGATGTAAGGGGTGATGTGGTCGCAGAAATTGTCCGACTGCCATGACTGGGTTCTCTTGCTTGTGTGGAATGATGCAGAGTCCTATTTCAAGACATAGGTACTTCCAACAGTCACCCTCTCAACCAAATCCAGCACTACCTCCGCAAGGCACTTGATGTAGACCTCCGTGTTGTGTCTGATGCCCTCACTAACAAATTCGGGAGTTCTTTTCTTATCAGAATGGTCAGAGTGAGTTTTCCGAGCTGCCATGTCTTCGTAATCGCCATTAGACATCCAACTCTTTCCGAATCCACTGCACTGTCCTTGGATTGACACACAAACACTGAAATGTTCGTATTGGAGCTTCGGCGCGAATGTCAAGCAATACAGCATGCCGTTTCCAAATTTCTGGCGGAGTGAATTGCGTCATAGTACTTTTTTTCTCGCAAATGGTGCCCAACCGACCTTACTATACTCTGCAGTTGACAAAATCAATAACAAACAACGCAGATGCTCGAAATTAAAAATATAATATGGTGACAATTTACTCATCGCGCCTCTGTGTGTGTGTGTGTGTATATATATATATATATATATATATATATATATATATATATATATATATATATATATATATGTCTGTATGTGTCTGTGTAACTTGACTTTGAACAGCAAATAAAACTATAATTGAGAATCTGAATCGATTATGTTTTATATAAATTGTGCTTTTATTTATTTGATTCTTTGATGGTGAGATTAGTGGACTGTTTTTTGAGATGTTTCTGAGGTGTGGTATTTTAAAGACATATTTGTGTCGTATTAAACAGACAACTGGTAGAAGCAGGCTATAATCAAATAATGAATGTTTTTTCATTATAAACAGATCTTCGCTGGAATGTTTTGATGAATTTAATAAAACTGAGATAAAAGATGTTAACAGACATACTAATCATTACGTCATATAGTCATGACATACACTTTTGTAGTGGTTGTCGCTATTCGAATTTAGGTAAACAATTTCGTCACAGGTCCTCTTATGATAGATTCCTGAGGTACTTTCAACACAAACTGTACATTCATATAAATTATGTCATATGTTATACATATATATATATATATATATATATATATATATAGATATATACATTTTTAATGACGGTGAACAACTTTCTACTGGATTAATATCTGAAATGGTCGAAGGCTATTCAATTAATTTGCCGACTCTGAAATCATTTTGGCAACGCGGGCAATATTATGTTTTGTAGAATGTAAAAGAGTATTGTTTTGCATGAATATATACTTCAACTTAAAGTTTTTGGTTGTAAATTTTATCACTTAAAATTGTCTTCTCAATAATTTAAAATAGCCCTCTGCATTTATTACGACACTTTTATCAACTTTGAAGAGTTTTATAATTCAGTGTACCTGCAATACTAACCCAAAAAATTACACCACATTCTACATGTTGTCTTCTAAGTTGTGTTGGTTGACTATTTCCATGAAGGACCAGGCCTCTAGCTCAGCCATCAGGCCTCTAATTTTGTTCTATATTTATTAAAAATGATGTTGAGAAATTAGTTTCCATGTATTTTTGTTCACCTAAATTACATTTTTCTTTTGTTGATGTTTACTTAAAGGTGATTAGCTGACTTCTTTCATGTATTCCTTTCCTTCTATTTACATTTGCAACTCCAGATTCATTGCTTATTACCCTTTTAATTTTCTCGAATCTCTTTTGTGATATTCTTTAAGCCTATTTTTCTTTTTTTTCTTTTTATTATAAACTGTGATTAGTTTTACTTTCATCTTAATGTGTTTTTGTCGTAATGGTCAGATCATTATATTTGAGCAGTGTGAATCAGAATTAAAGAAGCAGTCGTCGACGAAACTTGAATTTGCACCCCATATCCAGGAACCCCGTCTGACATAAACGTCGTCTACACATATTTACAACGATAAAGCTAAAATAAAGATCAGTTAAAAATTGTATTTAATAATAATGTATTGTATTTAATAAATTCAGACAGTACTGAACACTACTACTAGATAGTAAGCAAAAAATATGGTGTGAATAATAGGATGGAAGGTGGGGTCGCGATATGACTTGATATATCACCCCCCCCCCAATTCTTTAAGCTTTCGTGTCCAAACGATATAGTGGATGTCTATATCGGAAAGTATCCTTTTCATTGGAGACTATACTTTATTTGCGATTCATGCCGTTTACTTTAACGGCCGCAAAATGTTAAATAGAATTAAAAACGCGAAAATCTAGTTAAAATTCATAATGAAAATGAGTTTTATACGAACCTAGTCGAAAATATTAAAGCTATCACATCTCGACGATTGAGGATTCACACCATTACCAAAGAAATGGTAAAAACACTAAAACTATGTTTTAATCATGAAAACTCACTTTTAATGAATCTTTCAGCTTTGTTCTGTTCTTTGAGAAAATCTGAAGTAGACATATGTTATCTGGGAAAATAGATTGTCTGAGAGTAGTATATTCGCTCGATTCTTTAAAATAATGGGCGAGTCGTGGTAAATAACTTTCTGGGCTGGGAAAAACAGAAGTTGCTACTAAAGAGAAAATATGCAGACATTCAGATTTGGAATAACAGTTTAAAGCATAATTATTTCTTATTCTCTACATTCTGACTAAGAAACAAAGATAGCAACCTCACATTAAAGAAATAAAGGAAATTAATTAAGATTATTAGTATAATATAATTACTCGCTGATTTTGTGACCCATTATCACCGGTACATTTAAAATCTATTCGGAATCAAGTATATTTTAACGTTGTAACTCTTGTGCTGGTTTTGTCTTGTAAAAGATGATAAAAATAGAAAGTTTTAATATGTGTTTGAACCGGTTTTATTTTCATGCAAATCAACCAATATGTACAATAGAATACCTATTAACGCTAATCTACAGGTAAATGTTTGAAATAATTTATTAATTTAAACCGGTATGAATTATCCTTATACTTGGAGCTACGCATATCCCACTTTATATTCAGTATATTTATATCTACTGTTTTGCATTACAGTTTCTAGTTGGATTTTTATATTGGGGCGCAGTCTGGTTTGGAGGGAAATCTGAGCTGATTCTTGTTGACAAGCGGTTGAATGGTCCAAAATACTGTCAAATATTAGAGAAAGGACTACTCCCACTATTTGAAACCAATCAGATTGACAAGAATGTCTACCTTTTTCAAGAAATGGAGCGCCATGTCATACTAGCAAAATAATGGAAGGAATCGCAAGGAATCAAGTCACTACCATGGGTAGCCCAAAATCCTGACATGAATCCAATAGAGCACGGTTGGGAGCACCTTGACCGAAGACTTCGAGAGCGTACAACCAAAATCACGTCAGTAGTAACCCTTAAAGAAACATTGCGAAAAGGAGTGGCAAAATATGGGTCAGACGATTGTTGATAATTTGATCAAATCCATGAAAAATCGAATACAAGTACTGAAACTAGAAAATGGAGGACCTACTCCATACTAGTTCAAAATATTGTTGAATAGGGATTACGTAATTAAAATTTGAAATTGGATGTAGTTTATTTCTGCTGGCTAAAAACTTTTATTAGGCCACTGTAATATGGATAGGAGTACTATAAAGTAAAAATAAAAGTTAATTTCTTTTTTATTTTATAAAAACCGAAAGAACTTTTCATGTTCGCCAATACAAGAATAGATTTTTGCGCTCATGCAAATTGTGTGTATATTTATATTTTCTATCACCAAATAATTGCGAAAGGAAGGGACTGGAGAGAGTGAGATACAGGGCGGAGGAGACGCTGTTGTAGTATTTATTCCGTGCCGGGTCCTCCCACCGCCCGCTTTTTTCTCAGCTGCCTGAACAGAATCCTCGGATTTGTTCCGTAGCGTGTTATTTGACTAGGTAAGACCAGTGGCCTGAATGGAGACACTCGTGTTCCCTACGTTAAGATAAACTGACCTTGTGTTGCATCCTGATTCAGTTGGTAGTCAAAAGTAAATATTAAGGGAATATTTGTAAGCTGTATTTGTTGGTTAAATATTGTATTACGTGTGTGCTTTTTTTCAAAGTTATAGACTGACTTCACAGCAAAACACCGTTTGTTATTTTTATTTATTTTTTTAAATAAAAAAAGTACTGGAAGTACTTGTGCATCCCTAATATAAGGACAGAATTTAGAAATACGCATTTTTATCACTTACACGGATATAAACTGTATCAACAGAATTATGATATATTCATTGAACAGTCACAATAAAGTTTCAGCGTGAAGAGATTTTATGGAAAATGTTTGGCCACCTGTTACTTTTTAGTCAACCGTAGATATTTGTCGATGTGGATTTTGATTCATATCTTTTCTAAAGACGCTAATTCTTAGTGAACATAAACAACCTCAAACAAAATTTGAACTCGTTATGCAGATTCCCTTTTCCGTACTGGTAACTGTTACGCTACTCTACACTTAAGCTCTTACTAGACATATTAGTCTCGACCTTAAACCGTAAGAATATCAAAATCGATCTCGGATCAGTCGTAAACAGCAGATCACTCGATATGTTAAAATGGGTTGACCTTATTAACCTTCTAAAAATAAAAAGTAAAACTATCCGAAAATATACACAATTTTAAAGTTACTTGTTAACATTGGCCTTTAGCATTCTTTTTAACCACTAAAATAAATATTTCATATAACTATATGAATAATTAAAAAAAAGTAAATTTTTATGTTATGTTGTAAATTTTAAAAATAATTGAATAATTTTATAAATATTCATAAACTTTTTCGCCACTTGTGCTGAAATTTAAATGATAAAGAAGATAAAGTAATCAGATCAGAGGAAAATTTCAATCGATACGTGACAAGCGGATCAAAACAATTTCAGCTGAAACAGAACTTATGGTTACTTAGGACAAATTTTTAAAATGTTTTCTTAGATGACAGTTGCATACATTATAGCCGGAATTTCACCCTTTAAATAATCTGAGATATAGTAAAAATAGAAACATTTGTAAAATTAGCAATCCACCTAAAAGAAGAACAGATGAATAAGTAACGATATTTACTGGGTGTCCCACACTTATACTTTTGCGTTGTTCTAATATGAATAAAACAAAAAGTATTTGGTAAAGTAATCTTTTCTAGTAAAATCCTTAAGATTGTAAGGCAACAAGTAAGATTGTATAAGTTAGAGTTGCTATATCAACCACTCAGAACTTATACATGTAGACCTGATGTTGATAATGTGGGGCGCATGCCCCAAAAGGAAGGGGCAATTCGAGAATGAGTTATTAACAGTGAATTTTTTTCTAGTGAGTATGTGTGAGTATGAGTGAGTGTATGAGTTAATACATACGGTGCGTATACAGTATGCATACATAAAAATATTTGTGTGTATTTATGTACATGTGTAAATACATATGTACTATATAATATATTTATATTAGTAACACAATATTTTTTATAAATATTGTAAAATTCTAAAATTAAATAATAATACTATTTCATATATGCAGTTTCAGGTTCTTTAAGAAAGTTAATGGCCTTTTAGGCTTCCTTGATGTGAATAGGAATTCACTATTTGAATAATAAGAATTATATGTTACAGGTGAGGGGCATCAGGATTTTAGAGATGCTTAGGTGGGATATGGCCAATAAAGGTTGGGAACTGCTGATGTAGACAAAACAAGGAGGAAACTTATATTTAACATCAGGAAGAGGCAGCTGAAATTTTTGGGTCAAGTAATGAGAAAGGAGGGCTTGGGGAATCTGATACTTACAGGGCGGATAGAGGGAAAGAGAAACAAGGGAAATCAACGCGTTACATACCTAGTGGACTTAAGCAAGTGGATGACAGAACAGGGTTTGGAAAAGTAGCAAAAGGTCAAAACATTGAAAACTACAAGAGATAGGGAGAAGTGGAGAGACATGATCTCCTACGTTCTAAAGGGAAACGACACATAAAAGATGCACAGATTTACAACAACCGACAAAGTCAATATGGGTATATTGATGTTGCTATGTCTGTTTTTAATCATTTCACTCCGAGTAAGGCGATAATGCCACTAGGACACAGGGGGTTATTGAGAGCGAAAGAAAAATTGCCTAATGGAAAAGGATTAATGAACCCGAAAGGCACTCTTATGCGAAAGTAATAATGACTGTCACAAACTGACAATGAAAATAAATAAAATCAAAGAAAATACACTGTATAACACTCACCACCACCCATAAAGGGCCGCTAAAAAGTTTTTGGATCGAAGAAGACGCCCTTTTCGAACAAAAATTTGATGTTTTTGGAAGGGGTTCGAACCTAAAACTTTTCAGCAACCACCTTGTATATTACCAGTAGTAGTTATAAAGTGGTTATAAAGTTAGTTTTGTAAAGTATTCGTAACTGAGTTCATGCCTGGTTGAAAATCTCATTAATGTGATTTTATGCCAGACAAGGATAAGCTTAGAATGTTTCTACAATAGGTACTTGCCGAAAAGTGATATTCAATTTGATTTTCACATGATTCACTTGAATTTATGTTGACTGACTACTTCAGTTACAAATGAATTGATGTAAACTTAAGTACCAAAAGATTCGACCACTGGATAGCTTCATCCTTCGCTATTTGTAGAAATAGACTTAACTGGATGACGAATCTGTAACATCATGGTAGTATAGCTACAGCAACTATGGGACGTGAACAGGATTTAATACAATTGCATAATTATTGTTAGGGTAAAAAGGAGAGGTATCCAATCATCGATGTAGCAACTAGTTTGTTTTTTTGACAAGAGTAACAAGTGCATACAAGGAACATATGAATTTCAGATAGACTTTAGCGGTAAGTAAAAATTTCAGGTGCTTATAGGTGATGCAAAAACGAGGCTATCAACGACTGACAATGATGGCATCCGCTGAACGAAGAGGAAAATCGCATCAGATCACATCAAAGCTACTGCCTCTCAACCTTTCAGTAAACTTGTTGTACAGCAAACACTACATTTGATGGAGTTTTGTAGTCGTCGACCATCGAAGGTCTTACTATTGACATCACGGTATCGGACACCACGTCACCTGTATAATATTGTTTTTCGTCTCTTTTTAATGATACGCTACATTTTTTATTGGATTAATATCTGGAGAGTTTGGGGGCCATTCGCTTAATTTAGTGTCTTTGAAACTTTTTTCCGAAAAGGTGGGAAATAGCCAGTTTTTAAGTATTGCCACACTAGTTAGGAGTAAATCAGTGAAAAAACACAAAAGCAACTATTGACTGGTTCCACAACATAAATAACAGACATAATTGCCTGTTTATACAATTAGACATAAAAGAATTTTACCCATCCATGACATAAGCCATGCTAGATAAGGCCATCAGCCCAGGAACAAATAAAAATAAACACAAACGAAATCGATATCATTAAAAACTCCCGTAAATTACTACTATTCCACAATGAAGACGCATGGATAAAGAAAGAAGGGACCTTTAACACTACAATGGCGAGCTTTGACGTGCAGAGACCTGCGAAATCATAGGTATATATTTACTACATGAACTAAGTGAAATGATAGATAAAAATGATACAGGACTCTACAGGGACGACGGTCTCATAATCTTAAGAAACTACAACAAATAAAACACAGACAAATCTAGAAAACAATAATAAGGATTTAAAAAAATAACGGATTTGACAGATACAAAAACTAACGTAAACGAAGTAGATTTACTAGATGTTACCTTCACCCTAAGAAAAGGCACATATAAACTATACAGAAAATCCAATGATAAACCACTGTACATACACACATCCTCCAATCACCCGCCTTCGATAAACAAACAGATACCAAAATCGATTAACCGCATGCTTTCAGACAATTCTTGCTACAAAACCATATTTAACGAAGCTAAGAAAGACTACGAAACAGCCCTAAAAGATAGTGGATTCCCGGAAACACTCACATACTCACCACAGAGAACAAGAAAGGCCAACAGGAAGAGAAATATCATTTGGTTCAACCCACCGTAAAACAAAAACATAAAAACAAACGTAGGTAAAATATTCTTCAAACTTTTAAATGAACACTTTCTGGAATCAAGCATTCTACACAAAATATTCAATAAAAACACTGTAAAAATCCGCTACAGTTGCACCGAGAACATGGCACAAATAAATAAAAAACACAACAGGAAACTATCAACGAACAAATTAAACCCACGTGTAACTGTAGAATAAAGAATGAATGTCCCTTAAACGGTAATTGCTTACAAAACAACGTAATATACCAAGCCACGGTAAAATCACCAGATAATGAAGAATAAGTATACATAGGAGTAACTGAAGGACCCTGGAAACAAAGAAACTATGCACACAAAACATCTTCACAAATAGTAAATACGCGAACAGTACAATGCTTTCCAAGTATATCTGGGAAATTAAAAACAAAACACAAATCACACCAAAATATCATGGAAAATAAGGAAAAGATCATCAGCCTACAACAAACTATCAAAAACCTGCCAACTTTGCTTGGAGGAAAACAAATTTTTAGTATGTTACATAAAAATCGAAAACTGAAATGAATATATACAGATAAACAAAATAATATAAAAACAAGTAAAATAAATTAACCCAAACAAATAATAAATAAATTGACAGACCACTCTCGTTAGAATAGATGAAATAGAATAAATAAAAAAATAAAATAAAATACATAAAAAACAAGTAAAAATAATCAACCCAAATAAATAAATAAAGTAAATAATAATAAACAAATTAACAAACCAATCCTGCCAAAATAACCGTTAGAATAGACTTCAACAACCAATCCGAAAATTGGACGTAAAAATAGCTATAACTACTATATAACGATAAAAAAACATTAATACGTTACTCAAAAATCGAAAACCAAATAGAGTAAATAAAAATATAGAAAATAAAAAATAAATAAAAAACAAATAACAATTAATCAAATAAATAAATAAATGAATGAACAAATTAATTAAATCGCCCCCGCTAAAATAACCGTTAGAACTAATAAAAATAAGCATAAATAAGCAAAAACAAGTAAAAATAAATCCAAATAAATAAATAAATTAAAAACTGTCCCCCACCCGCCAAAATAACAGAATAGACTACGGTAAGTAATCTAAACATTGAACGAATAAACAGCCTTAATTATCTTCCCAGACCAAGACTATTAAATAAGCGACCTATGGAAATCTCCTCCCCCAATTTTTCTTACTATGTTAATAAAACATCAAAAACCGAAAAGAATAAATAATACAAAATGAAAATGAGAAACAAATAAATTAACCCAAACAAATAAATAAACAAAAAAGTCACTCCCGCAAAAATAACCGCCAGAATAGATTAGCCACAATGCATAACTGACCCATATATATAAATAGTCGAGGAAAAATCCAACATTCGCGGCCTGACGATTGCGACTAACATGAAACAGCCTGTCGCCTCTGAGTGTTGACTTCAATATGCATATATATATATATATATATATATATATATATATATATATATATATATATATATATATATATATATATTTGTGTGTGTTCGTAACCACACTTTCACTTTAAGTTTCTGTAACTAAGGAATGTCTTTTAGCGATAAAATTCATGTTAAAAGTCTCTCTTCATTTAAAATACATAATACACCAATATAGGGTGTTCTATAATATAAAGTTATTATGCAAAATCATTGAATCACATAATACATAGTAATTCAAAAAGTAAATCCACAAATTTGAGAAACAGTCATATGAGGCAGTTTTTTTATAAGGATTTAGCCAATTTGGGAATGTCTGCCTTTGTACTTTATTACAGCCTGTAGACAACGAGGCATTCCGTGCACCAGACTTTTTCAGTACTCAGTAGTTATATCACCTATCCAAACTTGTTTTATAGCATTTTTCAGGTCTTTGGCGCTCGTGGGTTGCTAATCCGCTTCCTTTTCTTTCAGTAGTGACACAGATTCTACGTCAGATTGAGATCGGGACAGTTATCGGGCCAATCCAAGCTTTTGACTTTCTTCTCCAAGAAAGCACTCACTATCTTTGAACGGTGACAGAGAGCACCGTCTTGCACTAATGTATCGCAACCATGAACAGGCATATGAAGTTCAAACTTGTTCTGCATTTCAAGGTACTTGGTGCCGTTCATTGTCGTTCCAGGGGTAAAAAGAAGTATCCATCTGTCCATTTAGTGGACATAGCGCCCCCCCCCCACACACACACAAAAAATCATGACACTGGGAGGATGTCTCACCGTAGCTTGGGTATAGCGATAATCGTATCTTGTGCTACTAAGCTTACGAACTTGCCGTTTTCGCTGGACAAACTACTGGATAGTGGATTCATCCGAGAAAAGGACATTATCCCACTTCGCTTCATCCCAGTTCTCGTACTTAATAAAGGCTATCCACTTGGCTTTCATGACTTCGAGGATTTCAAGTTGCTAAAAAACAAGTTTACAGGCTTTCTTGAAATCCTGAACAGGGCTCCTACTAACATTCAAACGATGAACATCTGTACGTTTAAGAAGCAGTGATGAGCATATTTTCTTGCAGAATCTGGTTGGAGACCGAATAAAAATTTGCCGGATCAAATTGTTATCACAAGGTGTCGTTTTTCGTACTCTACCGCTCCGCTTCTTGTCGGTGAAAATTCCAGAATTCTTGAATTTAACAATCACCTGCTGAACAGCCGTTATGCTACAAGACACTTTGTTGAAAATCTTCCTTTCAGAAAGTCCTTCCTTGTGTAAAATCAAAATTTGAATTTGTATTTCCGACGAACTGGCTTTTTCTCCCATTTTTTTGATATTCAAAATACAAGAAAGCTTAAAAAACAGGACTAATTTTCGAAGACAATGCACTGGTTTATTAACATGGCTGATTAGGATGATGCAATCATAGATATAATCTGATGCAATCACAAGACTGGAAATGAAAAAAAAATTTTTGTTATATCGTCTTAAACTTTTTCACACGACTCTCTCTCTCTCTCTCTCTCTCTCTCTATATATATATATATACACACACACACTCTAGTGCATAAAATACCTCCAATAATAATTGGATGTTGTCAAGGTTGACAATGGGGGACGACAGTTCTCTGCTACTGTTACCTCGACAAGTCAGTTACAACAAAGTGGATATCTCGTGTACTCAATTACTACCCACTCTCTTTTTTGCCAAACATTGTGACATACCATTGACAATATAATTTTACCCAGAGGACAGATCCCAAAAGTGTAGTAGGTTCATGTTTTTATTTATAAGCATTATTGTGAAGTGAACATAAAGAACCTCAACCATAATTCGAACTCACTTCGTTGGCTCCAATTTCCATAACGATAACTGTTACTCTACCTCAAGTTATAAATAACAAAGGGTTTGTTACGTGTCTTAACAGAGATATAGTCTTACAAATAGTATCAGGGCTCCTTTTTTTTCTTCTATCTACTTAAATTTGGGTATAATAATATTTACCTTCACATTATTTGTGGGGTGGGATGGTGCGAGTGAGTCTTTTGAGGAAAGTGGGAATTGATTTTATATTCTGAACGCTTGAACAGTCATTCCAATAATCAGTGGAAGAGTTATAAATAACTCAAATATGTAATTGAAATCCGTTTCTTGTTCGTTGAAAGACAATTGTCGATGTATTATTTGATGTCTGTTTATTTCGTAGGTGTCATAGTCGGTTTTTAGGCAAATTTTTCAAGGATAAATAATACATTGATAATTATCATACGTTAATTGGGATAAGTGATTTTAGTTTTCTCGTTGAATATCTGTTCATTTTATATTAAAAAGCAAACTCGAGATATTTTGATATCAGCGATGGCACAGGCAGTTGTTTGGGGTAATCTTACAGTAACTTGTATTTGATCAAAATAATAAAAGCCAAGTCAATACTTCAGAATACAGGGATTTTCAAACATTGTAAAAATCATCTTTGTTATTTTTTTTACAATTGGCACCAAAGAATGTATAATAATAAATACGATAGAAGATGGCTGAAAAGTTGCGATAAAGATATGGAAACTGATATGAAAGAATCAATGTATGATAGTAACAATTCCTCGTTTCAGTAATTGTCACGTAAAGGCTTAAATATCAATACCTTCTTCCGAACTGTCTTTCTCGCCTTATTACCACAAACTTATGTTTTTCTTGAGAATACCAGTTTGGAAACGCTGAGAGCCAATCACATGGTTTGGAAATGGTCAGAGAATTTACTGACAGTTTTCGAACTTTATAATAATACCAAACTCAACTACATAAAATAACGATATTTAGCTCATGTATATAAATCTATAAATTTTTGTTATTAATGACTATTACAGTGGAGTAATGGATAGAGGATTGAGGAATCGGAGCGCAGAGTTCGAATTCCAGTCAAATCCATTACATTCACTTACGCGCTAATACCCTTGGGAAAGGTATGAATCCTCTTCTTCTCCCGTCAGCTATGGGTAAATAGCAGGGCAGGCCGGGTTCTACAGCCTTGGATAGCAATTAGTCTACCGCAGAAAGAAATGGCAACCTACTACGGGAAAAAATCTGCCTCGTCAGTCATGTATCAAAAGTTACATGATCACCTGAGCATGTATCACGCATGGCACATAACTGACTGATTATTAATTTATTGAGCTTATTTTAGTCTGACACACTACCAGAAGCACTTCCTATAAAGTTTTAATGAATTTGAAAATGTGTTATCGTTGTTTATACTGCTTCAAAGTCATAAATATATCAAGAATTTGAGCTGGCCAAGTAATTAAAAAAACAGCTTAACTCTGAAAGTCACTCGATACACATGTTCCGTCATAGCAAAGAAAAACATCTAACACAAATTTGTTATTCCTAGGAAACAGGAAGAGTGTTGGTCGCGAAATCCGGTCCCTGTGAAAGCAAACAATGAAAACTGAGACGACAAGCACATGGCTATATATAAGAGGAAGACGTTGTAAATTTGAGGTTTATTTGACGCAGGGTCAATATCAATGATGGGATAGTGGATAATTTATATATCTATCTATATGTGGACATAGTTAATATATTAGCATCTATGTTTTGACTCTATATCTTGGAGTACTTTTTTCACTTAGAAGTATATTGAGTAACTGACCCGTCAGTTGTTGCGAGGTCAGCATTATTTTTCACAATGTACAATACTTTCTTTCCACATTTACATGTCTATCTCAGGCAAGGTTCGTATCTGTCTGTGCATATGTGTAACTAGATTATTGGAATTATCTCGTACACAAAAATATTCAACCGTAGATTATTTTCATTATTTTTCTGATTAATCATTCCAAGTTTAATTTTATGACATTTATCTAATCATTTTGCGTTAAAACAGTTTATGTTAACTAATAATAAATAAGAGAGAATATTATTTTATTTTCACAATTAGTAATAATAAATTTTGCATAAATATTCGAATCTAGCAGAAAATAAGGTCATAACAACAGATAAACTTGAGCCATACTTATATTCCATGCACGCTATAATGCTTAATACCACTCTATATAAATTTACTTTACAAATTAAACATTCATTTATTTTAAAATCATGCCAAAACCGAAGAGCCCTTGAAATTGATTGAACTTTGTGAATCCAAGGAAGGTTATCAGAAAATTTCCAAGCAGTTTCCCTGTTTTAACCATCGTCTAAATAGTAAGAAATTAGTACCGCATCAAAGATTGAGCCGATCAAAGGGGTTTTCAACAAGAGGAGGGGTGACTAAAATCATAAGAGGAGTTTCAGGTAACCAGAAATAGAGCGGAAAGATATATAGACAAATTTAAAGAATGTTAGAATAGATGTATATTTCTCAACAATTTATATAATATTGAAGCGAAAAAGATATCACGGACAGGTTGGAAGAAAAAGAAAAAAAATTAAGAAAAATATAAAAAGTTTCAGTTCGCACCCGCTAAAAGGTTTTGAATTAGCCGAATAATTATTAAAACCCATTTATTTGATCAGACGAAGCAAAAATTGACACGTTAGGATATAACCAGCTATATTACGTTTGGAGAAAAAAGAACACTGTGCACGATATAAATAAATAAATAAACATAATGTAGTATGGTGATGGATACATCATTTTATGTGGCTTCTTTAGCGCAGCAGGTATCCGGAAACTCGCCAAAATCGAGGATAAAATGGATTCGCTAAAATAGTTCATTCTCTCGAAAAATGTTTTATCTGCTATTCAATTAAAACTTGGTAGGTGATAAATCTTCCAACAAGACAACAACCCGAAACATATTTTGAAAGCCACCTCAGAATGGTTTCAAAAGAATAAGTTAACGTATTGGTATGATGTTTTCAATTGTCCGGTATAAATCCAATCTAACATTTGTAGCATATAGTTTTGATGCGTTCATTACCAGTACAACTGTTTTTTTTTTCATTACATGACAAGTAACGTTTCTACAAAGACTTATAATCGTTTGTAGATTTATATATTTTCATACTTTAAAATCTAAAAAAAATATAATTTGAAGAAATATTGTTTAACATTTTCAAACACTGTGTTTTTCTTTTTTTATTCTTTTCTTAAATCGCGCTTTTCTCTTAACTGTAAATATTGGAATAGTTATGTCAATCATTTTGTTTATAATTATTATTATTATTTTCTGCAGATGTGGGAGTTTTATGTTATCAAATGTGGTATATACAATGCAATCTCGAAAGAAAATCGATTACTAAAAATGAAACTGAATTTGCTACAAGAAGAAATTTTGATGAACGGTTTGTTGATTAGTCAGTAATAGTTCTTTGCCTTTCGATGAGTTAGAAAATATTTCTGACAAAATTAACGTTCTAGCAAACTGTGATCCAACTTTTGTATAGAATTTATGTTTCAACAAAGAATAGTGTTGTTCGCTACACATGGTGATAACAGTTGTGCCCATCGTTACTTGAGAATTTGAAAGTTTCAAACTAACGGAAAGAACTTTAAATCCACGGAAGAATCAAAATAACCCAAGCAATAGTATTACTAAAACCAAAATACTGAGGAGAGTGCTTTAGTAATGAAAAGATTTGCTGTTGTTTATTCTTCGTAAAAGCCACTAGTTACTATTGTTGTGGAAACTAAATGGGTATAAATAATAATAATTTCAGCGATCCACTGGGTATGTGAGCATGGCTCACATTTTAGAAAACTCTCTCAAGATGCTAAAATAAATTTCTCAGTAGGAATGACGACAAACCATTAAATAAAAGTAAATAGCAAACCAAGGGACAGCAGAAAAAGAAATATGATTTTGTGAGTGACTAGACACTACATAAAAGTTATAAAGAATTCAAGATAATTTCAATGTTGCAACGAGATTTAAGCGTCATTTTGCATTGAAAAACACATCAAATAATTGTCGGATTTTAATGAAACTTTCAGAATTTACTCACAGATGAATGAAATTATTTTAGAAACGTTTCTTTTTAAGAAAATCTTGGTAAAACTATTTTTTACATCTGTTACCTGCCCACACTTATTTAATTTATTTTTGTAGGGCTTAATGTTTATATTAGTCATAAGCACAAATACTTAGAGAAAATCTGCTCTGAATTGTAAAATAAAAAAATGCAATAAAACTAAGACATTATTTAATTAGTAAAACTTTTATTTGCCTTTATGAATAAGATACATTATGGAGACTGTTGTCTTAAGAAACAAATTTTTTCGATGAATAATGAATTTTTAAAAGAACTGCTTTAATTTTTTTAAATTTTAATGAGAATAATTTATAAAGTTTTAAATCTTTTAAAATTCTGTAACAATTTGCAGCGGTTAGGTGATATTAAGTAAAAACTATATTTACTAATCATAAATGGAAAGGTTTACTACAATTTAGTGAACCCCAGTATTTAAAACTAATTTTGAATATTTTTTGTGTGAATAAAAGTGCCGATTTTGATAAACACGACATAATCAGAAAATAAGAGCGGTAACAATAGTAAATTTAAAGCCAAAGTACCTAAAATTCAATAAAAAAATAAATAACTTAAAATACTTTCCTAAATTTTAAAGATTACCGGGTGATAAAAGAAAGGCGCTCACGTTATATTCGTCAAATGATTTTTACAGATATATCCCCAGTAGAAAAAGATTTTTAATAAAAAAAGAAAATTACGTTGTGCTGAGAGATTTGTGAATATGGTTAAAGTCAGCGATTTTTAGCGATTTAAAAAACTCATTTTGAAATACAGAAAAATCTTCTGTATTTTGGGACCGCTGGTTAGACCACTTTCTCGATGGTAACTCAGACACAATAATCCAGGAGATTCAAATCAGAAGAGCTAAGAAAACACATGTTGGAGGTAACATTATTATGAAAATGCTCGGCCAGTCACACGTAGGCGATGTGAGAGAGAACAGAGTTTTGTTAGAACACGTACGACCATCCGTTTGAGCATTGTGTCTAGCACTTCAATGTAGTATTGATCCTGAGGCTCCTCAAGAAGTGAGAGTGGCATTACATGGCTCTCGTTGCTCACAACCACAAAAATCATTATAGACAACGTGAATATGATGGTACAGTCCGCGATATCCGCGTAATACCACCTACCATTCCTACTGTTCACTTTTAACCACGTTCAAGAAGCTGGCTATCTTCATTTCGCTATGGTTCGCGAGCGCGGCGTACCTCCTGTATCAGATTGGAAATTTCTATGTTAATGCTCTCGATGCCTCTGAAAAAGAAATGAGAATGCTAAAATTGGGTGCATGCCACGTAACATTGCTTGATCGTCTTTCATTTATGATTCGCTAAAAGTATGCTCTCAAATACCTGGTGTATGCGATATAATCTTCACTTTTGCATTAAAATGCACCCTAAAATAATGCTTTAAAAAAGAAAAAGGACAATCTTCTTGTCTGGATATTTTTACATTTTGCTTAAAGCGTTTGTAAGTGACAGCTTTTGAACAGATGCTTTAGTGCTTTGAGTGCCAATTACCCAAATTTTGGATCTTCTTGGGTGATGCTTAGAGATAGATTCAAATCACCCTTTTCCAAACCTATCAAAAGACTTTCAACATTTTTGGAACTAGCTGAATTTGGATACAAAATACAATTTGTTTTCATTGCCTTTGTACTGACATCATTCTAAAATACATACTGTATGATGATATACAAGACACTTACTAATATCCTTTTAACTCTTGAGTTCAATGTTGCCCCAGAGGGAAAATGATCTATTACAAAGTAAAACAGACTAATCTATGACTTTGGGAACCGAAACATCCTTGTAATTGGATAGTACTCATTTGGCATTTTTAAAAATATGACATCGCTTTTCCATTAAACTAATATTTATTGATAAATAAAGTGAAACTCGTCATATGAAAATGTTTTTTGTAATAGTTTGGAATATACTTTTGCTATTGTGGGTTATTTTTATCATCTACATTTCAACAGTCCCATGAAACGGTTCCAAATATAACCGAGCTTTCATCACATATGGATAAGGAATGCTAAAAACACTGGAATGTTTTATCACTTTTGGTCATCCATGTTTCAATTGTCATGTGAGACAATTGTAAATTTAAAATTTAAGCAGATTGTTATCACATATAGGTATGGGGAAGGCTAAACATGTTTTAGAGTTACTACCGGACACAGGCTTTATCTATCTATCTATCTATCTATCTATCTATCTATCTATCTATCTATCTATCTATCTATCTATCTATCTATCTATCTACTCAAATAAAGAATTATAAATTGAGGTGGGTACCTAACTAGATATTTACAGATTGAGATAACTATCAGATGTGCGTAAAATTATATCCGACAAAAACGGTGTGTCAAAAGGACAGTTTTTCTCTTAATAATGGCATTACTACTGTATACTCTCTTAACTCTCTCGGCACTGTTTATTGTTTTAAAAAGTTTTACAAGCTAATTAGTTAGATTGTTTATTTACAAGAGATTAATGTTATATTTACAAGATTATAAAAATATGTAAATCAAATACAATGCAATGTTTGTTATTTACCATTTTATAAGTAAATAACTGAAAACAATTTATATATTTTTTTTTATAAATTTAAAAAATGCCTGTGAACTATAGAACAGAAAAATTTAAATAAACATAGGACTTTTCCTGACATTATATAGTTTTTCGGAGATTATTTTATATCAGATTACTTTTTATTTTAATTTTAGATTTTTTTATAAACGTGATCTAGGATCAAGGATGCCTAATCAACAGAAATTCAGTCTGAAACTCCAGCAGTTATAGCGTAAACTCCTTCCTACACTTTTTTGGAAAACCTAATTTTAAAAAAATAAATAAATCGTGGTTAATTTTCTAAAAATTTGCGCGAAGCATGCCTAGAAAATCTGCATATAGATTATCTATTGCGAGATAAGTTATGACTGATGGAGAAATGTTAAATGAAGAATGGATACTAAACACCATGACCAAAGTAATTAGTATAACCGGTGAATTGTGTTCTTTGGAATGGTTAGCAAATCATCAGGTAATCAGTTCGAATGACCAAAATACAAGCGTCAAATCGGACTGAACAGAAAGGATAATGTTTGTGGTCTCGCCTAAAATCTAAAATTAAAAGAATGTTTAGTTCAGAGGAAGAGATGCTTAATGTACTTTAATGAATTTATGTGGTGATTACAAATGCAATATTTTTTACAAAATGATCAATTGCATTATAGTTTGTTCACATATTTTTTTATAATATTTGTAAATATAAAATTTTTCTTGTAAATAAACAATCTAATAATTAAATAGTGTTTAATATTTTTGTTGCTAATTCTCAAGAACAAAGGAAAAAATATATAAATCCACTTTCATACTTTATATACAGTAATAACGGTGTCAAGAGAAAAACCGTCCTTTTGAAACAATTTTTCCGGCTTCGAAAGTTAAACTATGCCAACACCTTTATAAGAATAAATAACACTCGAAAATTTGCACACACCTGATAGATAGAAATAGATATAATGGGAGAGAGAGAGAGAGCAACATACTAGTGTGTGTATGGTGAGAGAGAAGTGCATTTACAGAGAGAGAGAAACAAAAAAGAGGAATTAAGAGGTTAAAGAATATTTATTTAATATTTATACGTCTGGAGTTAAAAGAATTGTTACATTAAACTCCTTCCCATCTCTCTCTTCCTTAATATCAGTTTACATGGTAACTGGAGAGCTGACAAGGAAATCCTTGGTTTCTTAAAGTTTCTATTGTATCACCCGAGGATTTCAGCTTATGATTTCCTTAACATATCGTCTTTCTTATTCCAGTATCATCATACATTTCTGACGCTATTTGATATCTGCTGATATTCGATATTCTACAGCTCATCGTTGATTTATAGTCATTTTTTATCTTGGGGAATAAAAGGGCGAAACAAGATAATTATATGCACTTATGTCTCCATTATAAACGTGTCTATGGAAATTTAAATAAAAAAGGGTAATTCATAAATATTACAGTTCCTATATTTTATATTTCACCGATTCAAACTCGGCCTAACTGTAAAAACATTAGAGTCCTTGTTCAGAAACTAAACTACCGAAATGAATTCAATCCTCATTGTGTATTTCACACTTGTGATCTTCTGTTAGACTAAGATAGGCTTAACACAATCGTATTCTCTAGTCATAGTGGTTCATGCTTTTAAAAGATCATATTTTTGTGTAAGTATTGTGCGAAAAGAATGTAGGGAATTCTGAAAACATGCTTGTAGGTAATCAATATTTGATTAGTAGATATGAGTCGTAGATGATGATATGCTTTCTCGAATATGAATTACCTATAAGTATATTTTCCATTGCTATCGCCTTTCATGCTTTTAAAACTGTCTAATTATTAAGGCTACACACGCACACAAAGGAACAATTAAAAAAGCGTCAAATATTGATTCAGTAAGGAGAATTCTTGCAAATTTTAATTATAAGGTATTTTGTAAAAAATATGGCATACAAAATGATCGACACATATTTATTTTAGTTTACAGTATGGTCATTATATATATTAATTTTTTCATTTAAATTGCATTCAATCCGTCACCAAAAACACCAATAAATCACGTATGTATCCAATTCGATGTTTCATAGTTTTCTTTTTTCTTAGTTTTCTTTTTTCTTAGTTTTCTTTCCAACAAGTCTAAAAAAAATAAATAATTTTTCCTTTGCTGAAATATAGATTTGCCGATTGAAAATCCGTCAATCACAACATTTCAATGCTTGACTCTATTTAAACTCTTGCTTTTTTCCAAGATTTTTAAAATGTTTAACGATTTTTAAATTCGATGCTTTCCTGTATAATTTGTTCGTTTTCATTATATTTTAATTTCATTTTTTTTTTCGATTTTGTCGCTTTTTGTTTCATTTATGTAATTATATAATTATTTAATATATACAATCAATAAGCAGAAAAATCTCATTCATTCGTAATTTTCTGAGAATTATGGGAATAAACATTTAAATATTTACAAAATTAACTACAACTTTTCTATTGATTACCTATGAACGTATTTTTTAGTTAATCTTTGTTTTTGAATGGCGGAAAATAGGATCGATTAGGCTGAGTTCAAATTCGCAGTAATGAATTAACTGAAGCTTGATAAATAATTATCTCAAATATTCATCGAGTTATGATGGCTGTTTCATTCATCATTACTTGAGAGTTCTTCAGTTTTATCTTACTATTTTGTGAAAAAAATTGCATTCCTTTTACAATTTGGTATGTTTGTATCAAAAGGTTTTTCGTACTTAAACCGAATAATTTGTAAATAGGATAATTAACAGACAAAAGCATCATTTTTAAAATATCCATTTTAAAATAAGACTTACATTAAGTAAATATGAAATAAATATTTATAGATACTTTGAAAAAATTAAATTTCAGAATTTGACACAGATTTATTTTTTTTACTTTTGCTCCATTTTTCAGAAACACCTATGTTAAAGGCATATCCCTAAAAATGAGGTATTCGCTCTCTCTCTCTCTCTCTCTCTCTCTCTCTCTCTCTCTCTCTCTCTATATATATATATATATATATATATATATATATATAATGAATGAATACAATAAATATCCAATGAGTATTATTGGTACACCGTTTTTACAGATAGCGCTATATATATATATATATATATATATATATATATATATATATATATATATATATATATATATATATATATATATAATGAATGAATACAATAAATATCCAATGAGTATTATTGGTACACCGTTTTTACAGATAGCGCTATATATATATATATATATATATATATATATATATATATATATATATATATATATATATATATATATATAAACGTGGGCAAGTACTTACAATTCTGACCATGGTCGATTTATAAATGCAGTTCCTTTAGATAGTGCCTGACAAAGAGTTGACCTATGTTTAAGTGAAACAGGGTTGACGAATCTGGAAACTCGCTGTTTATGCTAGATGTTACAAGTCATCATGAGCGAGGGTTTAAACGTACTGGCCTCGTTAAATTCCTGACCACCACAAATTGTGCTCACTCCCAGAAACTGTAACTGAAGCTCAATCAATTTAGTTGCAAGCATCTGCTACAGGTATTATCAAAGTTGGAATGGTGTAGCCATATATATATATATATATATATATATATATATATATATATATATATATATATATATATATATATATATATATATATATGTAATACGTAATAGGGCATTAAATAGGTATAAGGTCTCTATTCCTCCCATCTTCCATCAATATAAGGTATTATCATCCTCTGCTGATAAAGCTGAATGCTTTGCACATAAATTTTCTTCAAACTTTACTCTTGACTCATCCAGAATATACCTGCCTAACTTTCCTCCTAGAACTGAGTCTCTGTGGATTTATATGCATATAACCCCGTCCATAGTATCTGCTGTCATCTCTAATCTAGATCCCCACAAAGCATGTGTACCCGATGCTATCCCTGTAATAGTCATTAAGAAGTGTGCTCCCGAACTGGCTTTTGTTCTCTCTAAACTGTATAATAAATGCCTCACTGCCTCCTGCTTTCCTGCCTGCTTGATGTCATCATCTGTTCCAGTTTTTAAGATTGCTATCGGTATCGCATCAATTTACAGTTGAGCTGGATAGATATAACCGTAAATTCTATGCTTACAGTTTCTTCTCTCTCACTTTTAGCTTGTGGAAATCACTTCCAACCTCATGCTTTCCAGCCAACTTTAATATGCAAAAATTTAAATGCAATGTCAATAGCTATCTATTATCCACCTGATTACTCTCTTTCTTGCTGCTCATCATTAAAGTTTCTGTTCCTAATTCTTCCACACCCTGTTAACCCTTGTGTTTTAGTGGCATTACTGCCTTGCTTGGAGTGATTCACACACTTTTGTATAGCACGGAGTCGTGGACTCCATACAGGTGTCATATACGCCAGTAGAATGTTTTCCATAAGAGCTATCTGCGTGCCATCTGTGGAGTTAGCCTTCAAGACAGGACATCCAGTGTAGACCTGTTTAACAGGTGCAATATTGGAGGAATCAAGACTTTCCTCATACAGCCTCAGTTGCAGTGGACTGGTAATGTCTTAAGAATGTCTGATGACAGCACACCCAAGATCCTAATGTACAGCCAGTTAGATCAGGTCCGCAGGAATGTAGGACGTCCATGGATTAGATACAAAACAAACTGAATAGCAACTTGTCAGCTGTCAATATACCTTAATCTGCCTATACCTACCTGGCTAGTACAGGAAATAATCCAAGTTAAATGGAAGATTAAAGAATAGTAGGAATCTTCTATTTTAGATACACACCAATAACAACTCGCCTATCATATCTAAAATTAAGACGGGCTAATGTAGTATAACAATTTTGCTGTCTAATACAAGACTGCGTCTCTTGTAATAAACATCATCTATATTGGATATACGTCGTCGACATTCAGTAGAGGGGTGACAAACCACTTAAATGATGTCAGTGCGTTAAAAAAGCACATGCACACAACTGCCTATCCCCATTAGAAAAATTCTTACTGCTAACACCATCATTCTAAAAAAGAAAATACATTTGTAGACGATGTCTAAAGATAATTGAAGATCTTCACATAAAACAATTCAACACCTTACCTTTTGATAATGGTAATAACGTGTTGATGGTTTTTAAGATACCTAAACATGAAATCACGACCACATTTCTTCTTGCACAGCTTGGAATTTTTACTACTTCCACACAATACAACTTAGAACATTAACATAGAAATATATTAGCAACGAACCCCTTGAAAATGGTAATGGCATTAAGGATAGGTGGCCAAAACTGAAGTCTTTACAGGTAGATCAGGATATATTGCATTAATGAATAGTCAAAAATGCCCTTGTAAGCCACGTCTTACCGGCCAGCAAATTGTGTATATATAGGTAAAATGTCTCTTCATAGTAAGCAATAAATTCTCGTTTTCAACAGAGACAACAACAAAATGTCTGCAATTTGAAAGATTTAAGAATTTTCGAATTCAAAAAATGAAAAGTAAATGAACGGTAGTTTAAGAATCTTCAAGGTTACATAAAATATCATGGACACATGTTATTGTACCATAGTCAGTAGGCTAGTCTCACGGGCAAATTCTCTAGTGTAGTGAGTTTGACCCACGGAGGCCGCTCCGTTACTTTGATCTTGGTAAGAATTAAGTCACACAAATAAATAACTGTATAAACTGTATCCTCTATTGAAGAATGTCCGAAAATTTATATTAGCATTGAAAGTGATACAGTTTAAGAACCAAAATATCGAGTGGCACATCTAACTCTTTAAAAAAATTACCTAGCCTGTAACTATTTACATAAAGGGGTAGGAACGATAACTAGTGACTTCGTAGGATATTAGTACTACTCGAGTATAGTGTGAGTTTTTATAATAATTTTTTACGCAAACAATAGTGAGTCGCACTATATACGGATAATATTTTTGAAAAGGTTAAATATAATGTGTTTTCGATAACCAGTTGAACTATATACATGTATTTTTCTGGAGGGGTTAAAATTCATGCAAAAATTTCAGGGGTTGCACTATACATGAAGTCGGCTTATACACAAGTATACACTGTAATGCAAAACCATTTCGCTATCTTATTTGAAGTTCAATATTGACATTTAATTTATAAGGAAAACTTTTTTAACCATAAATAGGATCAAATATTTACTTAATACTAAAACGTATATCATTACACAGGACCATGTAGAACATTAATGGATTCAAACATTGATTTAAATTTTACTTTTAAAAACAAAATTTTTCACGCAATATTTATTATAAATAAGTCATAAATGCGCTTTTGCAATCTGGTAGTACTTTTAGGTTTTCATTTGGGGTTTTCCTTGTTGATATCAAATATAGTTTCATTCTATTTTTGGCTGAACAACAAAAAGTTAGAATAATAAAGGCCCAGTTAAATAAAAATGCAGTATAATATCTCTCTTATTTATAATTAAGGTGTAGTGAAAAGGATCTTATTATTCTCCATATATAAAACCTTCTCTACTTTGTCAGTAATCGGTAAAAAGAGAGTAACATTAGTTCGCTTACGTTTCATATATTTCGCTGAATTGAGTAAATCTGCCACTAAGACGATAGAAAATCTCATAAACATTACTGGTATTGATTTAACAGATTCTCTTTAACAGTCTTCCTCCTGACTGAAAACATGACCGAGTTAAGGCCAATTTATTCCTTAAACTCAAGAAACTGGACATTTATAACATTTTTTCTTCCTCATTACTATATTAAATATATATTTCAGACTTGTTGAAAGTGATAATCGTATGCTATGAGACAAGCGAAAATATCTTCAAATTCTTAAACCAAGTAAAATGCTTTAAAGCAATATGAGGTAAAATCGAACACAGAGGATAAGGACAATTACAAAAAAAAAAAAATGATCTGAAGTGTGTCATCGAAAGAATTAAATGTGACAAGCTAAGGAGAATGTTATTATATCCGGTTACCTTGGTACCATAAGCACAAGCTTATTTTGTTTACTAGTTAACCCAAAGCTAACTGAAATCCTGAACGCAACATCGACACAATTGAAAATCTATTGCCTTCTGAGTTTAATCCAATGAGAAAAGAAATAATTCATTGCTGTTGGTATCTATGTAACCCAGTAAAACTGTTTCATGTTAATTGAAAAGGAAGAGCATTTCATCTCGTCGCTATGATAAATTACATGATGGGGAATTATTAAGAATAGTACCCCCGACGATCTAAAAATCATTTTGTCAGGTCGTCTGTGTTAAAGATGGCCAACCCATTACGCAAACTTCAAAGTGGTTCATTACACGATTAAATATGGTGCATGACATCATAGTGATTTTTTGCCAATCAATATATAATTGATATTCATACGGTACGAAATTGTACTTCATTCTTTGTGAATATTTACGGTTTTGTATTTTTTCGAAAATTGATGTTGTTTAATTCAGTTCCACATCACAATACAAAAATAAAATACGCAAGGGAAAATCAGAAAATGATAGTAAATGTAAATTCAATGAACAATGAGGAAATGCGAAGACTGCATTTATAAACCCATTTTCGCTGAGAAAACAAAAATCGTGAAGGTACCTTGAAACATACAAATAGAACTTGTCTATCTGAGAACAAATTCATTATTTAAAATTATTTTTCATGATCTTTCCTCAATTCCAAATGCTTTTGATTTTATTAATTTCTGGTGATGGTTACCTATGAGCATTTTCCAAAGGTAAGAAAATTTTTTCAGAATTGTTTCTGTCGACTCAGAAAGACGTACATTTGCGAACAAGCATTTTCAGTTCTGAAATCGATTAAAGGCAAAATGAGATCACGATCAATCAAAAGTTATATTATTTGGCGCATTCAGAAGCTCATTTAACTCCAAACATGAAGAGTGTAGCAAAATCAAAAGACTCCACGAGGGAAATAATGCGCAACTTGTTATATATATATATATATATATATATATATATATATATATATGTTGTGTGTGTGTGTCTGTAGTAGGATGTATAATAGTATCCGAAACAAAAGTGAGAGTGATGAGACAAAGTGGAAAATTCTTAGTCAACGTTGTATTTCGCCGTAGAAGTTTGTCTCCCGCGAAACGCGTCTTTGACTAAGAATTTTCCACTTTGTCATATATATATATATATATATATATATATATATATATATATATATACTAGCACCATGGCCCGGTGTTGCCCGTGCTTGATTAAAAAATCGTACGACTCGTACAGCAATCGCTATCACTAGACTTAAAATATTTTTGCCCTTCCTTGCCTTTAAAGGAGTGCCCTTTGCCGTGCTGATGTTGCTACATGACTTACTTCTTGCCTATCTCACACTGCGAATTTTTTCTAAGCTCTATACTAAACATTAAATCTGTTACGAAAAAAGAACCAAACAAAATGAACACAAAACGATCAGTTTTAAAAAAGGACTCGTAACTGGAAAAACCGAATGAAAAAAGAATGTTAACAACAAATACCTTTTCACACCCAACCCAGTTCTGCGGAATCAGAATCAACGTTGAGTTTAAGCAAGCGAATGAGCCAATTGGAGTAAAGTGCCATACAGATTTAAATTTTCCCCACTTGTAACGAATGCTGCTATCGATTTTTTTCATGCTGCTGGCCAATAGAATCCTCCTGTCTATTCGTAGCAGCCAGCTATAGGCTCTCACTCTGGCCAGAAGAAAATGGCCGCAAACTACATGAAAGCTGCTATAGAAGCATGAAAAAATCAATTATTTCCACTATCGTTGGTAGTTGGGAAATGCAAATTCGGTCTTGGCCTTCCCACTAACTTGGAGCATGTGCGTGTAAATTTTGGTACAAATCCGTCGAAAATTGCGGCCGTGCATTCGTTACACACACACACACACACAGCCTACCTTATATATATATATATATATATATATATATATATATATATATATATATATATATATGAAGAAATATAGTCTTAAAGTGTGCTATATTTATGGGATAAAGTGCTCAATATCAGAGATAGAGCGTGTGTAAATATAAAAGTGAACATAGAAGTCAAGACAGTCTGTTTCATGCTAGATGCAATCGTCAATATATATATATATATATATATATATATATATATATATATATATATACTAACCGTAGCTTAAATATGGCACGACCGTGACGGTCAAACTCACTACTTAGTCGTAATTGAGCTAGCGAGATAAGCTTGGTGACATATTTTTTTTATAAATATTTTTACATGAATCAATCGGAGTATAAAATTTGCATAGCGCATTTAAAGTTGTGCATAGAAAAATTAACTCTTGGAATGTGAATGGTTGGTCCCCCCTGGTACTTGTCATTTTGTATGTTTGTGTTAGATCCTCTTTAATATAGACAGAAACCATAGAAATCAACTTTTGATATTGAACAATCCACTATTTTTGCAATTTTACCAAATACTTAATGTTTACAAAGCGCCGTTTGTTGTTGGCTATATTAAAGATCTGGGAGGGAATTCAAGACAGATTTCTGACAATCCAGTTTAATTCATATTATGCATTTAAATTTCTTCACCGTTTTTACATGTAAGGTAAATGGAACGTAATTTGTATAAATTTCAAAATGAATAGCTTATATTATGGGTGATGGCAAATCTCGCAGACAAATTCGTTAGTCTAATAAGTTCGATCCACATTGGAGCCCTATCACATCAATTATATCATAAATTGAAGAAAGGCTGAACATTTATATTCACATTGGAAGTGATACAACTTACGATACATACCCCCCCCCAAAAAAAAACAGTGTTTCTATAAAAGGTATGTTTAATACATGTAAAATCATTTGAAAATAAAATAACTGCAGATTTCCATAAACGATCCCTCTGTGATTCTTTTCGACGAATATCCATCTCTTTATGGGTTTTATTCCAACGTTTCAATTCGTCAGGTGTATGTTGCATCTGTTGAACACTGAATTTCTGAAGACTAAATCCAGCCACGAATTCTTTCTTAGCCTACTTATTGCAGTACTGATCATAGTCCAAAACGCTGTCAGTAAGGCCTACTACTTGTGTTATGTGTAGTTCTTGAAATGCCTTTTCCTGTCGCGTTCCGCGCTACACCCACGTTATCATCATCGTTTTCAGACCCAGGATTCACTAACAGCTGTATCATTTACAACATAGAAACGCCCATTTCTGGGTCAGATATATCTTCAGTATTGAGTTCATTCAGCGCTTCATCATCGCTAAGGTGTTCAAGCATTTGTATAACATGTTCATTATAGATGTCACGTGCAAAGGGCTTCTCCTGGGCTATTTTTAACACACACACACACACACACACACAAAACGTACTAACCATGTTGTTGCTGTAAAATAAATCAGGTTTCAATTTCGATTAAGCTGGAATCTACTTGAGGATTATAATAAGTTTTAGTGATTTCGCTTGAAATTGAAAGGTTCTTGGCGCGATACACTTACAAAAATATAACCAAATTTTCAAAAGTCATGGCTTTTTTTTTTCGGAATCCTTTCTTGTTCGGGCTAAAAACTTTTCAGTGTCCCCTCGTGCATACTGTAGTGCGTATCCGTGGTCAGGGTTGTAATAAATCAACAGCGTCGAAATGCATTGTTACTCCAATAATTATGTGGTGTTTTAAAGACTAATGATCGGATTTATATATGTTTGCTTTTCCTACTGTGACACAGCAATAAACGGCACATAATAATCTCGTGAATTAAAAATCAGGTAAAAAACGATATGTATACATGGAATTAATGAATTTTATTTATAATTTGACATTATTTCATATTACTTTAAACGTTATATCTAACGGATACACGTGTCTGAGTTGACATCCCTGTTTTTTAAATTGTGTATATATGTCCACCGGCCTGTGCATTCTAGAGTATTAATAAAGAAAGCCTTCTGGCAGTGTTCGAACCTGCTTTCCACTTCTAGGTGAAACCACCGTAGAGCCCTTTGTGATTTTAGACCCCTCAGAGTTAAATTACCCTATTACCCCGCAAAGTTAAATTACCCTATTAAAAATGCACTTCTCTTATTCAGATCTCTTCAAGCCCATATTTGCTAACTTTTATTTTCGTATGCGAAATGTAAACAATGTGATTTCTAAGGAATTGATGGGTATTATTTATAATCCGATATTATTTCATATTAGAGGGATGCAGATTTGAATCTTGCCGGAAGGCACATTTTCTTTATCAAGACTCTCGGATGGACAGGCTGATAGACACAGATTTACACCGTTTAAAAAAAACAGTGATGTCTGTTCAAATACGTGTATCTACTAAATATAACTTTTCAAGTAATATATAATAGGCATATCTCCAAAGTGGTGAGGCCGGACTTTAAGTCAAGGGGTACGAGTAAGACGTTACACACTAAAATTAGTCTACATCATTTTCATAGTGAGCAGAGCAAGTAATTTTTTGCAGGCGGGGGCTGTCATCCTCCCCTTCCCTTGGCGTATGAACTCATCTTCTGCGAAATCGCCAAATCGTAGTTCGCCTTAATCTAAAATTAATAAGAGAGAATATTTTATTAATAATGACGGTTAAGTGCAAGACTTGTGATACTGACAATTCTGATATGCCAAAGAGAAGCTGTAAAGAGCTTTAAACAAAAAAATGAAAAATTTTCTATTCAATACGAAAAAAGCCCTAAGGACTGCTGTAAAAAATATTAAGAACTTATCTTCGATTAGCGAAATAATTAAGAAGGCAAGAAAATACAGGTCAGCTACGAGTGATACAAAATCATTTACTGCTATTTTTATTCAGATTTGGGAAAAAGGTTGGGTTGAAAATCATAAAAATTACTGGAGATACTGCGTCTATTCATAAAGCTGCTGTCGCATTCCCAACAGAACTGAAATAATTGATAAAAAAGGATGCATTCCGAAGCAACTCTTTAATTGCGACGGAACTGCTCAATAGTACCCACATGAATAAAAGTAAAAATAAGCACTAGGCCATAAATCATGGAAGGACAGATTAAGACTGGTACAATATAACAACATTGCAACGTGCTCTGAAAAACAAATTATCTGTGTTCTAACAACACAATAAAAAGTTTTGATGACGACATTTTGGTTTACGGAATGGTTCTAACAATGCTTCCCTCTAGGTAAAGATACTTGAAAGAGCAAAAATTAGAATTTAACATCATTTTAATAATAATCTATTTGGCTCTACTGAATTTGTTATGAAAATACAAATGTCAAGGTGGTATTTTTACCCCCAAATATGACCTCATTGTTTCAGTCCATTGACCAGGGCATTATTTATTGCTTCTAGGTCACAGACGCCCATTTCGTAACTGACTGCATTCATGCAGTGCTTAATGCTGATTCTAATCTTGACATTATGCAGTCTTAGAAAATATTAACTGTTGCAGATACAATAACGTTCATCAAGGATATAATGGATGGATTAAAACCAGAAACTGTAAATGCTTACTGGGCGAACGTATGAGATGACGTCTTTAATAATTTTAAAGGATTCCCTTCGATAGATGAAGTTAAGATCATTGAAACAGCAAGAGAAGTTGGTGGAGAAGGATTTTTTAATATACTTGATGAACTGGAAGCACAAACTGAAGGCCACTAGTATTAGTAAACGAGGAATTGGAAGAACTCGTAAGGTCATCTACTGACGAAGAAACTGAAACAGAACTAAAAATTTGAACATTACAGAAATTTGACGAGGCCTTTTGGAATAATCCAGAAGGCAAAAGAAAAAATTATTGAATGCTAGCAGCATGGCCCGGCGTTGCCCGTGCTTGATTAAAAAATCGTACGACTCGTACAGCAATCGCTATCACTAGACTTAAAGTATTTTTGCCCTTCCTTGCCTTTAAAGGAGTGTCCTTTGCCGTGCTGATGTTGCTACATGACTTACTTCTTGCCTATCTCACACTGCGAATTTTTTCTAAGATCTATACTAAACATTAAATCTGTTACGAAAAAAGAACTAATCAAAATGAACACAAAACGATCAGTTTTAAAAAAGGACTCGTAACTGGAAAAACCGAATGAAAAAAGAATGTTAACAACAAATATTTTTTCACACCCAACCCAGTTCTGCGGAATCAGAATCAATGTTGAGTTTAAGCAAGCGAATGAGCCAATTGGAGTAAAGTGTCATACAGATTTAAATTTTCCCCACTTGTGACGAATGCTGCTATCGATTTTTTTTTCATGGTAGCATGCTAGTTAACATTCGTGTCAGTCAGCTGTTGGCTCTCACACTGGCCAATAGAATCCTCCTGCCTATTCGTAGCAGCCAGCTATAGGCTCTCACTCTGGCCAGTAGAAAATGGCCGCAAACTACATGAAAGCTGCCGTAGAAGCATGAAAAAATCAATTATTTCCACTATCGATGGTAGTTGGGAAATGCAAAGCCGGTCTTGGCCTTCCCACTAACTTGGAGCATGTGCATGTAAATCTTGGTGCAAATCCGTCGAAAATTGCAGCAGTGCATTCCTCACACGCACACACACACACACGCACACACACACACACACACACACACACACACACACACACACACACACACACGTACACACACACACACACACAGCCTTTTATAGATAGAGATAATCTTTGGATGGAACGCAGAATTAATGTAGTTCTAATAATAATTGAAGAATTAGAACCTCTGCAATGAAATCTCGTGGAGTTAAAAAAAACAACTTTGAATCACAATATTTTTCTACAATGTTTCACATACACATACAACTTCAACTACCAAAGGCCCCCAATCATCTATATTTTTAACATTTTTAATTAGCTGTCATCAAATAAAATTGATTTATTGCCGATTAAAGCAAATAACAGTCCATGATTTTTAGATAAAACTTGTGGATTTTTTCTTTCTACCAAAATGAAGAAAAACATCGGAATTTTTTTTTTCAATTTTAATTACGTTTTAAGTTGGGGTATCGGTTAAAACAAAAATGGTCATATTTTGACGGTTCGCTATTATCCGCGTGATAGGGGTCTATGAAACTATCGTGGATAACGAGTCCTACTTTATTGCTTTATGAATGCACTCAATTTCAGATAAATTCAAAATTAGTTATGCAGATGATATTATGTTGATAGCAGACTCACAAAGAAAACTATTACACAAGGTCGTAAAGAAGATTAAGAAAGGACTAATATTTAATTATAATAAGACAGAATGTGTTATTGTCGGCAATCGAAACAACCCAAAACTCTCATAATAAGACCAGAGGATTATTTCCTGTTGCGAATACAATGAAATTCATTACAATCTGTCATATTTTACTTGGAGAGGAGATGGTAGCCTCCATTGCTCTTTGAAGTACTATAAAGAACTCGACGATCTACTAAGTTACAAGATAACTTGATTTTGGTACTTTACATAAATCTCACAAATGCTTAAAAACAATCAAATTATTTTTTTAATTTGTTAATTGCGAAATCTTATAAACGTTTATATATACTGATCAACGTGAAATGTATATTACATTATCATGTTTTGGCTGTGAATAAATTGGTAGATGACTTTTAATAATATATTTGATTATTATACCGTAATAAAAAAAATTCGAAGATGAACAAAAAATTTCCTTTATGACTCTTTAGCTAATGCGTTTTTTCCATGTATGCTTTCTTTTGTAATTCAACAAAAGAAGAATTCGCTTTTTTTTTCTCCGTTTTCCACTCTCTGAACCGATCTACCACCATCATTATGTTAACTACCATGGACACCTTGACTATTTTTTCCACCTACGAAGTAAAAAGTAGCTGCGCGTCGTTCGGATAGTTTACCCAGCCAATATTCCTAATATGAAGCGATGAACTGATGGCTGGTACCTCAAAGTTGCATATCAGTATCATTACATCTCTTCTATGCACACACTCACCTATATAGGTATATTATTATACTGTCTTCTCGGAAGATTGCATCCAAACCATTAACACTGACCCGCATAACATAAAGTTATACACTGACTGAAAAAATGTGTCCCCTATTCATACATAAAAAAAAATTTGCAGTGACATACAGAAATATTCTATACTAATCAAGGCGCATACATACAGCTGTTCGTATCCTAAATGTATTTATAGTTTGAAGATGCAACCTGAGAAAACGTGAATATAACAGTTTACCTACTAAACCATACCAAATGAGCAGCAACGCTCTGAGAAATGTTATTCATTCCCCTCGTCTTGTTTCTTTTACTGTTATCCTATTTATAGACACCTTGTTTCTTTCAATGTTTTTTAAAAACAATTTTAAGAGACTCTTTTATATTAATTTCGTTTCACTTTTTGTTGTTTGCATTGCAAATAAAATCCCTGTTTCATAAATGTACTGATGCATGAGTTCATAAGTATGTCGTACAAATGCTCTTTCTCTCACTCTGTGTTATTTTATTACGACTTTTATTTCATCTTATTATTGTTGCTTTTTATCGCTCAACTCTAGGTCAAAACATTTATAACGACGGTGGTAATTAGTCAGTTACAATTAATATAGTAAATTAACTGCCAATAATTGGGGTAAAAGTTAAAATTACAATTTTAATAAAAAAACTTGTAAAAATGTAAATACATTTTTACAATGTTTTTTTTTTTGTTTTTTTTTTGCATGTAACAGTAAAGGTATGTGAAAGTTGATATTTTGTTGGATGTATCTTTTTATAGTAAACAGTTCATTATCTGAAATGTTCGTTGAAATGGATATGTGTCTGATATAGCGTAAGTTCATACATTTCAGTAAATGGCATTACTCACAGTTAACTGGGAAAAAAAGGGAGTTTAAGCGAATTTACTTCGAGAAGCTGGCATGTAGTTTCAGTTGTTGGTGAATTTTCCGATTTCAAACCACTATTTTTATCTCTGGAGAAGAGATCCGCCTGGCGTAGATTTGGGTAGACGATCTGGTATTTTTGAGTTGACTGACCACGACAAGTTTCAAAGTCTTGTATTTAACTGTTTTCAAGGGATAACAACGCGAAGGCTCATGTATTTACTCAAATCAGCAGGAAATGCTTGAAATTTTTTTTTGTATCGCATGCTCTGTTTTCTTTTACGCCCACAAATTTTTAATATTTCAGATTTTATTTTTTGAAGCTTTTTCTTGGAGCCTGTTGTTCACACACACATACAAATATGATCCACTTTTTATGTCGCTTTTTTATATGCTTTTAAAATTTACAGATTACTTATTTTAATTATTAAATTTTGAATATTATTACAATATTTCTCGCTCAAATTGCGGAGCAATATCTGTATAATTTCTTATATATATTTTACAAGTTATTCGTCTTCCCAAAGATTATTTCTTTAGATTATTTGAAATTGACCATTTTTAAAATATTATCTACAGAAATTTTTATCTTTTATTTCTAAAATATTTTTTATTTACGAATAAGATTTTAGTTTTTCAACAGATACTTGATTATGTATATTTTAATTCGTCTCAATGAGGAAATGCTTTGGTGAACGATGTTAAAATTTGCAAGGCTCGGTATAAGGTTCTTCTGAACATTTCCTAATACAATCCCCACCTAAGCCATTCCTTATCGCAGAAATTCACTTGGAACATAATGCTTATTTGAAATATAAAAATTTACTTTAGAAAAACTCATTGATATCAAATGTAGTACGGTTTTACAGTTATTATTTAATGAATCAGTTTTCATTGTATGAGATGTACTGCTCAGCAGTTGGGGGATTAATATTAATGAATCAATTTCAGCACAAAATGTGAGAATCCTGATTCATTAGGTGTACTGTATATATATATATATATATATATATATATATATATATATATATATATATATATATATATATATATATACAATGAGTAATACGGACAGCTATGAGTTTTTACGAGCTATAATTGCTATTTTAATTATTTTTGTGTGCTTTCTCTATTAAACCATTACACTGTGGGTGGTAGGAAATTTTTACCAACCTATGAAAAACAACAACTTACGATAGTTCTAAAATCAAATCGTTTTCAAATTGACTTTGCCTGGCACTTCTTAATTTTATAATCTATATATTTACAAATGCTTCAATAGCTGATTGTGTGATAATTCAGTTAAGAGTTAAGCCTCAACCCAAAGAGCCGAACGCTTTTATCGATAAAGATCTTTGGGGAGGACGAAATGAGCCTCTGTTACCCACACCAAATCTGATTTACATCCGAAGAACGGGACTTTGTATATCTGGTGGGATTGAAAGGGCATTGTGTATTACGAGTTTGTTTCGCAAAATTAAACGTTGAATTTAGACAAGTACTGTTCCCAATTGGACTGTTCGATTAAAAGCGTTCGAGATTGGCCGATCGAAATGGTGTCGTCTTCTATCAGGACGACGCCAGACCTCACGTCTCTTTGTAGACAAAGCAGAAATGGGTGCAGATTGGCTGGAACGTCCCAATGCACCCGCCGTACTCACCTGACCATGCACTATCGGATTACCACTCATTTCGTTCCCAACAAAATTCTCTTAATAGGAAGAACTTCTATATGTGGTTGAATAAATCTTTGTGAAAATACCTAAATATTGTCCCTGATATTCACTTAAAAAACGATACTAACCTTTCTTCCGCCCCAGTACTAAAATTGAAAATGTGAAAACGCTGCATAATGATTTATGGTTTGTTAATAAAATCACATTACAAACTTCAAAGAAGTGGCAAAATGGAAGCATTGCTAAATAGCCTGCGAACAACTATGTTGAAAAAGGTCCTTTTCTTGAATTTATTAGCTTTTTGAAAAGAATCCAGTAGAAATGGATGCCCTATTATTTGGTCTAATGCTGCACTAGCCACTTACTGACTACTGTTAATGACCAATTGATTGCCAAAGACTTCTGGTTGTGGGGGATCTAGGACAGTTACAGCACAAAGTTATCACATAATAACATTAAAAAGTCTTTTTCAATATCAGATAATTCGAAAGTACAACTGGAAATTAATCTCATGCATTTAGACAGAACTAGTACAATTTGGGTATAACTGTATATAAATTGACAATAAAAAAATCCACCAAAACCCCAAAATTTACGTAAAATCTTAGAACCTTTTTAGATATCAGAGGACAAATGTTCTCCACTCACATCGTCATCCAAAAATTTTAAATTCTAAACATTAAACTCATTTTCACAGTGAAAGCTTCAAATAATGTTCATCTAAAATTTTAAATACTATCTAAATTTTTAATTAATGCTTTTTTTATCATCACTTGATACAATCATATCGTTGAAATATAATCTAAAAATACAAGGATATATTACAGGATATATTATCTCGTGATGAACTGAAATTAAGTCTATGTTTTGAAAACAGCGCCTCTTGCTAGGTTAGATGAATTGAGATATGGCGTAGGATTACGATCACTTTTGAAAAATACAATCCAGAGCATCATGTGAGCATCAGTTGTCATTAAATTAAACCTGAAATAAAGGTTTAATAAGGATGGAAGTAATTTGTCCATTGACTTTCAGAAACATATTCTGGAATTTTGATTTTAAAAAATTCTGTTTGTGCTACTTAGGATTATTCTATAGAAATTTATGTAGTTTTGACAAAAACTGGAGCGTGACTTTCTGCATCCATCTTCCTATTGTGTTTCTATGAGGTGACGTAGTACTTGAGCATTTTTCTTATTAATTCACTCACAAATAGAGGAATGCTAACGTCGTTAAAAATGTAAAGAAAAAAGTTGATGAAAATGTAGCTACATTTAACTAAAATTTCCTTTCTGTTATATTCTTGAACAGTTTTATTTTTACATTCTATAGTTAAGCCAAATTTTAGTCAAAAATCAAAAGCCAATAAAAGATTAGGATTATCACCAATCACAAAAGTCAATTGAGAAAATTAAAAAAGGTTTCAACCTCCTGATTCGCTTTTCTTTAACATTTTATTTTTTTACCACTTGCGTATGAGTTTGATCTAGAAGTTGGGGTTTTAAAAAAGTGGTAATATTGGAATACTAGTAATATCTTTAACAAATTTTATTTTGGTAGCTCATAATCATGCAACGACTTTCAGAAGTATTGGGTTTGTCAGAGCTAATGCAGTTCGTCTAATTAGTTTTCCACGTCAGGAGTTAGTGGTTAGGAATTGGTTAACATTTAATGGTTACTTTGCTTCATGGGCAATCTGTATAAAGTTCTTGTCTTGTCGGTGTCAAAAATGTGAACTTGCATATTTTAGGTCTGTGTTCTTTACAATGTAGACTGAGTCCTTTCTTTTGTGATTACTGTGTATTTTTACTATATTTTTCTGAATGTGATTATATTTGCTCTTGTCTTAACGAGAAGGCTGCGGAATTTCTATTCAATAAAGGCATTTGTTCCTCTGCTAGTTTGAATAGATTAGGTCTTTTTGTGAAGCATTGAAAGGAGCTATAGATAAAATTAATGCTTGCAGAAATTAATGTACTATTTTTTCACTGATGCCAATACAATCTGTTGTCGATGTCTTGTAAATAAACTGATTGATATTTTGTGACTGTAGTTATCGTCATAGGCTTGTCAAGCAATTTACGCTTCGTCTTTTCATAAGTTGATAAAATAATTTGTTTTCATTTATTATATTTTTGAGAATCTAGCACTTAAGAAGGAATTTAGCAACAACTTCAACGAGTAAGATTGAAATAAATCTGAAGTGAAATTGTAATTCTAGTATAGAAAATCATTCATTCACTGCTTTCTCCATAAATTCTAGTGTTTTGTGATATATTGCAGTTGAATATCAACTGATGTATATTCATTATCTATTTTAAATAATTATAATATTTTATTCAGAAAATTAAATAGTTTTTTTTTATTCAAATGAAGTTATGCGAGCGCTAAAATAGTGCATCCGAGTATATGCGATTTTATTTTTTTAATCTGCTGAAACAAAACGCCTTTTATCAGTGAGGCTGCATTTAAATTATTTTTACGGGGATTAGCATTTAATCGCATTTTTAGTAATTAATCAGAGATACAATTAATATTAAACTACTAATAAATGTGGTAAAATTGAAACTTATTTACATTGTTATAATAAAGTTTTGTATGTAAAGCTTTCTGTAAGTTTATATTGTGTGTATGCATCTTTTCATTGTAAACAATTTTATTATTGGAACTGTTCGTAGAAATTAACATTTATTTAATATAGTTCATATATTTTAATAAATGTCATTATCCAGTTTACTGGAAAAAAAAGAAGTAAAAGCTATTTTTTTGTTCTCGGTGAATCTTTTGATCTTAGCCGCTTCGCGTATCCTTTTCAGGAAAGGAGTGATGAAGATTTATATTGAAAAGCTAGCATTTGACTGACCACGACCTGTTTCAAAGTCTCTTATCAGTTTTCGTGGGATAGAAACTCAAAGGGTTTTGAATTTTCTCAAACCAACAGCGATTGATTGAACCTTCTGTTTTTATAACTTTTTTTCGTCTACGTCCGCAAATTTCCAAATCTTATTTTAAATTTTATTTTAAGATTTTTTTCATGGAGCCTACGCTTTTGATATCTGTACTTTATTTCTTTTATTTTTTAAAGTTCGCACCATATTCTGGTTTCCGAGTAAACTTCGAAGAAAAAATGGCCAGTGTTTTTTGAGCATTTTCGGCTTTTATAAGAAGAGATTTTTTTTTCGAAGAGATTTTGTGGGTTAATAAAATTGTGTCTGTAGGCATGAATCGTGCTTCGTAATCTTCGAGTGTCGCATGCTCACGTGTTGGGTATTGTGTCAGTTATTTTATCTCCAAATATTACACCTTCATACGTCAGTTTTTTAACACCAAAAACTGTTAAGAATTAGAGTTTAAAACCTGTGCGCTCTGTGAAAAGTGCTATATATATATATATATATATATATATATATATATATATATATATATATGAACATGATGTTTTATATGTTGGGTACGTATACTGCAAATTCTAGCGATAAGAGAAAATGAAAGTTGTCACAGTCATATTTTAGTACCTATTGTTGCTAAAATACGTTGCCCACTTTTTTTTATATCGTTGCCTAATGACTTTACCGCTGCTCAAACGGTCTCTGGTCAAGCTTTAGCAAGTTTTATTTATTTTAGCAAGTTTTGGAACACTATCTATTTGCTGTACATCGATAATCAAGAAAATGGGATTGTAAATGGTCAGATATGATTGCAAGCTCTATTGACAGAATGCGACACTTTTATGTGTAATTATCATAAATAAGCATAATTTCAATTTTTTAGAAGGATAACGCCTACTTGTGTAATAATGTATTATTTGTCTGAGAACTATGAAAAATTCGGTTAATTTTCAAAACTCAAACCATATAATAATCTATAAGAAATAGTGAATATTTGTGATAATTGGAGTAATGATTATGCAACCCGTTTTCCCTGACATCAATTTTTTTTTATCTTATTGCTTTATGCAATTCAGGTTTATTCTGTTTCCGTAAAATTTTAATTCATCTTTAAGAAAACAAAAAACAAAACAAAACAAAATAAAAGCAACAACACCTCCTCTAATAAATGTCCGTAATTCTTTTCTGTAAACAACGTACTTATATATAAAGTATACTTCATTATACCTGTTTGTAGGATGAAGAAAAATCATTCCATTCTCAGAAATTTTGTATCTGATTATTCAATATCACGCTCCCATTTACAAAATGACCACTGAATAATTTTAGATTCTGTTCTTGTTTTGTTATTTTGTCTGTTCCAATTAAAGTACTTATCGTTCCTTTATTCATTTTTCACTCTTTACATTAACACTTGAAATGAGGTCAAAATAAACAAAGAAAATAAAAGTAAAGTGCGTAAGATGAAGTTATCAGCATACATTATAGTGTCAAAAACTGCCCCCCCCAAATAACACGAGGCAGAATTTAATGCTATATCTAAGACCCTGCTCAGTCAACATGAAAAATCGAATAATAACAGATAACGACTTCCATATAAAAATAACATATATACTGATTTTTTTGCATCTATGATATCCTGAGTGCAGGATTCCTAGATTGGCCTACAAAGAGCGAAATAGAATTACTTTTGAATGTTCAGCACTAGTAAATTTCTCTACTCGGGCCTTTTGGGGATATGTTGGCTACTAATGAAAATAGAGTCAATGATTAATTATTTATGCATTTATAATGTAACATTTTGAAGATTAATTAATATTAATATGTAACCTTTTGAAGATTAATATTTCTAATTTATCATATAAGCTCTTTCAAAATTTCCTGCACTTCAATAAGAATGCCTGATTTGATATTTAGTCAGGATCAAACGTATGGGATCAGCAACATCTAGATTCAAATGGTGAACGTGTACAGCACAGGGCGGCCACTGCATGCAACAAATATTATACTATCATCGAATTTTAAATTAAATAATTGTAGTTTTAATCTTAATAAGACTATTAAAATGGAACTCTTATGTATAAAAATATATTACTCTGAAAGCATATAAATTGGTAAGATATTGAAGTATTGAGATACTTTCATTAGAAATCCGATCCTTTTAGTATTTCAGCAGTTGAGATCTGGCAACCCTAGTTGGGTGACTGAATTAATTACACATGTTCCACAGGTTCCCGTAGTCAGCGTTCAAGCCTATGTAAAAGCCAATATTTCGAATGTTAATTTTCAAGGTAGGAAGCTTCTTACCACTTTAAAAAGATCCATTTATGTTTGTGAAAGACTAAACTGAGCAGCCTAGCTCGAGAATTTTCCTGCCTGTGACACTCAGACCTGGTAATTCTTACTACTTAAGGACAACTGGATGCTGTGTAGACCAGAGTAAGAATGAAGAAGACATCAGATAAAAATTAAAGATATGAGTCTGGAAAAAATCAGAGAATGACATCCGTTCCCGCATTTATTTATTTATTGTTGGTTTTTCCTTGATTTTTCTTTTTATAACTCTTCGTTTTAATACAACTCTCAAAATGAGTATTATTTTTGTATACTGGATATGATTACAGTTAATCTTTTAAATGAACATAAAATACCAAATAAGTACTCCTCACCACTAAATTTATTTACAACAAAACTATGGACGGATCCGCTTAGAAAGTCTAAGTTAGAATATTGTTTTCCCTGTTTTACTTTTGAGAATCTAAGTGACTCCACCATTAATATCATTATAATCACTTCATATCATAACCTTTATCATTTCCACTCGTCCCATTATCTCGAGCTGACATCATTTTATAATATCATTCACCACCTACAAGTATTAAGATAACAGCAAACCTATACGAAGAATACACTCGCCCTAATTTGGTCCATACTCATCTGTTCACCTCCCCTTCTTTCTCCTCGTCCTACCTCAACGTTTTTCTCTTGCTTCTTCCTGAGACGCTCGGCCAACTTTACCAAACATAGTATCTTCAGAAGCAGTCGCCATGTTGCTGTAATCTATACATGTATATCAGTATAGAGTGCAAAGTATAGGTAAATGCCTGTTTGTGTGTATTTGTATGAATACTTGTGTGAAGTGTTATTAGCATGCATATGTAAATAATTACGGATACATAATTCCATTCGAATTTTCATCTACGTTACATATACAAGAATACTTGTGCATTTATACACAAATCCGCAAATTCGCGGTACATTATATATATATATATATATATATATATATATATATATATATATATATATATATATATGCATGTTGTCAACTACATGCACACATACATTCTCTATCTTCTCTCTGTGTGTGTTTTGTTTATGTATGTACCTTCTTTTATAAACGTGTGTGTGTGAATATGTAGCTATATAATGTGCGCGTGTGTGTATATATATTGGTGTCTGATAACTTTCACTACAGTAATAGATATGAATATGTACACAAGTAATACTTAGAGAAACGTATGTAGACAAGACCGTACAGGTGCAAGAAATTCCGTAGTGAATACACTTATAATTCGTACAAAAATAATAGTATGTACTCACCCAAAAAGCTGTGGTTGCTTTTATATATATATATATATATATATATGTATATATATATATGTATATATATATATATGTATATATATATATATGTATATATATATATGTATATATATATATGTATATATATATATGTATATATATATATATATGTATATATATATATATATGTGTGTGTGTGTGTTTGCGTGTGTGTGGGTGTGTCAAGTATTCACTTGGGAATTTCTTGCGAGTGTACGGGCTTGTTTAAATACATTAATGTAAGTACAGCTAATCTACATATTCATGCTTATTACTGTAGTAAAAGTTATCTCTCTCTCGTGCACACACACACACACACACACACACACACACACACACACACACACACACACACACACACACACACACACACACACATATATATATATATATATATATATATATATATATATATATATATATATGAGAGATATATATACAAACACGTTTTCTGTCCTACCAAAAGGTATACAAAAATTAACATTTGGTTATTTCTTCAATTTTGAAAAGTGAACCTTTCATCATTAAGCAAATTAGACATATTGGTCTTATGCCTTGTCAAATACACATTACGCCGTATGGTTAATACCACATTACAGAAGAGCAACAATTTAAATTTATTTTGAATCCTCAGATCGGTCGTGTTTATTTAGACTGTTTATATTTTGTATTCTTTTTATTGTACTTGAATTAAATAATTTAAATTATAGAATAATGCAAAAATTTATCTCTAAAAATATGTAAATATGCATTTAACAGCTTATACTAAGGCTATTGGTATGAGCCTATGGTTCGGAAAAGTATTTCCAATTAGTCCCTAAAGCCAGCTGTGTGTGTGTACGTGTATGTACTTGTGTATGTATGCATAATGAATAGAAGAAAATGCAACTCTCTCTGTTTCTCTATCTATCTATCTATATATCTATATATAACCTCTTTCATTAAATATTTCACCTGTCGTTGGAATGATGTAATTCGACTCCTCAAAATCTAACCCTGGGTTTTTGATGCAATGAGGTACGTACCTAATGCCAAGGATGCTATTTGAGCGGCAATACGAAGCTGAGAAAAATAGAGGAGAGATAAGAGAGGTAATAAAAAAAGCGAAATCGCAAACCCCCAAAAAAGAAAATTGCAGAAAAGGCAGAAGACGGTCGAACATTGCATTCTGATAACAATCGTGTATTTAAAAGAAATACAAAATTTTAACAATGATTTTTGTTGTTGGCACTGAAATTATGAGAGATTAATTTTTCATTGACCTATATTTTGTATGAACATCTTCAAATTTAAAATATATGAAACATTTAATATATTTCGGGACATTTTTGTATATAACAAGCTGCAGTGAAGCAGTTGAGCTTTTCTCTTACAGATTATAATTTTTTGTGTTATCTCCCGTGCTATGTGGAAATCTGTTACCTAGGGAGCGAAATACGAGGACAACTTGTACTTGTCTGTAAAACTTACAAGCAATAATTATCAGTTAATATAACCAATTCCATCAATGCCTCTTTCACAACGTATAATTTGTTTTATTTCCCAAAGATTTATGCAATTATTATTTAACTAGAACTTATTTGAGATTAAAATTAAAGCAAAACAGAAATCGTGCCTAAAATACTTGCTTATTAGTTCGAATCGCTGACATAGATATGGCCAAATTTCAACTCTAAACTGTCCATTTAAAATAGTAAATTTACTGGCGTGTATATTGAGGAGTCGTAAAAATAGCTTCAAAGGATTGGCTTATACTATTTCCCTGTTATTTTCTTTGTTGTTGCCAGACAGAATGAAAAATTAGCCCTCGCAGCCCAGGTGTTCATTTCAACTTCATTCTAATTGTGTATCTATGTGCGTTTTAATTCAATGGCAAACCTAAAAATATTTCTACAAAATAAAATAAAATGCAATGAAAATATAATTCTATTTATTTACCGAATAAAATCTTATAATTATCTGATTTTTTTGGTTATTTTTTTTATTGTCTCCGATTTTATGATTTTCTTGTTCAACCTTGGGTAGGGATTGTCCAAACTGAGAGGGAGAGGAATTTATTATTCACCTGTCGTTGGAATGATGTAATTCGACTCCTCAAAATCTAACCCTGGGTTTTTGATGCAATGAGGTACGTACCTAATGCCAGTTTTTCAAACTAAAGTAAAATTGTGTGTGTATGTGTGTACATTAAATGACACAATTACAGCCACTTATGCACAACGCATCCGCAATACACAGGTGCATGCAAAATCACACGCAGAGAATGTATAAAGGACAAAATATCAGTTCTTATGCTGAGTCTTGAAGTCGGTGTTTCAAACCATGGAAATACTAGGGCTAAGAATACCAATTTTTAAAGCAAGAAAATGCTTCCCACTTGGAAGAAATCAAATTGTTTTAAAAATAGAACTGGTTTATAATAAAAACGAAAGTAAGAAATTCGTTTCCGAATATACATTTTTTGGAACACGGGTAGTTTATAATAGAAGCAAATAACGTCTGCTAATTTCTAAATGGTTAAAAGAACAAGTTGTTCTGATTTGTTTCATGCTGAAATAGATGCATATTTCTTGCTGGCGTCAATAATTGGTGTTCAAGTTTTGATAAAAAAAAACATGATTTCATTTGTTGATTTTGCTATTCCTCTCTGCATAATCTTTCTATCCACGTTTCACCCGTTTAGTGTCGGTCAATACTAAACGGAGAAAATAAAAGTATAAAACTTTAGTAAATCAAAATAGAACAAAATGCTATTCAATATGCTATATCAAAAATATATCCACCAAGTAAAGTCCAATTGAAAATGACATGGATTTTAATCTTAGACAAGCAGCGTCTGTAACCTTGTGTGTGTGTGTAAATTTTAAAGATCCATATTTGAATTTAAAATGAAAATATAATTACTCTTTATATTTTAATTTTGTTTTCCTGCACGCTTTGTTTATTTAGATATTTACGAAGGTTAGCTTAGCCCAGAATAATACTTAACTAGGAGACTGGGTAGAGAACATATAGCGTCGATTTTCTAAATGGGAAAATCCTAAATTTCTGCCTTGAAAATCATCCATAGAAATCCTGGCTGTTGACTTGGGCTCAAACACTGACCAGTGGCGCCCATGGGAAAATTGCCACGTTTGTAACCATCAAATATGCCAGATATACTTTTATGTTGTTCATTACAAACTTCTCCACAAATATAACATTCGGTGACTAAATGAATTAAGAGTCACATATATAAAAAACTCCAGACTGTAAAATGTTTCAGAACTTCTAAGTGATATTGGATGGCATAAAATGCAGTCAACAGTTAGAAAATAAACGATTTGAGAATTTAGCTTAAAACGATATCCATAAACTGCCATCACTGATTTTTTTAACTTCATTTTTAATGTTTAAGATTAGTTTCTGTCCTTCATATTAACTATAGCGTATTGTTTCTAACTTTGAGAACAGTCATTAACATACCCAACATTCTTCGGACAACTGAATCTCTTCACCGCATACTTGCTGATGTTAACACAAAGTTTTGGTAGTCTATTCTTCATCCTCAAAGAGTATCGTTGGGAAGTGATGTAGTAAAATATGGGCATGCCAGTTCGGTATATTAATCAGGATAGTTCAGATTTCATCTGTATGTGGTTTTATTTGTTTAGCAAAGTGAGTGTTTGGAAACATCCCCACTAGGTATAATTTGGAATTGTTTAGTTATTTAGCGTACCTGATACTGTAGAAATGGATTGATTCGTATATTATTGACCTTTTTCCTGTGCCATTTTTCCTGAAAGAGAGAGGTTTCTTTTTTTCTGAGTTTGCATCTGACGATAACCGAAAAATAGATTGGCCGAAACGTTGTACTAACTTCGGGAAGTACAAATCCCGTTGTCCGAACAATGTTGAGTAAACAAAATCAATGTATTTGCAAACTTCTGCTGTTGTCCGAGCAAATACCGTGTATAGCAATAGTTAGCCTCAGAAAATTACCTATAATAGTGAAATCGATTCTCACTGCGTGTACTACACCTATAACTAGGTGCCTGACTAGACTAAGTAAATACGTGATCTCGTAGACCATTAAACTTCGTAATATGACATTGTGCTGTATTAAAGCTTAGTAATATTCAATAAACTGGGCGCCTCATCGCGAAGTACTGATGCAATAATTAATACTGTCGTGATTTAGAGCCTCGCTGTCTGCACCACACAGGTGGTCTTAGTATATAAGCTCAGTAAATAGCATTAAATTAAGTATCTTACTGTAGAGTAATAGCTAGCAAACTTGTCTCGCAGACCATTATTACTGTTATGAGATCGATTCTCGTTAGACTCGTGGCCTTGTTTCAGACTAATCTTATGAAATATCAGTAACACCACCTTGATTGGTAGAGTTCATTTTAGAATATTTCATAATACAATAGTTCCATTCAGTTTTATTTAAACAATTTTTGAGCGATTTATATAGTTAATTACCAAGCTTGGTTCAACAAAAGACCGGAATATAGGGGTATACAGTGAGAATTGTAATCACTACAGCATTAACGGTCTGCTAGAGCAGCTTACTAACTAGTGCGATGTGCCCAAATATTTTTTTCTTGGACTTCCTCTCGCGATCTGTATTTTGCTTCAATAACAATACACTGTTTTCAAGTCTGGGTTCCACATTAAGATAAACAAGAACGATACGTGAAGCGTTGTTTGAAAGGATCATAATATCTAATGTAACACTGCCAAAAGCTTCATATTTGTTTTCATAAGCTTGTCCGGTCTTTTGTTAACGAAATGATGCGCAATTTAATTTTAAAAATAGCCATGTCAGTTCGGAGAAGAAACAACAAAATTTAAAGTTTCTTTGCTATTAAAAATAATTCTTTAATTTTATTGCTTAGATGTTAGCTTTGAAGTTTTGTTTTCTTCATAATCTCCAATACAATATAAATTCAACAACGTCGTGTTTAACATTTGGGAAACTTCAAAACAGTGTGAGTTGTTGTACCTAGAAACTATAGTTTCAATCTAATGAAGAAAGAACAATCAATAGGCTTCAGGCTCCAAAGTTATGGATTATCTTCTAAATTGATCTAGGGGATAAAAGCATAGTGTGCTTAGTTACCTGCTGGCTGCAGGCTCAATCTTAAGAGTCAGACAGGGAAAAATCATATTAGTTCAGAAGAAAAAGAAAAAGCGGTATCATGAGGAAAAATTAACTAATAAGAGAAATCCTTTGGCATGGATAGTGGAATGACAAGAATCTGCCTACATGGATTGAATAATGGGTTCAGTTTAAAATTTCAAGGTTACTGAATATAATAGACACTTGAAAAAGGAGGTCGAAGTGTTGAGACTCAATTGTTTATATAAAATATGGAAAATTCACATAACTGGCACATTAATGTATTCTGATTAATATTTTTCCTTTTCTTACTGATGTCTTCATATTTGTACTTATATTACGTTATTCTAAAATGCAAACATTTGCACAATTCCTAGACATTCATCACATCTGCCAAGTTGCATTGCAGAGATAAATTAATTAAGTATTAACTGAGAGAAGTTATCCCTCGGCTACCCTCGTAGACCGAATAAAGATTTCGGTCTGAAATTACAAGAAGTTGATCGAATTCAACAAATACCTGAAGAAAGCCGGACAGTACAACAGTCCAAATGTTATGAGATCAGTGCATAAAAATAAAACTATATTTTCAATAATAGAGCATGTTAGCAGTTGTGTCACACTTTGAGGTTGAAGCTTTTTTCGTATCTGACACTTTTTTAATATTAGGGCTAATGAAGAATTGCGCGTAGCAGCTCAAAGAATGTTTTTTCTATATTTAGCTCATTTTAAGTGTATTATGATATCCGAGCAGTTCTTCTGTGCCTCTCATTCCTCTATGGTCATAACCATTCTTTCGTGGCACGCCAAGATAAAAATAAGAAACAGCCAATAGGTGGGCGTATAAGCAGTAAAATGTTAGAAAAATATTCATACGAAATCAAATGTTCTTCTCTGGCTAACATCCATCAAAATGTTCTACGATCTTACAATTTTTTTGCCCTCACAGACTCCAGCACCATATAACGCCATTCCACACTGCTTCTGGAGTTATTGTAGTATTTACTGTTTGTCCTTGTGTATAATAACTTATATGCCACTAAGATAAGTCAAGCAAGAATAATTCGCATTTCCTCGATATGAAATAAAGTTTGATACCCTATTTGCTCTCACTTTCATGAAGTTAAAAGTGTATCCTAAAAGGAATAGAATTACCAAAGCAAAAACATGTCTGTAGACGAATTTGAAATATATTTTTCAAATATTTTGTCATTTATGAATGAAAGTATGAGAACATTTTTATTAGATATTTAAGAAGTAAAGCAAGAAAAAAGATCAGATGTATAAAAACAACTAGAGTAGTGGCAAAGGCAATGGCATTTTTACATTGGAAGCAGTGGTCAGTATTCCCACCAAATTTCGAATGTTGATTAATTAAAAAAATGTCAGAAATATGTAGGAAATTTCATTTTCCACTAAGTTTATAAGTAATCCAATATGTAAAACGTAGTGTGTATCAAAACTTGTGTGCGTATGTGTTACATTTTTCTACATCATCATAGAGACGAGCAAAGCAGGTGATTTTTGATTACGTAGAAATTATTCTACTGATTACGTAAAAATCCTAATTATTCAAAGTCAAATATTGCAATCATTTTTACAGTATGATTTAATAATTAAATATATATATATATATATATATATATATATATATATATATAATCACGTAATAATGCATAAACATTATTATATTGTTGTTCATAACTTTCGAGGATTGGAGAGATAGTCTATCTTCTGCATGCTCCAGTAGCAGAGAATAATCAGAGAGAGAGAGAGAGAGAGAGAGAGAGAGAGAGAGAGAGAGAGAGAGAGAGAGAGATCCAAGCTCTGCTAGGTTCTTATTTCGGTTTGTGGCCTGACGATTGCGTCTAGCATGAAACAGCCTGTCGCCTCTAAGCGTTGACTTCAATTCAATGTTCACTTTCATATATATATATATATATATATATATATATATATATATATATATATATATATATATATATATATATTCTGTTTGTGCGTTATTTTTTATGGATACACTTATTTAAGTAATTACATTTACCGTCTTGAACGACAGAAATTTCGTAGAAAATATGCATTCTCCGACAGGAATCCAACCTGCATCCTATGAGGAGCCACCATTAGGCCTGGCGTGCTATAACCGTTCACCCACAGAGAACTTCCAGTTAAGCAAAGCTCGAATTAATGCTTTTAAACACACACTTTCGCCGATCTTTCTCGATCTATCATATCTACTCTGATTTCGTATCCTAACATGAACAATGACAATATATAATAGGAAATTGATTAAATCCAACAAATATTTATTCGTTATTTTTTATTCACTTATTTAAGTAAATACGCTGTTCTTTAATTAAACAGTAAGTTCTCTATAGCTGAACGGTTATAGCACGCCAAGTTTAACGGTTGTTCCTCATAGGATGCAGTTTCGTTTTCTGTCGGAGAACGCATATTTTCTACGATATTTCTCAAATATCCAGGCCGGTAAATGTAATTTATATTGTTGATGTATATAAGAGTCGAAAGGAATTTAAAAAGATTTCCAAGTAATTAAAAATCAACCATTCTACTGCCCAGGAAATAATTTATAAGTGGAAGACATTTAAAACAATTGCCAACGTGCCGACGCCGTCCTAGCAAGTTCAGCGCAGGAGCAAACCGCAAGATGTTTAAAGACGTGTGCGAAAATCTTAAAATGTTATCAGAGGACCAACAGGTAGGCCTTCACACAGTTGGTATAAAAATACATGCAACTGCAATTAGAAAGAGACTGAGCACGTTTGATTTGCATAGAAATTATGCAAAAAAGAAACCCTCGCTGTTAAAAAAAATCACGGAAAGTTTGCCAGAGAACAGCCAGAGAAAGACCAGGACTTCTGGAAAATATGATTTGGATACATAGATTCAAAATAGAATCATTTGCACGCTGTAACAGAAAGCAAGTTTGACGCAAGCCAAAGACAGCATTTGAGCACAAGTACCGCATATCAACTGTATTGCATGCGGTGGAAATGTCACAGTTTGGGTCTGTTTGGTTGCGGTAGGGCCTAATCAGGTTATCATCATAGAATAAACAATTCATGGTGGATTCTATCAAAAGGTGTTTGAAGAAAACTTATCATCCATCAGAAAATTGAAGCTGAGGTGGATGTGGACCATGCAACATGACAAAACATTCCAGTAAATCCGCCAAGAAAATGTTCAAAGAAAGAACAAGAGTTCTAGAACCGCTAAGACGAAGCCCTGATTTTTATCCTATTGAGATTCTATGCATTGAATAGTATCAGCTATTAAAGCTTAGGGCGTTCTAATTTTTATCCCAGCTGGAATTGGCATTTTTGCTCATTTTTTGTTAGTACTACTTTATTAGTTATTTTTCATTTTTTGTTTCTCTACATTATATATTGTTTGAAACATGATCAAATATTGATATGTTCATATTTCTTAAACAATAACTACATATATTTTGGCGTGTCCTAACTTTTTTGTATGACTATATAATATTGTATTATACATTATTTTCGCAATAAAGTTGATACTAAGAAACTGATGTTGGTTAAAATTTCAGGATATAATTATATTTACATCATAAATATACCATGTGAATTTCAGAATATAATATCTATTTTCACTAGAAATATTTACAATATCTTCATCAGCGGCGTCAGATTCTATAATGCAACTCTAAGATTGTTTATCATATTGTAAATAAATGTATATCATTGTATATTATTGATATTTATTTTTTAATTGCAAATATATAAAGATTGTCGATGGTTCCAAGATAGATATAACTGGAAAATTGAAACAATATTTTGTAAAGTTATTGAGTATTCAGATCAAAATGTAGGAAATTGAAAAAATGTTGAATAATTGGTAAGACGAGGACAAGATAAAAACTGTATTTAAAACCAAAAGTGGGCTAGGATTAAAATTAAAGCGTAATAAACAAAATAGTTAAATTGACTGACAAAAAAATATTTAAGAACGTTGGTTTTGGGAATGTTAGCAGAGAATAGATGAAGATTATTATGAACATTGGTTAAAGGCATGAAACCAACAAATTACTACATCACAATAAGGAATGATGAAATACATAAAAACTGATTTCTCAACAGTCATTTTTGTGACGAATGTAGAGCTAGATTGGATGGAAGCGATGGCCAGGCTAGAGATTAGATCCTTAATAGAAAAATCAACCACCACCGACTTAGAAGACAACAAGGGGAGTTGGTGCAATATTTTAGACTAGTATTGTATGTAGTAAATTATAAGTTCCTTCAGATATTACGATGTTTCCTGCAATTATTGTAAGTTCTGGGACAAGAAATCTTTTGAGTGGCACCGGTCACAACTAAGAAGCTTTATGCTAAATAATATATTCAGATAAGGCAATATTCCTTCAAATATTCCTTCGAGCACATTTGGAAATTGCGAAAAGGTTATATAGAGATCGGGGAAAATCAAAAAGAAATTGAAAACATTGGCAAGGGAACAAAAACAAGAATATAACTGGCTTTAAAAATGACAAAAAGAGACGTGAAAACATTTAAAGGGCAATAGGCAAGAAAACTGAATTGGCTATTAAGAAAATATTTGAAAAATGTGGTGTTGCGAAAGGGAACAGTGAAAAGATGAAGAATATTAATAACTTTGACTTAAGCCCTGACAACAACCAAACTAACATCATTAAGCAAATATCACAATGAGAAACGCGTTAGGTTAGGCGGACTGGTACATGAAAACTGATTTCTTAACAGTAATTTTTGTGATGAAAGTAGAGCTACACTAGACAGAGGTGTAAATTTAGCTCTTTAGGAGCTACGTCTAACTCTTTTTCCATGCATTTAGCTCCTGTAAATTAGCATATGTCTCTTTTTCTTATTTATAAAAAATAAATATTACTAAGAAAAAGAGCTAGAGGCTTATTTACAGGAGCTAAATACACTGAAAAGGAGCTAGCTGTCACTCCAAAAAGAGCTAAGCTGATAACTGACATTCTATGGAGCTGATGGCAGGGCTAGAGTTTGGGTCTTTCATGGAAATAGTCAACCAATACGAATTAGAAGACAACAGCAGGGAGGTCGAATATTGTTTTGAGCTTGCAATATAGGCAATAAAATTATAGGTCCCCTCAAAGTTGATGATGGTATCAAAATATTGTAATTTCTTGGATAAAAAGTTTTCTACAACCAAGAAGCTTTAAGTTGAAGTATATGCAAGTCTCGCAAATTCGGTTCCAAAGATTATTGGCGTCTCTGCAAGATCGTACTGAACAACAGAAAATCCGCAATATCTCCTTTATTTAATCAATTTGAGGTCCTGACTTCCTCAGCTGATAAGGCTGGATGCTCTGCTCGGAAATTCTCATCCAACTCAACGCTCCACTCATCCGGTGTACCCACACCCGATTTACCCTCTAGAACTGAGCTCTATTGAGCGAGTTGCACATAACCTCATCGATGGCATCGTCTCTAAATTAGACTCCCATAAGGCTAGCGGTGAGGGCGAGATACCAGCCGCTGTCCAGAAGAAATGTGCTCCTGAACTGGCTCCTGTTCTCTCCAAACTATATAACTACTGCCTCAACAACTTTTACTTTCCAGTCTGTTGGAAGTCCTCATCTGTTGTACCTGTCTTTAAGAACTCTGGAGACCCTTCTGATCCATCTAACTACCATCCTACCAATTTTCTACCACTCTTCGGCAAAGTCTTCGAAGCTTTAATCAACGCCGAAGTGGATAAGCACCTTACATTCCATCTCTGACAAGATATATGGTTTCCACTTTGTTCGATCTACTACTATGTGCTCACGGCCATAACTGAATTTGTTTACGAAGCACTTTACAATGACGGAGAAGCCTGACCTGTGACTTTAGATATATCTGAAGCGTTTGATATCGTTTGGCATGCCGGCCTTCTTCGTAAGCTTCAGGGATACGGAATTTCAGGATGATTATTTGACTTAATACAATAATTCCTGTCAAAACGTGAAATATAGGTCGTCCTATCCGGATCCTCTTCCAGTTCCTTTCTCAAGAATGCGGGTGTTCCCCAAGGCTCTATCCTGGGTCCTACACTGATTTTGATCTTCATTAACGATCTTCCCGATGTCATCAGTTATCAAATAGGTATCCATGCAGACGACACCACTATTTACTCAAAGCAAAGGAAACACCGTGGAAAAAAACTTCTGAAAGTAAAATAATAAAATAAAAATCTATTCTGATATATAGACTATTGTGTCAATCAAGTTTATACAGTTTATATATTCTGAATATATTTATCAATTATTTTTTGTTTCATTCCGTTTGTTGACATAATAAAACCTGACAGCTCACAAACAACTCATCAGTATTTTTTAAATAAGGAAAGATATAAGGTGACGCTCAGATGATCCTCATGTGATCCTCATATAAATATATCCTGTAAATTTTACCAACATTAATTAATACTAATTTTATTCTAAAAACATTGACTTTCATAATAAAATTTGACAGTATATATATATATATATATATATATATATATATATATATATATATATATATATATATATAAGCTAACTAAAAAGTCTTTGCCGTTTTTGATTTATTAGGGAACAAAAGTATACAGCAAATTTGACATATCGTTAGTCCTCAAAATAATCCCCATCAACATCTAGAACCTTTGTCAACGTGTCTCCAACTGCGCAATACCCTGGCGGTAAAAATCAGGTTTCTTGGGCGCAAAGAAGTCTGTGAGTGCCTGCCTTATTTACGAAGAATTTCCCACGAAGTTGGTTGTCCAGAGAATGGAATAGGTGATAATCTGTTGACGCAAGATCCGGGGGGTAAGTTGGATGGCACAGTGGCTCCCAGCCAAGTAGCAGTATGGTATCCCTGGCCATTTGCGCAACATGAGTCCTGTCATTGTCATGGAGGAATAACATTCCCTTGCAATTAACCAATGCTGGCTGCTTCTGCTTCAGTGCCTGTTGCACACGTTTCAACTGCTGCGAGTACAGTTTAGTTCATTGGTAGCAACTCATAGCGTACCATTTTTCGACTAGTCCACTAGTTACAGAGCATGATCTTGCGTGAGTGTAGAGATGGTCTTGTGGTGTGAAGCACAGGGTCCCGTGGTGAAAATCAATGTCTGGCATGCTTAGGAGCATCATACAGGACCCACTTTTCGTCACTGGGGAGTACTCGATCAAATATTGGTACGTTGAGATGCTGGGAAAGTAATGAGAAACAGACTGTCACTTGTTGATTGTTGGCTTCCGACAGTGTGTGGGGTATCCACTTGCTCAGCTTCTACGCCTTCTCTATGCGGTTCAGGTGAAATTTGTTTGTTTCATCAGAAACCTGAAGGCAACCGGCAAGTTCACCACAGGTTTGGCTGTTGTCCTCCTCAATGGCCACCTACAGGGCCTCATCACCCGGAACTTGTGGCCAGCTACTGCAGGGTTCATCACTAAGGGACAGATCTCCCAACCTGAACTTTTAGAACCAATGCATGGCGTTGCATTCACGCACAGCATTATCCCTAAAGGCTTGACGTATTCGGCGATTTGATGCTGCTGTGGACAAACCTACCTTAAAGTCATACATTGGAGAAACCGGAGCTACTCGACACCGCCATGTCTTCTCACCGCTGCTCGAGCAACAAATTTGTCAAGAGCGATGCTCCTACCTCCACCTCCACAGCTTTCCCGGCACGAGACACACTCACTTGGCTATCAGTGATCACTTCTTCCCACATGGTAGTTTGTGTTGCCACGGATTTGTTCCTGCAACTCGACAATAAACAGCAGCAAAGGTTGGATGACTCGGCTGCCCTCAAACTGGAAACGCAATCTGATACAGCCGTGCAGCCTTTATATATATATATATATATATATATATATATATATATATATGAGTTTGTGTGTGTGTGTGTGTGTGTGTGTGTGTGTGTGTGTGTGTGTGTGTGTGTGTGTGTGTGTGTGTGTGTGCATAATTTCTTTTCATTTTGGACCCTAGTTTTAAGTATTTTAACTGCTGTTATAGTTTGGATAACTCATGTTTTCAATCTCATTAAGTTATATTACGTTGTTCTACCCGTTGACATCTCCCCTCCTCCGTTTGGCAAACCTAATATGTAACCTGTTTTCGTCAGAGTTAATATATTGAGTCTGCGTTATTATTATACAGTTGTTTGGGATTTTTTTTATCACAACGTTTCGACTTCTGCTCCCTTCGGCTTGTGTGTCGTACTCGGTAACCTTGCGGGAATGTTGAACGAGCCCTTGATTTGACACACGAGGATGTATCTTATTTCTTTACCTGTCACGTCCGGTATTGTTCTTAGGTTTAAGAACTTACTAGTGTCAATTCTTTCTTATGATGCCCACCTGGGCCATTTGTGTTTACGTTATCATTATTCTGTTACGGAATGATATTTGATCTTTAGCATCTATAATTACGAGTTCTTGTTATTCTGTCTGATACTTCAGGTTTTGTCGTTGTCTACATCTGTTCTGTTAGTCAAGTTTCAGAAGTACTTATGCAATAGTTTCTTCCTCAAATGGAAATTATTCGACGTGTCACTTTGCATACGACATGTTATTTTGTTTTGTTTTAATGGTTACTTAATGTCACTGAATTCTGATAAATTCGAGTTCATTTTTTTACTCTGATTCTTTCATACAAACAATGTTTATCAATAGGCGCTTCGACATGAGGTAATGGTGGGCGAGTTAGTCTGGTTGACCATTGTCAGTGAAGAGTGAATTCTATCTTCATTGGTTGCTTCATACTTGTAGCCATGTGCCAAGTATTTTGATACTTTCGTATGGTTTAATAGTTAGCAAGCTTGTCTCGCAGATCATTACTAGTGAGCTCGATCCTCACTGGGTGCCCCATAATTTTGGTTTTATGCCAAAGGTAAACCATGCTTAGTAAATAACTTTGTGAACTTTTCGATGTAGTGTAATGATTAGCGAGCTAGTCTGATTAACAACTACTACTGAACAGTGAGTTTGATCCTCACTGGGTGCACAAGCTTCTGACTTTGTGCAAAACTAAGCTAAGCTTACTAAATGAGGTACGCTTGTTAATGAAAAATATATATTTATTTCTGTAAATTTGTGTTCATTCCAGCAGTGGATGAATATATTCCACTAACCAAAATTATATCTACATATAAGTTTATTTGTAGGTAGTTATCATGTATCTTTAAACATCAGTATTAATACAAGTAATTTTTCAAAATTATTATCGTTAACTTGCTTACGTTAAAGAGAATATGTCTGGATTCAGTGAATTCAAATATTGTCCAAACGTTTGTCATCTAGCACTTTCGACGATAATTCTGGCCATTATCACGATCAGGGAGAAATTGTGGATGTTATTCGTTTCGGTATTTTTATATACGTAATTTAAACGTTATGACAATGCCATGCACAAGGTGACATAGAATCGAAATTCTTCGCTGGGTTGAATATATTTATTAAATGTTAATAACGTTTAAAATCACAATATTAGACAAGTATGACCACAAATCAGTTGTGCATGCGCGATGGCGATTCGTTTTCCAATTTTAAGTAATTTTTTAATTCTTTGTACTATTTATTTATAAGTTGATTAAAGAATTATATGTGATTTTCTAAGTTTTATTCTTATATGCACTTAATAGTCTTCCAAATTATCTGCATCATACTGAGCGCCACAACATATGATCATTGACCGACGTACACACCTACTCATAAACTAGTCTGTAGTTTATGAGTAGGTGTGTACGTCGGTCAATATGTTGTGGCGCTCAGTATATCCGCGTTAAACCGACTATGTATCACATCCTACCTTTGTGGGAGGGAGTATAAAGTAAATAGAGAATCTTTATTTTTGCTTCAGAAATAAACTTTGCACCAAGAAAGTATATTGAACAAATCTGATAACTTATTTCGACTTACCGTTCCTCTTTTTCTTATCTAGTTTTCTTTTGTAATACGCTTTATATATATATATATATATATATATATATATATATATATATATATATTGCAGAGTACATCTATTCTACGTAGATAGTTATTTCCTTGACCTTTCCAACTTTATATTACGCTTTGCATTATATAATATAGAACGTCTATGTAATTGTTATTAGACTTTGCCTCCGAAACCTTAATTGCCACAGTTTCTCGTTGATCAAAAGGGTTGTCAAATCAGTTATTAATTTGATGTACAGATATGTGTACACGTGTGTCGACTCGAAGTTCCCAGTCATATCGTCCAGTGTTTTAGCATCAAAGCAGAAAATACCAACAAAAAATAAGTTTATACTTAAGAAAGGAATCCTTTATTTCCGTTCAGGCATTGATTAAAAAAACAGGTATGCCACTAGAGAATTAAGGCAAGTACTAAAATTCCTGTGGAAAGAGCGTATGAAAATAGTGAAGCCAAATATTCCTTTAACCGTTTAAGATGTACAAAACAAAGCTACCAGGTTATCATTCCGGCGTGTCGGTTCAACAAAACCAAAAGATGCTTTCCTTCTATCAGAAGTAGCAGGAAGTGATAAAATATTTATAATTTCCTATGAGCAAGGATCTCATCAGGGATAATAAACTAAACAGAGAGATTTTCCTGATTGTTTAACTCAGTTTATTTTTTTTTTATCTTGTCGACTATCATAATAATTTGTTGACCATCATATATGTATTGATATTATGACTGTCCACTATTCCTTCATTTGAATTTTTAAAATTATAAATCATGTACGTATTACCTCTCTATTTCTCTCTCATTCTCTCTCATATATATATATTTTGTGTGTGTGTATGTATATATATATATATATATATATATATATATATAAGCCGTAAAATGTCAACACGTGAGCGAGTACGACCGCTTCTTACACCAATATAGTTTCCCCCAACCATTCATTGAGGTTTCCTTAAGTGATTCTTAAGTCTTGTAAGACACTTGCATTTCATCCTGGATTATATATATATATATATATATATATATATATATATATATATATATATATATAAGCACCATGAAATCAAATACTGTGGCAAGATTAATCTGAAACTGATAGCTGAAGCCTCGAAACGGGACGGTATATTGTTTTGGGCTAGTATTGTGGCTTCGAAATTATAGTTTCCCTTAAATTTAAACGAAGAGAATTATTGTAAATTATTGGAGATTTTTTATCTGGTAAAAGTCACAAACAAGATGCTTTAAGTTAGAGTATATTCATCCAACACCATGCGTCTTTAGATTCTACATAGCTGATTATTGTCCATCTTAATGCAAATGATTTTAATGACACTAAATTAATTGAATAGTCCCCAGCCTCTCCAGAAATTAATCCAATAAAAAGCTTGTGGTCCATTCAGATCTATCGAAGAATGTAGAACAATATTCAAAGGAAGTTTAAAAAACATCATTGAGTGAAAGACTGATGAAGATTACATAATATCAAATAATTTTTCGGTTATATAGAATATTTTGTTAATCAAATACCTGTTTCCGCAACCTATATTTATTGGATTTATATATAAACAAACATTTATATTACACTTAGATTACACTTAAACTGACATCTCCAAATATTATCAATATATTTAATAAGCATAGATATTATAAGCTGACATTATCTGTACATATAAGCTGTATATCTGTCTTGTATTTATATGTATTTCTCAACCTCGTCCATTATAAAATATATGAAACGATGTCTAAATTGGTTAGAAGTGAAACAAAATGTCAGCAAGTTTTCCCAGTATCTACTGTTAACTGACCAAAAATAGCAGGTTTTAGTTGAGTTAAGCGTTGACATCTTAACAAGAAATCTTTGATTGCGTTCCAGTTTATATCATACATTATTCATTTAGGGTAACTAGTGGAAGAATTCAATGTAGATTAGGAATGGATTAATTTAGACTTATTCTTCATGTCTGTTTATTTCCGTCAAGGTTCACAATATGGGTAGCATACTTTGGCTATGTAATTTAGTAGTTCCGATAGAGTATTTTTGTTTATTCAATCATCCATTTCTACATTGACTATCTGGTGCGCTAGTGATGTGGCATTTTTGTTAAGATGTCTGATATTGAGATATGACACAGGAAGAAGTATATTTTACACATTTTTCGCACTAACTATCCCATTATATATATTTGGAATATAATGAACGATCAAGTTGCATAATGAGATTTCACATCACCAAATAAGTGACTGTAACTGTTTCTAATATATATTATAAGATGAAATTTACATAGTGTATTTATCAGATATATATTTGCTGAAAATCGTTTGGTTAATAACAATTTTCTTGTGAAAACATGGACTAGCGTAATAAAATTTGAAATAGTATAGAATTCTCATATTTTATATTTCCTATTAATGTATGACATAGGCATTTCAATTTTCGTGTATAGGCTATGGTATTTAATGATCATTTTATTTTTTCATAATATATTGCTACATGACACTCGTTTATGTTTTTCTGTCTAAGGGAAATTCAGTTGGTGTGGCGATCATTTTGAATCTAAATCGATGAATTCAATCAATCATTAAAAGGGAATTCAAAACATCACTCTACACTTTACCCCGTTACTGGTATGCCACAATTGTCTACACAGAGAAGATAGTGAACATCGGGATAAACAACTCTCCCTAACTTGGACGGGCGGTTGTAGCAAAAACTGTTACTTTCATAGCCAAACTTGCTAAGGGTCAATGATGATAATAATTTGAACTCTCCTAATATCATATGAAAGTATTTGAAAGCTTTTAATTAATGAGGAGATTAAATATATTTTTCATTTATGAATTTAAAATATTCAGTATAGAAAAACAGTTCAGATATAAGGAGTCGATAATAGATTTTTTTATTTGTCCTTACAGATTCCTGTTCCAACAATGTGTCTATTCAGAAAGCTATTTGCTGTGTGTATTAATCTATGCACGGCCAACACTTAGAAATTGTTCAACGATAAATGTTATACGATACAGCGTTAAATTTTGGTCTTCATTCCTTTCAGCATAGCGGGTTTTCTTTTGTCAAAGTAATGCAGTTTTCTTTAAATTGTAAGATTTCATCAGTTAAGTAAACTTAAAATTATATAGGTGAAATCAGTTAGCAAAGGGAAAACATACGAATAAGATTTTTATTGATATCTGATTGGAACGCTGGTGGCCAATATATATATATATATATATATATATATATATATATATATATATATATATATATAGGATCTAATATGGATATCTCCACGGCTGCCTTATGTTGAGAAACTAATCCAGTTCTCTCTGAAAACTGGAGATCTTTCTCGCTGACGGCACTTTCCATTGCACAAAGAGTGTAATAATTATGCACTGATACCGAAAATATCCAGGATTTTCCCTGTAAAAGTAATGTATTTTGTATATAAAATAAATATCCGGATTATGATGGGCCACTTACAAGATAAGACACGACTATTGAAACCGTGATATAATTAAACAAACAAAAAGAATTGGATGGCCTTTAAATTCAGCTGTCATCTTGTCAAGCATAAGTGATAATTCAGTTCTGAGAAGAACATACTATCAGTGAATGATTGAATCTGTCGTAAAATACAATCTCATCATTTATACATTTGGCAAACCTTTTAAACCGGAATGCATTGTGTGCTCTCATAAAATACACAATTTTAGAGTAATTTCGACAGTATTTGCACTTCACAAATTACAGTTTTTCTATTAAAGATGTTCAATATCCTATCGAAGCTTGTTACCGTTCTATATACAAATAGATAAGAAATTATTATTATGCTGCGGTATCGTAGAATGGTCTTAATATTTTCATATAACTATTTCAAGAAATTTGAGTCTCGATACAATTACCTAAATTATCCAGTAAAATCAGTTCAGAATTGTTTGGAATATACGCTTAATTGATGAGATTTTAAATAAGAAAACCAGTAAACATCTGGATGAAATAAGTTAATATCATGCAAATACGCAAAGGAAGTATTCAATGTATTTTTGAAACTACTTTTTATTTCCGTTTTAGTTACCATCACCACCACCACCTTTTGGAAAGTTTATTATCCGGCTTTCTTTGGGAAGATTTTTGCCCAGGATCGAATCTGTTACATTTTAGGATGCAACACAACTAACGAGTCAACAGGAGATTCAACACTGGACAAAAATTCCACTTGAAGAAAACAGGAGAATAAACTGATGGAAATGCTTCAAAGAAGACGCAAACAGATATAAAATAAATTCACTGAATATGGCTAACAACTCATTTCAAAATTTTAAACAAAATAAGATAAGGGTAGTGTAAAAAATTAATTGAATTTAAACAAACCATCAGGAAATCTTCTGTGAAATATATATTCACAACATCTGTTTACAATATTAACAAATTAAAAATAATGGAATTACTTAAAAATGATAATAGAACATATATTATTAGTATTTAACCTTAAAATAGCTACCTATTATGAGAAAGTAACATGTTACATTATTAGTAAAGAGACAATATCATTATTAAGAATTGAAAAACAATAACATTCAACTAATGAAACTACTAGACTTTAAAGGGTTGAGTTAACAATTTATGCTCTAGATAATAAAATGGCCTTTCATTCATACAGCATTATTTTATACGTACACTGCAAAACAAATAACTTAAAAAGAGTTGCCTTATAATTAACCAAAATTACTTCTGTTTTATCATTATATAGTATAAGAATCATTTAGCTGTAGTTAACATCATTAAGAAAGATCGCTTTTGATTCTATTGTGATAGCTGTCATATCAGTTCTTTTTTAATTGTTAAAATTGGCATATTTTCGTTTATTGATTGAAGAAGTGGAAAGAAAACATTTTCAGTATATTATTCTTTTTTATTTGAAAAAAATAAAATGTTACACAAACGCAAAAGAAGGTTTGTACCGTTTATAGAGAAGGAACAGTGAATTAGCGAATTTGCTAAAAGTGGTTTGCAGAATTTTATCCTGGAGATTTCTCACTAAACGTTCTAGTAAACCATTTGAGGTTGACAATGATCAAATGTAGACGTTACTTGAAAATAGTCATGCGTCGTGACAGATAACAAACTCAAATTGCCTGGATCAAGCTTTGAAAACTACACCAGCTTTGTTATATTATTTGAGTAGACAAAAATTGTTACGGTTAGATTTGAAAGTCATCATTCATTCGCTATATTCACCAGATATTGCACGTTTTGTTCATCATTTATTTCGGTCTTTATAGAATTCACTTTATTAAGAAAAATCAGTTTCTGGGGGAATGCAAACTTCATCAAGAAGAGAAATTTATTGTAAAAGATTAAACGTTTTTGAAGGATGGGATTATGAAGTTGATTAAAAGATTGCAGAAGGTAGTTCTAAAGATATTGTTCAATATGATCAATGTTAAAAATTACAATAAAAAATATTCCATCTCTTGATAAACTGGACGAACGTTTCACTCAGCACAGTATTTATGTAATTTAGTTTATATGAGCACAACGTCACTTGGTGTTATACTAAACAGCAGTAACGTTATCTCAGGTAAGCTTCTGAATATAGCTTAATATGTCACAAAACCACAAGTGTAAGGCATCTAATGAGGATTGAACTCACTTAACGGTAGTAATGGTCTGCAAGACCACTGCCATATTGAATAACATGTAAAACTAATTTATTTACCAATATTCTATAATAGGTAAATTTAGCTTAGTACGTCACGAGGACTCGAATATAGAGCAGCTAATGAGTATAGAACTCACTACACATTGGATTAGCAATTGTCTGTTAGACTAGTTCATTAAATATTACCCAAAGGCGAGGCACTCCTCTCAAAAAGGTTCTTTCATAGATATTTACAGAGCAAAGAGCTCTTCTCTTAAAACCACTCCTTTATTAAACGCTTACATTCCTGTAGTCGAGGCAAATGATATTTTGTTGAATAACGATGATCATATTAGTATATATTCATGCATAGGATATACTTTATATTTATGCATGTATATATGTACATACACACCATGACGTGTCTGTCTATCTCTATGTCCGCATGTGGGTTTGCTAGTTACATATTTCCCATGGGTACCAATAGTCAGAAGTCAATATTCAAACCTAGGTGAAAGTCATGATTTAGAATTTTGACTTTCTAATGTAGGAAATCTTTCTACACCTGAAAGATTGGTGCGACACACTATTCATATACTTTTTCTTCCAAAATGACCTTGTGCTGTACTAAGTTCAGTAATTCCCTGTGAACTTGTATGTCATCTTAAGAACTAATTCTTGCCCGCACTAGTGGTCGGTGTTTAAAGGTTGAGATTTAACATCCTGATTTTCAAGGTAGGTAGCCCCAGTGGAGCTTTAGCGTAACTAAGTTTTCTTGAACTTGTGTAACTCTGTACTAGATTAAGGTAAAACGAGTCTGGCACAGTTATGCTCTGAATTTTAATCTGAAACCTTCACTGTATAATGTTCAATCTATGGTATTAATGGGGAGGGCTGTATTATATTTAAAAAATATTTGTATAAAATATGTATTTTTATCATTAGTTTACGCACTTATTGATGCACCTACGTATGTCTCTATACATCATTGTATAATTAAATACCTGTGAACACAAATATGCACCCATATTAAACATTATTAATATCCAAGGGTTTGCAGAAATGTTTTTGGCTCGACTAAGAAGAGGTCCCAAAGAAATCATGACGTTTGATCATTGGTTAGATTTTGGAGAGAGGTTCAGGTCGAGAACTTTTCAGCACCCCATTGTAATTATGTTTTAGTGTCATTTTAAAATCTTTAAAATTCAAACGATTATCCAAAATTCGAAAATAATACTATTATCACAATATTTGTATTGTATTGGAACAATAAATCATAGGAATATTATCTATATTTTAACTTACTTCTTTCCTTAAAATCGAATGTGCACATATGTTCTGTTTTCTCAAACGCTTATCCTCAATACTTTCATGTTAGGATCACAAATATAATTAGTCTGATAACATAACTACAACTGTAAAATGTGCCCAGTGAACTTTAAAAACATTAACCTTTGCATTCAAGAAGATAGATATGTTGAAACCTAATATTCCTATATCTAAATATGTAATATCTAGAATAATTTTTTTGCCTAATATTTATATCTTAGAGGAAAGAAAAGTGAAGGTATTAAAATCATTTTTTGAACATCTATCTATCTATCTATTTATCTATGTAAATAGATATTGTTTAGAAGTGATGATCCTTTTGAACAGGTGAAATAAGATGCTGGAATTCGTGTTATTTCACGTCGTAGCTTTAATTCGGTGGATCTTGATTCAAGATTTAATTATTAATAAGGTTTATCGAAATTACCTGGATGTCATTTACGCTAAAACGTGTGATGTGGCATTTGTGTACATTAAATGTGAGGCTTCATTCAAATGTATTACACAAGAATGATAACAGTATTCTCGGTGATTTCAATTCATTTTAAATGAGAACTCCTGAAATTCACACCTATATACTAATTAAAACATTACGTAGGAAACTGTGTTTTATCCTAATTCAAATGAAATTTCGGTATAGAAATAATGACAGATATATAAGAAAGTTGAACATAAATTATTGTAGTAATAGGTAGCCGTTAGACCGAACATTATATAGGGAAAATTTCAAATGAAAATTATCTATGTGATTAATATATACCACTGAATTAAGGGTATTGACTAAGAAGTATATATATATATATATATATATATATATATATATATATATATATATATATATATAATGTGTGTGTGTGTTTCGAAATATATCTGATTATGCATTTAGCCGTTATGGCTTCATCAGATTAAAAGTGTAAAAATGAGTTGCGTAACTGTGTATTTGTGCATGTTTAAAAAATTAAATCTTTTGAAGGATTACAATACACCTCTCAACTCGAAAACTTAAAGCAGAGAACCGAGTTGAGAGTTGTATTGTAATCCTTAAGATTAAATTTTTTAAACATGCACAAATACACACACACACAACTCACTTTACACTTTTGATCTGACGAAGCCTAAACGGCGAAATGCATAATCAGATATATTTCGAGACATACTTTTATGAATTTTTTCCAACTGACAATAATTCGAAACTCTGTCGAAATTATATACCCTATTTTTAACATTTTATATATATATATATATATATATATATATATATATATATCTCGGGTGTATTTGGTCAGCAATTTTTAATTTATACAAATCATATCTCCCTCTCTCTCTCTGTTATATATATATACAGTGTAACCCGGATATAAAAGACCCGGATATAAGAGAAACCCGGATATAAAATAGATTTTCTCTGGTCCCAAATTAGAGCCATACTTACCTAAACAAAATAGACCAAACCCGGATATAAGAGAAACCCGGATATAAGAGACTTCTCCGGTCCCGATAACTCTCTTATATCCGTGTTACACTGTGTGTGTGTGTGTGTGTATATATATATATATATATAGAGAGAGAGAGAGTATTGAAAATTAGGAAATCAGCTGATTCCACTGCCTTGGTTCAACCTTTTGCTATCTTCAGGCGATTTCGGTCAATTGATTTCCTAACTATTTATTTAAAAAATTATGAATATATATATATATATATATATATATATATATATATATATATATATATATATATATATATATAATCAGGTAATTGCGAAAATTGCTATCGTTCTTTTTTGAAGAGTCTATATTGTGAATACGTAGTAGAAAACCGTTTTATTTCATTTTTGTAATAAAAGAAGCGTTGGAAACTTTTTCACACATTTTATATATAAGAGTAAACCAAATGTAGTACAGATGTTTGCCGCTACTCTTTGGGAGATTGCTATATACATGCCTATAGAAACTACTTTTAATGAGATTGTGGAAAATAGTCTGTGTAATTATTTTTATGTTCATGTTAAAATTGGCCAAACGCTTTGTTAGAAGCTCATATACATATGTATGTGTAAATAGATATTTGTATAATTAAATAAAAAAAACAAATCTTAAGAATTATGTTGTTATTTAAATGTTTTTAACTTTAGTCAAAACAAATAAAGCGAGTGGAAATACCATCCACATAAGTATAAAAAAAAAGATATAACTTAAGTAAGAAAAATTATAAATTGTTCTTCTTTTTCCTTAATAAAAGTTTTGTCTGTGTATTTTTTTTACATAGCCACTACCATATATTTTGTTTGTGTGTGCATGAGTTCGTGTGTATATGAACGTAGGTAAAAAATGATCCAGAGAAAATGATTAAAGGGAGAGGACATTGACGCAGAAAGAAAAACAAATGAAAGCATAAAGAAACCCAATAGAATGGGGAAAAAAGAAAGAAATGTGATAGTGGAAAGAAGATTGACAGCGTTTAAGTAGTTTTTAAAAGCTTGGTTCACACCAGTGCAAATGTGACATGAACAGCAACGATAAGCATCAAAATAAAATTCAACGCAACAGGCAAGTTGGAGTACTGTTTTACTTACTTATAAATAGAGGCTCCGTCTTTTAAACAGCTCCGGAACTAAAATTATTTAGAGATCCTTCCTGGGAATTATGAAGTGGAGAAAGCAACTTCTGCAGATGGCGTAGGTGGAGTGAGTAGAAGACAGCAAGGATGATACCCACAACGCTGGCCTACGCCACTAGGTTTTGAGTATAAGGTGGGAGGTAGGATGGTGGCAAAGGGTAATGATGAGGGACAAGGATGAAAAGCCAGAGAAGGAGAGAAAGTTTAAAAGAATACCGTGAGAGATATAGAGAGAAACGAAAAAAGGAGAGGAGAGAGATTTGGGAAATAAGCAAAGATATAAGGAGATGAAACTATAACGCAGCTGACATCTCTCATTTATAAGTTTGTAAATAAGAATGTGTGTGTGTGTGCGTGTAATCAACTAACTAGGAGTGAAAAACGTGAAATAAAGAAAATTACCAAAAAGGTGAAGACTGAACAATATGAAAAATTTCCTTTCACGTGACATTTCAGAATTGCCAAGAATGTCTACGCTTTTTTCCCTTCGTTCCAAAGCATTTTCCTTTTCTATTATTGCTATTAGTAGTAGTGCTACTAGGAAGGCGAAACAAATATCTACTAAACTTAGTTTAGTACGACACAAGGCCAAATGGAGTGTGAATACTAGTAGAAATACCAGTCTTCTTCAATATAGATATTTTAAAGAGTTTTCTCTACTACTCTTTTGGGATTCTGTTTAGACTTATTAGTTTTAGTTGTTATGTGATGAAAGTGCAAGTGGAATTTTTTTTGCCATCAGCTACAATGAGATGAAACAGGCAGCAAGCACAAAAATATTGGCGAGATGTATATAAAAAGTGAATCAAATGTAGTAAAAATGACTGTGACACTTTTCACACATATTACAATTTGATCTTCGGTATAAGTACAACAACTTATACGTACGTATATCATCCCATTATGAGTATTAGGCTAATTTTAATATAAATATCAAGTACATTTTTATTATATCAAATATATGTTAATATCAATATCAAATATATTTTATATCTATATGATTAATATAAATTTTCATTAATTTTAATAATTTTTTCTTTCAAATTTATTGTTGCTTTTTATCACAGTGCATTGGTCGTTAATTGGTGTAAACAGAGATCAATAATATTTTTAGTATAAATATGATATTATAGACATCATTTCGAATACTATAAATATTTTGAGTATTGAATTTTCAAAGCAAGCAGACACCTCTCACCATTGTAAAATTCGTGTGATAAACTCTTCATATCAAGATCTACCCATTTAGTATAGTTCTTAAGCTTATTATATACTTATCACTGTATACTGACTATATTTATTTTGATTATGAAATACTACTATCTATGGAAAATAGTTTTTTCTGTTTTTTTAATTATTTTTCAAAACTTGCTTTTCCTGAATTCTGACATTGTGAAATGGCACCTAAAACAAATCCACCTATTTTACACATCGAATCGAAAAAAAGAAATAAGAAAAGAAAAACCTGGTAATATATAATAGGTGTCGATATTTTTTAGTGCTGAACTCATATTATTAAATTACAGGCAAGGAATAGGAGTGGTAAATCGGTTTCGATCTTGACAGTCGGAGTTACTATTGATTGAAGAGATGCGCCACAGAACGCCATATGCTTTATAACATTCAGATGAAAGCTGTACAATTTCATTAAATAATTAAATAATGATATTTTATAAGTTTAGCTTCGTGTGGGACAAGAACACACTGGGGAACTAGGAATGAGAAAATTGTGTTGCACTTCAGTGAAGAAAGTCTGCTCACATGAACCTGATATTTTAAAAAAGCTTACGCCAAGTTATTGTAATGTTCAATGCAATGTGTGCATCTACGGTCAATAAAGAAAACAAGTTCACAGAGCATCTCACCAGTGAAACTGAAAAACTAGTATTATCATAATCAGTGTCTCACAAACATACTGAGAATATTCTCTTCCTTTTATGTACCAAATCCTTTTAGTACGTAAATGATCATGGCTCTCTACAACTTCTTATTTCTGTCGCGCGCACTAATTTTGGGTCATTTACCATCCCTCTTTGTCCCTTTTACTCGCTGTTACCTCCTGCATTTCTTGCCTTCAGAATGCTAAATTCTCTTGGCCCTCTTTCCACGTTATGTTTTCCAGAAATTTCAATTTCTGATTGTAAGCATAAGTTTTCTTATTTTCCTTAGTACAAAGTTTCCTATTTTTATCAGTAGAAGCACATTTCTGTCGCTTCAATTCTCTTCTTCATCAATAAGGAAATTATACAGCATTTACTGACGTACTGGAGGTTAGAGGATACATAGCGGTTTAGCACTCTTTTTTATATTCTAGCAATATTTTTTCTATGTATTGACACTTTGCTTAGTTTCTGGGATACCTTTTTCGCTATTCTTACGTGCCTTAGGATTTCTGTGTTATATTTTTCTGTTATTGTACTACCACGATGTTTTTTTTATAGTTAACAGTCCTTTCTTCTTGCTTTCTATTATACACTGTCTAAAAGTCCTTTCAGTTTCTTTTCTGAGCCAGTGTCATCCCGTATCTTCGATTATGTCCGTCGATAATAAATCCTGGCAGGTCCTCAAGTTCTCGTAGTATAGGTTGAATAAATCCTGTGAGAAAAGGCATTTCTATTTTACTCCTCTTTCAATTTTTATGTTACACATTACTCGAATATCTTCCCCATGTAAACCATGCGTTTCTAGTGCTTTGTGTCATACTTTTTAAACGTTTTTGTGTAATCTCTGAAACACAGGTATAGGTCTTCTGAAATTTGTGTTGCTCGTTCTGATAGTATTCTGATCATAAAGGTAGCATTCCTTGTTTCCCAGTGTCTTGAAAAAGGTCGCATTGTTCTTGCACTATTTTTAGTCTAGTTTTGTCACGAGCCTTAATCTTTTGAATCCTACCGATAAGTTTAATTATGGGGTTCATTAAGCTGATTGTCTGATGCAGTTACTGTTCATTTGCACCTGTCTTATTTGTCATTGCTATGAAAACATCTGCTGAGTTCTTCAGAATTTTCGTAGCTGTCATTAATTTTTATTTATTACTTCTGTAATCTTATCAATCCCTAAATTGTCTAATACTGACAGTATCTCTATTACAATACTATCTGGTCCTGCTGCTTTGTTTCTGTTCATTATGGCCAGTGCCAATTTTACCTCAGATTTTAATACTACTGGTTCTTCCATGTTTTATGTATTGTAGATTTTGCTCTTTTGCTGTCATGGAATATTTCTCCTATGTATTCATTCCATCTTTGTCGTATCTTTTCTTTATTATGAGCATACTCTATTTAGACTTTATGAATTCCTGTCGAAGAGCATGTTTTTTTCTCCTGCCCTTTCTTTTTCTTTTTATGCATACCTGAGAAGATTAGCATATACATTGATCTACGCAGCATATGTAGCTGTTTTCTTTTTCAGTTTAAGAAGGAATATATTAACATGGGTTTAATTAGTAGCTTATACAGTTACATATACATACAGTTGCGGCCATACCCAATCGTGGGAAAGGGTTCGAGAGTAAATCCTGAGGATAAATCCGGAGCCGGATTCCCTGAGAGAATCTGATGTTCAACTTCGTTCTGGAAACTTCTGCGACGGCGTTGGTGCCAAGTTGTATTGAAATCTACCTTTCCCTTGGACAACATTGGTGGCGTGGAGAGGGCAAACGTGCTGAATGGGCAACCGCCGATCTCTCATAAAACTCTATCCAAACCTGACCCTGGAGAGAAAACTCTATCGTCGCCTTACCGTGACGGCCGAACACGGGAATCAACCGTCTACTGATGGGAGGATTCTGAAGGTCCTTCTGTACGGGGAACTGGCCACTGGCAAGTGGGCACAAGGACGACCTCATCTTCGCTTCAAGGACGTCTACAAAAGGGACCTGAGGGCAATGGAAGTAGACATCGAGGGGTGGGAAGACGTCGCCAACGATCGCTCACGCTGGAGACACAATTTACATCGAGTGTTACATCGAGTGTTGGAGCGAGGAGAAACGGATACTCGCCGCCGAAGAGAAGCATACTCTAAGGAAAGAAAGCAACACGGCGACATCGGGTGAGAGCGTCTTCACGTGCATTCGTTGCAATCGAGATTGTCACTCTTGTGTGAGCATGTACAGCCATAACAGGTGCTGTGCCACCATCAGCAGCTGAGGCATAACTTTTTGGGCGCAGTTTCGTTATCTCTCGAGACCAACGGATGCCACATAAAAAAACAGTTACATATTTCCTACTGGTTCCAATAATCGTTTGAATCTTGATAACATTCCGAATACTGATTTTGAAGATATTCAGGCCTTCCCACTGAAAAAAGCTATCAAAGTTTTCATCCCTTCATTTCTGGCATATTTAACCATATGTCGTACTAACCTAAGTTTAGTAAATACCAAGATTAACACGGGTCTGTATAGTATTTTTGATAGTGGTGACACCATCAGTTGATGTTTGAATCCAATCAAAATTCAGGATTTTGAATGATGATTTTCAAGGCATCGTCTTCCTCACTTGGAAAACTGTCGCAATACAATATTTTTACCTGCATTTGGCTAAGCTGAATTGATATAAAGAAAAACATTGATGTTGCCTATACGTATCTTTGATATCTAAATCTGGAAATTATAGTAAGTACTCTATTTTATTGGATGAATTATACATAATGAAGGCTGAACAATGCATTGGCTCGGATAGAGTAATGAAACACTAAAACACTAAACTTCAACTTGAGGAATGATAATGACTCATCCAAGCGTTTCAGCAATGGTGGAAACTGAAAAACGCATCACTTTCAAAAAGCGACTCAAATACTATGTGAAAAATATAAGAAGAAATTGTGAAATCAAAATATTTCTAAACGCATCAGTTATGCTAACCATAAAAATGTATTTATTGTCCCAAATTATAAAACAAGTTAATTCAAGTTGACATTTTTTTAGAATTATATGAAAAATCAAAGGGAAACAACTTTGAGTTGCAATCAATATATCTTATGATTCATGGTTTAAGGGAAGTAAGAAAGAAATAAAAAAAGATTTTAATACGCATTATTTCGTAAACGTGTCTCTTATTTCATAAATTATTTGAACTAGTGTTTACATCATATTTTTATCAGGACGATTAAGCTGTGTTCTCTCTCTTCTTCCTCAGATTTATGCTACATCTGGCAATCATGTGTTAACAAGAGCAACCAGAAGTTATTAGTATACATCTTACACCCGATTCTATTTTTTAAGTTTATATAGTCAAGTTTTAACATCATAAGTCGAGAATTAGGGTGTACCTTTGCTTTTTACGGACATTTACCCCAAAATTTATTGCATATAGGAATCTAAAGACTCTAACTCCACTATATTATTATTTTTATTTTCTTTGATATCTGGCGTTTACACATTTCTTTCCGTGTCCCGCCCGGGGACCTAAGGTTAGAAATGGCATCATGACACTTTCCACTGCAAAGAAAAAAAAATATTACATAGATAAAGCCCTTCGTAAAGTGTGGGCTGTAATTGTCAGAACAATTTTTTGTATCTCTTTGGGGCATGGACTACCAGGGATCCCTTCAATTAGTCTACTGGAATCTTTTCCAACCAGTCCAAGGGCTCCATTTACAACAGGGATTGTTGATGTTCCCATGTGCCACATTTTTGAGATTTCTATTTCAAGGTCCTTGTATTTTGACAGCTTTTCGAATATCTTCAAAGATTCATTGCAGTCTGCAGGGACTGCCATATCAATAAGGTGGCACTTATTTTGTTTGTGGTCTTTAATAACAATGTCTGGGCGGTTGGCTTTGATTGTTCTGTCAGTGTGTATTGTGTAGTCCCATAGAATTGTAAAAGGTCCTATCTCCGTAACCGGGTCTGGGTGGTGTTCGTACCAGTTTCTTTCAGTTTCCTTCCCGTAGGAGTTGCAAATTTTCCAGTGCAGATATTGGCCCACTCTGTCATGCCGGGTTTTATATTCAGTGGCTGCCAATATCGTGCAACCTGATACAAGATGATCAATGGTTTCTGGATATTTATCACAGAATCTGCTGCCCTGCACTACGTAGCCACTGATGGGTGCGGTTTTTGTCTACGTCAGCTTGTTTGGTACGGTAAGAGTATTGGCCGTGGAGCGGTTTATCTTGCCATTGTTTCTGTATCTGGTCGGTCGCATTTGTCTTTGCATTCTTTTTAAGTATTTTGCAGCTTCAGTCGGTATACAGTGATGTATTTGCATTTCTGCACCCATTTGAAACTCCATTTTGAATTTATCGGCTTCCTTTACTACAGAGTAAAGACACTTACTACTTTCATGTTCCTTGACACATACCATCATCCAGTCTTCTGTATTTTCCAAGTATCTTTGGAGACCAATTGTTGTAGTTTTGTAGGATAGTTCTAGTTGAACTAGTCCTCTGCCTCTTTCGGATCTGGGCACATACAGGCGATCAATATCAGCTTTGGGATGATGCATGCTGTAGCAAGTGAGGAGCTTTCTCGTTTTGGCGTCCATTCGCTTAATTTCAGCTATGGTCCAGTTAAGAACATTAAAGCTGTATTGCACCACAGGAACAGCCAATTATTATTATTATTATTATTATTATTATTATTATTATTATTATTATTATATACCCTATCACATTTTATCATGCAAATCAATGTTTTCACCATAAAAATATTAATTGATTAATGTTGGCAAAACATTCAATATATATTTATGAGAAATATACCCGTGATCTTCAACATATTTTATTAGAAATATTTACTATGATTTGCTTGGTAGTAAAAATTTATGAAACACAGAGATTTTAATTATATATATATATATATATATATATATATATATATATATATATATATGTGTGTGTGTGTGTGTGTGTGTGTGTGTGTGTGTGTGTGTGATACCAATGGTGCTAATGCTTAAATGATAAATTTTTATACATACACATGCTCACGCATACATACGCACATATATATAAACATACATACATCGCACAGTTGTGAAGATTTATTTTTTTATTTCAGATATGTAATTATTACTATGGATCAGAACTTAAATTAACCTCAAAAGAAAAACAAGATATTGTAAAGATACTGAGTGATGAAAACTTAAAACTGGAAATTATGAAAAACGTTTAACAATCAAAAAAGCAATTGAAAACGTTGGTAAGAACAATAATTTTTAAAAAATGGCTATAAGATTGTCACGAAAACAGATTTGAGAAGCTTTAAAAGGGGAATGAAAAAAAAAAAGAAAAATGGATTAACCATCAAGAAAATATTTAAAGAAGCTGGTGCTACGAATATGAAAAAAAAGAAGAGTATTACGAACATGAAATCAACCAAGCTGCCGCTGTTAAATAAGCATAAAAATAAACGTGTAATTTTGGGGAAATACGTGAAAATTAATCTCACAACAGTAATTATTTTCGCGATGAATGTAGAACTGCGTTGGATGAAGCTGATAGATGATCTAGAGGATAGGTACTTCATGGAAATTGTTAACCAACATGAATTAGAAGATAATAGGGGGTTATTTCGCCTATGTTTAAGGCTAGTATTGTAGGTAGTAAATTTATAAACTCTCTTCAAAATTTATGCTGATGTCAAGGTGAATGCAAATAATTATATTCAGTTCTTGAACAAGATGTAATAAACATCTTAGCTCGCATAACTAACTAATTATTTTTATTGCATAAGTGTACCACATTGTTTCACTTATAAACTGATAAGAAAAGTGGGTAAATATTGCCCGTTCTTATTAATTCGAAAGGAATTCATAGATCACGACACTTTCAATGCAGCGTCGTCTAAGTAAATTATTTTCTCTTTTTATTAAAACGGTATTTTCCAGGTGTAAATTATGATCACGAAGGTTCTAGTGACATAACTGCATAGACTTTGTTAATTAATTTTAAATCCCTTTTATGTTCATATATTATTTTCTTTAAACCTCAAGATGTTTTACTGATGTATTTCTGATGGTAATGTTCATATTCTATTTGGCTGATTCCTACTTCTGATGAAAAATTAACTCTAACTAATTATAAGGATTACATTATAAAACTGTTTTTGAATTGTTTGTGATCATTTGTATATTGAGATTTGTTAAATTTCTTCCAAGTTCATCAGTTAAGGAGTTTGTAGGTAATATAATGTGCTAGTTTTTGTGTTGTTTATACTTGTTTTTTCTTTTCTTTTTTCTTTTTTGGTGTTTAGTACACTTTTCTTTTTGCATTTTGTACGCTTTCGATTCGCAGTGTCTATGAAATAACTCGGATAGTGGAGGATTTAAAAATATTTTCAGTGTGTTCTTCTTCGTAGAAGAACAATATTTTATAAAGTATTTTTCGTGTATTTTCTTCTAAAATATTTAAAATTCAGAAACTACTGTAAAGATCAGCAACTCTTTAATTACTGTTATTCCTTTCAAGGGCAAGCAGCAGTGTCAAAAATAAAAATTAGACCAGCACGCAACTTGTTAGTGAGATAAAAGAACAAATGCTTTGCTCTTTTACAGTTGCCCGACTCTAACTAAAAGAACTCTCTTCGCCTTATTTCAATATTACATTTATTTTCTTTTTCTCTAAATCACTGAATTTATTGTAATTTTACGAAAATAAACATAACCTTTTCGCTACTGGAGACCAAATTTAGCTATTTTCTTTATTTATAAGCTATTGACGTGCATAGTTGACCTAACTGTTAACAAAATGGAAAATGGTTTCTGTGATCTGTATTTAAATTCTAGTTATGAGCTAATATGTGTTCACTTCCCACTTCTCGCAACAGCTCAGTTTGAAGAGTAATCCTTGCTGTTCGCACCATGTAATCCGGTACAACCTGGCGTATATTGCATTAAGAAAAGATAGACACCAATTACTCCCAAGAAATGTCATGAAGGACCTCACCTGGTACCCTGACTATCAAGTAGACAATGTGATAATTTGAGTTGATTTGAATCAAAAGTTTTCTAAAAACTTGTGATATCTGACTTTCACTGCAAAATTATGATAACAAAGTTATTTTAATTCAGTAATTATTAAAAATAGGCACCATATATCTGGCTGAAAATCAAATTTTCAGTTTTTATTCCTCCTTTAGAATCCAATACTAGTAATTTCCTCGGCATATTTAATCATTTACTAGGAAGCCTCACTGAAATGTTTCAACTGTTTCTGGACTTTCTCAGTCAGCCACACACCTTCATATTTCAGATAGTTTCCTTAACAAGCTGCATCGACAAGAATACCGAGCAGATAATTACTCACCTGATGTATCTGTTTTAATAGAGACATAGAGCATTAACTCAGCAGACATCTGTTTCACTGTACTCTAGGTGAAACCCTACACACTAAAACTTCAACTAAACTACAACGACTATTTTGGTGTGCTCTCTGCTAGCTAATTAAATGGTGACAAACCTTCCCTATAACTAATTTACCAGTTGGAATAGTTTCTTCTTACTGATACTTTCTAAGCGTAACACGACAAAAAGCCAAAGGAAGATAGTATTAAGCAAATCCTCAACGTGAATAAGTGCCTGTTGCGAATTTCAACACTCAAAATCTTGGCTTTGAGCTGGGCTCGATCATTTGCCACTTACGCCAGTAGGAAATATGCGACTATATTGATATTTACTAAGCTTAATTTATTTTGACACAAAGTCAATTAGGATAAATAGGAGTTTGGAAGATCGTTTCGCGCCAGTCAGCCCGACATGAAAAATTAGCATTCGAAATCCTATCTTTTATCTATCTTTGAACACCGACCTCTGGAGCAAATGGAAACATACGAAGCTATCTCACGAAGCAAACTAAAAGTTAATAACTTTAGTTTAGTTCAATAAAAAGTCATAATAATGAGGTGCCCAGTGAGGATCAAAGTCAACTCATTTCACCAACAAAGCTGTTTACTATACGAACTTGTTAACCAATGCACTAGTGTATGCTATAAAACATGTTCTGATTATTTTCTATTCGATTTCTCGTCATTTTATGCATTGCTGAAGTTTACTCTGAGTGAATGGAACTCGAAACTTGTTCAAACAGGAATGGTGGTACTATACACTCGCACACACGTAATTTCTCCTTCCCATTTATAGAAGAGATTCCTAAAAAATATGATGTTTGGTCATTTGCTTAAATTTTAGGAAGTGGGTCGGGCGGATAACTTTTCAACATCACACACACACACACACACACACAATATCTATATCTATAAAACAGAAGATGTCTTTCTGTGTGTCTGTTTATGTATGTGTATGCTATTTATACATGTCCACATTTCTCGACCGATTTCGATAAAAATGTACACATATATTGTACATTTACCAAATGGGTCAAGGCAAACTTTTCAATCTCCAGGGTTTGGCAGCAAAAGCGATAAAACTGAAGGTGGGTACGACTCTTTGCAAAAACCAAGGCAAAGTTACACGCGAACAAAATTTTTATTGATTGAATTTATCATTGCACTTAATACAAAACATAGTTCATGTTTCGAGATTTATGCAGAATGCTTGATAGTTTTCCTGCGACATTGGCTTCACACAAACAATTGCAAAAAACTGTGAAAAAATCGGGTTTTTTGTACTACTTAAAATAAAACTTGAATAAGTTCCCCATTTTTTATCCGATTTTCTTCAAACATGTCTCAAAAATAGTTGCCATTATGCAAAAAATATAAAGATATATAAAAGATAGTGTGGTTTTAGTCCTGCTTGCTTCCCGGCATATAACGAAAAACCATGAAAAACTGTTCAAAAAGCTCCATAGTTTTTCATCCGATGCTTTCCAAATTTTCCATGTAAATTACATATTGACACACAAATTGTCTTGCGTGAATGTTTGGTTTAGATTATTTCAGTTAAGTGGAAGAAATCTGCTACAAACTGGGTTCAAAATCGGCTTATGCCATTTAGCCAATAGTTTCTTCATATAATTCCATCCTAAATTTACATTCGAACAATTTTTGATGCAAAGATTGTTTGAGAAGCGTTAAAAGGGAAAAATTGCCGAAGAACCTCTTATTAAACCCATCTTTACAGTAAACGTGCGAAGAAGGAGGGGGCCGTTCTAGCGTTTGCACTTGCAGCTGAATCAAGCTCTAACGCTTCATCCTGTTTTTATTTGATTTGTGAACAATGCTATTTGAAAGTTATAACGGCCATAGGAAATTTACTTTTATATCTAAAATATTGAAACTATTTAACCCCGAGTAACGACCAAACAAGAAGGTTTTATCTATGCAATTTTATTAAGAACAAACACTTGCGAAGGACATACCCTAAAAAAGATGAGGTGGAGTAGCTTAACATACTAACTGATGATGCATGCAAGTGATGACACAGGCAGACATTTCTAGACAAGGGGTGCGGGTATACGGGTTGGGGGCGGTTATACAATTGCAGCCATGTACACCCGGGAAACGCCGAGTGTCTTGGCTAGTATATATATATATATATATATATATATATATATATATATATATATATATATATATATATAATGTGCAAAATGCAATAAAAGCCAAATTTTTCTCATTGTTAAGATGTACGCACACTATAATGTATGTAAGAAAATAGGTACATGGGTATTTATAAAATGCAGAAAGTAAGTATGCAATACAAATTGAAAAAACACCTTATTGCATAATTTACCTACATTTATTGTAAGCATTAACCTCAATTTCACGATATATAGGTTTCATCTCTACAATAAATATTAGCAAAAATTTCAACTAATACATTTATATAAAATTATGAAACATATATTTAGACTTTATACATCCCATTGATGAGCAGATTTTCTTTCTTTTATCTTTTATACACGCTAGCTATGCCTATATTCTGGGGCGTTTCTATCTCTGCACACTTTTCGTTGAGTCATTCACCTTTTGCTTGTTTGCATCTGTTTCTAACGTTTTCTATCTGATGTATTTCGTGTTTTCGATATAACAGGAAAATAAATAAGGAATGACAAACTCGTAGGTTACTAACGAAATAGATGGTTTACTACATAAAGGAACACTTAGCAAATGACCTAATGCTAATTCTGCTCAACTCCGCTTATTTACATAAATGGATGATTCCATTTATTTATGTCTTATAAGACTCTATCCTGCCATTATTTGGCTTTATTTGTTGTTTCTAATTAGTGCAAGCATTTTACCTGTCATGTTTTTTTCTTGTCCCATTTCCGCTGATGTATTTCGTGCTTCCCTTAAGATGTTCCTCTTTGAGTTACCTACTCCTTCTTAGCTTTTATATCTGTCATTAAGTACATGGGTATATATTTTTATCGAATCGTTCTGAAATCTGTTATAGTTTAGACGTTATTTTTGGTTTCTTTAATTACTGTCATTTTATCCTTTATATATGATGGAGAGGTGATAGTTCTCACAGCCCGTACTTGGGTATATTTTAGAGTGTAGAACTGCATTTCTAAATCTTTTGTTGATTGTTAGTCTATCTGTTTTTATGTCACTTCCTGGGCTTTTCCATGTCCATTAGCGACTTTGGTGTCTATGAAATCATGTGTTGGTTATTACTTGATCGTTCACTGCGCTTTAATCAACACATTTTCTCTGCGCGAGTTTTATGATCCAAGTTCATATTTGCTGAATATTTCACGATCTTGTTCTTTTCTTACTACTTCTTTTAGGTCCCCCATGATAAAATTAATTTCTTTCTATTTGCATTGACTTTTGACATTATGTTATGTATGTTGTAAAATGTATCTTTTTTCTGTGCTTTTTGAAGTTGATGCATAACCTATTATGATCACGATATTGAATGGTTTTCCTTTCAGTTTCACTAGAAGAACTTTCCAGGAGTTGCCAGTATCACAGAAAACATTTTCTCTTTTTCCCTACTGTTATTTCAATATAGATATAATTCTCTGTTCGACTCTTGTGATATCTCCATTGTTCATCCATTGAATTTCACATCCTCACAGAATGTTCCCACTATCTGCTTAACATTCCAAATTTTCTACATTGGTATATAGTGTTATAATATTCCATGTCCCTATTACTACCTGCCGCACATGTCTCTCTTTACCGAAAGAGGTGTCAGTTCTAAGGGAGCTAATTCCTTTCATATCATTTTCTGTTATTTTCGAGTCGTATATTGCCATGATTGTTCTTGAGAGGGATAGTGGCGTGATTTCTCACTGCCTTTTCCACTGTGATTTTATTGAAATATCACCTAGTTCGCTGCTCGTTTGAGTTCATACGCCCTTACTTTTCATTCTATAGGGTGGCTACTCGTCTCCTCGCCTTTTCATTTTGATCCCTAAAAACAACGACAAAAATGTAAAAACACTTATTGCTGTCCCTATTCAACGACTGTTACGAGACACTTGCCAAAATGTGACAGAGGATAAGTGGATTATGCCCCTGGATGAGTGAGGTTTTGGGTTAGTGTCAAGGAAAGTAGAGATTCCATACATTCGTTTGCTTACTAAGTGTTTGCTAAAGAAATTTATGTTTTATAGATAAAGTTTTGCTTTTTTGGTTTTGTTGAAACTTGACTAATGCATGGAATAATAATGCAAACACAAAATGTAGTTAGAATAAAATGTATTGAAACAAGAAAGTGTACACAATATTTACATATAGTCTTTTGTATATTCCTGGGAAGACCGTTCCTGGAGAATGTGTTGACTAAGTCGCAGTCGGGCAGAGTCTCTAGTTGGATCTCTTGATTTGCCTCCATGTCTTCCGGTACCAACCATATTTATATCGTCGGTACTCCGCTATGCAAATTAGGTGGATCCTACCACAACAGGTTTTAACATAGATTACCTAAAATCTTGAACCAGTTGGATCGTCAAATATATTTATTTAAACTGGGCAAGGATATCTGAAAGGTTTCTTTTTCTGACGGAAGCGAGTCAACAGTAAGAAATAAAAATTTAACACATTCGTTTTCGTTATTGTGTTTGAATTTCGTAGTATTGATATTATTACTTCTCGAATATCCGGCTATATAATGGAAGTTTGTTTTGTTATGGAACGAATTCATGGTAGGAAAAGTGTTTTGTACGAATCTTCGAAGTCCTTCCTGTCTTGAAAATTATTATTCGAGATTCTGGCATTGATTCTAACAACGACCATTGATGCTAGCTCAGTCCGGAGGCAAAGTCATACTAAACTTCTACCAAAGAAAGGGAAATGGAAGTAGAAAGAATGAAGAGGGTGGGTTATTCCTTTCTTGAAAATTAGTATTTAAAATTCTATTCTAACATTTAACCTAAAATCGAACACCGATCATTGACACCAATGGAAAAGGAACAAATATCTCAGCCAGAAGACAATCTCCTTTTAATACAAATATTTATTCCTTTTACCTTGACGTAAACATTTTCAGTTTTATACTGTTGATATTCCATATACATGCAGAAAAGTATGAACGAAAAGGAGGCCATCATATTCTCAGTAACCTACCTTTAATTGGACATGTTAGGTTTCAGGTTACCGACAGGCTATGGTTACGGGAAATACACTAACTGAATCAACTGTTTTGTCACTCATAATTCCCTATTGTCTCTTTCTTTCTTCCTTTTCTCTTTTCATTCTCACTTTGAATATACAATTTATTCTTACATAAACTATGACGGGCACTTGGGATTATTTGAAAGCAACAAACATGTGCGATGCGAAGAAGGATATATTGCGTTAGCGGAGAGAAGAACTAGAGAGTGAATGTAATTTGTTGCTAGTAGATTTGTGTCCATTTATGTGTTTAGAACACGGGTGTCATTGCTAAGTCTTGTGCACATTTCTGAAAATACATCTCAAGTATATCATCAACTCAGTTTTGCGTTACGAGATATATATATATATATATATATATATATATATATATATATATATATATATATATATATATATATATATATATATATATATATATATATATATATATATATTGAGAGAAGCAGGGTGGTGTAATGGTTAATAGGATGGAAAATGAAACTGTAGAACCGAGTTCGAACTTCAACTGTGACTGCTCATGTCCCTTCACACTAATGCTCTTAGTAAAAGAATGAATTCATTTTTTTGTGCGGTAGTCTTCAGTTATCTAGATGAAATGTAATGTGTCTTCATGGACTATGGGCAAGTAATGGTTGATTGATTAACCAATAAGAGTGTGTGTGTGTGTGTGTGTGTGTGTGTGTGTGTGTGTGTGTGTGTATTTGGACAAACTATACTTCTATAACAATTTTATTTAACCAAATACGTAACAGCAAAAACCTGTTTGTCCAAAACCATGACATGGTTCCATTTTAGCTATATTAAAAGATATAATGTCATCGTACTTCAGATTTCGTTAATAAAGATTAATAACTGTTAGTATCTTAAAGCAAACACAAAGAAGTATGAGCTAAATTTGAGAAAAAAGGCAACGTTTAAGATTATTTATAAACTAACTGAAGTACTTCTCTACGCAGGGTAAAAGGTCATGGATTTTGATTGCAGCTGGAAACAATGGCAGTAGACATATTCCTTAGTACTATAACGCTGAACTGATAAAGTTGAATCAATTTTTTCAAAACAGCTGGATATGCATATTGATGAAAATTAGAATTCAATATTCTAGCTAATACCAAGTTGAAAGAAATTAAATTTATTACCAAACAATATCTATTTTACAGTATCTTTGTTATTGTCATTATCCAAGTGCCCCACAGCTTTTTTCGGTAATATTGATCATGTACTGTAACTGGGTAATAGCAAATTACAAAATATATTTCATTTGTGCCTGGTAAGTTTCCAGTGAAGAAATATATTTTATGGAAAAATTGTTATATGGAATTTTTTTAAGCACGCAAATATTTATGCCCGAACATTAATAATAATTGAGAAATTATAGTCTTACACGATTGAACGGTTACAAACGGTAATTGTTACTACAAAAGATATAACAGAAAAGCAGTAAATAAACCCTTTCATCGCCACTGTATCCAATAAACATGCATATCCAGTTTCAGCGTTTTACACGAAATGTTTTTCTTGATAAATAAATAAACTCTTCCTAATTATATAACTTGTGTTATATTATGGTACAATACTTCGCATATTCTTCTTCTATGTGTCGTGTCCATTCATGACGTGGACTTTCATAGCTCTGCACAATTTCCTGTCCTTTTGTAGCTTTTAGTAAGGTCTGTCCTTTTTCTACCCCTCCTAATCCTTGTTCTGCCAACCATTTACACAAGCTCGTTAGATCGGTTATTTGCTGTTTTTCTCTGTCCCTGTTGCATCCAGTGTGTCCTGTGAGTGTCAGATTCCCCAAGCCTCCTTTCCTCCTAGAAATTTCAACTGCCTCTTTCTGATTCTATGTATAAATGTACTTTGTGTTTCCATCTTTCTTAAAATTCCTTCGTTACTCACATATTCAGTCCATAGTATTCTCAGTATCCTTCTGTATAACCACATTTCTGTTGCTTCAATTCTTTTTCATCTGTGATGAGATTATCCAGCATTCACTGACATATATGAGTCCGATGTTACATAACAGTTCAGTATTCGTACATCTCGTATATTTCACAGAAATACCTCCCGCATAATGGTAACACATTAGTGGCAATGGTATTTTCATTTAATTAACGTTTTATCGTTATGTGGGAGTTGGGCACCTCGACGTGGTGTAATGGTTAGAGAGCTTGTCTTGCTAGATCAATTACGACTGGGTAGTGAGTTCGATCTTCACTGGGTGCCCCATACTTTCGGCCTTGTGCCACATCTAATCCGGGCTTAGAAAATCACTATCGTTATGTGGGAGATATTTTTGCCGCATCGTGTGTGTGTGTGTGTGTGTGTGTGTGTGTGTGTGTGTGTGTGTGTATATATATATATATATATATATATATATATATAATGTGTGTGTGAGGTAGGGGTTGAAAAGTTCTTGTTCCAACCCACTTCCCAAGATCTAATAAAATGATCAAACATCATTTGTTTTCTTGAAAAATCTTCTTTGCTAGGCCGAGATCTTTTCATCACACCTTTATATATAATAAATATATTACATATGTTTCGTTATGTCTTAAATATATCACTATTATTACTATTATATAATATTATATTACATATGCATTATTAATTACATAGTGTACAATAATATACTCACTAATTACTGCAAACTTTATTTTGGATCACAAAAAAAGAAAACTAGTTACAATCCTGAAGTTTTCATAAGAACACACTTTACAAATTTACCTAAAAATTAAGAAAACAAGTACAAGGAAAATAATATATCATAAACGCATCAACTTCCTTCGTTATTATTCGTTTCATTTTCTCTTGCTTCCGTTTTTGTCACTCTGGTACACATCTGTAATAAAATGTTGCCGTAAAGAAAGGCTGGGTATGCAATATTGACAGGCTATTGTAAATAAGGCTATTCCTCAAAATTGTGACACCTGTCCTTTGGTCACGACGCCAAATGTGACGCCGTCCTTTGTCACGACGCCAATATGTGACGGGCTAACCCTGGGACATCGGTTGAAGTCTTGTTGGGTTCTAGTACCAACTTGTCGTACTCGGCTCGCTTCCAACGCCTGGTCACCGAAGCAACTGCTTTGATCTCGATTCAACCTACCCACGTTGTGATTTGATCTTAGGTTGACGAGATCAATCAAACGTCGGGCCGTAGTGCCAGCCGAATCCGGGTCAAGGTGATACTGCACAATAAATGTAGACAAAAAACAAAAAAAACAAAACAAAAGCACAAACAACAACTTCAAGGCGAGCGACTGGTTAGGAATAGCGATTAATTTTATGTCGGTTTGTTGAGTTACAGGAGTGCGTCTCTCTCTTTCTCTCCCAGCCCGAAGAAAAAAAAATGTGGATTGTAACACTTTTGCGTTCTTAGTAGTTCTGGATATCTGGGTTGTTTTTCAATAAAGTCGGTTCTGGTGGAAAATATAAGTCAGACTTCTATAATTTGTTCTTGGTTAGAAGTCTAAGTCGGAAACTTGCTTTGGTGGGAAATCTAAAGTCGGACTTCAACAAATTTGTTCTTGGTTAGAAGTCTAAGTCGGAAGGCATGGAATCGTGCGGTCACCTGTGCGAGGCGTTATCTTCCGAGTCCCCTGTGTCTTGGGCTCGCCTGGATCTCTCTGTTTCTCGAACTGCACTCTGCTTGGACTGCACTGCCAAAAACTGCCAAAACTTCACTGTATTAAAACACCCGAAGACGTTTGCTTATATGGACGCCGATCAAAACCCGGCGTGGGGTCGGACGTGGTGTGGCCACCACGTTGATTTCAAATCCCCAATAAGGATTTTCTTTGTTTTCGGTCAGAATTATTTATCATTTTCCATTTTTGGAAATCTTCTTCCACCCTCTTCTGCTCTCATATGGGTATCTCACCACACCCCAGAGGGCGTCAACGGTTTTCCCACTTCCTCGCAGTGACATCTCATACCTATCCTCTCAATGGGCGGTGGCAGGCCTCGTCCCTGCGTCACATGATCACCTCCGCCTGGCTATTCGGCCAATGGGCGTCAAAATAGTGTGAATGTGATAATCTCAATTTTTATCCAACGTCACGGCATGTGGAATTCTTCAATCAAGTTTTCCGCCAATATTAAGTGGACGAAATTTTGGCGAAATTGAGTTAATTAAAAAAAAAATCCAATAACATGGCTTTTGTTATCACAAACGAATTTCAACAGAACACAGATGTCTTGTCCAACCGACATCTCCTTAACTCAGGGTTGGGCTTTGTGTGCGGTCGGCAGATGACCTATTAAATCCCTTCCCTATAATATAAGTTTTGGCTATCATGACACAGTTAATGTTTTATCTGCCCCAAAACTCTGGGATTCATCAACTAATTTTTACGACAATGACCATCAGAATTTTCGCCGTCCCGTTATCAAAATAACATCGCTTTGTGGGTGGCTTTTTTTCCTTTATCATCTAAGTTGTTAAGTCTTGTCCCTCTCTTTCTTTCTTTTCTTTCTCTTTTTCCTTCCTTTGTCCTCGCAGAGAATTCTCATCATTCTCTGATAACACTGTTGTCACTATAACACAGTCAATGTTTACCTATTTAAAAACTCTGGGAACATTTGGCATATCTCAGCGTCAAACTTCCGCCCCTCAGCGAGAAAGTAAAAATGATCATCCCGACTCGCATTTGAAAACAACAAAATAAAAAATCCCTTCACCCATCCTTTGTTTGGGGAAAATAACAAAACAAAAAGAATATCGCTCAGTATGTCTTTCGTTCTATCTATCGGTTTAAGTTATCGCTCAGTATGTCTTTCGTTCTATCTATCGGTTTAAGTAATCCCCGTAATTAACTTCTGTGGTTAATTAATTGGTTAATTAACCTGCCGTTGCTAAATAGTGTTACAAAATTATTAATGGCTTTGTGCTAAAATATAGACACTGAACCCTATTTAAGAAGCTAGCAAATATCCGTTTCAAAATTATTGAATATCCCAATTGTCTAGGCTTCTTTATATTTCCGTAAATATTTCTGGCATATCATCGTTTTCTTCTATGTGATGTATCCCTTCAGGACGATGGCGATCATGGCTCTCAACAATTTCTTCTCCTTTGTAGCTCTTAATAAATTTTGTCTTTTTACTATCTATCCTAAATGCTGTTCTGCCATCCATTTACTCAAACTCATTAGGTAGCTTATGCACTGTTTTCCTCTGTGCCTCTTACCTTCAATTTGTCCTGTAAGTATAAAATTTTGCAAGCACTCTTTTCTCATTATTTGCCCTAGAAATTTGAACTGTCTCTTTCTGATGTTAAATATGTGTCCTGTTTGTTTCCATTTTCTCGAAAATTTCGTCTCTGCTCACATGTTCAGTCCATGGCACTCTCAGTATCATTCTGTAGAACCACATTTTTGTTGCTTCAAGTCTCATCTTCATCTGTGAGGGGACTGTCCAGTATTCACTGACATATAGGTGAAGTGATATTACGTAACAGTTAAGTACTCTTTTCTTTATTTCCAACGAAATCTTCCTGTTTCTTAATACTTTGCTTAGCTTTTGAAAGGTAACTTTCACTATCCTAATGAGCCTTCGGATTTCAGTGCCGCATGTTCTACCCTCTGTTAAAATATTTCCCAGATATTTAAATCATTGTATTTGTTTGGTTTTGGTATCTCCAATTTGTAATTTACCTGTTGGGTTGCTTATTTTGCAGACAACCATGCATTCTGTCTTGTTACAATTGGTGTTTAATCCATCTTCTCGCTTTCCTTCATTGTTTTCTGAAGGAATTCTTGTAGTTTCCTTTCTGTGTCTGCTATCAACATTGTATAACACGGCTTGTCCGGCTCGATTCTGGGTTGTCCCCACGCTGGTCAGTACTGCTGCCGGTTAACTGATGGTTATCTACTTTTCACTTCGTTCCTTCATCTGCTTGTATCCCACGTTGTGTTCCTTGATCACAGAGCAGTGAAGATTGAATTCCGTCCATACTTGAGCGCTGGGTCGAATCGCGGCGGAACCGTGCTACAAAAGGACAAAGAACACTTCCGCTAGCAAAAATAACATAACAAAATAACGAAGAATATCGCCAGGTTAATCTTCAGTTGGTTTATATAGTTTTGATGCAACAAAATTAACTCTTCCTGTTAAATTCTCTATCGAAACACTTTGTCTTTCTCTTCTAAAACTTTGAGCGGGTTCAATCAACAAAAAAGAAGTCGATCGGAAATTCTTTCACCAGCAGGTCACGTGGGGGTCAGCAGCTTCTTCTTCCGCTGCTGTCTCGTCTCGTCTGCGTCTCTTGCCGTCTCTCACTCCAACTGCTGGGTCGCTTAAGCGTTCTGTTTATATGTATTTCCCTCAACCCCTACCGCACCTTAGGAAGCATCAATATTCATATCAATTAGTTTCTCCAATTTTGGAGAAACGGCACTGACCTTCAAACAAAGCGTTTTCTTTTAATTCAAAACAATATATTCTTCGACAACAAACTGTTTATCATTCCTTTCTATATTCTGACGACAATCGGCCAGCGACAAGTTACTTATTCAAAACAATAATTTTTTCCGATAATAAACTTTGTGTTTATAAATTATTTCTATGTTCTTGACACTCCATATCGTTTACATTATTGGCTTTGCGATTTATAACAATTCCATCTGCCTCTCAACCGACAAGCAATTCACATTTCACGTTTCTCAAATCATATTTTGGACCCGAATTTTTATTCCGTGTTTCTGTTTATCAGAAAAAAAATCTCTTTTTTCTTGCTTCATATTTCAACTCATGTTTTCACCTTAACGCCTTCCAGTTCTCCGAATCCTATACGGGGTTTTCGCATGAACCCTTTAATCCTTTTCATAATACCAGTGTCACAATAGTGTCTCATGTAACCCTTTCAACTACAACCAGTGACACTTTATAGTGTCACAACTATGTAATCTGCATATCTTTTGTTGTTAAGATTGTGGCCGCCAATAAGGAATCCTGGTCTTGAATTGCCTCACAGTATATGTTGAATAAGTCCGGTAAGGAGACAAATCCTCATTTACGCCCCTTTTAAGTATTTACTAAATTCATTTTCTATCTGTATGCAATCGGTTTGCTGCTAGTATAGATTCTGGATTATTCTAATATCCTTCCCAAATATGTCATGGTTACCTAGCAGTTTCAACAGCTCTTTGTGGTGTATTTTATCAAACACTTTTGCATAATCTATAAAACATAGATATGCATCATTTGTATTGCTTTGTTGATATAATTCTGAACATGAATATCGCTTTCATTTTTTGTACTATTTCCGGTTTAATTCCACTGCGTATAGCGCGCAGTATAATTCGGATGATAAGTTTTGTTACAGGCTGATTACCCGGTGTAGTTCACATTAGCTTACACCTGGCTTCTTAGGCAGTGCTATAAAATTGGATCTACCTAGGTCTTTTTATTACCACTGTTATATATTTCATTTATTATGTCAGTAATCATGTCAATGCCGAAATCATCTAATGCCACCAACATCACTATTATAATTCCGTGTGATCCTGCTGTTTTGTTTCTATTCCATTTGGCCAGTGCTTATTTCACTTCAGATTTTCATATTTCTAGTCTTTCGATATTTTGTGTGTTGACAGGTGTTCCCTTTTGTCGTGTAAGACTTCTCTTTTGTATTCGGTCTCTCTCTAGAGTATTTTTCTTTCTCTTCTAGTTTTGTAACCAGTATTTTCACTTACAATTTTGGTATATTTTGAATATATTTTATTGGTATTGGTTCTTTTAAGTAAATTAGGATTTCAGTTTAGATATATATATCATGGGATAGACATTCAACAGCCTTCCTTAACATTTAGTATTCTCACGCCATTTTAGTCCGACATTTCTCTTGACGGAAAGCGTTAGAATTATACACGTAGTTATTACTTAACGTAAATTTTTAGTTGATCCTCATCAATTAGTAGTAAAAATTATATGGATTATATACAACCAAAATATAACACCAGTGTTATGAATTACTTTTTGAATGAGGCTAAATAAGTCACAGTTTAATTCCTGATATGAATTCGTAAATTTTCACGCTTGTTATTGTTTTTGAATTCTAAACTGCCTTTTCAGTTAACAGGCAAGTAATATATTAGAATAACAATTTTATAGATATTATCATGAAAACTGTTCAACGCATCATTGCAAACATCACTAAATAAGCAATGTTAATTATATTTTCGCTTTCTCAAATCAGTCACTGCATTACTAATTGTACGAGTACTGAGCTAGCCTGTAAAAATTGAAACCAATAACTAATCTGCATACTTAATTAACCCCGACAAGCTTTTTGCTACTACTCCTACTGAACGGTGATGTACTTATGGGAGAGTGGTTTGTCAGAATGCACACTCATGAATTTTTATCTCCGTCAAGCTACAGTGGCATGCTATTTATTTACAATACTTTGTCTAGACAGAGCAGCAGAAGAATCGAATTCATACTTTTCTCAAGGGCTTTAGTGTCAAGAGAACATAAACAACCTCAGCGGAAATTTGAACTCTGTTCTTCAATTCTGCTTCCCGCACTAATAATCGTTCCAACATGATCAACGTATATATCCACCTGTGAAATCTTTATTTTCGAATAAACATAGGTATCTACTTGGCTTAGTTTAATTTGACACAAGGTCATGGTAGTAGGCCACTTATTAAGAATCGAAATCAATTCACTAACGAATGAATTGATGTGACTAGCTTGCTAAACATCACACTATAGACACACAAACACACATATACACTCTCTCTAATATATATATATATATATATATATATATATATATATATATATATATATATATGTATACACGAGGGTGCACTGAGAGTTAGACCAAGAAGACCTTTAAAAAACCTTACAAATGTCAATGCATATATCCCAATATTCCACTATACATCAGACACGTCAAACATTATCCAGTGATATTTCACATTAATATTCAGCTAATGACTGTTTCAGTTTACGGACTTGTTGATCTATACTCGTCCATAACCTCTCTATCAAAACACACACACACACACACACACACACATATATATATATACATTAAAGTGTTCTTACTAGTTTTTGCCCTGAATTTTTACTGAATGTATTAAATACATTCAGTAAAAATTGAAATAAAGTGTTGCGATTGGATTATACGTGGATAAAAAAGTGAAAGTCTTAAGCTTTATATAAATCAGTTGGATAAAGTTATCATGTTCCTTATCGGAGCATTTTTCTCTGAATAGATGTATTCACAAGAACATAAGCATATCAGTATGGGTGTGTTGATTTGCAAGAATGTGTGTGTGTGTGTGCGCGCATGTGTGTATATGCAAATATTCGAGTTTGGGATTTGTGTTATTCGATACAACCAACCAAGGTATATGTTGGAAACAAATACCAAAACTTCAACAGCCGCTGTTTTCATGCATCAGAGTTTCAAGTCAGAGATGCTCTCATGACAAATAAATAAATAAAGCTCATGAAATGTTCTAATCGAGCAAAAGAATCAAGTCTTGTATCTTCATCGTTATTGATTTTATGACAAAGCTTCGGTCAATATGTTCTTCATTTATTATCATTAGATATTATTTATCAGCCTTTAACTACAATATGACAGGCTAACATTTACAGATCAGCGGATGCAGCATATCCCTAGTGAAGGGGAACATGAACATATCAACCGAATTGTTATGATAAAAACAACAAAGATTAAGATCGTAATCCGGATAACGTTTAGAATAGTGAAAATACTTTATATCCGAACTCCCGCCAAGCAATTGATATCAAGGTATTTTTGTTCTGTTTAATTTTTTTCATAATGTTTCTCTCGGCTCCGTATATTTTCGGGTAAAATTTTATCCAACCGAACAATAAAGTAAAATAAAAAATAATATGTAATAGTAAAAATAACTCACTGAATATTGTTAATAAAGTCTCAGATAAAAGTAAGTGAAATAAAAGTATTAGTTATAATAATTTTAATAAAATACTTTTGCATTTCTTGATTTTTGCATTTGAATCTATTCATGTCACTTTGTTTTTTATTCGTTTCCTCCCCGTCTTTCTTACTTGCTCCACTCAGACGGTATCCTAGCCACTTATCAGTTGTGGCATCACTTTACCTTTCCCTTATAGCAAATATCACGTAACAACAAAAGTTCAGTGTTCATGCAGAAATTCTTTATCAAATATGATGAAACAGGCGAATAGGGTATTCGTATATTTGGGCAGGAGCATTATGGACTTGTTTATATATTTATTACACACACACCTATCAACACGCCCGTATACACATACACGCACCCTATAATTCTGACAGTAGGTTCAGCTTTTTTTATGATCACACGCTTGAAATTATATATACGAAAAACAGCAAATGCTAAATTTCGATTGTGGCTTGTTGACATCAGAATAGAAATGCAGTTGGTGTGCTAATCAAGGTAATCTCTATCTCGTTCTCACTCTCCCTCCCCACACACTCTTTTACGCAATATCTATTGCAGACCAGTTCTCTTTGAAAGCCAATGGGTCAAATGAATGATAGGAAGATAGTGTTGTGCCAATCTTCCATGTCTCCAAGTGGGGCGGTTCTGCTCACTTTGGAAAACAATATTCCATATTTTGTTTTCTTTGCGCTTAAATACAGAAAAGCGCAACTATTTTTGCTACCACGCACACGCACACACAGAGTAATAAACTTCTGGTACTACCGATTTTTTATGATAAAATATTTGAATTTAGATGTTTCAAAAAAATTTAAGCAACAATCAATACAAAATAAAAACAGCAGGTGAATAAATAAAATAATTAACAATAACAAAATTAATGCACACCATATACACACACATACATATAATACATACATACATACATACATAAATATATATATATATATATATATATATATATATATATATATATATATATATATATATATATATATATATATATATAGAACACGAGCGAGTGCTGAAAAGTTATCGGTCGTCTAAGACAGACTACTCTCCAAATCTGATTGGTCATTTAACCAGAGGAATATATAAAATGACTATGGATTAATCTAACTATATTTCTTTAAGATGATCGAAGGAAGTGTTCATGAATAATCGTAGGTGAGAGCAAAATATTTTTAATTATGACGAAGTGAAAACAGCTTCTTCGAGAAATTCTCCTGGAAGACTGCCAAGCACAGACGATTTTCCATTTATGCAAAACTTGACTGTGAACGATGAAAATAAAAATAGCATATTCTCTGTGTAATCACATTTACGAAAAAGAATTTTTTTTTTATTGGCTTGCTACTGTAAATGCGTCTATTTATTTTCTTAGTTAATTACATAGAATAATTTTGCATAGGTTTGGTTACGTCTTCATAAGTACGTTTACTGCGACTCAGTTAATATACGCGTGGAAAATGAGAAAGAAGTATACATTTTCACATAAAAATTAATGTGTGTATAGTGATTCAAGTATATGCATAAAATGCATGCATATTATACATATATATAAATATTAAATGCGCAAATGCACATCTTTATCCATTATGTTTACACTGCATATCCATAATGCGCAAATATGTATATACGCACGCATACACGCACAAACACACACATATATAAAGAAAGAGAGATATTATGTAATGTAAGTACATCAGTATGTCTGTTGGCTAATGATTAAAAAGCGTCTACTTTGTACATTTAGTTTTTAACATAATCTTCTTTCTTGTCAATGTAGATAATTCACATAAATTGAACATTCCATGATGAAAATTTCAGATTAAAACTCAGCTAATAAAGCATCAATGTACGAAATCATTGAGCTCGCTATGTATATGTAAGTTTATTTAATGTCGATACATGCATGTATATGTTTTGAATAAGTATATAAACATACATTATATGCATATACACTTTTACGTATTATAAATATATTATACTTATATATATTTATGTGTGTAAAATTTCAGATATAGCTAAACATATATCTATAAAAGGAAAATATGAATAAAAGTTTTCTTTTTGTCTTTTTCATATATATATATATATATATATATATATATATATATATATATATATATATATATATATATATATATATAGTAATTGTAAATTTGCTCCTATCTTATTTTTCTGATTTGATTTCCAAAAGTAAATATTTTATGCTGAGCAAACTCGCCTGCAAATTACTTGAACAGTTAATTTTTTCCCCATTACATGCTGAAAGGTTTTCAAGCCGATCAAGAAGCTATTTCCCTAAAAATATGTGATCTTTGATCATTTGGTCAGATTTTGAGAAGTCGATGGGGGTCGAGAACTTTTCAGTATCTTCTCAGTTTGCAGCTGTGTATATATTTTAAAAAGTCTAATTTATTTACTTATTTCTTTTTTACAATTGTTAAAGTTCGTTGTGAAAGATAGAAAATTGTATTTTCATACTTTGCCTTTGGAGCTAAAACAAAAAAAGAAAAAAAAAGACTGTGTTCAAACCGCTAATGACCCAAGTCGCACGAAAACAGTCACTTGTGCTAATTATTTCTATTTAATCAACGTCACCTATGAGTTTGGATGAACACGGATTCAATTTCACAATAAATTTTGTTTCAAAACATAAATATGGTAGCCTCCTTATTCGCTGTTTCAATTGCCCGCGGACAGCCCCAGAAATAAACAAATTATGTTTTAGTGCAAGCGGAGTAATACTAGCAATTTGGTTATGTGAAATGTAAGACGTAAAATGCTTCCTTTGAATGAAAAACTGAAAATACTCGATTTAATAAGAAAAGAAAAATCATATGCTGAGGTTACTAAGATCTACGGTAAGAACGAATCTTCGGTCATATAAATTTTATTACTGTATATTGTTATAATTGTTCTATTTTATTTTTTAGTGATTGTTGTTAATCTTTTGTGTCTAATTTATGAATTAAATTTATCGTGTATATGTATGTATGTATGCATGTAAAGGAAAAACATAGTATATATAAAGTTCAGTACTATCCGCAGTTTCAGACATCTGTTGGAGGGTCTTTGAACATATTCCTTCCCGCAGATAACAGGGAATACTCAATCTCTAAATTGTTTATATTGAAGGATATTTGATATGGGTTCATAAAAACACGTGCACATGTTGAAAGGAGAGGATTGAGCATTAAATTAAATGGGTATTTATATCTGACACGAACAGTTCATTCATTTCATCAAGAAAAACGAAAACACGCGTGCGAAAACATTGTATACAAACAAGTTACCAAGAAGTCGCCAGAAGGCAAATGTGTGAATCAAGAGTTATGTCTCTAAAAATTAATGTCAATAAATATTGCGAATATATTTATTTTCAAACTTTATATATAGTCGCACATAAGACATTTCAGTTGCAGATGTCGATCTTCGAATCCAAGGTCTACACCTGCCACTTCAGGATTGATGCCTTATGCTAGATTTGTTTGAACAAAACTTCATGCACACAAATATATATATCAACGGTTTTTTGTTGTTGTTGCTTTATTTAATTTTTTTTTTTTTTTTTGCATATTTTAACTATTAAAGAATATTGAACTCACCCTCTGGATGACCAGTGCTTGGCCAACGTCCTTCCCTCCTTGCAAACGGATCCCCCATGGCGTGGTGAAAGAGTCCCTGTACAGATGTACCTGCAGCTGGGACATTTTAATGCTTAGGCCATATCAAAATCAATAATCAAAAGAGAAGAAGGCAATTTTGCCTCTGAATAAGTCGAACCTGACAGCGGCTAGTAGCGAACTCGGCTCCGGCTGAAGTCTAATCGGGACTTCTGCTGATGTTGTCAGTTGAGTGCTGCCACCAGAACGAGGCAGCCGAAAACAGGACTCTTTATTACTCTTCTTACTGAATACAACAAGAGTATTTTGGGGGAGGAAAAATCTGGCAAATGCAATAGCTAGTTAGTTCGGTGGTATTGGTTGAAAAAAATAAATAAATAAAAGCGTAGTGCCAGTGAGAATAGAGACTGCAGCGCCTGCGGAGGTCATAGTAGGAGGTGTAAGTGCTGATTGTGATGGTAAAGCATACCACGATGCTTATCACTATGTGTTAAGATAATCATATGTGTACGTATGTAGTATGTTTATGCACAAAGCCCGGGATGGTAGAAAGAAAACTGCCAGAATCCCAGCGAAAATGGATGAGAAGGTAGATGAAGGTGAAGGCTTCAAATAAAAAGTAGCAGTAATAGTTTCATTGGAACCCCTGGGTGGAGAGACGTGGGGTGGGCAGGTGAGAAGATAAGAACTGGATATAGTTGTTAGCCGGGACGGTGAAGCAAAAGTCAGTTAGTCAATAGGTTTACCTTTACCTTGTAATACCTTTTACTTAATTATTTAACTTAGCAATTTTACCTTTAGTTATCTCGTCAAACTATATCTTTGTCGCCACGAAAACATTAATGCAAAACTAAGACCTAAACAAGTCTTTTTCAGCTCTTTTAAAACGACTACAGCTATCTTGTCAGTTTCTAATTCACTAAACTTATACATCTCGTAAAATTAATAGATGCATTGTTTTATGCTTCTATTACGTTCCTCAGAAAGAAATGTCAAATCTTTGTAAGCCGAATAAAACCCTATCTAAATGTAATAAAAAGTTATATTTATTTCTCAAGAACACTATCATTATTATTAATGGCGTCCACTATGAAAATAAATATTTATTTGTTGAAAGAATCTGGGATTCTGAACGAAAAAAATTCTGATACTGCTGAAGTGATCTTTTGAAAGTTTTTGTGATAAAAAGAGTATTTCAGTGAAAAAAAAATCCATTCTCATTATTTGATATTCTCTTGAGATTATTTACTGAACATGGAATTATATTGTCATTCTGAAGAATAGCACAGTTTCTGTTGACCAAAGCTCGAGATTTGAGGTGTAGATTTTTATTCTTGAACCATTTTTGATAATAAAGATATTTATTTGTCTTGCATTTATTCTAAAAGGTTGTAAGAGGCGAGCTTTGTCAAATTCTACCGACTACTCACCAAGGCCTTAAAGGTAGAGTTTTGGCTCAGATGTTGACAGATTTTTCGCCCCAAATCCAACTTTCTCTCAACGTGGAATAAAAGAATGAGTTCATAATGGACCTTTGCCATTGATAATAATGATTAATATATTCTTGATGTGAGTTAAATAAATGAAATACATTTACTGTTTCTTATATTTGAACACGTGCCAAAAAAGAAAATGCCAAACTAGCTTCTGAACAACTTAGTAATATCGTGATCTTTTTATAAATTCCCTTTTCATTGAAATTTTCCAATACATCTTTTTGATCCTGCAGTAAAAATACGAGCTCAACATTGGCTCGCATTACTTTTCATAGAGTCACTGTATTATCCGGGTTGCTATCTTTGAAGTGACGAAAAGTTTTGCATTTGGAGAAAACATGTAACCAGGCTAATTCTCTCTATCCATAAGCAACAAATCAAATCCAAGTCAGTAATTTATTTTCAATTTCTTTCCACTTTATAATATAAACGTTCATTAAATTTAACCCCAATTTAATCATTTGTAGATATACGATATCATGAGATGCCTTTTCTTAGAGTTTATCAAAGCTCAAATGTCGGACTCTCTGCCTTTGGGCGGAGAGGAACTCAGACAAGGCCATGCCTACGGGCAGTCTCTCGTTTGGGAAAGTAGACAGCCACCCGACCCTGTGTCTACATGAAATTTTTGCCCGAGCATACGGGCTCAGAAAGTCCCACGTTAAGCCGGCCTTGTGCCACATCTCACTCTGTGGAGAGCTCAGGTAAATACCGAGATGTCTCTTCTTGGTACATGATGTCATTCCGCTTTGCGAAGTTATTCAGATAATTCTGCATATTTTTTAGGTTAAACCTATCAGTACATACATGTTTAGTTTATTAATTGAATGTTAGAAGTGATCAAATCTCTAAAATACAATCTTTAATATTTGAAGTTCTAAACAAAATGATTTTCGACGATAGTTTCCAGTGTTGTCATTGCACCATTCAACAGAAATTCGCGCGCAGCTGACTCTCATTGGTACTCAGCCTACTGAGTCGTGCTTTCTACTTGTATTCGATTATTACAGTAGATTTGTAACGTAGTGTCGGAATTTTTCTGCGATCTTTAGGCTGACTAACAAATTCGAGCAACTTTTTTACTTCAGATTTTGCGTGAAGCTCGGCAAATCTACTACCGATACCCTCAACATGATTCATCAGGTTTTCGAAAAATATCCTTTCGGTTGAACACAAGTTTTTAAGTTGCACGCGCATTTCGAAGCCTAAGAATGCAAGTACAAGATCATGAGCGTTCTAGGTGGCCAATCATTAAGTAAACACCAGAAACTCATTCATCACCGACCGTCGTCGAACATTCCAGACAACTAGAATCGAGACCGTTGATAAAATTCAAACAGAATTTGAGGGTTTCATGAAAAGGTCTGTTGTGCTTTTCTTGCTGATAATGGTTATATCTTTTCTGTATATGATGACTGTATTACAGTCAACATAAAAAATAACTATGTATGTTTTTATTGTATGGCTGAGCCAAATGAAATAAAATCCTGTTCATTTTAAGATAAAATATTCTTCTGCATTTTTTCTGTTAAAGATAATTTGTCAGCGAGGTGAGAGTTAAATTGTAAAAATTATTCCATAATTTATTTGGATTAATAATCAAACGGCGTTTCCACCGATATGTTCTCCTATTTCCTTTAGGTTTATGTCACATTTAAGCAACCTTAAAGTCTCAGCTACTTTTTTAAAAATTGCACTACTCCTCTTTGAACAAAATGACAAATTCAAGCGTGAAATAAACCCGCTGTACTTGAAATTTTCATGAGGATATGACTCTGAATAGCTCATGGAATACCAGCGACAGAACTTTGGACTACAGTAGGAAGACCGAAGAATGCAGAGGCCGAAACCTAATAATCAAAATAACAAGGATGATGATACTCATCCGGATAATTCATGGAATAAGGGCAAAAATTAATGAGAATTTGCAAACTTAAAAAATTCTCAGCAAAAGCATTCGCCGTTCCTAAATTTATAGAATATCTAATAGTGTTTGTGTCATGAATTATTTTTTGCGAAATCAGTTTTGAATAGTATATTATATGATACAAAAAATGTGTAATTATGAATACATTCCTTTCATACATTGTCTTAACTATAATGCATATAAAAGTTATTTTGAGCTTGCCCCGTGTCTAAAATAGTTGCTTATTACTGTTTAGCAACAGTGATTGGTGTTCGAATTTTTTTTTTTTTTCACAAATCTCTTTTTGTGGCATTCTGAAAATGAGATTTTGTTATTGTTGTTATCTTGCTAATATTTTATATTTATTTTCTGATTGTTCTGTAATCAGTTTTAAACTGTTCCGTAATTCCCAGTCTTGTGTTCTCATAACTCAATAACTTTATATAATATCCTCTTCTCTTTTCGGGTTATATTTTTCTTACATGTCCAACTATATTATCGCTGAAATTAAGAATAAATATCAGTATTATATATATTTATTTACAATATGATGACAACCCTTGATTTGCATAATAAAATCCCATATCACTAAGGTATTGCAAATATTTCTAGTAAAAACAGCTATATAAGATTAAATCTACAGCGTATACGATTATAAATATAACAGGAAGATTTTACCAACATCAATTGGTTAATAGTAATACCATTTTTGTAGAAACATTGACTTGTATATTGACATCTGGTACAGTGTACATTGTCGTATCTACGAAAATCTGGAAATTTAAAACGCGAGCGTTACTGATATTATTATTATTATTATTATTAAACATAGAATTTATTTCAGTATAAAAAAGTTATATGATGTCATATATGTAAGATTAGGGATCAAAGGTGGGATAAAAAGCTGAAATTATCTAATTCTGTGATTGTAATCATGCGCGCGGGTACACACAACACACACATGCACACACACACATAATTCCGATCATTTTAAACTATTGTAAATTTCTAACTGCCAACTTATACGTGTATGTTACGTAATGCGTTTTCTACAGGTCAAACCTTGGAGACATTTTCATGCGTAATTATCATATTTACCAGCATGGGTTCTGAATAAGAAGGCAGCGCTTCAAAATGACCATACAAAAATGTTTCGGCTATCTCACATAAACCAAGTTATATAGTATTTTAAAATGGAAAATATCTATAATGAAAATGTATTGCATAATGCTCATTTGAAGAAGTCATTGCTCATGGTTAATATTTCGTGTGACTTCTCTTGATTTGATTGTTTGCTTCAGTGCATCTGGGAAGGGATGCTTATAAATCCTTCGCCATCTTAACAGATATATATATATATATATATATATATATATATATATATATATATATATATATACTAATTGATATATATATAGATAGATATATCATCATTGATATATATATAGATATATACTCATTGATATATAGATATATATAGATAGATAGATAGATAGATAGGTGTATACTCATTGTTATATATATACAGATATATATACTCATTGATATATATATAAATATATATACTCATTAATATATATATATATATATATATTCTCATTGATATATATATATATAGATACATATATACTCATTGATATATATATAGATATATATATTCATTGATATATATATATAGATATAGATATACTCATTGATATATATATATTCTCATTGATATATATATATATATATATATAGATACCTATATACTCATTGATATATATATATAGATATATATATTCATTGATATATATATATAGATATAGATATACTCATTGATATATATATATACACATTGATATATATATATATATATATATATATACTCATTGATATATATATATATATATATATATATATATATATATATCAGTGAGTGTATATATATGAAAAGTATATAAGGAAAATATTGTCTGTGTTTAGTCTACTTATTGAAAAACAATATTAATATTTTGTGAGCTGAACAAACTGCTGCTAATATGGCGGCGTTGTCCTTTCCATAAACCAATAGTTCTGCTTGCTACTGTGTTTATTTGAAATATTGTATAGATGTATGTTTACGATTAATCACTGCCGTATTGGTTTTCTGGTTGGATATCAAATTTTTCGCACCAAACTTGTGTACATTTTGCTCTCTGGCAATCTTCCTCGAATACTATTCCACCCACCTCCTGACCACTTTTGAAGCCAGGTAGATAAGTGGGCAGGTGTGCGGAATGGCTTCAAAGCCGTAAAACGTCGTCGTCGTCGTCCTTAGCTCGCAGCAAGTGGGTTGCAGATGTGCAGTCAAGATTTCGAAAAATGTCGCCAACATTGTAAGTAGAAGCCCGAGTTGAATAAAATCACCAAAGAGCCATAAAATTTGCTAATCGGATTTTAAACAAATCGTAAAGCTTTTCTTATCCCTGATCCTACGACAGAGAAAAGCTTATTTGAACTGGGGTCAGGAGTGACATTAATATAAATGTAAGTGAATATTGCTTTAACGATATAATGGTTTTAGTTTACAGTACTCAAGAAATTAGCTTCTTGAAAATGGTACAAAAAATCAGATTGAATGAAAGAACTACACAGAACTTCTCTGAAGATGACAGGTTACTCTCTAAAATATCTTATAAATATTATAGATATCTTTGTCGTGGTGTAATGGTTAGTACTTTTTTCAAATCATTACTATTGAATTCAATCCTCACTAGGTGCCTCATACGTAGAGCTTTATGCCCAAATTTAACTAAAAACTAGCAGCAAATAACTAATATAAAAAGTTAACAATGAGACAATAAATTGAACATAACTTCTTTCGTAAACTTCGTTTAACACAGCCAAAAACTAAATGTCGATAATTTGTCTTGTGCCAAGAGAGGCAAGTATGTAATCCTTTTGTTTCTTTATCACCAATCTAAAACCGAACAATAATATATATATATATATTTTAATATATTTGGATTTTGTTTTGAGTATGCATTTCTTTCAGATTAAAATCTTATATAAATAATACTTTCATTTTCGTTATGGACACAGGCTATCCTCCTAAATTCTTTCTCTGAGGTTCAGTCCTATGTAGATGCTTCACTCTTGTAGTTTAGTCAAAATTGGCTAAGCTTATTGAAAATTGTGCCAGAGAGACTTCTTCTTGGGTCAAAGTCGACATAGATGCTTTTGTTCCTTCTCGGAAATGATAGATACAACCTCAATCTTCTCCATGGTTCACACCAGTCTGTTCAGTCGCTGTAGCCCATATGAATAAATTTTTCCGCCTATACCAGCGTGACAGTTCCGATCACAAAATACGCCTATTCGTGTATGAACATAATAAATGTAAATGTGTCCTCAAAGGAAGTCAGTCTTTGCTGATAAAATGAGGCACTGTATTGCATCGAACAATTTTGGCTCCCGTAAGTACTGGCGGCTCTAATAGTGTATTAAACAAAGTTTTTTATTTCTTTTGTCTTCAATCAATTTGAGGACTTAACATCCTCTGCAGATAAAGCAAAATGTTTCGTACATAAATGCTCTTTAAACTCTACTCTTGACTCAATGTAGAATCCTTGCCTGACTTTAGAACTGAGTCTCTGTTGAGTGATTTGTATATAAAATATTTCATGGCTTCTGCTACCATCTCTAATCTAGATCACAAAACATGTGGACCTGATGATATTCAAGAAATGTGCTCCCGAACTGGCTCCTGTTCTCTCTAAACTGTATAATAAATGCCTCTTGCTTTCCTATTTGGTGGAAATCCACATCTGCTGTTCCAGTCTTTTTAAGAACACAGCTGAACCGTTTGACTCTTCCAACTATCAGACTATTAGCTTTCTACTTCTTTTTTTGTAAAATACTAAAGGCTCTAATCAACGCTGAATTGGTTAAGTACCTACATCGGAAGGCCTGCTTTCAGACAAGCAATATGGCTTTCGCTTCTCTAGGTCAACTACTGATGCATTAACTATTATTGCTGAAAGAGTTTATCAAATTTTAGATAAGAATGGTGAGCCTCGGGTTGTTGCGTTGGAGATCTCGAAAGCGTTTGACAGACTTTGGCATACCGGTCTTCCTCGCAGGTTGAAAAGTTATGGTCTCTCCGGGGGAATTTTTGAATTGATTCAATTTTTCTTATCAAATTGTGAAATGAAAGTTGATTTAGATTCTTTTGTGCTAATGCAGGTATCCCACAGGGCTCTATCCTTGGTCTAACTTTGTTCTTGATTTACATCAGTAACCTTCCTGGTGACATCAGCTCTCAACTTAGTATATATAATGATGACACGACCATTTACTCCTGTCTCGATAGTAAGCCTGATCAGTCCGATATAGCCAAATTGACAGCTGTCTGTTGTTAACTTGGGCAAAGATTGGCTTGTTAATTTTATCGCCTCCAAAACAAAAATGCTCCCGATTAATCACCCCAGAGACCCGTTTCTGCCTTCCATCGGCATGGATGTTGCTAACCTCCAGGAGAGTGACTCGCTGCTCCTTCTCGAACCTTTTCGGGGTAACATTCTCTGCTGACATGAAGTGGAAAGAATAAAGTTGATTCGCCATGTCGTGGCTGACAATTTTTTCTCTCCGGAATCTATCTTACATATCTATAAGTCTACCATTCGTCTGAATATTGCAACCACATATGGTACAGTGATCTTGCTATATATTTAAAAATTCTTGATAAAATCCAAAGAAGAATCAGCTATATTATTGTTCCTGACCTGGCGTCTGGGCTTCAGTTACTTTCCCACCGCCATAAATTTGATTCCCTGTTACTTTTCTATAAATACTTTCATGGTAATTGTTCGGGTGAGCTTTTCGCTATGGTGTCTAGACTTTATGAATTTAAGCGCAGTACTAGATCTGCAACAAGGTCTTATCAATTTACAGTTGAAATGGATAGATGTAACCGTAAGTTCTATGCTAACAGTTTCTTTTCTCGCACTTCTGGCTTGTGGAAGTCTTTTCCGGCTCCATGCTTTCCAGTCAACTTTGATCTTCAAAAATTCAATGTCAGTTGTTATCTACTGTCTTCCTGATTACTCTAATATTATTCTCGCTCATTGATAATGTTTCTGTTTTCTAATTATTTCATATTCAGTAACCCCTAGTGTCTTGGTGGCTTTACTGATTTGCATGAGGTAAATTCAAATAAAACATCACCTGCTGCAGAGCAATAGTTATCAAACTTGTCTCAAAGGCAATCGCCAATCAGTCTGGTTCTCCCTTGGTGTTCACTTATTGCAGCCTTTTGCCAATTTCGGAAATCTAGGTCCACTGCTGATCTCCTGTCATTACAGGCATAATCAGTGAAACACTATACAATAAATACATTATGAAGAACAGCTTCTTTCCAAGAACAGCTACTTCGTGAAACAGACTCCCAAGAGGATGCTTCCCTGATTACTATAGTCTTAAAGCGGTTAAGTTTAGGATTAGCCGATATCTTTCCTACATATTCTCTTAAACTGCACTTCTTATCTCCTCCAACTCCGTGCAACAATCCCAATCAGTAACCCCCTATCTTGTAAGGCTCATGGGCCTTGTATCGTGTGAACAGTTAGTACAAAAAAATGTAAATAAAATAAGTATATTTCCATTTAGCTATGCGCATCAGGTTTCTCTCGTAATTTACTGTTAGTGAGTTCGATCCTCACTGAGCGCTCTCATATTAATATCAGGTTGCACACTCAAGTAAGCTTAGTAAATATATACTTTTTCAGCAGTAAATTATTTCATTGTCACAATGCCATTCCTCATGATATAGTCTTTTCAACTACATAAATTCTTTGGATAAAATCTATTTTAAATTGCTAATTATAATTACAAAAGTTATTGTCATTATACATGTATGTTGTAATTGCTTGCCGTATTTCAACATCAGGTGATTTACAGGTGAAACTGTGACTCATTTCTGACATTATGAATAGGACCAGCTGCTCAAAAAATAGCAGATTAGACATGACTCTGTCGTCGTATGAAGATGATCAAGTGTGATTGGCTGAAGAGGATTCCTATTTATGTCTTCAGTTCCCTCGAGATATGGCCAATCCAGTTACCTTTAACTGTCATCTCATAATCTTCATTTGTTCGCATTATTCCTTACTCTATCTCTAATACCTCAAGTCTGCTGACAGGTTCTTTCGACATCTATGTTAGTCATAAATCTGTCATTTTGCGGGCGAGGGGTGGGACACAGAGGTGATGTCTTTGTTTTCTTTAGGGATTTATTCATGTTTTAGTTTATTACTTACTTGCTTAGCTGGGTATCGGAATTTGAGGGAAACGTTTCTCTTTAATGTTTCAAGTTAGTTAATTTCTAATTGTTATTTTCACATTCGACAAGAGATACTGTTCATTCACTGCAGACGATCAATATGATTTATACATAACTCGTGAACATATATCACTTGGATATGATTGATATACTAATCTGTACATGATTATGTATATAAATTACTTTTACTTTTAAATTGTAAAGCAGGATTTTAAGGTAATTTCCGTGAAAAGCTTGGGGACTTTGGCTCCAGTTAGAGATCATGGATTTAAACTATGTATTTATTGAATCATACCTTATGAGAAAAACATCTGCATCATGAACAGCTAATCAATATATCATGTTTAATTAAATATCTGCAATGATTTCATAACAGATTTCAAGTACTGACATTTTTTATAAAATATTTTTTCTGGATTTATTATTTGTAATATAGGAATCTTAAAATACAAGTACTTTGCAATCTTTTATGAAATTGCACCCTAGGACCATCATGTTATGGTTAGACAACGTTTTTATGAAGGTTCTTTCTTTAAACTTCCCGCCAATTTTCTTAGCGTAAATTGACCGTAAATTTATATGCCCTGCAGCCTAGAGCTATCAACACAGGCAGTATAGTGAACTACATTTTTGCAAGGACTTATAAATTAATAGACATTGTTGAGAGGTTAATGTTTATGCACACAAACATTGATGGTGATTGCTCATACTACAAATGTAAATATTAGACGACTTTTAAGTTTTGATTTTTTGGTGAGCGGAAAAAATATCACATGAAAAAATAAACGTAATATTTGTTTTTGGCTCGGAAATTTTCACTTAGATGTTTACTTCATAGAGTTAAGTGAAAAGCTAAACATTAGGTTTAGCTAACTTAATGAACAGAAAATGAGAGTTCAGTTTAGCATTATACTTACATTGTAAATCGAATCACTCACAAAAAATAAAAGTATTTTCAGAAACTCATATTAAAAATGTGCTCTATAATCCTATTAGTAAACAGAAAATGTGATGATATAGTTGTGATTTGAGTTACGCGATGACAAATGGACAAAAAAGACATTTAATGAATTATACCACGATAAATTTTAGGCTATTTTTGTAGCTATTTTTAAATGGTTTCAAGTTGATTTTATATTTAAAACTTGTGGCAACAGTTGCACACCTTCTGTGGAATTGAATTATGAGAATATTGAAAAATAAAAACTGAAAATATTTTCAATTATGCAAATGTTAGAATTAAAGTTCGTGCTATTTTAGGGTTCACGTGTAGCTAATAAAAAATCGCCATACATATGTCAATCTGAAATTAACGCATTCACTTTCGCAGATGTGTTCAAATTTTATTCTATTAGTGTCGTACTTTTTACTTTTTGTATTTTCAACAGTTAAAAAATTATGTTTTTTTTATGAATTGGTGGATAGCTAGAAGATTTGTCCGAACAGTGCGATGAAAAGTAAATGCATGTAGAATATGGAATCATCCGTGTTACACGCAATGCTGTGAGTTGACTCGTTTAATCAGTGTGTTTGTTGTCATTTCATTTTTGTTAGAAGAATGGATACAATATTCTGGCTTATGGTAGTCTATGTGACAAAAAAAAAACAACTCCAGTCTTGATTTGAGAAATCTATAGTTCAACATATTGGCAGCACGTACGATACAATCGTAATGAATTCTCCAAACCTGGCAATTCCTTTTTGAATTGAGTCTGATATTTGCAGATGTTGCTCTGTGAAAGAGAGACATTTTAGCATACAAGCGCGCACACACACACACGTATTATATACGTATATATTTGACGCTTGGTCGAGTGATAATTAGCAATTTTTTCTTGCAAATAGAGCGCTAGTATCAGTTCGATCCTCGACGGGGTCTCCACTACCAGAACAAGTTAAACTTAATAGATATATTTGCTATGATGCTTACAGTATAACGATGGATACCAAGCTAGACTTAAGAGTCAATTACATACCGACAACCTTAGTAATGTTGATATTTACTCGGCTCAGTTAACGATTGTTTCCTCTAAGAACAGTTAATGCACACAGCAGGTTATAGGTACAGCATAGAATAATATATCATTAAACTGGGATGATATCCTGTGTTAAGCTGATATTTTATTGGATACGTTGATTTTTGGCTTGATGGTTTTTACAACAGTGTGCTACAACTGATCAACGTGACCGAGAGTCACTTGAAAAAATGCGTTGCGTTCGTTTTATGATAAATTTGTATTAAATCTGCTTGCTAGATTATGGTAAAAGATACAGAGTGAGTGCCAAATAAACTGCTTAGTATAGCTCTTAAAAAAATTAACTAGAAATCTTAATATTTGTTTATTCTCTAGAATCTAGATATACTTGTAAACCACGCTTTGCGTTATTATCCCACATTGAAAAAATGCTAAAAACACATGGCATAATTTTTGCTTGATTATTTGATAATTTTTGCTTACTTCATTTCATAGCTCTCAGCGCATTACTTTTGCCTGGTTATATTTTACATGATTTCAAATCTTCAAATGCATTATGATAAATATCCATTTTATTATATCTCCGCTAGATTCCCCTCTGGCGATATTTTCCGTATTCTCATATACATTATTGTTCTTTACATATTTGTCATCAACTACTTTTCTACCAGTCTTATCTTATTAAAAGTTTATTTTTTATATTTTTCTTTCAATCTATGTCCATTATTTGTATTTTATCGACTGTCCGTTTCGTGAATCTACTATGTAATTTCTATTCTACCAATTCTTTTTACTTGTCTGTTCTATCGTTCGTAGTCTTCCCATCCAAGTTTAAACTTTTTTGTACAACGAATTGCTATTGCGGTGAAAACATAATGTGACATATTAAACATATTTTTATATTTTTAGGATTTTAGTAAAAAAAAAAAGTAGGAAAAAAATTTCTCCATTTCACGATAATTTTTCAATAAACTTCGGATGAACATTCAAGGCAACGACTTCCGAAGCTCACAATCTTAGCCACTCAATACAAATTCCTGTCGGGAGGCACAATTTTTCTTTGGTAGGACTCCTCGATCTAGACCAGTTGTTATTAATTTCACCGTTTTAAGAAAATAAATGATAGGAATAGCAACTCAAACATGTGTACCCACTAAAATAACGTTTATCGTAATAAAAAATCATGCCGGATTAAAAAATCCATTAACAAAAATACTGTTTACGTTTCGGGTATTAAAGTAAAGTTAGCAGATATAGATTCGTAGAAGCGTCAACGAGAGATGTGCATTCCTTAAATATGTAATTCAAACATCCCGTGGCCAAGCTGGTATCGACTCATTTTAGCTATAGAAGCGGTTTCTCTGATGGAAAAGTGGATACAGGTTTGGTTCCTATTGGAAGGCACAATTTTTCTTTAGTATGACTTCTTGATCTAGGCCGGTTGTTATTAATTTCACTGTTTTAAAAAATAAAAAAATAGGTTCCCACTAAAAATAACGTTTATAGTAATAAGAAATAATGTTGGATTAAATAATCCATTCAAAAATTACTGTTTTATTTAATTCGAGTGAGCATGTGTAGAATCGTTTTCTTAAAAGCTTTTCCAGAAAATATGCTGTTATAGTGATTGCGGTATCAGAGTATTATTTGTGTATTGATATGTTTGCAGTAAGTTTACATTAAGTATGTTTACTGTACGTTGTTAGACATGTAATTGTACTAATGTACTGCATTTGCTACCGTATAAATGAAGGTTTTACAAATGTATTTTAAGTAAGATTTTCGTTATTTGCTTTTATTTTAAAATTCTCCCACTTAACCACTGTTTTGCTTGTATACCAACAACGTATCCACTCAAATTTAATATACTAATAAAATTTTCTACGGCACCTCATTCAACACAGACAAATGAGAAAATTCCTACATCATTAATGTACGTCTCTAAATGAAACGAATTTTCAAATATGTTCTTGTTGTTGACTGAAAGCACAAGATAGTAAAGACACTGAGATTTTTAATCGTCTCTACTTAACCTGTTAATAAGTTATAGGTAAAAATGTATAATTAATATCGGCTTTTATTTTATAAACCTATTATAATGAATACCGGATTTTAGAGTGTGCATTACTAGATTAATGGGTTAAAGTCTACGGTGGAAACAAAATGAAATGGAACAAAACTATTCTTATTCCAACTGATCTTTGGATTTAAATTCGAAAAAATTATGTTATATAAACCCAGAACTCTAAAGCATAATTATGAAAAAGTATTTATTTTACAAAACAAATACTTATTATTCAACAGTTTTCTACATTGTCGGTGCATAGAATTCAGTGGCGAATATTAACCAGATTGAACATTATACAGTGAAAATCAGGTCAAAATTCAGCAAGTAACTATGCGTCAGACTTATTGATCCACTCTCGTATTCAAATATTTTCAAATTTAAGAAGAATCTAAAAGACTTTGAATAAAACGAAATTTAATGAAGAATCACTTTGAAAAGCATTTTGTATGTACTATCATAAATTGAATGAATTATATATTAAAATGAAATGTTACCGTACTATCTACCCATCTAACTTCTTATGTAACGTGTGAATCCCCCCACACCCGCAAAAAATATAGCTTCACTCATTTTAAAATATTGATGGGGTAAAAGAGTAATGAGACTCAAGATGGTAAGCCTGTCTGCCTTTCTTCTCCATCTTTTTCCCTTGCCTGCTTTTCTTTTAGTTTTCTTCTAGCTTCCTTATTTTACTCTCTATTTTTCTCCTTTACGTCTTCTTTCCCACTTCCTCCTCTCTCTTGCTTTTCCTAATTCTGTTCTCGTGTGTAAATAAACACATAGGTAGCTGGTGGTTATAGTGGGTGTAACAGAATGCACAGATTTTTACACTGATCCGTGGTAGAAGTCCCAAGAAATGACATCTTGATCCTAGTCAGAGCAAGCAGATAGTCTGATCCTAGGAAAAATGCCGATCTACGCATCATTAATTCCTTCATTTTTACGAGTACTACGCTGCTTAGTTATTCTATGACTCACAATGAAACTTCATTATATTATCACTCGAAGCGACTCCAACATATAATTTGAATACAGCATAAAAATGGTTTGCGATTTTCATAACTAATGAACAGAATATAGTATGATAAAATATATTTTGTTGTTTTAGTTACATGAAACTTTAAGCTATCAAAGAGAAAGTTACTGCATACTAATTTCTAAAAACGGTTTTTCGTGTCGAAGTGTTGATTTATCAGTTGGAGAGAATTGCGACACGATACGGCGTCTGTTGGAGTTAATCAGCTGAGAATAAAGCCTTATCAAAATGTCTAAAGTCAATCACAAACAAGGTTATCTCTTCTTCACCTTCCTCCCTTTTTATCTACGCAGACTATAATAAACAAAATCAAGCCTGCACATCCTTAATGTTATCTTAGAATCATATATATATGCAAACCTTGTGAAACAAAATGTCACATAGATATGTACACCTACTCAAGGATATACACAGCATGCACACTGAGAAGCTGCTATTGTGTACCCCCCTACTCTGTTCACAATTGGTCGCGCAGAACTCAAAGCAATATCTCGTTGTAAACTGATTCTTGTAACTACTGACTTGATGGAATCAAAGAGGGAAAAGAATGTTCAACATCATCATAGGCCTCCTCGTCTCCAACTGATTTCAACGGTTACTTTTTATTATTCTTTTTTCTTGAAAACTGACTTTTCCTGCTGCTACTGCTCTGTTTCTTTTTCAATACCACATTCCGCAATGAGCCTAAACAAAATACTGAATTGAACAACAATCCCATATTTTTTTAAAAAATCCGCTTTTTTTGCAGGATGATCCTTAATATCTACAACACTAGTTAGTGCTTATCTACGTCTCTATATTGATGTTTTGTAATTTATCACAGCTAAAAAGTTATTCACAAGAGGATACTGGATATTTAATGAAAAAGTTGTATGAAGAAGATGAAGTGAATGATTGGAAATTAACAAATTTTATGAATTGCTAAAATCAATAAGTACAATTTTATTAATCGATCTATTCGAACTTGTATCTATCTTTATCTTGGTTTTATAGTCACAATATTTTGGTTGTTGCACCCTCTAGCTATAGTCAGGCGTTCCTCATGCTCGGTAACTTTCTGGGAATTTTAAATCCAACTCTTTATTCAATTCATGGAGGTAGATTTTTCTTATTTCGCTGTCTATGTAAAGGGATAATGTCGAATAAGTTCATTCTTCTTAGATAATTTTCCTTTTGATGACTCTTTTGATTCTTGCACTAATTCAGAGTATGTAACTTTCAGTGCCAGACCCAGAGATTGACCTCGGGACAAAATAACTAGATTCATTTAACCAACCTCTTATGCACTAGGGAGTTAATTCCTAGTCAATTCGTCTTTACGATGTTTTTTTTCTACTGAACCAAAATATATCTTTTAGTGTCTGATTTAGTGATTGAATTCACAACCACCAGGTAATTAGATGATCTCGGCCATTGTCCGGTAAGACAATGAGCTGGGGGAATTGGGGGAGGTCTTAATTCTAATGTCTGTTATATTTTTTATCATAGGATCCCATATGATGTTCAGTTTCATGCTAGACCTAAGATTATGTATGCTGATTCTTAAGGAAAATATCAATCTTTTTAAAATGTTACAAGATTCAAATAAATTTAATATGGAGTTTTTGAAGTAAAATAATAAAAAACAGTATATAGACAGATATTAAAAAAAACAATGTAAATAATTTATTTACCTACACCCCACACACGATGCCAGTTACAGTCACAACATGGAGCTCCGAATGTGTACATGCATGTGGTATCAGAAATTGTTATGTGCAATGGGTAAAATGCATCCCGGAAGGACGGACCCTGGAACTTGACTTTGTTTAATTATACTTCAGGATCCATAAAGGAATTGAGAAGCGATGCTTTATTTACTAAAACTGGCACCATGAAAAGTGCTCAGACGAAATACATTCCTTAGTTCCACCAACTTTAACCTTCACAGACTCGCCATGCTACGCATTTTGTAGCGAACCACCCTCATTCTCTTCGTATTTCATTGGTGATATGTAAGTTCGACTCAAATAGCTTCTTCCTACGAATGACTGCTTTGTGGAACCAACTAGCAAGAGGATGCTTCACCGATCACTACAATCTTAACCTGTTCAAGTCTAGAGTTATCTTCCCCATATATCTGTATATACTGGGTCTCTTAATCTGTAACCCTCTACCTCGAGTGGCCCCCTGGCCTTGTATAGGATGAACATCATTATAAAAATAAAGTGAACACGTACAATTGAGTGTCTGAAAAGAGCGTTCTACTTTAAGTACAACTGCTTCTGATTAGTTTACTTTAAGAATAATGATTTTCCGATTTTTTCACAAAAGCTCGCATTTTTTTCTTTACATTTCTACAGGATTTATATTTACCAGAGACAAATGGTTAAATAAGATAACGGAAAGCCTAAATAAAACGCAAAAGTAACAAAAATTTCAAATGACCATCAAACGTATTTTAAAACTTTTTTATGTAGCATTCTATTTTTTTCTTTATTGTGTGTACGATATTGATATTAATTGCATAAACTCATCATTTTCAAACCAAATATAAAAATTCAAATAGCTGAGTATTTCGGATTTGATAGTGCATTTTAAAAGTATTGTTATCATAAATTTTTATTTTCTAGAAATTTTGCAGTATTAAATGCATATTTCAATGTTTTAAACCTCACATGCTAAAATTTCCGCTTGATGACTTGACGTCATCAATACTTGAAAGGTTGGTTACAATTTATATCTTACATGCTTAATTATTTTAACCATTATGTATCCACGGTCTAGTTTCTGGGAGTGTAGGCATTAATGTAGGTAACATCACAGAAACGCGATACCTAAGGTTTAAATTGAATTTTTAAAAATGAAAAATATTCTTGACGCTTTTATTTTAGTTTTAATTTCAAGCTAATAAATTAAATTTAATATTTCCAATAAGCAAAATACTTTGCTGTATTTCTAAATTAATTTAAATTGATTGGAAGGCGTTTTTGTTTTGAAATCGCTAATAATCGTTGATTTTAGCACCGTTTTTAGCCATCTGTCATCACAATGTAATTCTCTTTATTAAAAATCTTGCAAAAATAAAATATGCTTTCCATAACCTTTATTTGAGGAAGATTAGCTGATTTAAAGCTTAATCTGATTTGAAACATATTACTTTAATTTTAAAATATCACAGAAATGCATTTTTAACACGGCGGTAGGTATTTAAGGTGTTGACAGATTGACTGACAGACGGAAGTTTACCTAATTTTTTTTCTACGGTGGACATATTTGTAAAAATTACTTGAGGAATATAACATGAGCGCCTTTTTGACTACCCAGTAATCTTAAAAATTTAGTAAAATATTCTGCGTAATCTAATGTTTTATTGGATTTCAGGTACTTCGGCTTTAAGTTTACTATAGTTATCGCTCTTATTTTCTGAAAACGTCGTGCATCGACGTCCGTATTTACAAAACTCGGCAAGTTTATACACACAAGAGAAATTCAAAATTGTTTTTAAAATATTGGGGGTCAGTGAATTGCAGTAAACTTTTCCATTTATGATGAGTAAATATAGCTTTTACCTAATAACAATATCAACTAACCGGTTCAATTTCTCTATTAATATATAGAAATTTAACAAATTTAAAACTTAAAAGAAGATAAAAAAATCTTGTAAAAATTCATTATTCATCGAAAAAAAGTCTTAAGACAATAGTGTTCATAATATATCTTATACATAAAAACAATTAAAAGATTTTCTAATTAAATAATGTTTTAGTTTTATTGTATTTTTTATTTTACGATTCAGATCAGATTTTCCGTAACTGAGGGGAGGGGGTCCTGTTTTACAAAAAAAAAAAAAAATTGAAGATTTAAATTCTCCAAGGAGTTCTGCGTATAACTAATATAAACATTAAACGGTACGAAAATTAATTTATCTTGGTTTTTGCTCTTAATAATAACAAAGATTTCAACGATAAAACATCGTTTTTATTATGCTTAGGGCATTTTCTCTTCATGGTATTCTCTTTTTTAGAGAATCAGTAGGAGGTACCTACATTAATGTGTTATAGATAGAAACCTATAATTAATATCAGATTTGTTGGAAAATTGTTAGAAACACATACTTTTTTTTATTTTTATGATTATACCGGATTTTATGGTGGGTTAAATAAAAAAAAACTCATTGTAACTTAAGCCAACAAAAGGAGTTACTCGCATAACTAAATAAATAAATAAAGTTACCATCTTTCAGCTGTCATTTTCTGTAGTGTTATAACATTTTATTCTTTCTCATCTCTTTCAATCAAATCAATTAGCGTAAAAGCTTACGTTATTTTCCGAAAAAAAATACCGTCGCTTTCATCAGCGACAAGTCACCTCTTTTTGAATAGATTGGATACAGATTTCTGAATAATGTGTGTGTGTGTGTGTGTGTGTGTGTGTGTGTGTGTGTGTGTGTGTGTGTGTGTGTGTCTGCGTGTCTGCGTGTCTGCTTGTGCATGCGCAAAAGTATTGGAATGTTTGCTTGGGTATACGCAAAACATATATATTCGCACACACGCACACTCACCTGTGTTCCCAATGGCGAACTGCCAGGTTTCAATGACCTTCTCAAATTGCATCTGAGTAATGTTATTTTACTTGTCTCCACTGAACGTAAAAGAACTGTAATCCCTTTGGCTTCCGATGCATGCCTGTTATGTGATAGGATGCCATATCAAGTAATGGTTTAAAGTTTGAGGAGAATACTAAATGAAAAGCGTACATCTGATGTTCAAAATATTTAAAATATAATTTACCATTCAAAGTACAATGTTTTTAGTATATTGAAGTATTATTTCAATAATGAATACTTTTATTTCTTTATAGCATCTGTTATATATAATTTGTTGGTGCTATCCAGATTTGGGCTCAAATAATTACTCGAAGTATCCTAAAAGAGTCACTTTTCTTTAATTATATTTTCATCTTATCCTAAGTCGACGTATACAAGTGAAGAATCAGCGTGTGCTATTTAGTGATAAGTTTATAGTATATGTGAATGATATCAACTTCTTTTATGTACCATATTCCTTCAGGACGTGGGAGAGTATGGCTCTTCACAACTTCCTATCGTTTAGAGTTCTTATCAATGTTTGTCTTTTTACTATCCCTTTACACCAACCCGTTCTGGCGTCCATTTACACCAACTAGTTCGGTAGGTTATTCCCTGCTACTTTCTGCTCCTCTTGCCTTCAATATTTCCTGTGAGTGTCAAATTCTCCAAGCCCTCTCCCCTTATTATGTGTTCCATAAATTTTAACTGCGTCTTTCTGATTCTAAATACAAGAGTCTTTTTTGTTTCCATTTTCCTTAAAAGTTCCTCGTTGCACACATGCTCCGTCCATGGTATTCTCAGCATCCTTCTGTAGAACCCTATTTCTGTTGCCTCAAATGTATTCTTCATCTGTTAGGAAATTTCTCAGCATTCACTGTCATGAGGATTGATAATACATTGCAGTTTAGAAATGTTTTCTTTGTTTCTAACGAAATTTCCATTTGTCTTAATCTTCCGCTATTCCAATACACGTTCGGATTTCTAAATCACATATTACATCGCCTGTTAAAATATTTCCCAGATATTTAAATATCAGTATTTGCTTGATTTTTACATCAACTAAAAAACAATGAGCCTAGCTTATATGTTAATTGTCCGAAAAAAGTATACACAGGATTTGTGGCTAATATAAAAACCAGGGTAGCTACCCAAAGTAACTCTATACTATGGTTATTAACAAGATTTATTGAAACAAATATTTCTCGATGTTACTTATATTATTACCATAACGTTTCGGCTGTGAATGTTCTTCAGATGTACAATATATCGAGAAAAATAGAAGTTGTTTGCTTAATGTCCATCAATACTGTAAGATAATAAAAATGCAGAATTTGCAAAAAATGCATTCTCTGGCAAAAAAAAGAGACGGCTCTTTTATCAAAATGTTTACAATTACTCTTTTCTTCTAACAAATATGGGTGAAATATGCAACATTGTTATACAACATTGTATGCAATGTTTATGTGCTTAGTAAGATTTTATCATGGAATGTCTTTCCTTTGTTTATCTTTTGAAAACTGGGCCGTTTGGACAAAAAGTCTGGTAGTTGTTTACAGTATGCAGCATTAATGTTGTTCCATTCAGCACTGACTACTTTCTACAGCTGGTCAGTGTTGCCAATTATTTCCTGGCCAGTTTGAACCTACATAAGCGGCCCTTTATATATTTCTGTACTCCTCATTAATAAATTTCCCAAAGCCAGATAAAGAAAATACACCCAAACCATACTTTCACCACCTCCATGTTTCACTGTGGAAGACAGCATCCTGGGTACAATCTTCCACCTGACCTTCAGAGACAGCATTTTGTACTATCAGTATACGTTTAAACTACGCTCAGTCTGAGCGTAGTTTGAACGTATGGCCTTAATGTTACAAAAAAGCACAGTCGGTCTACTGCATTCTGTGTGAGCAGCAACGGTTTGTTTATTTATGAAAATCTAGTTTTTTTAAATTGTTTTGCGTGAAATAATATTTTTCGAATGTGTGAATTCTTGTACCAATTTTGTTCTGAGCATTGTAAAAACTAACAATCATTTTCAAGCTTCTATCGTCTCAACTTGTTGCTAATTTAGGTCTTCCAAAACCCGCGTTCTCTAAACTGTCGACAAGGGAATATTTTAAACTTTTAAAACTTCCCGAATATTCAAATATGTCTTTTCAGCAATGCGGCTTTTGACTTCAAATAACTTTTAAGTCATGGCAAATCAATATCTGACCAACTTTAAAGCAGATAAATATAACCAAGAAAGATGATGCTAATGAGATTTTCTTATTGAAGTATTTTCTCGAAAAAAAACTATCAGCTACTTCAAATGTGCATACACGCAAAGCGGGTACATTTGTGCGATATTGTTATATATTTTGCCTCTATTCAAAAAGAGAAAAGTGTAATTGCACAAATCATGAATAGCAGTTGCCACATTTTCCCGTGGAGTACACACCTATGTTTAATGTAATTACGGTAATTACAATTCGGTGAAAGATGTGTGAATTGGGCGGGGCTGTTTCCGTCGTTTCTCTCCCTCACCGAACATATGTCGTCTAGTGGAAATCTTCCTATATGCTGTGTACCTACTGGGATGAATTATGCAGCGTGTCTTATTCATTCCAACAGGTCGTGATTCTTGTTTGTGGTTCAGACGAAATTTTCAGACTTTAATTCGACTGACATTCCTGAAAGGCAGAAAATATCTAACAGGAATTTCTAACTGCTATTATCAACAATTTATTAATGATGAGAAAATATAAACGTTACAACCATCACACTTTTGCGGTTCAACTTCAATAAATTATTTTCTTCTCCTGGGTCATTGAGAGATTAAAAGTGGTTGAAAAGCGGGGTTATTGCTAACTTCGCTGCTGCTAGAATTTCAACAAAACGGGCGGATGTGTGGCTGCCACGCGCGAACTGAGTAAAGTGGTGTGTGCATGGATAATGGTTTGAATCATTAATTAGGTATTCACACTAACTCTACATTTTTAGCTGACCAAATCTTCAGTCGTTCAACAGCAGAAAATCGAATAAGGCTCGAACTCGCTTTCCAGAACTCAAGAGTTTGTCTTTCATTGGCCATCAAACTTTTTCTGGTTAAGCAGGATTCTCTCACCAGGCTACTTTTATGTGGCTAGTCTTACCATTTATAAATTTCTAACACCATTTCGAATCATAGTATTTTTTTAATTCACCAGTTGTTTTAACATCATCCTGCTTGGGTTTATCACTATCATTTGGCTGTAATATTTCACTGGTGTACAAATAACCTTTTAGAAGATAATTTCGGCAACATTGATCTTTATTTTTTAGTTTGTCTGAAGAATATATATATATATATATATATATATATATATATATATATATATATATATATATATATATATGTATATATATATATATATATATATATATATACGGGAGAAAGAGAGAAAGAGAGAGCAGTAACAAGATTCTGATGAAACTAGTTTTAATTGTTTCTCCAGCCCCACCACCGCCACTTTTTGACGCAGCATATATACTGATGTAGCGGCTAAATTCTTGACTGGTCTGAATTTCTTTTAAGCCTTAGATACGTATCTTCATTCACTATTTATTAGGTTAGCCTACTGTGTATTGAGCTAGAATACGCTGGCTGTAAAGGTTCCACTAACTGGATAGATACAGACGCGGATATAGACGAACAGTGTTTGCTTATGGACTCAAGTATTTAAAAATTCTACGTTAAATAACCCAACATAGGCTGATGCGTCGTGAAATTCAGCAATCCCACCCTATTTATTATGTGGGCTTCATCCTAAAGAAGCGTTTTTCTTTACTCACTATAGGTGATCATGTTGAATTGACTATGGTGGCCTAGCTTATGCAACCAGTTTTTTCAAACTCATGTAAGCAGCTTCCTTCACCTTACACATCAATAAGGTTCCCTGTCTACTATTTAGACCTCACTTCAAAGAATGTTATACTTTTTCTTTCAAAATGTGTTCATTCATGCCTGCCTTAGGTTTCACTTACCCGTATTCTTCGAAATTTTTCATGATTTCATTCTAGAGTACAACTGAATGAAATACGATATGGTCGTTTAGTGGTGCACCAATAAATATTCTAAATCTTTCAGATTCTAATTCAATCTGAAAATATTGATATGTTCTTAATAAATTTATGGCATGAACAGCTGGATACATATAGTTATTTGCTGAATTTTGATCTGAAAATTTCACTGTAAAATTTTAATGGATGAAATGTAGCTACTGTTCTAGGACAGATTGTAATATATGTTAGTAGTAATAAAGAACTTTTCCACTTACTTCACTAATGTAAGGTTTGTCATTCTATTCTCAAGTTCTGATATTATTTGAGGCAGATAATTATTTCCAAGAAGTATCTACATATTTGGTTCAATTCGTTCTGTAAAGTAGCGGTCTCCAAATTTGTCAGTACAAAAGACATCGCATATTTTACATATTCTCGGGCCAAAAAATAGTTTTATAAATGAATGAGAAAATTTAAGTTTGTACTTTTTTGTCAACTATATAGGATTCAGAACAAAAGAGAAATGTGATAATTACAAAGAAATAATGCTATGCTTACACTGAGAAATTAGATATGAGTAAAAATTTTAAACATTAATAAATGTTCTGGCAAAATAATCAATTAACTGTGGATGAGAAAAACAGTCCATTTTAGGATTTGAAAGCCGGATGAAGTCTTATGACAAATCATAATTTGGAAACCATTACTGTATGGCATGAGTCACTGTAAACTTTGACCAATAATGGAGGCAGCACATTGATCATTTCTTGAAAATATGGTTATTTCCTTTCAGACGTTTTTGTTCGAATCCTTTTTTTTCTTTTTTTGGGTTTTTTTTTTCATAAGCTGAATATTTCCTCAAATGACCCTAAAAGATTCCTACTATTTCTGCCAAAAGAAATAACTACTGTTTTGTGACTGTTGGGATAACGGCTGTCCGCTCTTCACAGTAAAAGCAACACATTCCGCAACGCAGCAATAGAAAACAACCGACTTTAATGACCTTGCCAGCTGTTGAAATGCCGGATTCAACTTGATTAAAAACATTTGCTAGTTATGTTACAATGATTAAAAGAGGGAGAATGTTAAATATTACTTTTGACTGCCAACTTCCAAGGAATCCGGGTTCAGTAATTGTAAAAGCCAGAGGAAATTCGCAGGAAAAGCAAATAGATCCAAACTTTGACAGAATTTATAATCCAGATTTGGTTTCAGAAAAGCCAGCCAGACATACTACTGATGATTTTTTTAAAATTTTGTTTTTAGAATAAGTAACTCGAAAGGCAGTAATTGACTAATTATAAACTTTGATGTTCCTGTTCATACAAGCAGTTATATCAGGGATAAGGGTATTTACCCACCTCGTCAGGAGGACAAGAGCGAGTTTAATGTGAGGTCTCTCGCGCATACATATGATGCCTCCAGGCATCCGTGACTGATTCTGGCCGTCTCCCTTAAAATGAAATGACGAGGGTACAGGTGAAGGAAGGTCCCCTAGAAACATATATCATGGGTAATATTTATTAAATAAATATATGAAAACCTTTATTCAGTCTAATAAATACATAGTGATAGTTTTTGTCTCAAAGCATATATGGGAAGTAAGCAGCATACTCAGATTATGGGTATTGGGTAATGAGTTCAATCCTCATTGGATGTCTCGTGCCAAAACGCAGTTGTATTTAGTATTTTTATCACTTACCTAGTGCACCTTGTCTGAGTAATGGTTAGCAGACTGTCTTCACAGAATATTATTAACTGTGTAGCAAGATGGGTCCTCGTTGAACACTCGCCACTAGTAAGTATCTATTTATAATGCACATACATATAGAGAGAAGTTGCAGAGGAGCGTAATGGTTATCGAAAAATGTATTTTGTGATCCGTACTTCTAACCATATGTTAGATTAAACTAAGCTTAGTAAATAACTGGATGCCCCACCGTCGTGTCATGGATAGCACTCTCTTGTGAATTCAAGCCTTACCAACACCCCTTCACATTTTGCCGTCAGCTTATAAGAAAATATATTATTATTAGAAAATAAGCAAATTTATTATAAATAAACCAAAACAACGAGCAGAGAGAGAGAGAGAGAGAGAGAGAGAGAGGGTAGACAATGTGATTGAATGAAACTGAGCAAATACTAAAAGGTCAATATAAAAGTTTGCCCGCTTTACTCTAAAACTTTTCGTACACCGAAATAGAATAAAGCGTGGAAGCAGTTACCATTAATTTATATTTGGACAAATTTTCACCATTCGTAGACCTAGAAAATAACATTGCAGAGCATTTTTAAATAAGTAAATTATCACTTTAATTTTGAAAAGGTACAGGGATTTAGGGCATATCTACAAAGAACTGTACAATAGGAAATATGTTATGTAAGGCAACCAAGTATACTGTCGTATTTTAAACTTTCTACAGCAGTTGACGAACCTTGACATTGAGGTAGGTAGACATAAAAGGTTATTTTTGGTTTGGAAACGCTCAAAACTTTATCCAGTATGAAGTTAACTGCTTTCCCTCTTTACATCATTTAAGATTGTGGGAAGGGTAAATCCCAAATAGAAGTTGCCGCTACTCTAAGAATATCTCACTTTAGTGTGCCAAAAAAAACCCGATATTCTGTAAAACAAGATTTTTCAGGTAGACCAAAATCTTGTAAACGCAAACTGTCAACGAAACGAAATAAAAATTGTCATTGACTCAAATAGACATAAAAACAGTCATTCGAATTCGAAATGCCTCGAAATTGACAAACTATCAAATGACAAAGTAACTTATTTGATCGGATTTCAGCTGGAAACCGACATTTACAGAATAAAATATAATGCACAAAAAATGTGATGAGCTTCCAAAAGTGAATGGATTGTCTAGAAATGGAAAAACGTTATTTTCTCAAAAGACTACTCAGTTGAATATTTTCCAAATACGAGACAGCAGATCTCGTAATGTGTGATTTAGCGAAAAATATACAGCATTAAACTGTAAAATCGCATTGGCAATTACAGTACGAAAATCATTTTTTCTATAAATTCCCATCAGTTTTAAAGGCAAAAATTAAGAGCGCATATGTTGATTACTGTATCTCCTTCAAAATGTGTACATATTTTGAAAATAGAAATAACAGCCATCTAAAAGTTAATTAAGTGCTTATTTTTAAATGTTTAAAGGGTAAACATAAAAATAAATTCCAGAAAGAAAAGCGTTAAATGTTTCTGCTTAAATGAATCATTATTTTAAACGTTTAAAATGTCCTCCTTTCTCAGCAAGTTATTGTTGAGTTGCAAATATCGAGCAAGATATCATTCAAGACGTTTTAAATCTGAAAATGCGGTAGATATTAAACATTACCTCTTCGTCCATCCCATCTGCCTGAAAATGTATAGATGATATAAAGCCTGGTATCATACTGAAAATGGGTGGGTATTGTATCCCATCGAAAATAAAACTCCTCTCCCTCAAATAGTCGAAGAATCATTGACAAAATCAGTATTTGAAGTATGTGCATATAATTTACTCTATATTTACTCTGAGGAGAAATATTTTATACAATTTAAGAGTTTTAGCTTATATCGGAAGTCTCGAATTTTACACAAGTATATGCAATAGTTATCTTAACATTCTTATACAGGAATTATTTTGCTATACTTTAATCAACTCTTCCAATCTTTTTTAATCATTTCACTCCAAGCAAGGCAATAAAAACCTCTAAGACAATGGAGTTACTGAGTGTTAGAGAATATGAGAAAAAAAAAACACTATTAAGAAGAGAGAACAAGAAAAGAACAGGAATTAAGAAGACAGAAGATAACGATTGACATTAAATGTAATTTTTTTAAAGATCAAAATTGACTGGGAAGCCAGAAATCGGAAGAGAGTACAACAAGCGATAAGTGCGATAGAAGAAACTGTTAGCATAGAACTTACAATTATGTCTAGCCAATTCAACTGTAAAATGATGAGACGTTGCCGCCTATCTAGTAAATTTGTAGTGTTCATTGGAAGGGGCGTTGTTTTTACTTGACAAACTTTGCTTCTTAGATGTCATCCAATAGCTTAACGGTTTTTTTTTTATTTTAGAGAAAAATTATTTTTATTAATGAAATCAAGGGAAAATATTTTTTAAAAAGATGTTTGTATGGCATATAAATAAGAAAATATAGTTGTATGTTTCCTTTATCAAATATACAGGGTGCGATGGATAAACTGTCGTCTAAATTACCCAAAAATGAAAATAAAACTGACATCTCATTTTAACAGATATAATTACCAAAATTGCTAAACTAACCCTATTATACTGTGCAGTCGATAAAATCAAAAACAAACAACGCGCATGCGCGAAATTAAAAATATAAAATGGCGACAATTTATCTATCGTACCCTGTAATGGGCATCCATTTATCCTGCGAGATAAAAGCAACGCCCTGTTTGATTATAATTCAGTCCTTTGTTGATAAGAAGACTGGAGTGACCTATCTAGAGTGCAGACCTGGACAATGATATATGGAGGTGGTACGCTGCCCTGACTACGAGTTCCATCTACCCGAATTATCAAATTAAAGCTCCACTTATTCTTTATTATTTACAATCACTTTTTTCCTAATTTTCACTGCAGTCGTATTGTAAAACCAATAACAAAAGATATTCCTATTTTGTCAATGCTTACATTAATTTAATTACCTCCAAAGATTTTCTAAAAAAAAAAAGAGCATAGCGTGATATAAAATGGTCTCAAACTTGATAAAAACAAAGTTTTGTTAAAAGTCTTCGTTAAAAGGAAAGACCAAAGTATTTCGTGATTATTTTATTAATTTTTTAAATCCTTTCTAGCACGTTCGAAATTGTGGTTAAAAATGTTGTTTTTTCTTTCGTCAGCGTTGGGCTTAAGATTAGTATTGAAAATCTTACGTCATTTTACGGTAAAAAAAAAAATAAATAAACACAAACACATTGTTTTGAAAATTCTTGCAAAAATCAAATAATTGTTGAATTTTAATGAAATTTTTAAAACTTATTCATAAATGAATGAAATTATTTTTTAAAGAAAATCTTGGTATATATATATATATATATATATATATATATATATATATATATACTTTACATCTGTTACCTCGACTTACTTAATTTGATGAAATTTTGAGAAATTAAAATTTCAGGATCTTCGTATTTATATTAGTTAAAAGCTGGACTCCTTGGAGAATTTACATTAATTTGTTTTTGTCAAATAGAATCACCATTTACCAAAAATCTGCTCTGAAACATAAAATAAAAAATGCAATAAAACCATGGCATTTAATTAGAAAATCTTTCAATTGCTTTTTTTAAATAAGATATCATAAGGACACTTGTTTTAAGAAAAAAATTTTTCGATGAATATTGAATTTTTACAAGAATTGTTTTCATTTTTTAAAATTTTAATTAGAAAAATTTATTAAGTTTTAAATCTTTTAAAATTCTGTATTAATTTCAGCGGTTTTCATGATATTATTATTAAAAAATATATATTTACTAATAAAAAATACACAGCATTATAAGAAAATAAGAGCTATGACTAGTAAATTTAATGCCAAAATTTCTAAAATTCAATAAAACATTATATTACGGAGAATATTTTCATAAATTTTAAAGATTATACAGTACTTAAAAATTAAATAAAGAAGGCGCTCACGTCATTTTCTTCAATTATGTTTTACAGAAAAAGTTTCCGTAGACAACATTATATCTGTCATCACTTTCTCAAACACGTTAACAAACCTACTGTCGGTTAAAAACACGGCTACAGTCGGGTTAAAAAATATATTTATGTGATATTTTAAACTTAAAGTAAATAATATGTTTCAAATCAGATTAATTATATTTTAAATTAGCTAATACTTTTCAAATAAAGTTTCAGAAAAGTATATTTTATTTTTGGAAAATGTTTAATAAACATAATTATATTACGATGAAATACAACTAAAAAAAAGGCGCTATTCAGCTATTTTAGAAAAAAAAACTCCTTCCTGTCAATTTAAATAAGTTTTGAAATAGAGCAGAGTATTTTGCTTATTGGAAATATTAAATTTTATCTATTAGCTTGAAATTAAAACGAAAATAAAAACTTCAAGAAAGATTTTCCATTTTTAAATATTCATTAAACCTCGTTTAAATATCGTTTTTTCTGGGGTTTTTTTGTGGATGTGCCTACATTAATTCCTGATCATCAATAATACTTCTGAATTTTAATTCATTTCTATAACAAATGTTTATCTATTATATAAGAGTGAGTAAAAAGTTTCTGTTTTATTTTTTTGAACTCAAGTGTAATATTTTGAAGAATAACGTTTATAAACAAAACTGGAAATTATTTATGACTCGACCTAATATATATGACAGTAACGTTTGCATTAATTTCTGATCACTGACAGACCCGTTTTTTGTGGGGGGGGGGGGGTCAGTTTTTAATGTACCACCTACCGATGGAATGTCGAGATTTACTAAAATAAATTTTAGTACAAACACTACAAAATTTTGCGTCTAATTAATTTTTGCCTAATGTCATAAATATTTAGTTTGTTAGTGCGAAAAATGACTAAAGCTAAGAGTGGTGGAGTAGCAGTAAAGTCAGTGGGTAGCGATAAAAAGCCGAAATCTTGAATATACATAATTCAAATTTAGCCAGCGCGAAATTACAACCTTGATTATTGCTTTAGTTTTCGCTTAACGTTAAAATTTATCATGTCATAATCTTTAGAGTAACTTAATATTGAAGAATTTATTTTATGTCCTATCCGTAACATCAAAGTTAAAAGAGGTTTTGAATATTTCCGTTGAGTATTGCCTAAACGAAATTTAAGATTTTTTTCTCCATAGATATAAATGCCTAATCTCGGACTAAACAAAATTTCCTATCTCTTAGTCTATTTATCTTTCCAGCGCAATGTCAAATGCGGGGTAGTAAAGGCAGAAAGATTATTATGCCAATCTCCCGAGAGTGACGGTAGAGAAGCTTATCGTATCTCTGTTGTGAAAGGTAATATATTTCGCTGTCTACGATGTTGTCACAAATTTTCGCATATATATATATATATATATATATATATATTATACTGAAATAGTTGATAAGAATATTGAATTCTATAGATATGATATGACGGTTTGGCGGTGCTTAGGAAGTGAAAGTACGGATCTTGTTATGAAAAGAATGATACGACTTTGCGGTAGAAATAAAAGAAAAAGTGAATTTCCTTGACGTTACATTGAATCTTGAAAAATAGAACTTTAACGTCCATATAGAAAGAAGGAAAACATTCCAGTGAATGCGATTAGAGTGTTGAACCATCTTTCTTTTTAAGTATATTCCTCTATCGATTTGTAAAAATAAAAAATGCCAATTTGTTGGATAGAATTATATCTGACAATCATAAACCAGTATATAAAAATAGCACCGAGAAAGAGTGTGTATACTGCTAATTTGCAATTTAATGTCAACAGAAGAAAGAGACAGTTTATTTGGTTTATTTGACTCCTTTAATAAAACTGTTTTGAGACCAAAATTGGAAAGAAATTTGATTTAGTTGATAGTCATTTCTATGACTAATTAGCTGTATGAGTTGTTTAACAAGAACACCACGAAATTAAGTTACTTCTGCATGAATAATATAAACCAAAAGTTAAGACAGCACAACAGAAAAGCACTTTCTACAAATGTTACCGACCCCAAATCTCCTGTAATTGCTGGAAGGAAAATAATTGTCCGTTTGATGGAAAATGCTTAACTCTGAACATGGTTATTACTACAGTAATAAGTCGAGACGTTCCGTACATGTATTACACTGGGGTAACTGAAGGGCCATAGAAGAACAGATATAAGAATCACAATCATCGTTTAATTTAAAGAATTATACAAATCATACAACGCTGTCGAAATAAATTGAAATATCAGAAGAAAATGACCTGGTAATCAGATGAAGAGCAAAAGTTTCTAGTGATTTTGATGACGCTTTTAAGAGAAGTTGACCATCTTGGAGTTTAGCCGACTTGATAGACTGAATATGACAACATGTAGACAATAAATACTCGCTACGCTATTTGGCTTCTGATTAGTGATTGAAATTGTGATTACATAGTATTTAAGCCGGTCTTTGATTTTGGGAAGGTATTATAACGCGTGAAATAAAGCCGCGTTTTATTACGGATTTAAAAAAAAAGTTGATCTCTATATATGTACATTTTGGAGCTCTCATAAAGCTTGATCCCTTATTCACATTCCCTATTCTTTTCTTTTAAGATTATATAAATCTTAATGTAGAGGGAGCTGATTAGGTGCTCAGTGATTCTACGATCATACCTGGTCATAGGACTGGTGATGATAAAATATCAATACCAATAAACGCTACATATGGTTTCCCTATAATATTTATAGAATAATATACAATATTATAGTTTTATGAAAATAATCAGTAAAGTCAGTGGTTTTATAAATTTGAACCAACTGTGCAGACGTTAGTATTTTCCATATATAACGATTCAAGTTTAATAAAATAAAATAAATTTTAGCTTTTTTAAATCAAATTTCTTTGCAACATTAGTTTAATATTTTAGTGTCAATTCCAAGACGGTTTTCACTGATCATTTTTGTAGAATGTATGTTTTCATACAATTATTTGTTGTGAGTAAGTTATACATTGAGAATATTAATTTTTTTAGCCTATTCAAAATAGTTACTTCATTAAATGCCCAAAGTTAGATGTTCTATCGAGGCTTTCAACCATGGCTAGAGATCATCATTATATTAGGCCATCCCATAAATTCTGTCCGAATTTTAACTTTTTGTTAAAATGAACGAAATTTAAAGAGTATTTTATCATGTCTAATGGAGCTGAACATTATTTTTATGTTTAGATGCATTTAAACTGATCAAATTTTATTTCAGAGAACAATAAAATTAAATGGAAGTACTCAAGAATCATTTGAGGCACATAATGCTTTATGAGTTCAAGAAAGGAAACTCAGCAGCCGAAGCGGCTAGAAACATTCACTCAGTTTATGGAAAGGAATGTGTGAATGAAAGAACTTGCAGAAGATGGTTTGCAAAATTCAGAAGTGGAAATTTCACCCTTGAAGATGAAGATCGAACCGGACGTCCAGTTGAGTTTGATGAAAAGCTTCTTGAAGCAGCCCTTGAAGAAAATCCTGCTTTATCAGTTGAGGAATTGGCAGTGGTTCTCAGTTCAAACCATACAACTGTTCATCGTCATTTTCAACAACTTGGAAAAGTTCCTAAACTTGGAAAATGGGTGCCTCATGAATTGTCTGAAAACAACCTCAAATCCCGAGTTGACATCTGCTCTTCTCTCCATTCTCGCCAACTTGTTTCACCTTTTTTGGATAAACTTGTGACTGGGGACGAAAAATGGATCTCTTATCGAAATGTTAAGCGTCGTAGACAGTGGCTTGGTAAAGGGGAAGGACCCCAGCCACAGCCGAAAAAGGAACTTCATGGGCAAAATGTTCTTCTTTCAATCTGGTGGGATTGCCAAGGAATAAACCACTTTGAATTCTTACCACCTAATGCAACAATTAATGCTCAAATATACTGTCAGAAATTGGAGCGTTTGAACCAAGCTTTGACGGAAAAAAAGACCTGCTCTAGTGAATCGAAAACGGGTGATGTTTCATCAGGACAATGCGCGACCACACACAGCAAGAATCACGTCACAAAAGATCGAAGAACTTGGTTGGGAGAAAATTCCTCATCCACCTTATTCTCCCGACCTTGCTCCTTCAGACTACCATTTGTTTCGTAGCTTACAGAATCATTTGGAAGAAACAGCTTTTGTAACATAGGAAGAAGTTAAAACTGATATTTGTGAGTTCTTCGAATCAAAGCCAAAAGAATTTTACAGTAATGGAATTAGTAAGCTTGTTAATAGATGGAAGGAATCATAGATAATCAGGGAAAATACATTGTTGATTGAATCTGTAATTAAATGTAACATTTGGTCACTTGTTTTCTTTATTCAAAATTCGGACAGAACTTATGGGATGACCTGATATTTCCACGCTTATAAGTTCTAATAAGGAGTATGATATATTCCCCAGTACTGGAAATTTCATAGAGTACGAATACAATTATATATATATATATATATATATATATATATATATATATATATACACACACACAGTTTATGTGTTTTATGCATAATTTTAATATGGATTTTCTTTTTCCCGTTTTTATCGTTCGTTCATGTTTAAATTTGGCTGTTGTATTTTGTCTCTATAAAGTCCTTATGGATTTGACCGAGTCTTGTTTCTGGCTGAGATTTAACAAAGTCTCTAGTCTTAATGCAGTCAATGAAACGCTATTGTTCACCTCATCAGAAACTTTTATCGTAAAGTATTTCTGATTACAGCGTTATATCTGAAATGGACTTGTGTACGGTGCTTTCAGGTTCTTCCGAACTGTCTGTGCGTAACCAAATACATTTACAAGTATTTAAATCTTTTGGGACAGCAGTAAATGAGGAGTGGACAAAATTAATTTATCGATTCTGGTTTTCCATTTTTTATTATATGCACATATATAGATCGGCTTCGAAAAGTGCGCTCTGTTTCTCATTGGCTCGCGGTAGAGATGGTAAAAGTTTGGTTTTGTTATTTATTTTTATTTATTTCTTTATCTCATTATGAACATGAATTTTTATCTCGCATTTGGGGTGACTTTTTGCGTGTGTGATAAGATCAGTGATGAAAAAGTATTTGAGTGAATAAAGCCTGAGGGTCTTGGCAAAAGTTATCTTTTGAACATTATGGATTGGCGCTACAAAATCACAAATAAAGTCATTAAAATACCAAATAATAGAAACCATTTCACTTGACGACTACCAACAGCAGCAACAACGAAAATGGACAGCACATGTAACTCGAAGCGAAAATAATGACATAATTAAGATGTTAACATTCCACATCAATTCAAATAGAAAGTTCTGAAGGAAAACCCCATCGATATTGGAAAGAGCTATAAAAGCTGCACTTGAGAAACCTGTTTTCATAAGTTTTAAGAGAAAGGTTTTTCCTTGTAAGGAAACAGTTACTATTACCATTACTATTTCTTTAACGTGAAAAAAACCTTTTGATATTAAACTATATTCTTTTTTAAAACGGTAAATGATTTTAAAGAAAGAAAAATCATCTTGCATATTTAATAAGAATCTCAAACGCAACACACCCACCCGATACTCTCTCCAACTTCACTAACTCGCCTGACACAAAGTAGAAACATACTTCCCTGATGACATACAATTATTAGATCGCGACTTTTTCATCTTTGCGTCAAACATAATTGAATCCCCATTTGTCTCCCTCTTTTCTTTTTTTTTTAATCTTTGGTATTTATAGTTTCCAGGTAACAGGTGCTGGCTCAAAATGAAACCCTTCAAAAGTACGAGAGAAGCGCTGCCAATGGTCAAATAATAATATGAATTTTATTTTCGAATACTTAAAACGCTGTCGGAAGTGCCACTCGGAACCTATGCGTAAGTGTCTGATTTTGGTCATTCGACTCTTGACTTTGAGACGGCAATTTCAGATCGACGCTACAAAATTAAGTTATTTTATGAATAGTTAATTAATATTTTTAATCCTGTTTAGAACATTCGAAATTTTTATTAAAAATCTTTTTCCGTTTTTTTTTTGTCAGCGATTGTATTATGAATTAGCATAGCAAATGTTAGCTTCATTTTTTTTTTTTTTGCAGTGACAGACAAATTAATTTGAAAATTCTTGCAAAATTCAAATAATTGATTGATTTTAATGAAATTTTCAGGTCTTATTTGCAAATGAATTAAATTATTTTAGAAATGTTATTTTTAGAAAATCTTGATAAAAATATTTTTTACATGTGTTTCACACCAAATTTTATGAAAACTCGAAAAATTCAGCGTGATAATTTTTAGTGACTGTATTAGTTAAAAGCAGAATTCTTTGGGGAATTTAAATCGTCAGTTTTTATTTTGTAAAATCGGACCGTAAATCTGCTCCGAATCGTAAAATAAAAATGCAATAAAACTAAGATATTATGTAATTAGAGAAGTTTTTAATTACTTTTATGAATAATATATATTAAGGACAATATTGTCTGAAAAAACATTTTTTCGATGAAAATAAACTTTTACAATATTTGTTTTCATTTTTTTACAATTTTAATTAGAATAATTGATAATTTTTAAATCTTTTAAAATTCAATTTCAATTGTGTAATTCTTAGGAAATATTGTTATTAGGTTAAAACTATATTTACTAATCAGATATCGTAAAGCTTATTACATTCTGACAATGGAGAACAACATTAGAAAAAAAAAGCCCTCGGGAGAAGCCCCCGGAGAACAACATTAGATAAAAAAACAAAAACTATCTGTCATCGAGCTGTTAGGTAGATGTCAACTAATTTTTACAGCTCGTGACTGAAATCCAACTTCGCGCCAAGTCTTTGTGAGCCACTCGAAGCAAATAAAAACAGAAACTCATTGACACTCGCCATTGTGAATTGTGACATCAATCGAACTGCAACTAAAACTTCACGTCACACAATTTTAAGTTTCTTCGTTCATCCGAGTGTTATACATCTTAACGATATTGACACTCACTCATCAAAACTTATCAGTGAACTTTATTCTTATTCACTCACCAAATTCCTTTACGCAGAAGTTAAACAAATTCCTGCTAACAAAATCAATTTATTTCTCTACATTCGAGAACATTGTATTACACAAAACAATCAAAGGTAGATAACTTCTTTGATCACAAATTGCATTCAACTTTACAAACATTTACTACTTACATAAACAGTAAATTTTTTCTCTTGCAATTAATTTACGGAATCTTCAGTAACAGATTTTAACAAACAACCTTTCGAATTAGAACTCATTAAAAAAAATTGAATCTCTCACCAAACTTGAGTTCAACATAAATTAAACTAACAAGATTTCACCCCCAAAAATCGATTATATTTTTGTAAAATATTTTCATTACAGAAATACATTGAAAATTACCTGTTATTCAAATATTTCTCTTTTGTCTTCAATCACAAATGTTTCTTGTTGTTTCTTCTTGATGCTTTTGTATTTTGCTTAACATATTCGTAGAGCAAAAAAATTGTAGGGATTGATTTGGGCCGTCAACACCATTAAAAAAAATGATAACCACCAAACTTTTCAGTACACTTATTTTAAGTAATGTTTCAGAATTGGAAGATATTTTAATAGGGAGATTTATATTTTTATAAAAGTTTGCTAAAAATGGCGCTAAATTAAAACAAATTTAGAAAATTCTAAACGAAAACTTCCAATCAATTTAAATTAGTTTTGGAATACGGCATAGTCGGATTTTAATGAAATTTTCAGGACTTATTCACAAATGAATGAAATTATTTTTGAAACTTTTTTATTAGAAAATCTTGGTAAAAATATTTTTACATGCGTTTCAGCCCCTTACTTAATTTTATGAAAACTTGAGAAATTCACCGAGATAATTTTTAGTAATTATATTAGTTATAAAGCAGAATTCTTTGAAGAATTTAAATCACCGATTTTTTTTTTTTTTTTTTTTTTTGCAAAATCGGATCCGGTTTTACCCAAAATATGTTATGAATCGAAATATAAAAAACGCGATAAAAATAAGACATTATTTAATTGAATGAACTCTTAATTGCTTTTATGAATAATATATATTAAAGACAATATTGTCTGAAAAAAAAAAATTCGACGAAAAATTAATTTTTACAAGAATTTTCATTTTTTTTACAATTTTGAATTGAATAATTTATAAAAATTTTAAATCTTTTAAGATTCATTTTCAATTAGATAATTCTTATTCTTAGGAAATACTGTTATTAAATAAAATTATATTTACTAATCCTATATTGTAAAGCTTATTACAATTTGATGACCCCGATTATATTTAAAAGAATTTCAATTTGTTTTTTTTTGTTTGATTACATGCAGAATTTCTAAAGTATTGATGTACAAATCTAGCATTTAAGGGTTACGTGTTTTAAGGGTTGTCCCCCTTACGACAAAAAAAATCCTCAAAATTTATAGATGCTCCACCATGAATACGTTCGGCTGTAGATCGGATGTAAATAAATCAACACGTCAGAAAAACATGACCCCGTAGTTTAGAAATGTTTGTATACAACATTTTATGCTATAAGTAATATTTGTTTCAAATGAGATTAATTTAACTTTAAATTTGCTAATTTTCCTCACATAACGATTCAGAAATATATATTTTATTTTTGCAAGATGTTTAAAACCGAGAATTAACTTTTTTGATCGATTATAATGAAAAGAATCGATTCCGATCAATATAATTTCTGTTTGAAATATACTACAGAGTATTTTGCTTACTGGAAATAGTAAATTTTAAAGTTAAAATGAAAGCTTCAAGAAAGCTTTTTCATTTTAAAAAAATAATTTTAAACTTTACGTTAGAGCAAGTTTCTAAATTTAATCTATCAGTTTGAAATTAAAACTAAAATGAAAGCTTCAAGAAAGATTTTTCATTATTAAAAATTCATTTTAAGCATTAGCAATCGCGTTTTTGTGGAGTCACCTACATAAAACATTACGTTCCTAGCCTCATATGTTGCGAGTGTGGCAGATTCTTGCTTTCAAATGATAAATTAAAAAAAAAATTGTTCATAGTTATCTCCCTTGCAACATAGAGGCATGCTTATTAAAGTTTATTCCCTTTGAACACAAACGTCACTAAAAGTTATCTGCTTCAGTCAACAGCGAGTGATTTGAACCAAAAAGCGTGCTAAGCATTTAATTTCCTTATCTACTGTTACATTTTCTTTTTAGTGATACGCAGTGAAAACTCCTCTTGTGAAAACTTTCCTCCATATTATTATCAATTCCTTGACTGTCAAATGGAAAATCTCTCAAGAGCACTATTTGAATTTTGTTTGTCAACCACTATTTATTTCCATGGACTTTCTGAAAATAAAAATACAAAAAATGCATTTTAAATGCCTTCTTTGAACTTAAATTTCGGTTCTACTTGAAAGATAATGGTCTAAAGTAGGGACCTCCACTAAATTTTCGATAGCTTTTTTTTTTAAAAATGAAAAAGCATTCATGAAGCTCTCTTTTTAGCTTTAATTGAAAGCTAAATGATTAAATTTACTATTTATGGTAAGCAAAATATTCTGGTGTATTTGAAATGGAAACTATATTGACTGGAATCTCAACTTTTTTGGTCACTTTCAATAAAAATACTTTCGATAAAAATAGATAAATATTGGCCATTTTAACAGATTTGTAAACAAAAGTTAATTGTCGGTTTTAAAAATCTAAAAATAAAATATATATTTGTGACACATTATTTGAGGAAAGTTAACAAATTTAAAGTTAAATTAATCTGATTTGAAAAAAAAATTACTTACTTTAGCATAAAACGTACTATACAAGCATTTCTTAACCACAGGGTTTTGTTTTTCTGACGCGTTAATCGATTGATTGGCAGCCTATGGTGTTGAAAAGCTAAGCATGGTTGGCCAGAAACCAACAAAAATTTACAAAATCTAAATGAATGCTTTGGTTTTGGTTTTTAACTACCTAGAAATTTTTTTAAAATTAACATTTTCAGCAATTATCTAATATTTTATTGAATTTTAGTTACTTATATATTTATTTATAGCCTTATGTTTTTATAAAAATAACTCTCACAAAAAGAATAAACTTAAAAATAAAGTTAAAAACTACTAACAAAAAAAATATTACTTAAATTGAAGTATGACCCACACTAAAATAAATAAACAAATAAATAAAATAGAAATATTTAGTGAAATAGGAATTAAAAATGTAAAAATTACTTTAAATTTTAAAGCTAAAAATTTTGAGGACATGATTTGCAAAGCCTGTTAAGACGTAAACATGAAACGCAAAAATGAAAATGAAAGAATTACAGATGACTGGATTTTGGGCTGGGCGTTTAAGGCTTTTAAACTATGGACTTTATTTGTTTAAATCTATTTATTAATTATTTAATGCGAAAATCATTTGATGACGACAGAAAACCGTTAACTCATGTCTATAGTTTAGTAACTTTTCACTATTTAGAAACCTAATGATGTGCAGTTTTTCATGTAGGCATAAAGGGCATGGGTCGTCCCAGGTTTTACAAGTTGTAGTTCTATTTATTATTTTCCATTTTACTTTCGGTGTTTTGTTCGTTTCCTTTAAATGCCAGTAATATTGGGATAGAGATATCTGATTTCTATTTTGGATGTTGTTGAAGGAGCTTTTGTGTTGTCTCCATCTAATTTTAAAATTATTCTTTGTTGACCCAGTATATATCCTGTCAGTGTTAGGACTCTCCATGGATGAGATGGTACATTGGTATACCACGGATTTAGTGAGGCATCTGTTTTCTAACGGGCAGTCATTAGGGTTTCTACAATCACATGATTTTTCATTTTTTCTGTCTAATTGCAGTTTAGGAGTTTTATTGGCACTGTTTTGGCATGCGTGTTTTTCTAGGATTTTACTATTATGCTTTTTTATGATTCTTTCTAGGTTTTCAGTGCAGCTGGAACTTAACTTTAGGGTGTTTTTATTAAAGATTTCGCTCAGTTTGCTATTTGTGGGGAAGTGTTTACCAATTAAAGCTAGGAACTTATGCCCAAGTTTAGTACTGACCATTTGGTTGAACGGAGGTGTATACCATATGATCTTTCTTTTCCTATTCTTCTTACTATTAGTGCTATTGTTTGTATAGCTTATGTCAGCGTTTTTGTATCCGCTATTTTTCAGGGCCGTGTTATAAAACTTACTATGTGCTTGGAATATTTCCTTATTTGCGGAGTTCATGCTTATTCTTTTCTCTACTGATGTGGGTATATGCTTAATTATAGATGGAGGGTGGTTTGACTTGGGGTGTACATACAAGGGGTTAATATTAGGTTTTCTGTAGGGTGTGTAATTTTTGTTTATTAAGTCTAGAGTTACGTCGAGGAAATTTACCCTTTTTAATTTGGTGTTTACTATAGTTTTTAGATCTAATTTTCCGAATTCACTATAAATTATCTTTCTAATCTTATCTGTTTTAAAATTTGTGGAGCTCCTCACTACCATGAGCCCGTCGTCTCAGTATAGCCCGATGTCCTTAATGTCTAATTCCCTGTGCGCTGTTAAGTTGTACAGTATAAACAGACCGACAAGGTCCGAAGATTCTGCAGAGTCCAGAGATCCCATGGTGATGTCAAAATTGTCAGCCATGTTTTTGATCCACTGCTCCTCATCATGGATGAGAAACGGATTTCTTGGCACTGAGGATTATGTTTGTTTCTTCCTTAGTTAAGTCTGAGTATACTGTAGCAAACTCCAGGGCAGTAGTGAAGAGGTCTTTCGATATAGACTGGTAGTAATCCACAATATCGAACTGAATCAGGGTGCAATCCGGTTTATTGTCGATGCTGATGACTTCTTTGGTGTTTATCCAGAGTTTTAATCCGAGTCGTTTTTTAATTTGGCTGGTGATCCTTTCTAGGATTTTTTTGCTGATCTTTCCTATGTCGGGTCTAGTTGGGTTAATCATTCTGGTAGTGGGGTTTTCCTCAAAAACATGTTTATGGTCCTTAAGCGTTACGTAGCATTCCTTTTCAGCCAGTTTTCCAACTCTATCACTTATTTTTAGTTTCCCAGTAATTATCTTACTTGTTCTATTGATACTGTCAACCATATTGATATTGTTGTTATGGGCTTTTTTAT
>OZ038504.1:80539038-80601538 GCA_964036315.1 Acanthosepion esculentum | reverse complement strand
ACATATATATATATATATAAATATACATATATATATATATATATATATAAATATACATATATATATATATATATATATAAATATACATATATATATATATATATATATAAATATACATATATATATATATATATATATATAAATATACATATATATATATATATATAAATATACATATATATATATATAAATATACATATATATATATATATAAATATACATATATATATATATATATATATATATATATATATATATATAAACATAAATTGAGAGGTCAATTTGCATACAAGATCCTGCATACAAATATTAGAGAGCTGTAGTTAGTGAGACATTATGGCTCAGCATTATTTATTATGTGAATTACATTAGGGTTGTACAGACTTACAGCCATTTGGTATTGGTTTCATAATTTTTATTAGAAAGTTAGAGTCAATTTTTATATTTAAAAAGTGAAACCGCCTTTGTTTCTTTCTTTATCTGTTCTGAACCCACATAAGTAAGTTTGCCATCCTATGCTCGCATTGTACGAGCAATAGACTCGTCTCTGCAGGCTACATAATCTGTGAATTACCTCCTTTTATTTTGTAGCTGCGTTTCGTTTTTAGCTAAATAAAGTTTAGTAGTTTTACTTATGTTCTGAGTTTTGTTAACTTATCACAGTAAAAGTTTTGAAGTCAATGGTAAAAACAAGTTATGCCAATAATTGAAAATTGTACTTGATAAAGGTGAAAGAAGAAATTTTATTGACTGGCCTCAGACCTAGGATTATAAAGAAAAAGGAGAATGTTATGTAAAATAAAATCTTAAGAAGAAAAAGTAATTGTTATTGTTGCTTTTATTAATCATTACGCAAGTAGTAAGTTACCTCCCTTTTATTGTTTCGCCTCAAATCGAGTTTTCTAAATGAGTGACAATGAGGACTTAACGTAGTGTACAATGGTTAGCAAGCTTGTCTTGCTAGGTTAACCGTTAATATCTGAATTTGATCCTGAATGGGTGTTCTGTACTTTTGGCCTTGTGCTACATCTAAGCTATGCTTAGTAAAGTGCTATAAATGGGTGACAAGGGAGTACTGACTACTACAGGGTATGACAGAAATATCTCCCATATAATGGGACATAAGACATTTTTTATGCTTATCTGGCACAGGGATACATCCCTGACGAAGGTGGTATCACGGCTATGACTAGCTTAGACAAGCTAAGACCAGCAGCCGGCCCGCCCGAGTGGAAACACTCGCAGTTCCCCCACGTTAAAAACTGACCTTGTGTCACAACCTAACTCAGTGATGGTGGGTCAAGTAAATCGCCATAATGGTAAGACATTTAGTAGCAATGGCGTTTTCATCTAGCTCAAAATGTCTTACCATTATGTGGGAAGTATTTCTGCAGTACACTGTAACCAAGCCTTTTTTCCCTAAATCAAACCTTAAAGAAACAATTTGTCGCTAATGTCAATAATAATCATTACACAAATAAAAAAGTAGTAAGCTATTTCCCTTTTATTGTTTAGCATCAGACTGATTATAACGTTCGAAGAAAAGTATTCGTTTATTGGCCTGTAATGAGACATTTGATTTCCAATGAAACATCACAAAAATTCAACGATTAAACGAGTAAATAAGTTTAAAAATTGAAGAAAAAGGGACATTGATGAACTGACTTGCTATCAGACATTTTTTTATTTTTATTATAACCTGAAGTAAAGATAATTCTACGATGTTATTGCTGATCATAACATAAGTAAAAATATAGTGTTGGCGTTACAAAAATTACCTGACCCTACTCATGTACCTGAGCTCAGACGTACACTTGCAGTGATTCGGTACCTTGGTGAATTCCTACCAGCTAAATGTCAAAACGTCTTAAAAGAAAGTAAGAAAGACAACTAAATGGCATAGAAAAAGCTTTCAAGGAAGTAAATTTACAGCTTTAGCACCAGTTCTCTATCGTTACCATTCACAACTCTACTCACTAATGATAATGTGAATGGGAATGCTTGTCATTGACGATGCCAACACTATTAGAAAATGAATGATTAAGAAGAGAAGCAGTAGTGTTTGCGTTGTACACTTTATCACGTGCTGAAAAGAATTACACTCAAATAAAGAATAAATATTTTGCTACCGTTCTGAGTTTGTAAGAAATTTGGTAATTTCATAACTGGGCTAAAAATGTTCATTACAGACAACGAGCCATTAGTACCTTACAAAGAAAAGATAATTCAGTAATTTTCCAAGCATTTATCAAATAAGTATTCAGTGTAAAAAGAAAATGTATTAAACAAAAATGTAACTATGATTATTTCTGTATCGTCACACAGGGCGGACACATAAACTAGCTTGATGGAATAATTCATACTAACCTCTCACCCCTCCGGTATAATCCACTTTACACCAAAAATCACCTATCAACACTCTAGTTTCAGCAAGCGAGACTTCTCATTGGCTCAGACCCTTAGAACTGTAACAAGTTCACATGAAAATGTCTTTTTGCGCCCAGCGTTCTGGAGCCTATTTACTTGACCAAAACTCTATAAAAAGAAGAATCTGAATCGACTCAAACAGTCAGACTTTCACCCCTGGAGAGATGCCAAACTAATCCACGCAAGTCAAAACCTTGACCAACTACACTTTTACTGTGCAAAATTCTCTGACTCATCAAACAACAACCACGCTCTCTCAGGAACAATTTCTAGCAATTACTTACAATACTTAAAAAGTGATATTTACTCACTACTAAATAAGTATTCGTAAACAATCAATCAAACATCCAATCCAAACAACTAAAGGTACACAACTCCTACCAATTTTGAACAATAACTCAAACTTATGCACACACACTATTGATTGAACACGCACAAAGGACATTTTTGTATATAACCAAATACTTAGTTTAATTTTACAAACAAATCTTAATAACAGCTTCACACACACACTGAAACTTCACAAAAATACTCTACACAATCTAATTCAACCATCCTCATTTATCCAAAAATATTCAACCCAATTGTATATGTCAATTGTATATAAATCAATGTTATTGTTACACTTTTAATTATGTTTGTCTTCACTCTGAATTTTCTTGCATGATTTGTTTTCCATATTCCTTTTATCTCTTAATTTGTTGTGCTGGACGAATGTGTAAGAACACCGACATCATAAATCCTTCTGATAACTAAAAATACATACACCAGTCTGCAAAAAGCTATTAAAGAAGTATTCTGGATTGCTAAAAGAGCTTGAAATAAACAAGTTAACCTGTAAGTTATAAAATTAGTTTTGTTAAAAATCGTTAGTTATGAAAAACCACATCTGTTTTTTCTTTTCAATTAGTGTCTGTTACTTTTGCATTTTAACTTAAAAATTTAATTAAAAAAATCTCATACTAGCAGAGGTAAGTTTATAAAACATAAACATCTAATTCATTTTGTTAATTGATGACTGAAAAAGTAAAATGGTAGGGTAAATTAAAATCATATGTCACTACTTTTCTAAACCGTTAAAGAAAGAGTAAAATAAGTTTTTTAAAGGATGGAGATGTTGCAGAACTAATAAAATTATATAATTACTGATGATAAATTAAGTTTACTCTGTACTATCCAAATGTGGTTAAAACTTGTGAATTATTATTGTTTATCCTTTTTATTCAGTTTTTTTAAAGCCTTGATAAATTATAGAATGAAACTGCTGCTATTGGTGGAATCAATGCTACATCAAGGTTCTGCAATTCACTAGGCTAGAGTACTAGATCCGTGTTACTCAAAGTGCGGTAGACATACTAGTGTTGGTACACAGAGAATTTTCAGGAATACAAAAAAACAGTTGTCACATTCCATGACACAGGAGACTGCTGGGATGTCTGAATTGTTTTGTTTTTTTTAACATTTTCATTTTAGTTTTATATTTATTATGGTTACATTTTTTAATTACTCACTCATGTTAAAAGTCATTGCTATACAACTAATGAATGCAATATAATGAACAGTAAAACAGTGAAATGAAATACGTATGATGACACCATTATGATGATGTGGCATGTGACTATGTGGGAACCATGTCTAGAAATACCAAAAGGCCATTTTCATGGACATTTATTTCTAATTTGGCCTTTAAAAAATTCACCTGACTGTGTAAAAAAGGAATAGCCACATGGATTTGGGTCAAAATTTTAAAATTACCATTTAATTCCATACATTCATAATCTAACTGCCTAGCGGGTTTTCAAATTTCATTGTAAGTCTGTAACAACACAGCTGCATGCATGGCTCATGTGTAGGGTTAGAAGTAGCACATATATGGTACTGATCCCTGGCACACTGGGAAGACTTGTTACATCAATGATGATTGGCCTTAGAATGAATAACATCATTTCCTCTCAAAATGATTCTGAAATAGGACATATCTCAAAAAAAAAATTAGTGGGGGGCATAATGCCCCCAAAAGCCCCAGATAGACTGAAAACTTTGCTTGCCAGTCCTTCACACATTGAAAAAAACTGCCATTATTCCACATCAGATAGTTTAAGAAGCACTATATTAGATAACAGCAGGCACCTATCCTATTGTTTTTGGCATGTCATTGGGGATGAAATAGATAATAAGAATGAAGTTATTCAGGAACAACAACAATAAAAATAGACAAGTAAAATGTGTAAAAAAAAAAATATAATAATAAATTTAAACTAAGTACTTTTTCAATTTTACAAATGAAATAAAATTTTCTATGAAAAGTAAAATATTAGGTTGGTCAAAAAATTTGTTTGGTTTATTAATAAAAAAATCACAACTTTTAAATGTTTCAACATTAAATCTATCTAACTACATATATGTTCAAGAAAGGTAATATTGAAAAAAAAATGTACTTTTTTACTTAAAGAACATTTGGCTCATTCTATAGGTTCAATAAAGTTAATGTAGAAAAAAATGTCATTTTTTAATTAATAAACTGAACAAATTTTTAAGCCAACCCAATAATATAAATTTCTTTAATAAAACTAATATATTTAGAAATGCTGTATTAAAAATTCATTCCTTGTTCTGTTAAATAGATCTTTAGAAATGATTTAAAAACAAATTTTCATAGGGAAGCTAATAATAATAATAATATATAATATATATATATATATATATATATATTTCTGTAGCATATACATACATATATAGGAATTTAAGCAATTAATATTTTTTTTGTTTTTTTTTACTTTTTTAATTTGTATACTTAATTTTTTTCATAATATATAGTCTTTAAGGGATGGCCATCCCATAGAACCAAAATAAATCTTAAAGAAAAGAAAAAAGGAAAAGTTTTTAAGTTATATATTTTTTATTAAATATTCTTCAAAAAGTCATTCTATAGAAACAGTAAGAACTGGTTAAGAAAAAATCTAAATTTGCTAAGATTGTTCATTTTTTGTTTTGTTTTTTTCTTTAAATTAAATATTCTTTCAACAGAAAAAATGAAAATTTTTTGATGGGTGTGATTTTTGGCATTCCCAATATGAAAAGAAACAAAATTCAAAATCATCATAAATATGTGTGAATAAAGAAACAAATACAAAAGCATGAAAATAAGTAAGAATAAAAAAGAAACCAGCTCAAAAGTGTGTAAATAAATGGGAATAAAAGAAATTTAAAAGTTCAAATTAGAGTAAAAAATTCAAAAGTATCAAAATCAACATGACCTAAAAAAGACAATATGGAAGTTCGAAAACATTCCAACCATATGTAATTAAGAGACTGAAAAGTACACAGTTTTAAAAAAAATCTAATTAAAAAGTATCATGTAAATAAAACAAAAAATACAAAGGAAAACCTAAGAGTTGTATAAAATCTTGTGATGGTACAGAGGTAAAACTGAACAGGAACCACAAATGTATCTGATGATGCAGAGGAAGAGTAGAACAGCAGTCACAATAAGCAAGCATGTGTCAGAAATAGTTTTGCAAAATTTGCTGAAGGTGATTTTTAACCAAGAATTGTCTGGAAGACTTCAGAACTTGAAAATTGATGAACTGGACGAATTTCAAAAAAAGAAACTAAACTGGGATTTGAACCTGGTTTACAATTCTATGTTCTACACTGATAACTTCCTTTAACTTCTATTCATAGAAGAATAAATATTATAAAAGTCACGACAATGCAAGATCTTCATGAATTTATATAAACAATTTTTATGCTGTTATAAAATTTAGTATTTACTGCAATAATTACAGATGAAATCATATCACTTGAATTTTTAAAATTAGAGCTAAATTAATACTTCTCCGTCATTCATTGAGAAAACTTACATTGATTCCACAAAAAAACACAAAGAAAAAATGTAATTTAAAAATGAATTCTAAATAATTTTTACTAAACATACTTACAATATTATAGATATTATTTATTCCGTAAGAATATATGTCAAGTATTTTCATTTTTACAGACCTTTCCTCCAAATGCACATCAAAAGACTATTTATAACCCCATTTGACTAGTATGTAAGCTTTTTTTTAATGTCTGCTAATATTGGAATGCCTTTTGATGTTTTGTAGAGAATGGTATCATTTAAAAGTACTGAGAATTATCAAAAGTATTTTTGTTTTTTAATAACATTTATTTTACAATTACAAGGTGGTACTGAAAATCTCTTGTTGATCTGGCCTAAACTTTTCAGTTCCACCTTGTAATTGTAAAATAAGTGTATTTTCTTTTAATGACTTGTAAATGTTTGGAACTATTGTGTATGTCTTAAGAGTTTATAAATACACTGACCTCAGTCAAAGATTTAACTCAAACTTCTGCAATTGAAAACTGTAATTGTTTTTACTTTTACTATAGATGAATACAAATGCTAATAATATAAATTGAAATATAAATAAGTATTGACTTTCTGTGAATATGTCATAACTTAGTTTAAGATGTTGATTTTTCAAATAGTTGGTAAAAATCTGATTTCATTGAATAAAAACCAATGAGCATACATATAGAACCATGCAAAATGATATGAGAAATTATGGAACACTATCTAATTCAAAGTCTATCAATTGTTTTTCATTGAACACACACTGCAATTCACAAGTTAATGTCAATAGAACAATATATTCCAAGCCTACTAATATATTTTCACAACTTATGACTTTAACCCATAGACTCCTGGTGTCAGTTTAAATAGATACCTTCTTTTTACTCCCATATATCTAAACTATAATTATAAACTAATTCTGGAAAGTGAAAATTTCACTGATATATGTTGAAAAATTTTTGGTTTTCATCTAAAATCAACAAAATATTAGCATTAAACAAAATTGTCATGATATATAAAAAAAATATATCAATTAAACCCATATCCTCCTGGCATCAGTTTAAACTGACACCTTCTCTTTTTCATATATCTAAAATATACTTAAAATTTATAATTTTGTAAAATGAAAATTTCACTGAAATATGTAGGAAAATTTCATCTGAAATTAAGAAAATATGAATTTTAAGCAAAATGGTCACAATATTTGTAAAAAGAAAGTGTCAGTTTAAACTGATACAAGGAGGATATGCATTCAGAAAAATAATTACTTTTAGTGACACCTTGGATTTTACAACTTAGTAAATGTATTGACTATAATTACATTAGTTCACTAGTAGGTTATAAAGAATGAAAAAATCTACATTTTCAGTCTTTTAAAACTAAAATATATATTACTTTAGATGTTGAGATTTTACAAATAAGAGATTGTACTAACTTTATTGAGCATGTCTTGAAAGATTATCTCAAGGTTTTACTTGATAGCAAATGAAGTAATGTGATTATAGGTAGATATACTTAGCATTTAGATATTGTGAATTTTACAAGAATATTTATGTACAGAAAAGTAAAGAGTAGTATGGCATCGCTGATAGGATGTTTAAGTTGCTTGTATGAACCAGAATTTGTTGAGACTTGGATCTGACGTTTTGCAGCCCAGGCTAGGGGAAAAAATTGAAATCAACAAGGCAAGAGGGGGAGAAAATGAAATAACCGGCCTCCTTCTAGCTTCGGCAGATTGTGAAGCTATAATGAAAATTTCTGTTGTAGCATACCCTAAACAATTGGAGAATTTGACTTTTATCGAAATTTCAGACGTTATAAAAAGTAGTTTATGAACTAAAGACAAATTTTTTATAGCAGAAAGAACCAAATTTCTGGCCATTAAACAAAAACAAGATGAATCAATTAAATGATATCTTCACAGATTAAGAGAAGATAGCAGATTTTCTTTTTGAAAAACTTGAAACACAAGACTTGACTATTGAGAATAAATTGATTCAATTACAGTTGATTGAAGATATGACTGATACATTTCATAAATATAAGATATTGGGACAATTGCAATACAATAATTTATTGCTAACTGCATGTATGGAAGTTATACAACAGCTGGAATTGATTAAAAAATAATCCTACTGAGGACAATACTGAAACATACAGTATAAAAAGAATGCAAGAAATGCAAATACTGTAACTATGAGAATGAAATTGACAGAAAAAAATGCCCCACTTTTGGAAAAAATTACTATAACTGCTGAAGAAAAAGATCATTTTCAGTCTGGATGTTACAAAGAAAATAGTATAGAAAAAGTGAAAAAAAGAGAGATTGATGACATTTTTTCAATACAAAGGCCTAAGAAAAAGAATTCTTTTGAAAAAATTAAATTAAATGGAATTACTTTCCCACTGCAATTGGATATGGAGAGTGAAGTCATTCAGATACCAAGAAATCTTTGGGAACAAATGGGTAAACTAAAATTGAGAAAAAGTCATCGGAAATTGGGACAATTTGATGGATCATTTATAAAAATTTTGGGGTACTTCAATGGAACTTTTGAAACCTCTGAATGACTTAAAATTATTCCCATTACCATAGTGGAATGTAAAAAATTCATGGACTACTAGTTATAGATGTTCTAAAGGTGGAGACATTAAAATTAATCAGTAGCATAAAATCAGAAAAAGTAAAAACGAGATTGTTAAAGGGGTATAAAGCATGCATACAATTAAATGAAAATAGTACCCACTCTTGTTTTGAATCTCATAAATTACCAATTCATCTTCTACCTTTGGTAATTGCTAAGTTAAAGAAAATGGTAGAGGAGGAAATTTTGAACCATGTTCCTCCAAGTGACAGCAAATGGGCTTCTCCCATTGAAGTTTTGCAAAAAATAGATGGAGATTTAAGAATATATGGTAATTTTAACATAAGCATAAATTATAAAATATGCTTGAATTAATTTCTTATTTCCAATATCAAAACTGCTATCCACAAATTATTGAGAGAATAAGAAGAAACAGGTGGAGTAATTGTTCCAAAGATGAAAGACCTTATAAAAAAATAAGGCATAAATTAATGATGGAAAACAGTGTTATATGCAATAGAGATGTGATAGTACCACCAGAAACAGTAAGAAGAGATATTTTAAAAAGTGTACATGATGATGTGCATTGTGGGATAACAGCTACACAGAGGAGATTAAAATTGGAAGCAAAGTATTATTGCGATATAGAAAAATATGTACACAAATGCCCAAAATGTGCAGAAATAAATAATTTTTGCTAAAAGGAGAATTCACTCATGGCCTCAAGAAATGAAACACATTAATGGCATGGGACTATTTTAAATTTTAGTAGACTTTTTCTCTGGATAGCTTCAAGTTGTTAAAGTATAAAGATAGAAACTTGACTACAATAAAACAAATACTAAGAGTGGTATTTTCTAGAAATGGGGTCCCTAAAATATTAGCGTCAGACAATGAATCAGAATTTGGTGATGAAGATCTATGTAATTGGTTGAGGAAGATTGACTGCTTTCCTTACAAAACACCACCGTATCACTCATTTAATGGGATTGCAGAAAAAAATGGTGAGGACAATAAAAATGGGATTAAAAGCATTTTCCCCTAGTAAAGATACTATAGATGGTTACTTGCCAAGATTACTGCTTAGTTATAGAATGATTCCACATGCAGACGAATTGCAAAGCCCATCTGAGTTAATGGGAAGACAAATCAAATCTCCATTAACACTGTCTTACTCGACAAATGAAAAGATGTGGGGTAAGAAAGACAAAGTAAGAAGTCCTGAGAGAGCGAATTGCATTATGCAAAGGGTACATGGCCATTATATCAAAGAAAGGAAAAAGCCTAATGGCCCATTCTGACCAATTAAGACCAACAATTGAAGAGTAAGAAATCACAGAAAAAGATCTTGACAGTGAGGACAAGGATGAGTTCTTCTGATCAGGATAATGCAATGGAAGATGAGCCTGTGGATGATAGCAGACATATATGAAGATGAAATGAGACCAAGAACATTAAAAAGAACAGGACATAAACCTCAAGTGGGAGAGAAGAAACGAGATTGTAGAAGTTCAAGAACGAACAAATGCATTAAACCACTTTGTTTCTGGGAGGTGTGGTGGATTGGTAAATATGATTGTACCTATTTGCATATGTTAAGTAGAAGTGAAATAAAGTGTACAGTAAAGAAATAGACAGAAAGAAGTTGACTACTAATAATGTGTCATACAACAAGTAGCTAGGTTTGGAAGTCTCTTTAAGTAACATTTCCAAAGCAACTAGCATCTCAAGGTACATCTTACAGTAAGGAGTAAAGTTTGCTGATCTTGAAAGCTTTTGAGAGGAAGCTCAATCTCTAGAGTATTCTAGAAATATGATCTTGTACCAAAATTGATTTATTTTTAATCTTAGCAGTCCAGGGTTACTAAAAAAAAATAAATGATATTTTATATGTAAAATACAAATTGCATAGTAATTTAAAAAAAAAGGAAAAAGTTGTTTGGTCTATGTAAACATGTTTGAACTCAAATGTTTCACAGAAATTTTTAAGCTTCAGTTTCCTGAGACTTGCTAAAATTTCTATATGATCACCATCAGAGAATCCTAAATTTGATTTGATCCATTTACCTTGATGTATCTTAAGTTGGAAATATTTAGTGTATGCCATCATAACAGTTTATAACCAAAACTGAAACTATTTTACTATCATTTTTTTAATGTCTTATCCAGGTGACCATTTCATACACCTGTGACACTAAGCCCTGGATGGTTCAGGTAGTCGCGGTTGATGTCTTGGTCACAGCACCAATTGTGTGACACCCACAACCACTCGAGCGTCGATCACTGCCCCAATGTGTGACACTGACCTCACTGTGTCTGGTTAGATTCGGTATCAACTTTGTCGTTCTGGCCTCCAACGTCTGGTCACCGAAGTGACTGCTTTGATCTCTAGTCTAACCTACCCACGTTGTGATTTGATCTTAGGTAGACGAAATCAATCAGGTGTCGGGCCGTAGTGAAAGCTGAATCCGGGGTGAAGGTGATACCGCACAAGGGTATGTAAAAGAAAAAATGATACAAACTCAAGAGGTTCAAAAGTGTTGAGAAATAACAATTATCTTTATGTCTGTCTGTTGAATACAGGAGTCCGTCTCTCTCTCCCAGCCCGCTTCTATGGATTTGTGACACTTTTTGCTTTTCTTAAGTGAGTTCTGATATCTTAAGTTGTTTTTCAAAAAAATGCTTTTGGTATCTAAGTTGATATTCAGTAAAACTTGCTTCTGGTTGATATTTGGTAAAACTTGCTTCTGGTTAAAAATCTAAGTCGATCTTGGTGGGAAGTCTAAAGTCGAAAAGGCGTGGAAATCTTCGGTCAGCTTCTGTGTTGAAAATTTATTTCCCATCTGTATATTTACAATTTCATTTTACTATATTCTGCCATTTTTTAGACATCTTCATAATTCCAACCTCACAAGACTTTCTATATTTCTCTACAAAGAACTGCTTGAGATGCTTTTTGTAATTTTCCAGAAATCAAAATTTAATTCATGAACAATTTTCTGTAAAAACAGAACAAATGGTGATCCAAAGATACAATTTCTGGTCAATGAAGAGTGAAAACTTTCCTGCAAAGTTATTACAATTTTTGTCTGATCACCATAGAAACATGCAGTCTATAATCTGCCTAATGAATACTGCATCTTTCTTTTAACTAATTCTGAACACTTTTTATCAATGCATGTTTTGAATTAGTACTTACCTAAACCAATCATTTGGTTCTGTCAAGGAAGCTTGTTGTTGAGAACACTTCCAATTTCACCATGTACACCACATCATCTTCTTTGGATGCAAACTGGCTTTTTAAGCATGATTAGGGATGTTGTTTTATTTATGACACTCCATATTATAAAATATCCACTTTTTATTGCCAATGAAAATATGTTTAAAAACAGAACATTCATTGTTTAAGTAGTAAATTACACAAAAAATATGGTCCAGTAGGATTTTATTTTGTTTAATTGTAGAAAATATAAATTAAAGTGACTAATACAACCAAACTTAAGCAAATTATTTTCAATGCTTGATTTGGATATTTTGAATATGTTGAGTATCTTTCACACCATAAAACATCAGTTATGCTCAAGTAATGTCTTGATTTGATTACTGTCAACCTCAACTGGTTTCCATTACTGTGCATCATTCAACAAAAAAATCACCAGTATGAGATTTTGCAAACTACTTTTGATCCTTTATAGTACCTTTTTAATAGACTGTACAAATCTTTCTTTTTTTACATTTGAGTCCTATTTGTCTTTTTTATATCCCAAATTGCAGATTATTTTCTGTAATCTTTACTATTCAAATCATCAACTTTAAAATACACAAATTTTGACAAAATATTTTGAATACCTTCTGATATGACAACTGCTTCAATACAATGAAAAGCTATTTTTTAGTGAAGTTAGTTAAAACTAAACACTCCTAATGCATCAGCAACAACAAAAAAAACGTACATTTTTAGATGAGTCAATATTAAATTATATTGCTGGATAAAAATATTACTTCAAAGCATTTTTAACAACCTAACTCAATGTTAGTCATACAGATAAATTACATGCATCTGAAAATGGGTATAGAAAGATAAGATTTAAGTTAGAATATGCAAGATCACAAAGGTCATTTAACTTATCTTTTTATTTTTAATGAGATTGACTTTTGATATTTAGTCAAGAGCTGGGTCATGAGAAGGTTTCAACTTTTAAAACAATGTAGCAAGTTCTTTTTTACATAAAAATTGCTACTTTTTTACTAATACATATTTTACTAATACTAATGCTCAAGAGCCACTCAAGGTAGACTGAATGAGGTGTTTCATATGAATGTAAAAGGAGGAAGTAGTGAATGAGGATTATGAGGATATGGAGGATGGATAACAACTGACCCCAGACTTGAGGTTAAGAGGGAAGCATACACACAGGAGTCTTTTCCATAGTGTAGCAGTTCTTGAGAAAAATTTCTTTCTTACCAATGGAATACATAGGGAATGAGGGTGATTCAACCATGTGGAAATATCAAGGCAGCTATTAGCTGTAAATGTTTGAACTGGTGGCACTAAAGAAGAGAGCTATTCTGAACACTTGCCATGGAAATAGTGGCAGAATAATGTTGGGCTTGTGACATTGCATCTATGGGAAATGATTTGTAGATTGGAAAATAAGTCATCCCCACAAGGCTGTGCAAATGACTCCAATCTTTGTTAACAATACATTGTTGCTGACAACAACAAAGATAACAACTTTAGTCTGACTGTAAATAATGATAACTCCCCCTTCCGAGAAATTTAGATAGAATTTATGAAGGGATTAGCTAAAATAATCAGTATCTTTACCAGAATGACAATGAGTGATATATATAGATATATATATATATATATATATATACACACACACTTGTGGAATTCTCTTCCAGTTTCTTGCTTTCCAGTAAACTCTTTGATCTTCAAAAACTTAAATGCAATATCAATCATTATTTCTATTTTCTTAATTTCAGTTCTTTTATTGTTCTTAATAATGTTTCCTTTTTCTAATATTCTTTCACACTCAATAACCCCTTGCGTCTTAGTGGTTTTATTGCCTTGCTTGGGATTAAATGATTAAAAATAGATATACAGGGTGAAAAGAAATAGATTTAAAATGTTATTAAACTAAAACTATTTAAGATATTGACAATCGCAATACATAGTTTTGTAGAGAAACACTACAAGTTGATCACATGTTTGAAATGTGTGCTTTTAGTCGCACAGCATGCACATATGATAAACAAAAGAAAGAGAACACATACACACAGAGAAAAGATCAACCTAATACCAATAAAAAGTGCATAATTTTTTTTTTTCTAACTTAATATAAAAGTAACGAAAAACAAGAATATTGCAAACAATTGCTGATACCTCCTGATAAGTAAACTAAATGATTACACAAAGGTTTGTCTATGAAACTCTGGAGTAGAAGTGCTGAATTTTATATTTGTATTAATCATATATATATATATATATATATATATATATATATATATATATATATATATATATTGCACAGGTAGTGTAATGGATAGTGATTCAGAATTGTTGAGCCAAATTCAAATTCCATTCAATCAAGTTCATTACATTCATTTTGATGCAAATAACCTCGAGAAAGTTATGAATCCATCTTTTTTACTTATATCTCTGAATTAAACAGTAGGTCAGACAAAGCCTTGGATAGCAACCCGTCTAGAAGGATAACTCTGAATTAAAAACCTTCGACTGAAGCTATCACCAGTCATCTTGAGCATTCGTTTCACTGAATTATGGTAGCTGATATTCAGAGAGTAATATTCATGTTGTATAAATGTCTATCACTATGATCTGTGTTACAAGTACTTTCTTAAGAAGCCAAGCAAAAATTAACTTAAAAAAGTGGTCATGCTTGAAATTAAGTAGAAAGGCATCATATAATTAATCAATTCACCTCAAGCAAGCTGATAATGCCACTGAAATGCAAAGGACTACTAGGAGTGAAAGAGAACGAAAAGATTTTAACTGGAAATCCAAACCTAAACAAGAAACAAAGAATAAACCTCCAGTCCTGTTCAAAAAACTGGAGAGGAGTGTGAACTGAATGGTAGGCAAAGCTATCTACTTCTATTGAGGAAAAATTAAATTTAGGTGTAGACATTAGAAGCAAGCAACTGGAAACGTGTGATAAACATCTACTCCTATATATATATATATATATATATATATGTAAAAAGAGAAAGAACAGTAAAATTTACAATCCGGTGTTCTTATTAATTATTTTTATTTAAAAAAAACAGTGCACAATACAATTTTGCAGAGCATATATATATATATATATATATATATAAAAAGAGCAATGACAAAGATATTCTTTGCATATGTTTGTTTTTTATATGGTAGCACAATAATGTTTTTGGGAAATTACAAAAGTTTTGGCTGCTCCTGCAATCTTTGTGTTTAATATTGAATAGTGTTTTTTGAACTGGGCTAAATTTAAAATCCTGTCGATGTTAATGACCACCAGTGGCATATCTAGGGGGTGAAGTGGTGGTCAACCCTGGGCGGCACTCTTGGCCTGTGGTGAGTTTTCAGAAAAGAAAAAAAAACAATAGCATAATTTCAATAATTTGCGAAAAAAAAAAAGCAGTGAAAAGGAAGAAGATAGGGTTCAAATGAAGCCAATTTGTCTTTGATATGGCTGACTTGAAGCCAGCCAGCCAGCAATAAAAAAACAATTGTCTCCAATACGTGCTGTCAACTGGTGGGGATAAACCCCACTTACAAGATGTGAGCAAAAGATGTGAAAAAAATTTGAACATTTTTAAAGGTCTTGATTTGGGGTTAGATTAAGTGGATTTAGTGAATCCACAGTTTTTTCACACCTATGTGAGAAATCCAGACTTTGGTGTCAGTTCTTTGATTTTGATTTTTCATGTCCATGAACTGTTAGTGAAAAAAAAATAATTAAGTAAGTAAACCAATTGTTTTTTTTAACTTATCATAGGCCTAGCTTTAATAGGGATATAAAATTGTTACTTTTCATAAAATTATAACATAAAAAAAAAAAATTGAATTATTTCCAATGCTTTAATGATATCACATGCCATCCAATTTTTTCTGGAAATATCAAATGGAAATTTAAAAGAAAATTGAAAATTAATATATTTTTTAAGTGCAAAAACGCTAGTTAAAGTCCAAAAATGGGCAGTTTTTTTCAATTTTTAAGTTTTCACGGCAGTAAAAACAATGCAATGTTTTATTTTTTGGTTTTAGATAGTTGAAGTTTTATTAAGCAAAATAATAGACTAAGAATTATGATAACATTCATTTCAGATTTTAAAAGTGAAATTAATTTTATCAGACTTTTAATTAATAACTTCAACTAAAACAATAAATTAAAAAGACATTGCATTTTTTACATTGTTAAAAGAAAAACAAACTGTTTCTGTTAACGTGGCATTTAATTTATGACCCCTCACTTGTTAGAATTGAAATAAATATTAAAAAAACTGATAAATTATGAATTAAAAGTACAATGTGTTTTTTGATTTTCTTTTTAAATAAAACAGAGAGTATATAAACAAAAACAAGTTATCTTTCTTTCAATATCGTAAAAAGTTTTTAAAGTTTTCCCGATTTAGAAAAAAGAAGTAATGTCTTTGGTTAATTGGCAGATTAGGACCTGCGCTCAGTTTGCAATAAAAATTTCCCGAAGACTTACATTTATGTGTAAATGTACATACTTCATTAAAAAATGACTTGGTAAATTTAATAAAATCTACTGCTTTGGAGTTATTGACAGCAATTCATTCGTGTCATTGGCGACAGCTATTACTGGCATTGTTTGCATACATTTGCTGTGGGATAGCTATGAGTGGAATATTCACTTGTCTTGATTATTGCACACACAATATAGTTCTCTTCTGCAGTAATTGAAACAAGTAAGATCAGTAAAAAAAAAAGTCTGTTAACTATGTTCTTTCATGCTTAGCTTTCCGCAGCGAATGTATGCAAACAATGCCAGTAATGGCTGCCACCAACGACACGAATGAATCTGAACTTTTACTGTCGATAACTCTCAAATGGTAGATTTTATCAAATTTATCAAGTCATTTTTGAATGAAGCATGTACATTTACGTCTAAATGTATGTATTCGGGAAATTTTTAATGCATACTGAGTGCAGGTCCTAATTTGCAAATTAACCAGGTCTTCGGATTTTTTATATATATATTCCCAGGTTTATTTAAAAAAAAAATAAAAATAAAAAAATAAACACAATTGTACTTTTATTTCATAATTTCTCAGTGAGGAGTTATAAATACCATGTTAACAGAAGCACAGACCTATTCCATGTGTAGTATGTGTGAAAATACGGCAGAAGCTGTCATAAAAAATAGTATAAAATATTCAATGTCTGAACACACAAAATATTAACATAATTAAAATGCTTCTTTTATTCTATTTCCATACATGTAATTCTTTTAACAACTGAACCACAAATAAAATATTCATGTCTTGTTAAGCACATTGAAGTGAAAATTTGACAACGAAAATACAACAAATAAATAAATATATATATATATATATATAAAAAGAAATATAGTCTTAAAATGTGCTATATTTATGGGATAAAGTGCTCAATATCAGAGATAGAGCGTGTGTAAATATAAAAGTGAACATAGAAGTCAACACTTAGAGGTGACAGTCTGTTTCATGCTAGCATGAAACAGACTGTCGCCTTCTATGTTCACTTTTATATATATATATATATATATATATATATATATATATACACACACTTTAAGAGATTAATGTGCTTTTTAATACTGTATTCCTTCTGGCTGGGGAAGGTTGGCAAAAACACTAGCTATGCCACTGTTGATCACGGTGTGAGAATCACCATTTCTTTGGTCATGGTATCTGATAAAGATTTTTATTGCCACTTTCTTATTTTTCATCCTCACATGAATCAAAAAATTTCAAATTTCAAATTTGAAAATAAAATTCATGTTTGCTTGTTCCGAAAGAGTATAAACATGAGATCTGATAACAATTTCAATAGGTTTATCAAACATCTAGCCCTTATGAGCATTTTTAATGCAAAACTCATGAGTTGGCTAACCAGAAAACTTGAACTTTTCTTGATTTATTGAATAATATATATAACTAGTCTTGATTCTATAAATCATTTATTTTTTCATTTCCCCCACGAGTTTGTGTGTAAGTGAATATAATGAACCCAATGGAAATTGGAACTTGGCTCCCCATTTAACAATTTCAAGCCATTATCCATTACACCACCTGCATATCCAAATTTACAGCACCTGTTATTCCCTAGTGATCACTAGGTAATGATCAGCCTTGATGTTGCTTAACTTCAGTGATCATATGGGAACCAGTGTTTCAATATAATATGGCCATAGGACTTATTAGAGAAGATCAAGAATATTCTTCTGTGGCTTAAAAAAATAGTTTAAAATTTATGTGAATTTATATTTTCTTGTTTTAATAAAGTTAAATGTTAAAAAAGAGAAAGACTTCTGTGCCTTCAAAAGGAAATGAATGTTTGTCTCATCTATGTTCTCATTCAGAAAACAATTTAAGAATCATCAAGCCCAGGTTTCACATTGATAAATATACTTAATTTTCTGAATAAAAAATAAGTCGAAATATATAGATACTTTTTAAAATACATTTTGAATTTAAGTACAATGTTTACTAAAATATTTTTGTTGTTTTTAAAGTGTACACCGAGCAAGAAATGTTTAGGAACAAATAAAAACTTTCAGAGATTAGTGAAAGGAAAAAATGATTTAATAAAAGATAAGAATCAATCGATATTTCCATTTTTAAATATAAGATAGAAATTTTTAAAATATTCCATACTTTTACTTTTGGATAATCAAGCAGTTAAAGGTAATTTTAATGTAACTTTTAAATAGTTTAGCATAAATATGACAAAGTAAGATAGACTGATCCCTCTAGTCTTATATGATGGCTAGTCTAGAAAGACTACTATAAATTTGAAACTGCTTCACTAACTCTCTCAAGAATGCATGGCAATTCACAGATAATAAAGAAAAAGTAATCTGTAGAGCTATGGTTGACTATGTCTTGAAAGGATATGGCATTAACCTCCTCAATAATACCAACATTATTTTACTTTTATTGTTATAATATCCCTTCAGTTATGGGTTAAATAGCAGGGTAGACTAGGTTATATAAAATATTGAAAGAAAGCTAACACAAAGTGAAAGGTAATATCTCCTGTCATGATAACAACTGAGTATACCATTTCTAAGGAAGGGACACAAATTTACATGATCAATAAATATATAAAATTACAATGCTTTTTATATCATAGAATAGGTATTTCACACACATTTTTCTCTCTCTCACTCACATAGATACACATTATATTAGGACAAATCAAAATTTTGAATGGGGAGTTCATATATTGTGAAGAGTTCTTTGGTTAAGGAAAACATGATTTATGTGAATAAATTGTTTGTATCAGCTTCACATGAGTTGCATAATTTTTATTTTATTTTTTATTCAAAATTCAATTATTTTGAGAAGACAAAAATAATATTGATGTGTTTATTTTTATCTATACAGTCAAATTCATTTCTAAGAAAGCAATGTAATTTTGCATGACCAATAAATACATAAAAGTCACATTTTGCTTCATATTGATATTTTGCTTCAATTGATGTTTTGAATTTAAAATTATACTTTTCCTTTCTTTTTTAAATTCTACATATTGCATACACACACGTGTGCATATATATATATATATATACATATATATATATATATGCTTAAAAATATTAGGCATCCACTTTATAAAGAAATTACTAATGGCCTGAAGACTGTGTCCAAGCATGAAATACATACACACAATACACAGGGTGCATCAGAAATACCTCTCACAGACTAAGACAAGACATTAGCTAAATGAAGACACCATAGCCACTAATGTCTTACCATTATGTGCAAGATATTTCTGATGCATCCTGTATATGGTGGGATTCATACAATCCCTCATATACAATTGATATTTCTGTTTTGAAAAAAAAAAAAAAAAAAATTCAGTCTGTTGAAGGTTTCTGGAAGAAAAAGCATTCTTAATTGTAGTAAAGTATGCACTTTTTTTTTTTTTTTTTTTTTTGTATAAACCTACACATATATCAAAATGTATAATTTAAGAAGGGAAAATAAAAACAGGTTCTGTAATGTAATCGATCCTGACCTGGCATCTTCACTTCAGCCTTCCCGCTGCTGTGATGTGACTTCCCTCTCTTTTTTACTAATGTTTTGATGGTGCCTCGACTGCATGAATTTAAGTGTACTACTAGATTGGCAACTGGATCTGTTTTACTGTTGAACTATCTAGATGTAACTGCATGTTCTATTATAATAGCTTCTTTTCTCAGACTTCTTGTTTGTGGAACTCTCTTCCAGTTTCTTGCTTCCCTGATACCTACAATATTCAAAAAATTAAATGCAACACCAATTGCCATTTTCTGTCTTCCTGAATCGTGTTCTTTTCTTTTCTCCTCACTAAAATCTTCTCGTTCTCTTTCACTCCCACTAACCCTTTGTGTCTTACTTAGTGTGAAATGATAAAAAAAGAACAAAAAAAAAACAAAAGAAAATTGGTCACAGCATTTTTATAACAACAAAAAAATCATTTAAAACAAAAAATAAATAGCAACTTAATTTTTGAACATAAATTAGAGAAATAAATGTCAACAATAAATTTCATTTATTTTTTTGATTATTTTTTTCTTCCTTGTTTTGAATGATTATTGTATTTTGGGATTTAAATTAAAAACTGCTTTCTTGTACTTTTTTTAAATTTTTTAAAATCTTTCCACAATTAATAAACACTTTTTTTCACTATTTTATGAAGCATATGTGTTTTGTAAATCTTTGTAATGTTCCAAATCATATTCTGACACAGATGGGACCAGGTTAGCCAGGGCTTCTAAAAAGTCTGCTTCTTCCACAACAACTTTACACGTATCAATCTCCTCGCCATTTCCAGACTTCTCAATAAGCTTTTTACAAGCATTCATCCAAGCATCTGAAGCTAATGCATAGAAGTCAGCACCAGTCAGATTGAAATCACATTTATCAATGATAGATTTCAGGGAAAAATTACCAAGATCAAATTTTCGAGTTACAGCTTCTAAAATCTTAAGTTGTGACTCTCTGCATTTGCATACACCTAAATAAAGGATCTTGTCAAAGCGGCCAGGTCGCAACAAAGCAGGATCCAACAGATCAACTCTATTGGTTGCACCAATGACAAACACATCATGTGACTTGTGAAGCCCATCCAATTCTGCCAGAAGCTGAGAAACAATACGATCCATCACACCACCTGTATCCCCACTTCGGCCACGATTAGGTGCTAGGGAGTCCAGTTCATCAAAAAATATCACACAAGGTGCTGCATCACGTGCCTGCTGAAAGATTTTGCGCACATTTTCCTCACTTTGTCCGACATACTTGTTCATAAGTTCAGGCCCTTTAACACTTAAGAAATTCAAAGAACACTCCGTAGCGACTGCTTTTGCAATTAAGGTTTTACCTGTACCAGGTGGTCCATGAAGTAGGACACCTGACCGTCTTAGACCAGCAGCCAAAAGCTCTGGATGCAACAAGGGTAACTGAATTGTATCCAAGATTTCTTGTTTAACATCTGCCAAAGCTCCAACATCTTCCCAGTTGACTCTGGGAATTTTAGGAGTGCCAAGTTCATCACAGTGGGATGCCTGCATACTGTCCAATGCTTTTTCAAAATCAGAGTGTTGCATTACTACACCTGAAACACACAGATCACTGTGGACAGTCCACCAATTTTTATCAGAGCTACCCACAAATTCAGTGACTCTCTTGTAGGTCTCTTCCTGGGCCCGGTTTACAAGATTAACAATGTCTCCCAACACACAGCCAGCAGTACGACGGGATATATAGGTTGCTGACACATCTCCTGACACATACTGGTCCTCTATGAGACTAGTAAACATATTAGCACGTTCTGTTTCAGTTGGGACCTGCAGTTTCATGTGGTGTAAAAAACCCTCGAGAATGTTTGAGTTGAGATCATGCATGTTTTCAGATGTTCCAATAATTATCAGTGGATAATCCATTGTACCGCGCTTGGTCTGCTGGAGAATATCGACAAAGAAAGTTCCAATTTTCATATCCATTGTGTGCTTCTCTGATCGTCCTAAAAACTGTAGGTTCCTCAGCACCAAAATGCATGGAGCATATTCTTTTGCCCCACGAACAACATTCCTGATTTTCTCAAGAGTGGCCGATGGAGTAAAGCAACATACATCTTGGCAGTTTACCTTAATAACTTGAAGGCAAAGTGTCCGTGCAACTGCATTTATAAGCGTCATTTTCCCCACACCAGCAGAACCCATAATCAAAATTGTGGGAGATAATATTTCTTGGACTTTTGCCCCAAGGGTATCATTAAGGAACGGCAGAATGAGTTTCAGAAGACAATCCACATAAGTTTCAAGTCCTGGTGGCCTAGACTGGTTCCAGTATGGAGGAGAGTCAGATATTACATGAGGAATGAAGCTGTGAGAAGAATAATTTTCTTTCAATGTTTTTGTTGTGAGTTTTGGATGAACTAAGTGTCGATCACCATGCTCGAGATCAGGTTTTATTTTCTCAACTCTTAAATAGCAAACAGAGCTTTTTTCAAAAGAGAGCTCAGTCTGTGAAAAACTATGATCATCAAATGGTACACAGAAGATGTCACCTTTTTCTAACAGACGCGGATATTCAAAGAATTTCTGCATTCCCTTGATTGGGAAATCATCACTTCCGGGAGATTTGATTTTGCTGACAATGATTTTCTCAGCAACAACCAGGTTCCAGAGTTTCAAGTTGTCCAGGAATGAATCAACAGGTTGTTTTGAGACAATGTTTGGTGTTTTTTTAATGACAATACAAACACTAGTTGTGGGGAGATGCTGAGGTGGCACCTGAATATTGAAAAGTAAAATAGGAGAGATAAAAGCAAAAAGAGATTTGTCATAGCGTCTACCAAGACATTTCACCATAGCCAACTTTGAGCGTACAATGCAGCTCCGTTGCATAGAGTTCTCTAGTTTATGCTCAAAGACTTCATCTCTTTCCTTGAAGATGTCCACTTTATTGTCAAGGCAATAGACCTCCACAATTGTGCTGTCATAAAGACTTTTGTCAAGCATTATCTTCCGTGGTATGCAGATAATATAGTTGGGGTCAAATTCTTGATCGATGTTTGTTCTGATCATAACTTCTTTAAGTCTTTTTTGGCCGACAATTTTAGCTGTAATCACAAACTGATTATTGTCCAGTTGAGCAATGTGTTGGTTCTCAGGTTTGCAGTTTGTAATCCAAGAACAAAAATTGGAAAAAAATAGAGAGTCTTTGGGTAGACAGTCCATTCGACACCTGCCAGCTTTCCTGGAGAGGTTTTCTTCATGCACTGTAAAGATTTCCGTCTTGATAGTCAAAAGACCCTGGCGGAAAGGGCAGCATTCGTTTGCAATAATGTGTTGATAATGATGCAATATGTTTGAATTTGGTTGAGTAGGAATCCAGGGAGCAAGAAACATATCATTTGTCCTCACTAAGATTCCATGACGACACACCTGGAGGAGTAGGGAAGTGAAGTTTAAATTTTTCAATGAATGGTAAGTGTCATTATTTTTCACCATTAGTATAACTTTTTGAAGTGGATAGGGGAATATACGTTTGAAAACAACATGTTGTGATGGTTCCCAGCCGTAGTGCTGTAGAAACTGCTCTGTGCAATGGAGACTTATCTTCGAACGGGGGTGAGACACTTTATAATCCACTTCACTTCCTTCATCATTTACCTGGTGGGTTTCGCTACCTGGTGAAGGGCTCGGAGTGCAGAGGGATGACGGAGGACACGGAGTGGTAGGTGGCGGAGGTGGTGGAACTACATCAATATCATCCACAAAAACAACACACATCATAGAGTTGTCTTCATCGACTTTTGGTTCAACCATGGAATCATCAGAAAAAGTGAAATACAAGCTACCAGAAGGTAGGTTGTTTTTTCTGATTTCGGGACGGCGGAAAGTGATGAAGAAATACTCACAATCATCTTCGATCTGGAGAGATGTCACAGCAGTGTGTTTAGAGACAACCAGATGAAGAGGATGTCTCACTTGGCTAAAGTGTTCTGAAGGAATTCTGTTTTGGTGCTGCGGAGTTGGTGTTGCTTGTTGTTGATGTTCTTCTGTACCATTTCGCGAAAGTGGCAGGAGTTCGCCCAAGAATAATGCCGAACACATGTTCTTAGTGATCATATCCTTAATAAAAAGATTCAAAAAACAGAAGTCGAGGCAACGAATAAATCCGAGAAACGTATACCAGATCTAGAAATAATTTTGATTATTGTTTATCATTAAAAAGACATAGCTATACTGGGTGGTGGCCGATGATAGTCGTCTACTTCCGCCCGAATTATTCAGAGGAGGAGTAGTAGGAAGAGGAGGAAGCTAAAACGAGAGTTACCTTCCCTTAGTTAACCACTAGATGGCAGTAGAAACCGTGGCTATATAAACGGTTAACGCATGCGCTTTTCCTCTCACACGTCATACTGAATTTTCAGGCGACACTGTTCTGCTGACAAGGTAAGAAAAATGCAAAATGAACCTACTTTTTTTTTTAGTGTTTCAGCAACAAGAATTATGTTCATCTTAAGATTAGAAAGTGTGGAGTTAATCTTTTTCATCATTTAATAATTCGGAGTTTAATTTTACTGTAGATGGCACACGATTCACTTTTTTTTTTTTTCGGTCGAGATGCCGCCATTTAAGCACGCGGGTGATTTCTTTGTTCTTATTGAGAAAATTGCTTTTCCGTTTTAATTAAATAAATAAATTACTCGACTTGGATAGTAAAAAGAACAATGTTACGCAATTTTTAATACAAAATCGCTTTAAAAAAAATCGGCTGGTATGGATTCTGTACTAGTTAGACATGTTAATCAGTTAATCGATTTCGGGCAACATTTAAAATCTGTACTCCAAGAGATGCTCCATCGACTTATTTTCCCCATTAACTGGCTAATTAAGATTTTAGTATTTTTTAAATTTTTTTTTTTTTTTGTTTAAAAACAAAAAAAAAACTGAACCGTCTTGTCCCTATTATCCTGCTTTCGTAAATTATATCGTCAGGTCGGCACAATTGAGAAAGTACTTTAATCTGCGATAATTATTTTTCTCGCGACATTTAAAATAATCGATTACTAAAGCCAGTAGATTAAAGCCAAGTAATGACTAAAATTGACTATCCAGGTTGCGGCAGAAATACCTCTTACAATGGTAAGGCATTAAGTAGCAATAATGGTGTCTTCATCTCGCTAAGTCTTCCCATAACCTATTTACGGCGCTCATTAATTGGAAGATTTATTTGAATAGAATTAAAATCTGTTATATTCCTACTAATATAATAGGACTAGCAGGTAGATCTGCTATGCACGAAAATTCTATTTAATCGTTATTGTAGGTAAAAAATCTTGGCGAAAAATATTTTTACTAATATTTAAAAATAATCAATTATTTTCCTGTGGAAGGCAATCGATGTTAATGAATAGACATTACAACTTACTAAAAATAAAAGCACGTGGATGAGCATAACTTTAAAGCTAAAAAAATAATTATCTATTAGAACAGTTAAGCTTTCTTCTTTTTTTTTTTCTTGAAAAATTTGAACCAGCATGTCTGCAGGTCTGTTAGATCTGTTGTGGCGAACGGGGGCCGAATCTCCGTGTTTCCTTAATGTAAGGTTACTCTGGAGGGCAGTTTAGGTGTATTCCCTTTCCACCATGTTGGAAATAAAAGTTGGACTCCCTGCTTTTGCAAGTGTGGGTCTCTAAACCCAATATATTCCATAACTTCCCGTAGCCTTTCTGGCTGTGATTGGGGAGTGAGACCATATTGGGTACATTTATTTTTATTTCAATCTTTCGGTTCATGTATTTCTAACTTTAGTTTCTAAGGATATTAAATCCTGGTGCAAAATGTGTAGTTAAATTTTTTCTGATAAAAACTTGCATTGCTATGCAAATATGAATTTGTTACTAAAAAAAAACTAAGTAATGGTGAGTATTCAACTGGAAAATTTCCAGCGGAAACAAAATAGATATGAAGCTAAAATTCAGTAATTTAGATTCTGATGCTGTCACAGTTTTCAATATCGTGGTCGGAATTCGTTTTGCCTAAGATTTCTTTAGATTTTATAGACAATCTATTGTAGATTGATAACATTTGAATTAGGTTGAAATAGAACGGTTTAAATTCTTTCTATTAGCTTCATGTTAAATAATAATTCATAGACTAGCATAGCTTTTGTTAAACTTAAAAACTATTTGATTAGATAAAAATGTCTTCAGTTATCGAACTGAAAAACTCATTTTCGTTTCTATCTTCTAACCTCCAACTGTCCCTTATAGCTTTATCTCTTTCAGTTACTCGCACTATCAAACCGTTGTTTCGGTCAAAACCTTTTTGTTTTATGAAATGAAAAAAACTTTAATGTTAGTTTTAATTCCATATTAATACGTTAAATTTAATAATTCAATCAAATTTATCAGTAACTAATGTAAAATATTCTGGAACGTGGAAGTTTTAAAACTTTTTTCTCTTTTCGGCAACATGAAATAAGCAAATGATTAAGAAATGTTTCTTAATTTTTTACTGCAGCAGGATTTAAATTTCCGGTATGAAATTTACTGCCATTGTTGCAGTTAGAAAATTTAAAATATCTCCCGGTTCTAATGAAAAAAAAAAGGAATATCTCTCTCTCTCTCGAACATTTATTCGGGTTACTAGTTCTAATTGACCACTCAGGTTGGCCGGCTGTGCGACACCAGCCGTATTTTCGCACGAGGTGCGCTCTCTTAAGTGTTTGAAAAGTAGGACAAATCCTTTCCTGGTTATTTGGCATCACAGCTAACCTATTAAAGAAAATATAGCTTTTTGCAAAAAACTCAACTGTTTAAGCGTAACTTATTTTTCTACCTGGTCTGTTCGTAAAATAAGGGACAATTTTGGGGAGAAGAACTTTAAATGAGCCCGGCGTCCCAATTTTGTTAAAATTGGGGGAAAGAAAACTTATTTGCTTGTTGGATTGTGTATTACATGCGGAGAAAAAAAAAAACAAACCAAAACGATGAAATTATTCTTGGGCACTTTTCGTGTTTTAAAAAAAAAAAAAACATTGACATTTCTACAGTGTATCTGACCCGGACACGTTGAAGATTGATTCGGATTAGGTGTTACGAATGTGCCTACAGAGAAGTACATTCTACCACTTCTTCCAAACAGAATCATTTAGTACAATAACTGGTATTAAGTGATAAGGAGATAGCAAAAAAAAAAAATCCCACATTAGTGAGGGTTCTTGGCCGGTTCTACGTTTTTGTGTTAAAACATGCTACCTCCGTACTACGGGGTGCGGTAGAAATACCTCCCACCTTTTTAAACTATCACCTGTGTGGTGCTAGTGAACTTAGGCAAGTGGCAATGGTGTCTTCATCTAGCTAATGTCTTGCCATTTTTTTTCAGATACCATCAATTAACATCATGGCTTGGACCGGTGAACACCGTGCATTTGCTGTTGAAACATTTTTTAAAACCGAGTCTGTAACTGCAACACAGAGAGCTTTTCGTGCTCATTTCGTGTTACGTCGGAATGATTCTGTTCCGGATAGAAAATCTATACTGTTATGGGTTGAAAATTTCAGGGCCACAGGTTCAGCGCTTAAAAGAAAGCCGCCTGGAAGACCTCGAAGTGCTAGAACTCCAGAAAATGTCCAAGCTGTGAGAGAGTCTGTTCTGCAATCTCCTACACGTTCAGCCCGTAAACATGCTTCAGTTTTGGGATTGTCTGATCGGGCAGTCAGAAGAATTTTACACACTGATGTAAAGTTCCACCCATACAAATTAATGGTTACTCGAGAGCTGCAAGAATGTGACTTGGAAAATCGCATGGCATGCTGTGATGATATACTTGAAAATGTTCCTACAGATGCTGTTCTTATCGCAAGCGATGAAGCTGACTTTCATCTCTCTGGCTGTGTCAATAAGCAGAATCTTAGCTACTGGGCAGAAAATAACCCTAGACCACTTCATGAAAAACCTAGTGGACGAGTGACTGTGTGGTGTGCAGTTGCAAAATTTGGTGTATTGGGTCCTTACTTTTTTGAGGAGGGAGATCACTCTGTTACAGTAACATCTGACCGCTATGTGGAGATGCTGCACACCTTTCTGGAACCAAAACTTGGAGACATTGCAAGTGCAGATGTGTGGTTTCAACAGGATGGATCCACTGCACACACATCTCAAAGATCAATGGAATCTTTGAGAGAGATGTTTCCAGGGCATTTGATTTCTTTGCGTGGTGATATTGGATGGCCTGCTCACTCACCTGATCTTGCCCCCTGCGATTATTTTCTCTGGGGTTACTTGAAAGCTGAGGTTTACAAACATCTACCTGCAACCATTAAAGAATTAAAGGATGTTATTCGTCAAAAAGTGGCAGAAATACCACCAGAAATGACTGTTCGGGTGATGGAAAACTTTAGAAATCGACTACAACAGTGTATGGCAAATAGAGGCCACCATTTGGAGGATGTCATCTTAAAACCAAATGAATAAAAACTGTAGTCCTTTGTTTAAACAGTGAAATAAATTTTTTTAATAGCAGTTACCTTGGTCTTTTTGTCAACCTTTAAAATGTGGGAGGTATGTGTTGCACTCTGTACAATAAGTGACCCATTCTACTCTTCACTGATCCCGTTGTGAATCTTGTCAATTTGCAGACTCTTTTTGTAGCACATATTCAAAAAATGTCATGTCAAAAATAAGTTGTTGCATGAATTTAAATTGTTAATGCATGAAATATTTTACAACTCTAGAAACATTTATAAAGAAGGATGTGTATAATTTTTTTTTTTTTTTTTTTCTATATAAAACTCTTTACTGAAGCAGGATTACTCCGAGCATTTAAACTGCTCTGTAAATGTTCAGTCCGACATGATCTCATTGCATATAATGCAAGAGGTCATGTAAACTGTGAGCTGATTTATGGAGATATTTTGAAGTACAATGATAATCAAATTTAATTTTCATTTGGAGTAAAATTGCAAAAGTATTTTAATATGGTAATTTTGTATTGTAAATAAAATAGGTGACTTTATTGCTACCAACATGTCTGCAGGTCTTGTTAGACCTGTTGTGGCAAATGGGGGCCAAATCTGAGTATCCTTAATGTAAGGTTCCTCTAGAGGACAATTGGGTGTATTCCCTTTCCACCATGTTGGAAATAAAGTTGGCCTCCTGGTTTTGCAGGTGTGGGTCTAACCCAATATATTCCATAACTTTCCATAGTCTTTGTGGCTGTTGTTGGGGAGTGAGACCATATTGGGTACATTTTTAGTTTCTAATCTATAAGTGCTTGATACTGTTGCATGTTATGGAGTGCTTTTTCTACTGTTTGTGATGTAGTTTTTCTTCAGTGGTCACCCCCCCCCCCCCAAAAAAAAACGGTCTACCTTTTAGGTACATAGCTAGAGGGTTAATCATTTTACTTATAATGAAAGGAAAAAAGATCAAATCTGACATGTAAGTATCTGCTCATTGTTTGCATGACTTTTCCCCGATGTCATGACAGTATGCACGAGAGGGATTGAATGCTCAAAAGTTAAACCTGCTTCTTTGATGTGCTTTATATAGAAGTAAATTATATATAACCCTCTATAATTACAAGTGTTTATAGTTGTAAATTAAATGCCACACATTGGCTTGCATAAATATTTACATTCATGCATCAATTTATTTACTTGGAATTCACTATGCAACCACATTGAAAAAAATTTAGGATAAACTAAGGATACTCAAAGCAGATGAAACTGATAATGTGAATGTAAATTCTCTAAAGACCTACCACTTTTAGGTACTGTTCTAAGAGAAATATTTTTTTTAGAAACCTTTGCAAAAAGCTATACAATACTTGTTAGGAATATATCTTGCCATTTCAGTTATGGGAATGTAATGCATGCATAAATTATACTTTGTATAATTTTCTCTTTTTTTTTTGTAGGATTTATCTTTAAATTGTTGATACAGTCCCTGCTCCACAAAGATGGTCAAGGAAGATAAATCCACATGGAAGTCCAACTATTTCCTTAAAATCATTGTAAGTAAAAAAAATATTTTTATTTTTATTTTTATTTTTTATGGATAGAGAAATAGGCAGTTTGTTTAGAATATTAACATGGGTACAAATCACTTGTATAGAAGAGTTTAAAAATTAAACATCTGCATTTTCTGACATTTGAATACTTAGAAATTTCTTTGAGTAATTAAAATAGACACTTTCAATTCCATAAATTGGAAGCTTATAACTTTTTCTTATTGTAGTACATAAGTAAATGTGGGGTTTGGCACCTGTTATGAATATTTAGAACTGGTAATTAAAGGTAAATCTCTTAAAATCTCTTTCAGCAACTCCTCAATGAATATCCCAAGTGTTTCATTGTCAATGCTGACAATGTTGGCTCCAAACAAATGCAGATGATCCGAATGTCTCTCAGAGGCATGGCTGGTAAGTATATCACTTTTAATGTGCTTGTGAATCTGAAATTTTCTTCAGTACTTTGATTCATTTGATAATAGGAATAAGTTGGCCTTTTTTTCCAGTTCGGTTATGGGCATCATTCAAGTCTTTATGACTTGGAATGTAATCACCAACTGGTACATAAAAATCCGATAATCACCCTTTTTGCCTTGTACTCCTGACTTGTTTTGTGGTACATCTTCCCCTGGGGTGATACAAATATTTTACAATTTGATAACTGGACAGTCAATTGAAATAGAAACAATTTATTTACAGAGGCTTAGTAGATAGTTTTGATTCCACTGCTCATATGTAGGAACCTTATTTTGGTACTGTTTTTTTTTCTACTAAGTAGACACTGCCTGGCCAAGTAATTAGTCACTAAATTCATGAACCAACACTTCAATCCACCATCCTATGGAGGAGATATATCACCAGACATGGGCAGTGGAACAGTTCAATATTCCCAGTACTTTGTGGATTGACAGTCACCTCCTTGGAAAGTGAGACAGTGAAATGTGATCTGATGTAAATAACTCCTCATAATAAAATCAGATTTAAAAAAAAAAAATCCCTGATTACTTTTATCTAATATTGAACAGTCTGAGAAGTTGAATATTTCATGAGTAAAATTGACAATTACTTGCAATCAAATTAGTCTTCTGCATTATATCTTTAGATTTGAGCATATGCTTTAAATGCAATTGTAGGATGAAAGTCTGTCCTAATTTTAGTACACAATCACTTATGCAGTAACTGACGTTATTTGCCTGGCTCCCTTGGAAGAAATTTGTCTTGTCGGATTTTGAGAAGCATTAAGATGGAAACTGTTAAATACTGATGTGGATGGCAAATCTTCTAGTGTGCGTGTGCGCACACACGTCTCTTCACTATATAGACATTCGTTCCCCAGTTTATGTATCCGAATTATTGGGAAAGGGAGGGTAGTTTCCTCTGCCTTTCTCGTTTTGAGGGCTTGACTATTATTTGGCTGCCATTTATGAGGAGAGAAACCAGTCCAATGTTGTTGATAATTCTGTACATTCTGCTAAATTGGTATGTAAATTAAACAATTTTGGCAAGTATTTTTTTTAATAAAGTCTTGCAAGTGATATGCTGCAGGTTAAAAAGCCTAATATTGTGTATTTGCTATAGAGCTAGGTTTTATATTTTAATTAAATCTTTACTTGGTTGTGGTGCTGTGATGAAAATTGTTATTTGCTAGCTTAAGTCGTATTGTCATAGGCACCGTATGGTGGAACCCCCTAGGACAGGCTTAAGCAGAGTGCAACACTGACCTTCTTGGGTAGTCTGAGCACCAACATAGTCTGGTATTTCCCACTTGGTATATTACCACTAAAGTTCTCTAAAATGCTAGCCTGGCATTTAAAAATGAGTTGCATCTCTACTTAGACTATTATTTGATATTAATATTTTGTTAACTGTACCAAACTTTAATAACCTTCTCTTTGTAGTGATCCTTATGGGTAAAAATACTATGATCAGGAAAGCTATACGTGGTCATTTGGATCAAAATCCAGGCCTTGAAAGGTGAGCAGTTATGCTTTAAAGTATGTTTACTGGATGCAGATAAATGATTGTTCCTTAATTTTACTATCTTTGAAATTGGGACTTGTTGCTTTTTAGGTGAATCATGTTTGGTTTTTTTTTTTTCCCCTATAGTGAATGACCTTGCCATTTATAAACTTAAATATAATTTCATAGGATTTTAAGCAGAAACTTCTTTTTCTATTAGTATAAATCCTTTAGTGAGTTTTTGAAATGTTTAACTGAAAAGATTGGAAAATATTTAGGCTTAATATTTTACTTTTACATATATTCTCTCCAGGCTGCTGCCTCACATAAAGAACAATGTTGGCTTTGTGTTCACAAAGAGCGACTTAACTGAAGTCAGGGAAAAACTCAAGGAAAACAAGGTATGAAAACTTGTACAATGTAGCTTATTTTTATTGCATTTTGAAAATTTCGTAATTTCACCTTCAGCAGTGCCAGAGTTTACAAATAATTAAATATGTTTTATGAAAAAATTACATTATCAGAAGACTTTTTTTTTTTTTTTTTAACGGGCACTGTTAATAGACTTATTTTGGTTGTAATTTGTAGATTGAGATGTGATGATTTTAATTTTAGGTAAAAGCCCCTGCTCGTGCTGGTGCCATTGCCCCCTGTGATGTCCAGGTTTCAGCTCAGAATACTGGGTTAGGTCCTGAGAAGACTTCTTTCTTCCAGGCTTTGTCTATCCCAACTAAAATTTCCAGAGGTACTATTGAAATCTTGAATGATGTCCGTCTCATCAAAGAAGGTGACAAGGTTGGAGCTTCAGAGGCTACACTTCTTAATATGTTGAACATCTCTCCATTTTCATATGGTTTGGTGATTGAGCAAGGTAATTCTTTTTTTTGCCCCCAGTAGCTTTCTTTTAGATACTTTTTGCATATGAGTAACTGCTGTTTTTGTTAGAGGAATATGTTTAGTACTTTCTGGCATAATTCACTACTTTCCTTTCTATTGCTGCTCTTTTTTTCTTCCTCCCAAGGTTCCTCTACTGCACTATTTGATTTCAGTCATGCACATTTTCTGTGCCATAGAAAATATGGTAGCATGTTTGAATTTTGCAGTGGTGGGATAAAACTTTTGCTTTGCAAGCAAAATCACCCCCTTAAAGGTGAAAATCACCTTTGGTTGGTAGTATGGTGATTTTGATAGTTATGCAATGGATACATGTTTAAAGCTGCTTTACCATGAATTTTTTTTTTTTTTTTCTCTCTTTAATGTTTGAAATAATTGTTTAGTAGTCCCAAGAATGATGATTTAAAGTACTTTCGCTCTACTGAATACAAATGTAGAATATTTTTTGACTGACTTGTGGACTTTTTTTCTTCTAACTAATATATATATATATATATATATATGTGTGTGTGTGTAGAGAGAATCAGATCTTTTTTTTCTTTTATTTTCCAGTGTTTGATTCTGGTACTGTATTTGCTCCTGCTGTCTTGGACATAACTGATGATGATATTAGGAAAAAATTCATGAATGTAAGCATGTTCATTATTTTGATATTCTATAGCTTAACCTTAAGTTCTTTTATAAAATGGTAAATTAGTTCTTTTATAAAATGGTAAATTTTAACTAAATTAAAATTTGTATATAAATTAACTTTTCTGAAAACATTAAGGTAAATGTTTTCTTTATACCAACATGTCTGCAGGTCTGTTAGACCTGTTGTGGCAAATGGGGGCCAAATCTCTGTGCATCCTTAATGTAAGGTTACTCTGGAGGACAATTAGGTGTATTCCCTTTCCACCATGTTGGACATAAAGTTGATCCCCTGGTTTTGCAGGTGTGGGTCTAGCCCAATATATTCCATAACTTCCCATAGTCTCTGTGGCTGTGATTGGGGAGTGAGACCATATTGGGTACATATTTATATATATGAATATATTTGATACATTTAACAATTGTAATGTTAGTATAAATATTGACTGTTGGATAGAAGTCTACTATGTACGTCTTGTTATTAGCATATGTCCATCTTTATAGCGATGTATCGTAAGGGGGGGGTTCGAACTGACTTTTAGAAGCCTTTAACCTGAATTTTTGTAACTTGTTCTTGCCAAGTCTGAAAAGTTTACTATTTCATTAAAAATTTGCCATTTCTTAAAATGGTATGAGGTTAGAAAAGATCATAAGTTTTTTTTGTTTTTTCTCTCCAAGTTGAAGGATTTGTAATATTTTAATCTTTTCAGGGTGTTACTAACGTGGCTTCACTGTCACTAGCCATTGGCTATCCAACAATGGCTTCTGCTCCACATATGTTGATTAATGGGTTCAAGAACTTGTTGGCAATTTCTCTGGAAACAAAAGTAACATTTGCAGAAGCCCAGACTGTAAGTTGTTTTTATATTTTTTATTATAGTTAAATGTCTTTCAATGATGAAATATTATTGAACCCCGATTTCTGATTGTGTGTGAATTCAACATTTATTTCTGAGAAGACATCTTCAGTTAACATTGGCTTCAATGTCCCTATTATTAACCATCAATTAAAGTGCCCATCCTCAGACTTCATTCCCCCCCCCCCCATCTCTCTCGCACAATGGAGTGGTTTGCATGTGGCAACAAGCTTGATTATAAAAACGAAATTTTTAATTTATTTTTGCGAAAAAGGATGGTGATAAAAATTAAGGCTCATAATAATTGTTAGGGGGGAAGTTCCAAAGGAAAACTCTTGGTGAGATGTCTGAAAATTTTCAGGCCAACTCCTGACACAGTAAGTTTGGATGAAATCTGAGAATGTTTATTACATTTGTTGAAGGTAGCTGAAATGACCCATGAAGCAGTTTGCTTAATTTTTCTGTACTTCCATCAAGCTATGGCTGGAATGTATAATGTCTTTCAATGATGAAATGTTATTGAACCCCGATTTCTGATTGTTTGTGAATTCAACATTTATTTCTGAGAAGACATTTCAATGCAACAGATGTGATGGTTGTTTATTTTTTTTGTTAATTGGATAAATGCTAGTAATAAGGACTGGTTACTTTTTTTCTTTTCAGATTAAAGACTTGTTGAGTGATCCTGAAAAACTATCAGCCATGTTAGCAGCAGCTGCAACAGCTGCTGCTCCTGCAGCCTCATCAACTACAGCTCCTCCTGTAGTAGAAGAGAAGAAAAAGGAAGAATCAGAAGAGGAGTCTGATGGAGATATGGGACTGGGGTTGTTTGATTAAAGGAAAAAATCAGTTGACTTTGAAATTAATAAAAATGTAAATTTATTTATTTTGGGCTTTGTAGTTGACTTTCTTGTAATTCTCATGTTAAAACTCTCATGTTAAAACAAGCATCACAACAAACTGTATTATGACAGTTGAATTAGTAAACAAAAAAAATCTCTTCTTCCTTTCACATCTTTTACCTAATAAACGTATATTGAAGTAATATTAGTGAATACTAATGACAAATCAAGTAACTATTCCACAAATACCAAATTATATTTAAAAACAATTTTTTTAATATTTTGAAATGTCTTGCTTTCAACTAAATGTAAAAAAATATTTTGGAAACTAGGTTGAAATATTGCAGTAATGAGATTGGCTGACAATTGCAAAATATTTAATGGGTATGAAAGCAAGTGTTTTGTTGTTTGCATGGAAAGGCTATTCCTAGATTCTTTGGGAATAACTAATTACAAGAATGTAAGAGCCATTTCATTAAGTTGAAAGCTGTCAATAGGAGTTTTTCTGATATTTTGTAAAACTCTGCTTGACCATTAACTTAATTTACATCATTCATCAGGATATTAAATTTTCACGGGATAAAACTGGTAATGTGCAGTTGTTATTTATGTAAAATAAAGTTTGTAATAGCATCACGTTGCAATTCCCTGAAAGTAATGTATTATAGATACTGAATTGTATTTAAATAAAATTCAGTATCTATATTTCTGTGATGAGGTATTATGTACAGTATTTTGGACTACTGTCCCTCATCTTTGCCATATTTATTAGGTTTCGGCCATTGTATATACTCCAGCCTCCTTCAGGTGGTTGGAATGTCAAACTGGACCCTTTAATTCACTCACTGGGCTCAACTTGTTTCATGCCATGTGTCAGGGGAATTAACTGGAGATAACTGACATCCATTAAACATGGAACTAGAACAGTGAGCAAAATAAAGGGTTCAGTTTGACATTCCAATCACCTGAAGGAGGCCAGAGCATACTAATGACCGAAATGTAATAAATACAGCAACAAAGATGGACAATAGTGTAATTCAATTTGCACAAACATACTTAAATATCAATTAATTAAGGTTGTGTGTGTGCATCCCGTAGTAGTAGTGGCAGTGAATATTTTCCCTATTCACAGACTTGTCCTCATCTTTATTGTACTTTTTTTTTCTTTTCTTTTTGCTCTACTTCCACATGCCATGCCTTTTCTTGATGTTTCAGTTATTTCTCTAGTAAAACTCAAGCCTCCAAGTGTTTGTTCACCCCTGCTGTGACCAGGTATTGAACTCACAACTCTTTGGGGTTAAGTTACTTCGACCCAGGGACACATGGCCAAAATAAAGGGGTTCAGTTCAAAATTCCATATTACCTGAAGGCTGAAACATTAACATGATAAAGACAACAGTCTGAACAAAGTCAATAGTTACATGTAATCAATATAGGTAGATGTTGATTTTTTTATTTTTATTTTTAAGAGCAAAAATTGATTTTCTTTTCTAGGTTCCGTGTATGTTTTTTTTAGTATTTCTTTTCCAAGAACCTCAATATATACACAAAAAATGCAGGGTGTAAACTTTGAAGAGATTCCTTTACAAATTATATACTCTTACATTAATTCTGAGTTTTTAAATTCAACTAGTTTTTGCAACAATGAAAAAGGCAAAGTAAAGAAATGTATTCTTTAAATACATCTTAATTCAGTATCTGTCTATATTTCTGAGATGAGGTATTATATACACTATTTACATCCTTTGGACTATTGTCCTCATCTTTGAAGGCCAGAGCGTACAACAGCTGAAATGATGTAATAAATATGGGGACAATAGTCTGAATAATATAAATATTGCCATTAAGATATCTAAATAATATTTATCAGATTGCCTACTGCTTTCAATTAAAACAAATTCAACCCTAAAATTCAGTTTTATAGCTTTATTCAGCAACAAAAGTTAGCTACCTATATAAAAAGGATATTTGCTTTATTTTTTAATTGATGATGCATACTTTCTCCATGAAATTTGTTCAAGTTAAAAATATTCCCGCGCCCTTGTATATTGCATGAGAAGGGGTCACAAACAATTACAATTTAGCAATACCTGACCATAATTTCATATTAAACCAAATGACTACTAATCTCCTATATGATAGTGTGGGGCGCTAATGGTTGGTAAGAAATTATCAGAAGGTTTTTGTCAAGGTTGCGTTTTTATCATTAATACTCCACATTCAATTTGCAAAGAAAACAAAAGAACAAGAGATGATTGAAAGAACAAGTAAAATGTATATTGAAACAAAAGCATATAAAATGACAAAGATTAAGTGATTTCCCTTGTACTGTGTGGGAAATACAAGTGTATATTGTAAGGAGTTTCTTTGTTATTTGTTTAATGTTTAAGAATCTTTGAATTTGAAAGTTCTGAATAGTTCGCTTGGTTTTGATAACAGGCAGTTCACTGTGTGTGTGAATGTAGTTAATGTCTGTGTGAGTAGAAAATTGCGAGAATACACGTATGAGGTTGTGGAATTTAATATTCTACTGAAGTTTCTTCCTTAAACTTCTGCTTTTATTCAGTAAAGTAGGCTCCCAGTGCGAGAAGAATATTGAAGAAAGTGTCAATTTATTTGATTGGCCTAAAATCGACCGATTTTTTTCTATACCTAGTTTGGTTGAAACAAAACGCGAGAAATTTATATGCGGCTCAGGCGATGCGTAAATTGTCTTTACGAATAGTACTGCTTATTTATTGTACAATTGCTGTTGAGTAAATTGTAGGTGTCACTACAATAGTGCATTTGGGACAATCCTTTCATAGATGAAGATATTCAAAGTGACAGTGATGTGGATATACCAGTCAGTCAGTCAGTTATGTGCCATGCATGATACATGCTTACGCAATCACGTATCTTTCGATACATGACTGACGAGGCAGATTTCTTCCCACAGTAGGTTGCCATTTCTTTCTCTGGTAGACCAGTTGCCCTCCAAGGCTATAGAACCCAGTCTGTCCTGCTATTTACCCATAGCTGGGGGAAGAAGAGGAGGATTCATACCTTTCCCAACGGTATTAGCATGTAAGTGAATGTAATGGATTTGACGGGAATTCGAACTTGTCTCTCCAATTCATCAATCCGAGCTGCTATCGATTACACAACTGCCAGTGAATGTTATTAATATCAAGGAGAGAAAAGACTTAATAAATATTACAAGGAATCAGTCTCAATAGGGTACAAAAGTATCTATGTAGCCTTGTGAGTGTTGAATTCTCGCAACATATGAAACCATTACAAGCCTTTCACTACTTTATCTCTATGGAAAATGTTTATTCCTTACTTTCGGCAACATTAACCCTCCTAGTTAAGACCCACTACCCTAATTTCCTTCATATTCTTTACTTTTTGTAACAGAAACCCAGGACGATATTTTCCTGAGCCTCAATATGAATAATCTGAACCTCAAGACTACACTTCTTAACCGTTATCCTTCACACATATCTGTGCCCCTTACTTATCGCACAATTTCTTTTTTTCAGTGATATGAAGAAAAATCTCTGCAGATGTTATTTCTCTAAAAAAAAAAAAAAATTATATAATATCAAGTATAAACATATGGAAAATTTGTCTTGAACCTTACCAAACATAATTCAATAAAGTTCAATATTTTCCATTGAGGTTTGGTGCTCACATAAGTTAAAAAAACATTTTCTTACGCATACAAAAATACTTGTAATTTTTGGGTGGGATTTGGAAATTTACCCCATTGCTGTTTGTAAGAACAGTTTTTTTTTATTGGAACAAAAATGTACTGTCATGCCATTTCCAAGTGTGAACATTTTTTTTTTACAATAACATTTGGTATGGAAGTTCAAAAATATCAAACTATACTGTGACTGCAATCAGAATTACCAGTATTAAATCTATAAGTTGTTTTACTTTTTTTCTGAAACTTTGCTTTAATAAGTTTTAAACTTAGAATAATTGAAAAAAGATCTCATTGGGTGTAGTCAATATTTTATGACATCAAAGCAGGTAAGAAAATAATCAAAACTAAGAACCAATGAATAAAACTCAAAATAATCCTTTAAATTACTTTTTAATTCATTTTTTTTAACCTGTATAAAAAATTATTAAGTCATTCTAAGTTTCATAAAAGTGTAAACAAGAAAAAAAAAACTTGCTTATATAAGGTCACAAAATTTATTGTTGTATTGCTGGTCCTCTGTATTTTTCATTTACTTTTTCATATCAGGGGTAACAACAGAAGGCAAATTGTTGACAGCTCAACAGGCAAAAATAAATTTCAGAAAGTAAAATTATATTAATTCTTACAATAATCTTTGAGCGGCGCTTAGGGTAAGCAACATTAAAAAAGGCCTAGAGAATTTAAGTAAAGCAATTTACTTTTAATTGCAGAGTAAAGACAAAGTGGATAGAAAAGATAACAGACATGAGTAAAAATTGAAGCATTTCCTATAAAATAAGTTTCTGATTTTAGATTCTTCCCGGGCGCCGTGCTATAGAAAGCTACAGCTGCCACAAGTAACAAAAATTGCGTCTCCGAAATCTCTTGATTGTGATTCCGCCCAGACGCGCCAAAGCAACTACTGAGTGCCACTGACGGCAAAGACCCTTTTAATGAGAAATAGCTTCTTCTCCTGATAAGTACTACAAAATCGCAACCATTACAATGGAGTTATCTGTTTTGCATACTTATGTAACAAATATGAAAATAATTAATTATGTCTGTACTACTGGAAATATTTTCGATTAACACAATAATTTTATCACTATTTACATTCGTATGAAATACATTATATTACTTTAAACTTTTCTATTTTTAAACATATTTCTGTTTATATGTTACATACGAAGAGTTTTAACTTCAGAACAAGAGAAGTAACTCTGTAAATAAACTTCCTTTACACCGCTCTGAAAAATGCAATAACCCGAACCGTCGTAAATACCGCTCAACAACAAATAGTGATATAACTGAATATTTGATATTTTTTAAAATAATAAAGCAATAGTCAGACCGTTTATTGCTTTGCTTTTCAATAAAATTTATCTTTTATAATTCAATTCTTTTTACATATTTTCAATTTGTGGTAGACACGAAATAATTGAATAACAGGAGTAATTTTGTTTTTCATGAAAATTCGTTAACTACGAGTTTTGTTTCTTTTGGAGTTCGTTTAACTTTTTATATATATTTTTTTTTTTTTTTTTTATAGGGATTCGATTTATTTTTAGTTACAGTTCAGTTGGGTAATTTACCGTGTAATCCCCCGCTCAGCTTTTAAGATTTCCCGAATAGTTAGGTGTAACATAAATAATGTACATTTCGGGAAATTGTTATTAGAAACTGAATGCGGGAATTACACGGCAAATTAACCCAGACGGGTACAGGGTTTTCATTTTTATTTCGGTGAATTTTGGTTTTATTTCCCGAGCGCCAAAAATCCCTTAAATTTTTCCAAAATTGTCATATTTCCGTGAAAATTTACTTGCTGAACTCGAATTAACAATTATATTTATGAAGAAACCTACCGTTTTGGAATTATCGACAATTAAAAATCGGACTTCTTGTTGGTCATTCGCCCCCCCCCCTTACTGCCATAAGGTTCACTCATTCACTGTTGACTACTTTGTTGGTGTAATCATAAATATGGGCAGATTTACTTAGTTTACTTTACTACACTTTCCTTGCAGAAAATCACTACGCACTACCGTAAAGAAATGTAATATAAAAAATTTTTTTTTTGGTAAGTGTAGTTTTATTTATAACAAAAACAATTTAAATAATACAATATAGAACCTTTTTTCCGTTTCGAATAGTAATGACAAATTAAAAGAACAAATTAAATAATAAAAATAAAGCATTTTTTATATTTTAAAATTGAAAATAAAGTTAATGCACAAACTTGGTAAATTATTTAATATTTTTTTAATTTGTCCCCTTCTGCACAAAAAGAAAACCCCGCCCCTAACCTTAAACACCTAACCCTAAAGTTTTTTAGGGTTAGGTGTTAAGGTTACGGATGGGGTTTTCTTTCTGTGTATAAGAAGGGGACAAATTAAAAATAAAAAACATTAATTTGCCAAGTTTGGTAAATTCATTTTTGTTTTATTTTCAATTTTACAATATAAAAAAATAAAAAATGCTTTATTTTTATTATTTAATAATTTGTCATTGCTATTCGAAACGGAAAAAAGGCTCTGTTGTATTATTTTCGTTTTTGTTATAAATAAAACTACACTTCTTAGCAAAAAATAAATAAATTACATTTCTTTACGGTAGTGCGTAGTGATTTTCTGCAAGGAAAGTCTAAAAAGTAAATACGCCAATTTTTTAATTATTATTACGCCTGCGTAGGTATTACGCACTGAATGACTGAGCATGATGACATTAATGGGGGACAAATGACCAAGTAGAAGTCCAATTTCTTTCTTGCCGATAACTGCAAAACGGTAAGGTTTCTTCCTAATTTAATTGTTAATTCGAGTTCAGCATATATATTTGCACGGAATTATAACAATTTTTGAAAATTTTAAGGGATTTTTAGCGCTCGGGAAATAAAAAAAATTACCTTTTTTTCATTATATTTTTAGCGTAAATAAAAAAACAAAACAAAAAAACAAAAGGTAAATTTTCACTTTAACACCCGAGCGTCATTCCCTGCTGCACTATTTTCTTTCAGAAATTAATTAGTACACGCTTCCGGAAAGCGATTTATTTATTTTTTTTTGTACTTAATTTAAGAAAGTTAACTTTCATTCAAATATATGTAAACATCGACAAATAAAAGAATTTTAAGAAAGTTAACTTAAATATAAAAATACAAAAATTAATGCACAAACTTGGTAAAGAAGGGTTGATTCTATTATTATTTCATTAGTAGTTTTTAAAAACAGAAAGAAAACCCCTCCCCTAACCTTTACTCCTAACCCTAAAGAAAAAACATTAAAAATTAAATAATTGCTTCTTTACGGAAGCGCGTACTAATTTCTTGAAGGACTTCCTGTTTAGGGAAGTAATAGGGTCAAATTTTATAACTACGCAGGAAATTGTCAGCACTGAATTACTTATCAATAAGACGGTAATGGCTGACGAAAGACCAGGAAAAAGTAATTTTTTTCCGGGTCGCTAACATTCAAAAATGTAGGTTTCTTCAATATCTATTTGTTACATTTTAGTTCAGCATATACATTTGCACGGAAATAAGACTATTTTGGAAAAATTTGAAGGGATATTAGCGCTCGGGTGTTAAAATGAAGTCAAAGTGACCTATCAGAATTATTTTGCAAAAAGTGGATCACAGAGCCTTGATATTTTTCTCACCTCTCATTGGTTAGTTAATAATACTTAAATTATGTTCTCGCCTACGTCTGTACAATACCTACGCATTTTTATTCAAAACTATTTTTCTGACAAAAATCAGAAATGTTCTTCGGAGCCGATCATGTTGATTATAAATACCAGACAGAAGTTCGTTTTTCCTTCTTTCTGGTTTCTCTCACTTATGAAAATGTAGAGCTGTTAAGAAATCGCGTTCTGGCCCCAGTTTGGGCAGAGGCTATGCACACACGAAACTTAATTACGAACATTATATAACATTACAAGCAGTGGAAAATTAATTAAACATTATAGAAAATTCACTCCTTCAACATATTACGAATATTCAACTATTCAGTAACAAACTTAATTACAAACATGGAACATTCACTACTTCAACTCTTCTGAAGCTAAAAGTTTATCAACATATTTTCAGCTTTCAGCTCTCTCACAGTGAACATTTTGAGCAGTGAGTTCATTCAACTTCATATGAGCTCAGATAAAAATATTTCTTTAGTAAAGACTTTCATTTCAGTCAAAGGGAAGTATCCCCTATTAAGATTGTATATCATTCATACATAAATATAAAATGAAGATTGTTTTTGTTATAACTGTTTGTGTTCCTTATCGTTTCCTATTTTGTGTTAAAAATAGGAATTCGAGAGGCAAGTGGCCTCTACAATTTCCTTTTTTGTACATCCCTACCAAAAATAATCTAACAGTTACTGAAAGTAAAAAAAAAAAATACTTTTGAAAAAGTTTCAAACTTGAAAATGGCATTAAGCTTTTTATTTTTTTATTATCTTGAAACATTTGTATTTAATTAAAAAAAAAGAAGAAACCTATGATAAACAGTAAACACTGAACAACAGCAATGGAATGAATTTAAAAAATTACAAGTATTTTTTTAAAATAAATTATTAATTTAAAAATTGTGTACATTTTTGTTTCTGTCCAATCTGAAAAATAAACGTGTTTTATTAAATTATGCAAGCAACAATTCTTACAAAAAATTGAGTTTTATTGAATTGTTTTTGGCTAGATGTGGGCTGAATTTTTCGTATATTCACACCTAAATATTGTTGACCGAGTTATATAAATAAGAAATTCCTGAAGAATCTTCAGGAATTTCTTATTTATATAACTCAGTCAAACTGTAAGAAAACTGGACAACCCCTCCCAACTAAAATGTACTAATATTGGGGAGTTGTGACATATTGTTGGTGCAAAAGCAAAACCTACTTTAGGTAGCTGTGATTAAGTTATGCCTGGTACAGTCTGAAATAAGACAATCTTGAAACTATGTACTTTGAAGAAAAAACAAAAAAACGTGACACAATGGATTGAAAGTGAATTTTTGAATGTAACTAAAAAAAAAAAGTTTTTTTTTAAATAATGAAATAACCATTTATTTGATATTTTCTACACCATGTCCTGTGTTTAATAAAAAAAAAACCTTGAGAAAAAGGGAAAAGTTCACTTATACTCATTGAGGTGTGTTTAATAAATCCTTGAAAAGTAGGCACTTAATTATGTTGGATAAAGACAAAATATAGTGGACCTCACCATACAAATCCAGAATTTGGTGCAAAAACAAAAATGTCAGTGTTCTTGTTGCAGATGAGTGAGGAGTGTTGGAAATGTACCCGAAGGTTTGATTGGTCAGAACTAAGGTTTTAAAATAGGGTGTGTTCAATAATCTTCCATTCACAACAATTAATACAAGACAGAAAATAATGATTCAAAACATAATTGAATTCATTGGTCTTAGTGTACATGTGCATAAGCTAAAGGCTTGACAAATCTCTTAGATTGGGAAATATTTGTACCGGAGCTCATAAGGGTAGAATTAATTATTAAACTGTAGTTTAGAAGAATGAGTATGTTAGGAATTGTCTATTGGACAAGTTGGTAAGATGTTCACAAGAGTTAGTACTTGCGTGAATGTTCTTTAACGTCTGACGACATAGTCAAGACAGGAGTCCTTCAATGTTACATTTTGGCAGCAAGGAATGAAATGCGAGAAAGCAAAAGAGAGTCACTCGTGTTTTGTTTATATAGTGTAACACGTATTCAGCGCGAAAACAGATTTGTCGCGTGCAGGCAATTTGATTGGTCGGAACTGACCAATCAGCGAGCTAGTTTTGAGTAGATTAGCCAATGAATGCTTGTCATACGATTTCTACATATGTGTGTTTGATTGTCACGATAATTACAAGGAAGACTGGCAAACGTGGAAGATTCCACATCCTCACCCAGAAATCAAAAATTGATCCTACTTTGCGCAGAACAAGTTAGGGTAGGTCAAACACATTCTCCCCAGAGCGGCTTACCTACAATACCTGCTGGAATCATTATAAATTTGGAAAAGAGGCGAAAAAGTGCAGAGAATTATGCATCTTCAATTCAAGAAACTCCCACACTACTACACAACAACACTAGTGAAATGATTACTCTGGCAGTAAGTAAAGACAGCATTAGCTGCTGGAATAGAACAGAGATGTCTTCTATTTTATATCTGGGAAAATATAACTGATATTTATTTTCAGTTGACACCAGTGCACAAATTAATGTTATAAAACTGGAGCCTAAACAAAAATACATTATCCACTACAAGCCACAAATGGATCAAAAATCGAGACATACGAAGAGAGATAATTAACCCTAAACTTGGGTTTATGGCTACTTTTTCTATGGATTTTTCACACAAGCACAAATGAAAATGTGAATTCTTGGAGTAGACCCTTCATCCCATTTCCACCTATCAGTGAATATGATTACACACTCTCTCATCAACAATGGCACAAAGTTAATAGCAAAAGAAATCATCTCAATCTACACATTAACAGGAATTAGTTCTGCCATACCAACTGATAATGGACTACAGGAGGAGTTATCGCAGCCGCTTTCGGCTGCTCACTAAAGGCGGTAGAGAACGGCATTTTTCAACCATGACCTTTCCACCATGATCCCTGCTCGCCTGTAATTTCGTTTGGAGATGAACTGATTAACTCTTTCGTTCACGGTTGTTATGAACCTAATTGTAATACATCTCCAAGCGTTTTTACACTGTAAGTTTCGCATAGAAATCTCCACTCAATTTTTAGTGAGATTCTTGACATTTCAGTAATGCCATTTTCTGTCGTGGGGCACTCCGAACTTAACACAGCGACTCATCGCCTAATTCGTGGTCGGTACTGCCCGCTCGCGGTCGGTGCTGGCCGGTCGCTTCTCAGCTTCAGGGCTAAGATCATGGTGAAGTACCTGTTCTCAGATTACTCGCTGGACGATCGCTTTTCGCTGAGATTCGATCTCTGATACAGGCCGGTCGCAGGGATTCGTACATTGCTGGTAGTATCGCAACTACGTCTATCTATGACCAGCTTTGACAAGCTATGATCAGCTAAGACCAGCCATGACTAGCTATGACCAGCTCTGACCAGCTTGGGCAAGCTAAGACCAGCTAAAGCCAAAGCACTGTGGCCCGGGTGAAAACTCGGGTCCATTCCCCCTCTCTTCCCACGTTAAACCCCGACCTTGTGTCACATCCTGGCCCTGTGGGAGGTCAAGTAAATCCATGGTACTGACCGATCGCCTCTGACACGGTCAGTTCACAGGCATCTGGCCTTGAGGCCAGGATCCCGCCCCCGGGCTGTGTATTAAGTTACGCTCCCATTTTTTTTTCGTCTGCCAACTGGACGCGAGTTGGAACACACACACACACACTCACTCTCTACACTTCTGACTCTTGGCATGCCACTCCTACTGGCCGCCCGCACGTTGTTCACAACCTTTCCCTGTACACACTATTGTTAGTAATTATTACGGGAGGTTTCAATTGGACTCGACTCGGCAGACCTGCAACGCCAGCCACGACCGACAGCGATCACCAGCCGATCAGCCGCAATAACCAGATCAGTCAACCAACAGTGCTACCCAAACCTGACAACCAGCAAAGCCCACCTGCGACAACCAACAAACCTTTCCCGTACATTATTGATAGTAATTATTTACGGAAGGTTCTTCAGCACTCACTTCAACCGTCGACACGACCGGAGCAGCCACGCAATCAACAACCTCCAACCGTCGACACGACCGGAGCAATCGCACTCATCAACAACCTGCAACCCCGTCGACACGACCAGAGCAGCCACACTTCAAAAACCGTTGACACCGACTGGAGCAACCACACTCTACCGGCGCATCAGTAACGACCAACCGCCGGCAGTACCAATATACATTCCCGACAATACCAATATACATCCTATTCTCCTTCATGTAATAAACTCCTGCTTAATTCATACACATCTTCGTTCTGTTGTCCATATTGTTTCACCTGGTCAGATCACAAAGTAAAAATGTGGCGGGCTCCCTGTGGATTTTAAAGGCCCCCTACCTTCAACTTCAGGTAATGTTTATATCCTTACCATTTTGGATGATTATTCTTGATTTCCATTTGCTTTTCTCTGCCCAAATATGCAGTCATCAATGGTAATAAAATGTTTGGATTGGTTATTGGCTTTCCAGGTTATATTCACTCTGATAGAGGAACCTCTTTTCTATCAAAAGAAATAAAAGATTATCTATTAAATCAAGCAAGACAAGACCCTACCACCCCAGTGATAATAGACAGGCAGAGAGATACAATGGTATCATCTGGAAAGCAATTAAACTTGCCCTTAAGTCAAGCAAACTGGGTGATCATCATTGGGAGTCAGTACTCCCCAATGCCCTTACACTACATTAGATATCTCTGCAACCAACTCCACCCCATAAAGTTTCAAAAGATGTTCTTCTTTTGGTACTTTTTTGCTAACAAGCCCCAGACCATTACTCCTTCATTGATTCATCAAAAACAAGAACAATCCTCTGGTGGATGAGGTTGAGCTGACAGACACAAATTCATCCAATACTACCATTAAGCACCAAGATGGACAAGAATAAATGGTATTATTAAGAGATCTAGCACCATGTCTAGTATCAGTGTCAGAAAACATTGGTGTAATAAAGTAAACCTTTAAGGTCCCTTCAGCCCTGATAAAAAGAACAGATTGCATTGAAAATAAAGATACCAATAGTAATGAACAGTTGTCATCCGAGTCAGCTGAACTTGATGCACCTACCCCTTCATTAACTAAGGCCAACTGTCTAGTACTTTGTAGGTGTTCCAGATTGGTAAAACCTCCCCAGTATCTGAACTAGTAACCAAATAAAAATAGAAAGGGGGGAATGTAATAATAACAATTGATAGCCCCTGAGGAACTCCCTGGTGAATGAAGGTTATCAGCCCTTAAGGAACTATCCTGCACGATGACACACTCCATGCACACCACAGGAAAACAAAGGCAGACTTTTTAAATCACTAACCCTAGCCTGTAAAATGAATTTATTAAAGCTTCTTAAGTTGTAATAATTGTTAGTTATTTTCATTACAATAACCAAAAGAATTAATTCATTAATGAATAATTACTGAAAACTTTGTTTGAAACCTGATAATGTCCTGATTTTTTACAAATATTTTAAAACAGTTGGCATAGATTTATGTGATACGAATGTCACATCTGCACAGCTCATATTTGAGGTTCAATCAAGCAACAGAATTGATTGAAACTGCATCACAGTTATCATGTATGTACATAGTGGTAGTCATCTAGAATTGCAAATATGACTGAGTGCAGTTATGAGATCAATGAACCCTTCATTAGAAATCTAACAGCCATTATGGGGCCGAGATAGTAATAATAACAAGAAGCTTTTGCAAAAGCATATAACCTCTGTCCCACTATTATGAGACACAGATAGTACTAATAACAAGAAGATTTTGCAAAAGCATATTACTTCTGTCCCAATATTATGGGACAGAGATAGTAATAATAACAAGAAGCTTTTGCAAAAGCATATTATCTTTGTCCCCATAATATGTGGGACACTGACATACACATTTTATACACTAAATGCAACAACTATTATGGTACAGAGATAATAAAAGTTTTTATTTTGTTCAAAACATACTACTGAAATACTGACGATAATCACTCACAACCTACCCACCTTTAACCAAGAACAAGATTTTCCCAAGGCAAGCGATTATTAGCAGCACCATGAAACTTATAGACAAGCGTATTGTTGCAAGACAGAAATACGACAACAGCAGAAATAGATTTACGTGATTTATTTCAATAGGAATGTGTGGTTTGGGACAGCTACCTTGTGGTATAGTTCATAAGCCGGCTGCCGATCCGGGTTGATCTCTCATAGTAGTTCACACTGGTTGGCGTGGCGTTCCTCTTGCTGACTGCTCAGACTGACCGTGACAGATCTCTTCCCCGGCCTCCCATTGACTGCTTTGTACTTCCCCGTGTGACCCTTTTTATGGCGTTTTTTATGGCTTAACGGGCTCGAAAAATGACGCGAGTATAATTAGGAGGGAAGCATTTTTATTGGTCGAAAAATAGAAGCACTTTGAAATATTATTTTATTTTTTGACCTATGCGTAAACGACGATAATGGTCATTTTGTGACGGGGCCTTGTCCTGTTCACATCCAGCTCTCGCTCTTGAGTATGTTAGTTTATTTGCCTGCAAATCAGCCGAGATATGTCTTATTTTATTTCATAACAAAACAAATCACTTTTCAATAAAATTTAATACGATCTAACACTGTCTTGTCATTCTTCAGAACTAACCCTCACAAAAAAACCATCTCATAATAGTTGTGACACTGACACACATATTTTACACTCAAAGTAACAACTATTATAGGACAGAGATTGTATGTTTTTAAACACTTTATAATTATTAATTTTATGTTTGTCCCATAATAGTATGTAAATGTTACAGCTATTATAAGACAAACGTAAGCTTTGAAAAAATTAATTTAATTATTATTATGACCTCTGTCTCATAATAGTCATGACATTTGCAGATACTTGTACATTTCATCAACTAAATTTATCAACTATTATAGAGCAGAGATAGTAATAATAATGAGAAGGTTTTTCTAAAGCATATTACCTCTCTCCCATAATAGTTAGGACACTGACATAATCTAACAACTATTATTGGACAGAGGTTGTATGCTTTGAAATGTATTTTTCTAATTATTATTACAACCTCTGTCCCATAATTGTGACATTTGCAGACACATTTCATAAAGTAAATGTATCAACTTTTATGGGACAGAGGTAATAATAATGATTAAAAAATGAACTTTATTTAAACCTCTGTAAACATTATTTTGTGGAATAATGAATATTGTTGTTATTTGAATTTTGTGTCATATTGTTCAATAATTTTGTGTTCACATATCTTCTGGTAAGTTTCTTTTAAGCAAAGCATAACCCTGCTGACACTACTTAAGTAGAGTGGTCCACTCATAAAAAAATAAGGAAACATTTTCAGGGAATTAATTTTTGTAGATTAGCATTCATTAAAGCTTCCTCAAATTGTGTCCTTTGTCGGAATAAAACAAAATATTGATTTTTTTTTTATCATTTATCAGCATATCAATACTTTGTAAAATTGATCTCTGACATTTTACAGAGTTATTTGACTTGGCTGTTATTTACAAATGTCAAGTTTGAAACTGTTTACATCACTGATATCTGCATATTTTATTTTTAATTTTCTGATTTTTTAAAAATTCTTTTTCAACAATTCTATTTTTTTTTCTTGCTGAATGGATAACAACAAATATCATCACTAAAATACCTAAATCTTGGATTTCAAACCTGCAAATTGTAGACTGTTTCTGCGCCCTATATTTTCCTCAAATTTTAATAAATTTGTCACTTTCCCTTCCCATACTTTTGCAGTATGGAGCTTTACCTACTCAGCAAGTGAAGATAGGCTGTCTATTACTCTTAAGATCAGAAGGATTCATTCTAGTTCCACTCCAGGGAAGGGAAGAAAACTTGTTCCCTCCCACCACATATTCTTCATTAGCTATCTGATAGAGGGTACAAATTTACATTCTAACAATGTCTCAGACCCTTTTCTTAATTTTATAAGGAGTAAATTTAGCAATTCAGATTAGGAAAAACCAAACCCTGCAAAAATGTTTGTAAAAACCACCAATCTGTGATTGTAATGCAAAGTAATTTTAATTCAAGAAAATGCATTTCTACCAGTGTGCCCGTTCTGATGTTGATACCCTCCCCATTAGACATGCTTGCTTCTGGACCACTGCAGTTTTTAAACTCTGGATTTTGTGAACACTTCAACATTGATAATATGGCAATGAAAACCTATTAACTGACTAGTGGATATGTTTATTATGAATAGAAAAAATTTGGATTTTAGTAAGAGTTATTTCCCTTGCTCCCTTAACTCCTACAACTGAATATACAACATGGAAGAGTGACCCTCTTCCATGTTGTATATTCAGTTGTAGGCCGTGGCCTCCGATATAATCTATATCGGTGGTCACGGTCAGGGTAGGTAACATTTCCACAGTCAGTGTGTAAAAAACATGATTTTAGCCTTAAAATTTCAGCCAGTGCAAAATGCCTACAAAAATCACAGCCTGTGAGTTTCTAAACTAAAATCAACATTATATTCTTATATATATAAACAATTATATTTTAAGAAGTTAATATAAAAATAACTCTCTTGAACAATGACATTCACAAACACTGATAAAAAGAAAACGTCTTCAACAACCTAACCAACAAAACCAGTCTATAAATATTTACAGGCGTTTAGAGATTCCAGACAGATAATTACTTCTACTGAAAAGAAACTGATATATTAATTTTTGACAAGTATTTCTTTTGTCTTATTCTCATTTACTTTATTTACACTAATAGTATTAGTTGTAATATTTTCTTGAATTATTATTAGATGAAACATTGTCAAGTATTAATTTTTGTGTAGTATTTCATTCATCTTAATTAGTTATAATATTATCTTAAATATTTATTGTTATTAGATGAAGAATTGTCAAAGTATTTCTTTTACATTATTTTCAGTTGTGTTTCAATGCGACTACTCAGAATGCCAAATTATTATTATCAGATGAAACATTGTTAACCATCATAAATTTTTGACTAGTATTTCCTTTATAAATTCAGTTGTCTTTCATCAAAACTACTCAATCACTACAATCTTACCCACTTCAAGTCCAGGGTCAACTGTTATCTATCCTACATATCCTCATAATCTTCAGTCCTCTTATGTCCATAAAACAACATCATTCAGTAAATCTCCACCTTGAGTGGCTCTTGGGCTTTGTATTAGTTGAACAATATTATAAAAGAAACATAAACTATTTTTCTTTGAAACATTTTAGATTTCCATGCTATCTTCATTATTAGATGAAGCAATGTCAACTAATTTTACTTTTTGACTTGTATTTCTTTCATATTAATTTCACTTGCTTTATATACACTTGTAGTATTAGTTGTAATATTGTCTTGAAATTATATTATCAGATGTAGCATTCTCAAGCATTATTATTTTTTGACATGAGTATCTTTTATCTTAATTTCACTTGGTTTATATCAAAACTACTCTGGCAATCATTCTAGAGCCATTAGTAAAATGTTGTTCATATTGAAAACATTGATTTTTTTTTTTTTACAGATCATCAACCCTTTGCAAATTATCTAAAAGCCAGAAAATATCTTTAGATTTTTTTCTTAAAATGATTTAATTATGATTTTAGTGATACAAATTTTACTAATTAACCCATATCTGGGAGGAGAAGATGTGGATTCCTACCTTTCCCAAAGGTATTTGTGTGTAAGTGAATATAACGAACCCAACTGGAATTGGAACTTGGCTCTCTGATTGACAATTCCAAGCCATTATCCATTACAGTACCCACACATTCAAGCTTACAGCACCTCTTAGACCCCAAGTGGTCACCCATCAACATACTGACCAAGCTTGATCTTGCTTAACTTAGGTGATTGTATGGGAACCAGTGTTTCAACCTGATGTGGTTGTAAACATATTGAAAACTGATGATAGTTGTAGCCATGAATTCAACAAGAAGAAATTCTTATTTGCAGTTTTTATTAAAAAATTTTATATTCACTGTAAAGTTCTAATTTGGTGAAAAACTTTGGCAATATTTAACGTTCATGCCTACAAAAAAATAATTCATGAAAAGGATGGTTATTCCCTTGATATTGCAATTACCGGATGCACTTTTAACTCTTGAGGCAATGTTTGATTTTAAAAAGTGATTTCAATAAAATCAAAACATATGAAAGTGGATTTATACCTTTTCTTTATTATTGAGAATTGATAACAAACATATTCAATACTATTTGATTGTTTATTTACAAGAATAATTTTATATTTACATGATTATAAAATGTGTTAACCAACTATAACGAAATATTTATTATTTACCATTTTATAAAGAAATAAAATTGAATAGAAATATTATCATTCATTAATTTATAAAATGTCTGAACAAGAAAATTTAAATCAACACCTAACAATGAGTAACTGTAATTAAAAATTTTGAAAAAATGCATTTTCCAGGAATTTCATTTGCTCTCAACAGAAATTCACAAAAATAGGTTGAGAGTATCTCTTCATCTTATATATTTTGTAAATTTTTTATTAATTTTTGAATAAAACGATTATTCAAATGTGTTTCTTTATAAAATGGTAAGTAATAAATCTTTATAAAAGGTAAATAATATATATTGCATTGTACCTAATCCACATATTTTTATAATCTTGTAAATAAACATTGCCAAGGTAGTCTTGGTAGTATACAGTAATAGCGGTATGAAAAGAATAATCATCTTTTTAAACACCAAGTTTTTCTTTCTTTTTTTTTTTTGCATGTGATTTTTAATTACCAAAATTTCATTATCCTTAATTTTTAACAATTTTTGGTAGGGCTGGTAGGTGTGTGGAAATATTTTCTTTCTTTTTTATTTTACTATTTCTCTCTGTTTATCTTGATTACTTTAACTGTTTTATATATATATATATATGTATGTAAAGACATATATGTCTATGTATGTATGTATGTATGTATGTATGAAATGGACTAAGTCCGACAAGTTATTTTAATATATTTTGTGTTTATACATTATTTTATACATACAAATATTTAAGTAAATGCTCTGTTTATAATAAACAGTATTAACTACACTTACTGGCTTGAATGTCCGAGAAATTTCATAGAAAATATGTATCCTCTAACAGGAATCGAACCTGTATTCTACCATGGTAAATGCAGTTAATACTGTTTATTATAAACATAGCATTTACTTAAATATTTCTATCTATAAATTAATGTATAAACAGAAAATATATTAAAATACATGTGTATATATCTACCTATCTCTCTCTCTCTATATATATAATAGAATTAATACAAATATAAAATTTATCACATTGCTATTTGATGTTATATTCAGCACCCTGGCCCCAGATCTTTGTACACAAAGCTTTTTATAATCGTTCTGTCCACTCATCATGAGGTATCAGCAATTGATTGCCAATTCTCTCATTTTTGTTATTTTTGCATTGAGTTAAAAATAATTTATGTGCTATTTATTGGTGTTAGGTTCATTTTTTCTCTCTGTGTGTATGCATGTGTGTTCATATATATATATATATATATATATATATATATATATATATATATATATATATATATATATATATATGTATAAAAACACACTCTCTTGTGTAAATTCAGATGTATTCACCACATTTGCAATACCAATGCAAAATCTATGTAGTATTTTCAGTGAATTTTTTTTCTTTGAACAAACAAATCTTATTCATACACTTATCAGATCAAACTACAATAGATTACTTATCATCATTTAAGGAATGGCAAACATGAAACATTATAAATTGATAGGCTTTTTCCTTTATTCATCTTCAGCATAAAATGTTTGAAAAATAATTATTCATTATGAATTTTCCAACTATAAAAAAAAAATTAATCACAATTGTCTTACTGAGACATTCATGTTTATTTTAATCTCATCTTTCTTCATACAGTTGATTCTCATAAACCTGGTTCTATCCTTTTATATTATTTACAATCAGACAAATGTTCTCATCCTTGTTGTTATTATCACTGCTATCTTGTCTTCCTCAGGTGTTTATCAACTGAGGTAACCTCTAAGGAATTTTCAACTGAAGTTTTTATTTGAAATATAGGGCTTACATGGCTTAGATGTGAAGAACACCATTGCAATAAATTATATAAAGTGACATTTTTTTTTCTTTCTTTCCTTCAAATAACAGGTGGTGCTGAATCTGACAGAATGACCAAACATCAGGAATTACAGGATACAGATACATACATTTTGTAGAGATGTGAAGAATACCATTACACAAAATTATATAAAGTAACTGGTTTGTTTTTTCCCATTATTTCAAATATGAAAGTGTTCAACCCACTTACCTATATTTTGAGAGGGATTCTTAGTTTGGCAAATGACTTTTTAGCCTTTCTTTGTACATATGTATGTAAGTCCTGTATGCTGCACCTCCCAAACTATGAAGCATAGTACCAGAGTCTCATCATGGCACAAGTTACAGCTATGGTTTCATAGCAAGTAGGTTTTTATGGAAAGAAGTTGCTAGCCCCACACTCAGTTGGTTTTAAGTTCCATTTTTTTCTCCTCCTTCACTGGTGACCAAGCAAGTTTAGAGAATGGCAGCTACTGTGCTATTAACTACTAACTGGAGTAAAAAAAAAAAGATGGATTCATACCTTTCCAAAGATAGATGTATAAATGTAAATGTAATCACCTCAGCTAGAATTTTAACTTTACACACCAATCCCATTTTAGCTTACAGTCACATCATGTTGAAACATCGGTTCCTGTATGATCATCAAAATTAAGCAATGTTGAGCCTGGTCAGTACCTAGATGGGTAACTGCTTGGGAATACCAGATGCTGTAAGTTTGGATGTGTGGGTGGTGAAATGGGTAATGGCTCAGAAATTATTAATTGGAGAGCCAAGTTCCAATTCTGTTGGGTTTGTTATAGTCACTTGTGTGCAGCTACCCTTGAGAAAGGTATGAGTCCACCTGTTTTCTCCACAGCTATGGGTTAATTACTAAAACTTGTATCATGAAAAACATTATCTAAAAAGAAAAATTTACAATCTAAAAATATTTTCTGGCTTTAAATAACCTGCAAATGTTTGATAAGCTGTAGAAAATGAATGAATGGATTAAAATATAGGGCTAGATTGTTCTCATTCCAGTGTCCATTTTTAGGGATATATCATCTTGTTCTTTTTTTAATACTACTCAGTTATTGATTCCACTAAGTCTAAGTCTTTACTACTGAGCCCAGGGATTGAACTCAGAATTACTATGCCACCAAATTCACAAACGAATGTTTTAATCCTCTTGGCTATTAAAGCATTGTTTCTTGAATTTGAGGTTATATAAAAGCTAATTGCTTTTAAATAGTGAACTAATAAAAATGAAATTGAACAAAAAGACAGTCATTGACTCAATGCAGTATAAGTTTCCTCTTTGTTTGTATTCTCTCCAAAACCTCATTGTTACTCACATGTTCAGTCCATGATATCCTTAGCATCCTTCTGTAGAACCATACCTGTGTTACCTTGAGTTTCTTCTTCATTATTGAAGAGAGCGTCCAACATTCACTGCTGTAAAGGAGCACAGATAGCAGTTTGGTACTTTTTTTTGTTGCTAACGAAATCCTCCTGTCTTGTAATACTCTGCCTAGCTTTCGGAATATGTCTTTGGCCATCCCAAAATGTCTTTGGATCTTAGTGTAAAACTTATTGTCCTCTGTCAGAACACTTCCCAGATATTTAAATTTCTGCACTTGCTTGATTTTAGCGTTGCCAACCTGTAAATTGCATTTCGAGATCATCTTTTTTGCTGATGACCATGCATTCTATCTTCTTGTAGTTTATGCTTAGTCCCTTCTTCTTGCACTCCTTCACTACCTTCTGTAGGAGGTTTTGTAGTTTCCTTTCCGTGTCTGCTATCAGCACTGTGTCATCTGCATATCTTATGTTTTTAAGATTGTGGCCGCCAATGATGAATCCTTGTAGGATTTCCAGTTCTCTCAGAATTGCCTCATTGTATAAAATAACTATGGAAACAAATTTTTTATTCATAGTTTTATAAAAATATATATGAATAAGAAAATTTAAATAAACATTATATTTACAGATATTTTCTTCTCCAATTATTTTATATCTCAGATTATTTTTTGTTTTAATTTTCCATTTAAATCATGATCTAGGACAGTGCTTCTCAACGTGGGGCGTACACCCCACAGGTGGGGGTGTGGGAATTTTAATGTGGGGCCTGGAAATTCGGTGACTGTTTTGATTCCTCTAAGTCAGGGGTGGGCACACTATGGCCCGCGGGCCAGATCCGGCCCGCGACTCGTTTTTGTTCGGCCCGCCAAAAGGGATGCCATATTTCTCAAAAATTTTCATTCTCTAAAAGAGAATATGTTGGAAATTTCCCGAATTAATTATATTTGGAAAAAACCTAAAAAAATTCTCAAAAACATTCTTTAATTAAACAAAAAATCATAAATCTACTTAAACTTACTTTGATCACCTTTTAAATAACTTAAAATAATTTTTGAACATAAATTTTTTTAACAAAAAATATTATTCATTTATTAAAATGACATTCATTAAACACAAGGAAACTTTCTAAATATGTTTTTGCGCCTGAAAACACCAAAAATATTTCAATTAATTGTATTTTTTCTATATTTTATTTTTGTTTATTTTATGAACTTTTTTAAAACAATTTTTTTACTTTTCGTCATTTTAATGAAAACGATGCTTTAAAAACATTCAAATATTTTTATATAAAAAATAGCAATATTTTAAATAAATGAGAGCACCAATTTGGACGTAAATTTCTTTAAATAAAGTTTAAAATAGTAAAATATTTACTTAATTTTATTTCGTCAAATGAATTTCTATGTAAAAATATGAAAATTCCCGACTGGTCTCTAAAAGTCTTGCTTGAGTAGTTTTATAATGTATAATTAAAATTAATGAACTTATAAACCTTTGTGTTTTCATGGTCGCTGTACAATACACATTTTCAAGATATCCGGCTCACTCACCGCGATAAAAAAACGAATTTTGGCCTGCTTACAAAAATGTGTGCCCACCCCTGCTCTAAGTGAATTCTAAAAATTAGTAAGTGGTTATGGAACGAATACTACATGTGAAGTATCCTCAGTAGCAAGCAATTTTATTTATTTGTATTGAAGCTCGTATTCAATGCAATTATATTGTGTAAACTGGCCTTTTCAATTAGTTTCGTATATTTTAATTAATCCTTCATTGCAACGAACGAAAAGTGAAAACAAAAAAAAAAAAAAAAATTAGCTCGCCTTTTTTTCAATTTTAGGTTTATTTTTGCATTTTTTAAAAATCAGACTTTGTGTTACATAAAATTCCAAAAATAGACTGGATTTGTCAATACAAGTTTGCTAAAAAATCATTTTACAAAGAAAGTACAGTTTACGTATTTAAATTGTCTGTCAATTCTGAAAGTAAATTTTGTTTTATAAGTTATTTTTAATTTCAGTTGTAACCCTTATGCATAAAATGAGTAGTGCAAGCAAGAAAAAAGTTCGCCAGTAGTCGGAGGAATTCTTAAAATTTGGCTTTATAACCGCTGTCAATGATGAAAAATTACCTTTTTTGCCTCTTATGTCAGCAATCCTTGAGCAATGAATCAATGAAACAAGGCGTCTTGAAGCGCATTTAAAAGCTAAACATAGCTTCCATGCAAACTCGGATTTGAATTATTTCAAAGCTTTAAAAGACAAGTTTGAAAAAAGATTAACTTATAAAGACTTTGCTCACTGCACAAGCTGCTACTGCCAGTCGTACTCTTGAGGCAAGTTATGAAATTTCTTTACTCATTGCTAAAGCTCGAAAAAATCACACAGTGGGCGAGGACTTAATTAAACCATCTATATCAGCATTTCTTAAAACAGTTTTGCGCAAAGAAGAAAATGATGTCAAGGCCATGCCTCTCAGTAATGACAGTGTGAAAAGAAGAATAGATGAAATGAGTGATGATGTCGAAGCACAGCTTGTTGAAAAGCTGAAATCAAAAAAAATTTCACTGCAAATGGATGAATCCACTGTGAAAAGCAGTGAGGGCTTATTGATAACTTATGTAGTAAGATATATTGACAAAGGTGAATTTATTCAAGAGATGTTATTCTGCAGATCCTTGGAGACCACCACAACCGCATCAGTTCGTGAACTAAAATCTTACTTGGATTTCAATAATATACCAATGAAAAACATAACATCGTGTGCAGCTGATGGTGCCCCTGTGATGATGGGAAAAAGAAATGGCTGCTTAAAATTGATGAAGGATGAGAATCCAGAATTATCTGTTGTGCACTGCGTTATACATAGGGAAAATTTAGTGTAAAAAAACATCTCTCCTGTGCTTAATGAGGTACTGAAATCAGTTATAAAATGCATTTAATGCTATCAAGTCTAATGCCAAATGTGAGCGTCTTTTCAAAAAATGTTGTGAAGATAACAATGCCGATCATGTGAAGCTTATTCTTCACACCGATGTAAGGTGGCTCTCTAAGGGAAATTGTTTGAAAAGATTTATGGAACTATTTGAAGAGCTTAGTGACTTTTTAAGTGATAAACCCGAAATGGTGCACTTGCAAACTGTTGATGGAAAAGCGTATCTATGCTATCTAGCAGATATTTTCGAAAAACTGAATATGTTGAATAAACAACTTCAGGGAAGAAATAAATCACTTATCGATGTAAAAGCAAAGATATTTGGCTTTATTTCACTCATTGAATTATGGCAACAACTTTCTTTGAAAAAGTTTGATCAATTTCACTGGCTGAAGATATTATGAGCCAACTGATGCTGCTGTACTTGTTATTTTGGATCATCTGAGAATCTTAGCTACTGATTTTCAAGAAAGATTTTCTGATTTAAAAAAGATTAATTTTCCACTATGTATGACGCAGCCAATGCTAGTGAATCTCTGTGATGTTTCAGTGCAGTACCAAAAAGAACTTGCGGAATTACAGAATGATGAGTCTGTCAAAGCTTTATTCAATATGAAAGGGGTGACAGCATGGCTTTGTGATGAGACAGGTTAAATATCCAAACTCAACTGGCTTTGCAAGAAAATTATTATTACCATTTCCATCGTCATATTTAGTAGAATGTGGCTTTAGTACTGTAAATGATTTGCTACTAAAAAAAGAAATTCACTAGATATCACCAAACGAGGGGATTTAAGACTGAAGTTAACTAAATTTGTACCAAATATAAAATCTCTTTGCTGCAGACATTAAGCACAAAGTTCTCACTATTTTTTTTGAAGTGCAATCTATTTTTTTTTATTTAGGTAGACCGCATATGAAACCTTCAATTTCTTGTAAAATTAAATAAAATTTTCTGCTTTTTTTACCTGTGAATTTTATTTTGTCTGCTTATCAATATTGAATGAAAACCTACTTAAGTTTTCAAATCTTTTTCTTATCATATATGTTATTTGTTAACATATATGATAAGAAAAAGATTTGAAAACTTAAGTAGGTTTTCATTCAATATTGATAACTACTTAAGTTTTCAAATCTTTTTCTTATCATATATGTTAACATATATGATAAGAAAAAGATTTGAAAACTTAACTAGGTTTTCATTCAATATTGATAAGCAGACAAAATAAAATTCACAGGTAAAAAAAGCAGAAAATTTTATTTAATTGTTAACAGAACCTGTAGGGTAGCATAGCTGGTCGTGGCAAGATCAGAATATAAGTGCAGTATCAATGGGTTCAATTCCAGGAAGCTCCATCTGTTATATAATTTCACTACGTGGTGGGGGGCATCAGATATTTAAAAGCAATTTGGTGGGACTTGGTCCAGAAAAGGTTGAGAAACACTGATCTAAGATCAAGGCAGCCAAAAACAATAGAAATCCAAGGCCGGAAACTCCAGCAATTATAGCTTACCTCCCTTTTCCTACTCGTTTTTGAGAAAGATAATTTTGAAAATCATTAAGCACCTTGACTTAAACAATTGATAAAGCTGGCTAATTGTGTTCTTTGGAATGGTTGGAAAAACATTGCCAACCAATTCCAACTTTATAAAATGGTAAATAATAAAGATTTCTTTATAGTTGGTTCACATATTTTTATAAATTTATGAATAAAAAAAATTATTTCATATTTATAAATTGGTAAATGATAAACACTGTATTGTATTAATTTGCATTTTTAGAATGTTCTAAATATAAAATTATTCTTGTAAATAAACAATCTAGTAAATAGTGTTGTAAATTCTCAAGAACAAAAGAAATACGTATAAATTAACTTTCATATGTTTGGGTTTTCTTAAAATTCTAACTGTTGCTTTTTAAAACAATAAACATTGATTTTTATGGGCATGAAGATTAGATTTTACTGTATCAACAATGTACAAGTAACATAATAGATACCAACAGGGGAAGTGCAGTCAAGAAAGCAAGTTCAATTCCAGTCAATTGCATTCACTTTTGTACTTATATCCTTGGAAAAGGCATGAACCCGTTTCTTCTTCCCTCCCAGCAGAACTGACTTGGCTCTTTAGCCTTCAGTGTCAACTAATCAAAAAGGAGACAAGAAACTACTCCTTTATCTTTCCCAAGAAGTCATGGCAATTCACACATTTTAAAGGTAGCTGCAGACAACCATGATCGCTTATATCCTGAAGGGACGTGGTATTTAAAAAAAGATAAAATAGTTATATTATTATCTTGAATTTTATTATTACTATTATTATATGAAACATTGTCAACCATTATCAACTTTTTTTTGTGAAGTGACAATAATTCATTGAATAATATAAAAAAAGTTAAGTGAACAGTATTGTTTCTTTTAGTGTACCTTTCAAATCAAATCCCCCCCCCCCCCCCAAATGACTGAACTGCCTGCAAAATATCTTTGATAAAAGAATTCATAAAATATGAGACAATGGCTTCAAACTGTGGTGAAGTTATATTTAGTGTTGCTAGAAAGCTGATTCAAATGAGTTCCACTTTTGTTTGTTACTACTAATTTTCTTCAGTTAATTTACTTATATTTCAATAACAGGACTAATCATATTGGTAGCTTTTATCCCAGGTTGAATCAGAAAGTAGTCATACTTATGAAATAGGTATTTAATTATACTTTATCCTCTCTTGAGAGTCTAAATTATGCAATCATTGTTATTTAATTCTTTGTTTATCAATATATTCTTCTTCAGAATTGAATTCATGATATTGAAATCATTGTCGAAATCAACAGAAATATTACAAGTCAATTTTCTCATTAGCACATTCATTTTTAAATTTGAAGTCTTGCGGTTGTTAAATGCTTTAAAGATTATTTTTCATCTTGAAATATCAAAGATGGTAATGATGAGATCAGCTGTTCCCCGATAAAGAAACATTCAGTATTCACTGATTGAGCCGTTAGTGTTACTGTTGGTTGGAATTTATATCTTTCACTTGAAACAGTTTTTCAGGAAAAACAGGTCCACTGTTATCACTCTTACCAGTATTGTTGGGGGCTTCCTTCTTAACCTTTTGTTTGGAGGTAATGTGAAACTTCAACATCTCGCTTATGTCATTATTTTCTCCTTGAGTTACATGTTCTATTCATTTTAGTTGTTGATGCGATTGGAAATCCTCGATTGATGTGGTTTCTGTTATTTGGAAAAGTTCTTTGTGATTCTGTAATACCAGTCTATGAGATCCAACAAAAAACAGTCCTCTTCAAGACCCACAGGTTTCATTCACCTGAAGCTTTTTTTATTAATTGACCAGTTGTGATAGCTGATAGTTTAGACATTTCTGAATGAGTTGGATGCGATGAATGATATTCTGATGAAAGTCTA
>OZ038504.1:80504038-80536538 GCA_964036315.1 Acanthosepion esculentum | reverse complement strand
ATTCGAGCACTTTAGAGGGAAAGCGCGAATTTGTAAACAGTGACTGCTACTGCTGATAATGCAAAGCTCTTCTATGAATCGAGCACTCTGAGGCACTAGTGTGTTTGTGACACCCAACCCTCCTCTGTCCTAGTCAGGGCACCGTTTGTGACACCCGTACTGGTCGGGGCGCACTTGTGACACCCGACTTCTTTTTCAGTCACGACGACAATATGTGACGTCGGTCCTTTGTGACGGGCTAACCCTGGGACATCGGTTGAAGTCTGGTTGGGTTCTAGCACCAACTTGTCGTACTCGGCTCGCTTCCAACGCCTGGTCACCGAAGCAACTGCTTTGATCTCGATTCAACCTACCCACGTTGTGATTTGATCTTAGGTTGACGAGATCAATCAAACGTCGGGCCGTAGTGCCAGCCGAATCCGGGTCAAGGTGATACTGCACAATAAATGTAGACAAAAACAAAAAACAAAAGCACAAACAACAACTTCAAGGCGAGCGACTGGTTAGGAATAGTGATTAATTTTATGTCGGTTTGTTGAGTTACAGGAGTGCGTCTCTCTCTTTCTCTCCCAGCCCGAAGAAAAAAAAATGTGGATTGTAACACTTTTGCGTTCCTTAACTAGTTCTGTATATCGGGATGGCAAATATAAGTCAGACTTCTATAATTTGTTCTTGGTTAGAAGTCTAGTCTGAAACTTGTTTTGGTGGGAAATCTAAAGTCGGTCTTCAACAAATCTGTTCTTGGTTAGAAGTCTAAGTCGGAAGGCATGGAATCATGCGGTCACCTGTGCGAGGCGCGTCTCTCTGTCTCGACTTTCCTCGACGAACTCAGCTCTACTCTGCGAACTCAGCTCTGGAACACCCATAGATGTTTGCTTATATGGACGCCGATCAAAACCTGGCGTGGGGTCGGACGTGGTGTGGCCACCACGTTGATTTCAAATCCCCAATAAGGATTTTCTTTGTTTTCGGCCAAAAAATAATTATCATTTTCTGTATTTGGAAATCTTATTCCACTCCCACCCTCTTCTGCTCTCATATGGGTATCTCACCATACTTTAGAGGGCGTCAACGGTTTTCCCACTTCCTCGCAGTAACATCTCATACCTATCCTCTCAATGAGCGGTGGCGGCCTCCTCTCTGCGTCACATGATCATCTCCGCCTGGCTATTCGGCCAATAGGCGTCAACTGATAATCTCAATTTTTATCCAACTTCACGGGATATGTTTTTTTTCAACCAGGTTTATCCGTCAACATTAAGTGGAAGATTCTATTTTGGCGAAATTGGGTTAAGTAAAATACCCTAACATAGCCTTCGTTATCACAAACGAACCCAAAACAAAATGCAGATGTCCTGTCCAGGCGGTCTCATTCTAGGGCTCTGCGTGCGGTTGGCAGACGACCCATCAACTACTGATAACAGCCAATGTTTTATCTGCCCAGAGCTCTGGTATCCCTCAACTAATTTTCACGACAATGACCATCAGCATTTTCGTGGGTGGCATTCTTTCCTTCTCTTATCATCTAAGTTGTTAAGTCTTGTCTGTCTGTTTCTTTCTCTTTTTCCTTCCTTTGTCCTCGAAGATAATTTGGCATATCACACTTCCACGAGAAAGTAAAGTGGTTATCTTGAATCGCACTTGAAAAATGACAAAACAAAAAATCTTTTTTTTTTTCACCGATACTCTGTTTGGGAAAATAACAAAACAAAAAGAATATCGCTCAGTATGTCTTTCGTTATATCTCTCGGTGTAAGTAATCGCTCAGTATGTCTTTCGTTATATCTATCGGTTTAAGTATCCCCGTAATTAACTTCTGTGGTTAATTAATTGATTAATTAACCTTCCGTTCCTAAATAGTGTTACATGTTTATTCAAATATAAATATGTAAAAATTCACCTTCCTCTCTGCTGGGAGCTGATAGCTTAGGGGAAAAATTTCTGACTGATGCCAAATCAGTCAGGTTTCTATCCTGGCTTGAGTTAATCAGATGTCTAGCCACACTGATGAGCTGTGATACAGTGAAGCAGTCTGTCTGTGAATGATTATATATATATATATATATATATATATAGAGAGAGAGAGAGAGAGAGGATTAATACAAATAAAAATGTGCAAGTTATTGGTGTTAGGTTGATTTTTTATTTTTTGCTTTGTGTGTGTTGAATGTATATATACTTTGCTATTTTTTTAAGTTTTGAATTTTTTGTAAATTTAATATTCCCAATAGCATAGATGTGTGATATTGTAAATACAATCATTTATCTTGTGTACTTCCATTTGAAGTTCACAAAATCCATTTGTGTAACATATTTGCTGAAAAGAAAAAAAATATATGGTCAGATAAGTATTATTATTGTAATTGGTAAAAAGATATTTTTCAAACAGAAATTTGTGAACAGCTTGATGCTGCAATTAAATGCTTCATGTACTGGTCACCAGCAGAGAATGCGTTCTATTTCGGGACTTGCCTTTTAGTGGATTTTACTGCATGCCAACCTCCCTCGTTGATGTGAGGTCCCACCATCAGGTTTGACTAATTTACTGCTTGTCAACTACTTTACATTTGGGGGTCATTTCTCTAGCCAACTTTCATCATTTCTGTTGAGCCAGATCCAATGGCTCACCTCAGTTTCTGCTTGGATGTCATTTATGTTTGTGCTTACTTTTATTTGCTTGATTTCAATGCATTTTAGTCACCTCTGTAAGCATATGTTATGTATCCTCTGAAACCAACCGTAACAGGGAAATGTTTAGTCTGCCATGCAATGTCTTCGCATTCCTCAACCAGTGTTTTGTACCACTCTTTCTTCTGAATTTGCACAGCATCAGTGCTGCCCTTATGTCAAACTATAAGTTCAACTAGATGAACACCACCTTTCCTCTTGGTGTGCTAAGTTATTGGAAAATATTTATTCAGCTAAGCAGATCTGCTGCTATCTCCCTTGCCTGTTTTAGGTTTCCTTATTCTCAACTCATATTTTCTCTTTTAAGATCAAGGTCAAATTGGCAGTTGATCTCAAAACTGACCCTACGGTCTATTGTTAACTACGGCAAGGAATGACTTGTTAATTTTAATGCCTCCAAAACTAAACTGTTCTCTTTTAATTGTCTGAGAGAACCCTTTTTGCCTTTTATCAGCATGGCTGATGCTAACCTCCAGGAAAGTGGCTTATTGTGCCTTCTCAGGCTAACATTTTCCACTGACATGAAGTGGAAAGATTATATTGAATCAATTGCTAGGTCTGCTGCTAGGAAAGTTGGTTCACTGTGTTGTGCTAGACAATTTTTCTTGCCAGAATCTATCTTACATATTTATAAGTCTACCATTTGTCCAGGCTTTGAATATTGATGTGACTTCTACCATATATTTAGAGATTCTTGATAGAATCCAAAGAAGAATCAGCAATGTTATTGGTATCTCAGTTTCGGTCACTTTTCCACTGTCATAACATAGCTTCCCTGTACCTTTTCTATAAATACTTTCATGGCAATTGTCCTGATGAACTTTAAGCTCAGTACTAGATTGGCAAAGAGGTCTCACCATTTTACAGTTGAAATGGTTTGATGTAACCATAAGTTCAATGCTAACAATTTCTTCTATCGTTCTTCTCTTGTCAAACTCTCTTCCAGATTTCTTGCTTTCCAGCCATATTTGATCTTCAAAAATTTAAATGCAATGTCAATCATTATCTTCTATCTTCTTATTCATGTTCTTTTATTGTTTTCTCTCTTTAATAGTGTTTTTTTTGTTTGTTCTTTTTTTCTCACATTCAGTAAGCCTTAGTGGTTTTATTGCCTTGCTTGGGATGAAATGATTTTAAAAAAATGATTAAAAAAAAGAAAGAAACCTTGTTGACTAAAAACAAATGAATGTGATAAAGCATACATTTTATCACATTTGTAGTAGGTGTTAAACCTTTTTGTCAGACACACATGCAGTAACCCTTCTTCAGCTTTTGGGCATGTGTAAAAAGAAAAAATGGGGTGCATGCTTATTGTGAACTGGAAGAGGCTAGTTTTCTTTCATTTTGGGCCTAAGTTGTAACAGAACTCTAAAATTAGTGCTCCATGCAATAGATGCACATAACATTGCCAGTATACATTGCTCACTAATTCCCCAGCAGAGTAAGTTCAATTTTTTCCTTCATTATTTACAGTGACTGTTAAGAACATTTCATGAAATTTTCTCTGCATGAAAGATGTGCCCAATAGAATAAATAGCCTTGTTTTGTTTCACACATTTGTCTATTTTCTCAACAATTTTATTCTTTGTTCAATACACTACCTCCTGACCTAATAACAACAGTTTGGAGACTTTGGTTTCTTTACTTCATTATAACTTTACACATTCATTATAATATCATTATTACATATACCCTATTATTATTAATTAACATCAAATTAATATCATTTAATAATAATGGATTTTTGAGGAATTTAATTTATCCCTTTTTATTTTTGCTAATAATTTTCTTACCTTCCTTCATTACTGCGATATCTGTAGACTATTTATTATGCAAGTGAACAGTATATTTATTTTCATCTACCAGCTTGAATATTTGATAAATCTTATTGGAGAAAAATATGTGCTCTCTGGCAGGATTTGAACTAGGGGTTGGGGGAGGACATTTTTTTTTTTCTAAGATTTCTCGAATATTCAGGCTGGTAGATGAAAATAAATAAATATGCTGTTTAATAAATAAACAGAATGTCTACTCAAATATGAGTATCCACTAAAAATAATGTCTAAGTAATAAAATCTGTCAGATTAATAAATTGAAAAAAAATTCTATCTCTTTGAATATATGCATGTTTTTTAACATTTTTTTTTATCACAGCAGTGCTATAATTCTTTTTTTTATTGTTTATGGTTGGCAAGAATAAATAAATTAATAATTAATACTATCTTAAATAATTAATATCTTTGATTCTGGTACATGCCTATGGTCTATTATAAAAGATAATGAAAATGCCATTATGTGAAAATAGTTTTGCTCTTTTTAAAAAAAATTTGATCACAGTATATTTGTAATTCTTTTTATTGTTCATTAATTTTAAAATGTGGGAAATCAGGAGAAATTTGTCAAAAATATCAAGAGTCATAGCACAAAGATAAATGCACTGATCTGAAGAAATTCCCCGAGTTATACTCATGTAAAAATGTCTGAGATTTTGGAAAGATAGGCGGTTTTGTTCTTGGTCGGTCAGTTATATGTTAATAGGATAGTCTAAGAAAATAATAAAAGAAATATCTTATTGGAGATACAAAATTTAATTAATGCTATAAAAACTGACATATTAAAAAGGAGAAGATGAAACTGTTAGATTAAGTTATAATTATTGGTACCTAAATGACTACTATCCAAAGTTTAAGTGCTGGGGTTATTACAGTTATCTCCCTTTCTAAGGAACTTTTTAAAAAAGGGATAATTTTATACTTTATTTTTCTGATGTAGATTCAGTTGGTAAATAAACTTGTTGTAGGTGTCGGCAACGTTTTGCTAACTATGTGCTGACTTAGGGTTTTAAAATTAATCAGTGTGTCAACAGCATACATATTTTTATACAAGTCAAGGTCAATATATCTGTTCTACAAAATATTTTATATAGTATATATATACTTTAATATATATTAAAATTGAAACAGCTAAATATCTTCTTTGTGTTGTAGTAATTATTGGTTCAGACTTCATGATGTCATTTGCGACTGCATTGGAAATTGCTTGGCTTCCCATGTGTGGCATGCATGCTGTAGGTTGCTGACCCCTGTTGTAGACCTCTCGTATCAGTCTCCTTTCTTATATACTTATTGTTGTTATAATATGCTGACTTACCACTTCAACCCAACAAGATATGGATACAACAGAAACTAACAAAAAATGAAAGTAAATATAACTGCAGTTAATGAAAAAAATAATTGTATTGCCATTTACTGTGGCTATAATTTCTTATTTTTTCTAGTGTCCTCTTTTCTTTTTTAATATATCTGTTTTTATAGCATTGATTAACATGTTGACTGCCTGAGGTCAATTATGAAATCTGACTGTAAATGACAACAGGCAATTATTTATGAATTGATTTATAGCTTTAACTGAAATCTTAACATAGTTTTCACATTTTTAAAAGTATCACTGCAAATAAACTCCTTGGTACCCATAGATGAAAATGTATCATAAAACGCCAAGCAGAAGGTAACTTGAAGTCAGTGTCATAATAAAAACGGGTCAACTATGAGTTATCTCATGGTTGGCAATCAATGTGTTAACCTAATAATAAATAAGGTTTTTTTTTTTTAAGTAAAAAAGTAAAGAATATAAAAGAGAAATTGTAAAAGTAAACAATTGCAACTTTCACAAAGAAATACAAAAATACAAGTTGAGACTTCACAATTTATTTTTTCCCAATATATATATATATATATATATATACATATATATATTTATATATATATATATATACCTTTTTCCATAATATGAAAAATGTTTACGTTTTTTGTTTTTAATTTCTGTCATTGTCATCTTTGCTTTATAATAGAGTTAGTGCTATCCAATAAAAATGACAGGAATTCAAACAAATTTTTTCTTTTTAAATGAGAGCAGTGGGGTGGGGCTTTTTGTCATCATTTTTTATTATTAATAAAAAAAAAAACAACATAAAAAAAGATAAAAAACTGAAAATGACAGGACAAGGTTTAAGCAGTTGGCAAAAGAAAGTACTGGAAAGAACCAGTGTTGGATTTGTGACTTTGGGTGGAAGACGGGGGGCAGTTGTAATCAGGAGCTGTCATTCCCCCACCTTTTTAAAACCACCCTACCCATAAAACGTGGCAAGGGGTAACATGTCTTGTTAATGTTGTTGGACGTAAGAAGCCTAGTCAATGTAGAGTTACAGAAACATTTTTTGAGTATCATCATCTTTGTCACGGATTTTTTAAAATTTTGCATATCGAGAGAAACATCAATGTCTGCTTTTCTTACATTACAAAAAAAAATATTTATACAATTTAATATTCATGCAGGACAAATTTAGCCAATACATAAATAAAAAAGGAGAAAAATAAAGATCTTGTTATATTTATAAATTTTAAATTTAAATTTAATGAAACCTGCATGTGATAATCTTTTTACAGGTAATTTCTTAATATCTGTCGAACTCTTTAAATTTAATTTTAAAACATTATTATTAACAGTAAGATTATTAAAGCAATAAGTATTTTTAATCTTACTCAATAATAATGATTGATAATAATAGTAATAATTTGATTTGTGAAAAAGTACTAATGAATTAAAAACAGTTGAGTTTGTAAAACTTAAAAATGAAAATCTTAAAAATGTTTTGAATTTTAAAAATTTTCACTGTCATTCTCACACATTCTGTTATTACAAATACATAGTAATTACAGACGTTGTTAATTTTAACATTATTATATTAACAATATTTGTTTTATTATTATTATTATGGATATTATTAACAAAAATACTCTTATTATATTAAGAATATTATTAATATATTAACAATATTCTTTTTATTTTATTATTATTAGTTATTAGATATTATTAACAACAATATTCTTATTATATTAACAAAATTATTAATATATTAATATTCTTTTTATTATTATTATTATTATTAGATATTATTAACAACAGTATTTTTATTATATTAACAATATTATTGATGTATTAACCATATTCTTTTATTAGTTATATTATATATATAACAATATTCTTAAAATGTTAACAATATTCTTTTTATTGTTATTAGATACAGTAACAACAATATTCTTTTTATTATTATTACAGATATTATTCATAATATTCTTATTATATTAACAACATGATTAATTGTAGTCTTATGATTATTATTATTATATTAACAACAATAATATTGTTATTATTAAAGTTGCTTGTATTAGTTTGATATTAAGTTTTCCATAATGAATATCTGTGAATCACAATCATAGCATAAAAACAGAAACAATTAATTATTATTGGTAATAATAGATGCATTTTTATTGTTAATTTCTGATAGATTTTATATTCTAAAATGCCCATTTGTACACATTTTGTTAGCATTTTAAAAATAATTAATTACTACTTTTATTATCATTACCATTATTATCATCATTAAAACAACACTAATTCTTATCATTTATATTGTTATATTCTAATCAACTAATTGCTATTACCAACATGATTATTTTCACTATGAATATGATTGACCTGCTTTTGCCTACAAATTTTCACTCAACAGATTTATTCTTAAAGTGGGAAAGGTGATATAAAGAAGTGGGATTCAAGAAAGCCATAAAAATGAAGAAATTTGAATATTCATTTAGCTGTCTGTTAATGGCTGCTTAAAGCCCAAGAAAATTTTTTTTTTGTTTTTTGTATTTTTTTAAAATAATTTTGAGATATTTTAATCTCTTCATCAAGAGTAAGTGGGTAGACATTATTTAGTTTGTAAGTGGTAGAAAAAAATATTTTTTAAATATATCATTAAAATTGATATCAACAATTAATAATGGAATTTGTGGGAACTTCATTTATCATTCAAATGTTTTTTTCAATGATAATTATTTTGTTATCATGAAACAACTCCATGATTTTCAGTATTTATTCTTTTAAATATGTATATCTTCTTACTTGGGTGGCACTGGAAGTTGTGGAATAGGTCTGGTATAAAATGGAAGAGAGAGAAGCAATATGATAGAGAAGTGGGGAAGAGAGATAGAAAGAGCAAAGAAAAAGAGAAGTGAAGGAAAAAAATGTGTATTAATAAAAAAGAAAAATCCAGATGATAAACAAAAAAAAAAACATGAGAGAGAGAAACTAAAAGAAAGAGAGAAAAAAAACAGTAAGTAGAAAAAGGAATTCAATTTTAAAACTTCTTTTAATTTAATTTGCTTAATTTTTAAACTTATTTTTTTATTTTTTAAAATTGTATTTTCTCACTTGATATTTTCATTTTAAGTAGGTCACAAATTTCTATGTTATTTAAAACGCAATATAAAACTTGATTTAAATAATATACATTTTAAAACATATTTACCATACATACTCATATATCAAAACCTTCCAATTTAAGAGTTACTTCCCTTACTGTGTTATTTTTACAAAACAACGAGACAAACTTTGAGAAAAAAATAATCTTTAAATTTGCTCCATCGCAGCATACACTAATGTCTAGGTATTATGTGAAGAAAGGGAGATATTTTTAATCGCTATAATTATATATTAATCATGTCAATAACTCAATAAAGACTAGAAATGTATCATTAGCATTTAAAAGTCATCTCCCTTGAAAAATATTATTTTTTGCCCACCACCTCCGAATTTAGTGCGAATATAATATTATTATTCACTTAACCACGAATACTACAGTGTGCAGCAGAAATACCTCCCACATAATGGTAAGACATTAGCAAGATGAAAACACCATTGCCACTAATGTCTTACCATTATGTGGGAGGTATTTCTGCTGCACCCAGTTCCTGTATCATTCAATTATTAAAACAAAAGCATTTCTTGCATGTTTTAACGGATTTAAAAAGGATGTGTCTTCTACGATGAACTGTTTTAGAAGTTACATACAAAATTAGCCTTTTATTATTATATAGATATTTAAATTTAAAAAAAACAACAAATTTGGTTACATACTTACAAAAAAAATACAATGTCACTTTTGTTTGAGAAATCAAGTTAAAACTTGGTTAAAGCCGATTTTTTTCACAAATTTTTGTATTAGAATTATTGTTTCACAATGAAAAGGGAAGTAACTGTTAAATTTTAAGTGGTGGTCTTGTGATATGTTTGTATAAGACTATATGCATTTTTTTGTATGCATTTATGTGTGTGTTTATATATGTAAATATGTCTTTAATAAAATATTCTATAATTCTTAGACTTTATTTATTAGTTTTTTTTTTGGTTATCTTTAGGCAACCAAAAATTCCTTTAACTTTTATAAAAAAAATGTGCATTAAATTGGTTGATTTTGTTATTTTTAAATCAAAATTAGGGAAAGGAAGAGGAAAATATATGCATATATATTTTTTGCTATTTTTCCTTTTTGCTTGATTTTTATGCCTAAGCAGCCCTGATTTTTTTAAAGAAAATTTCAACCATTTTGAGCATTTTCTTTTGTTCCCCTCTTCTCACATCCCTTCTTCTCCCTCTTGGCCACCAAGTTAAGAAGTCCCAGTATATGAAAAATATGCCATTATGGCTGAAGAGTTATTTTTCACTTAGCATTCGAAGACAGCGATGGTATTGACAGTGGGAATGAAATACATGCAGCTTAAAATCTTTTGTTCATATGTTATCAAAGATTAGACACTTATCAGCACAGTGCCAATTCTACATTATTTCAATCAACCAATGAAGACTTCTGCTAGTAAATAGGATTCCATGCTAAGAAAAAAGAGTTCAACATCATTCAAAGAAATATATAAACAGTTTTCTGAGGAATATTCTTCTTTTTGTATATGTGACGTTTTTTGACTGGCTTTTTATGAAGTCATATTTTATGTCTTGAGGAATTTTTTAAATAAATGTCACTGAAGTTTTGAGGTGGGTAAAGGGGAGAAAGAGACAAAATTTATAATTTAATTGTTTTTTGTTTGAATTACTTTACATTCTGTTAATCAAATTATGTATCAAAATTAATTTGATATGTTCTGAAATAAGAAAAACAATTACAAAAAAAATAGCATAAAAAATGCTAAAAGTTTATTTTATAATAATAGTAATAATAATAATAATTATTATTATTAATAATAATAATGCTTGTATTGTTGCTTCTTTCTGACCTTTCCCACCACTTTTTGTCATCTTGTTTGCAAGTTCATATTCTTTTTGTCTTCCAGTTTTTCTTTAGTTTTTAAATTTACCTTTTCTTTTTGTAGTTTTATATCTTAATCAGACCCGTTTATTATTTCAGTATTTATTCTACTTTGCAAACAAACATTTAATCTCTCAAAGATCATATTCAATTTTTAGAAATCATATTTTTTTTCATCTTTTATACCAGTTCTTGGTTTTATTCAGTTTCTCTGTTCTCCTCAGATTGCTGTCTTTTACTTGTTTTCTCAGCTCAGTCCAGAGCAATCGTAAGTCAACCAGGCAACCAGTGTATTAGATGAGCAGGTATTTTTGCTGATCATCTGAGAATATTAAGGGTATGCATGACTATTTCTTCTGATCTCACCTTGTTGAGTTTCACCAATTAAACCATTAAAAACCAGTTTTAGAATGAGAAGTGGACATTTGCCCTTTTCCAGAATTAAGCTGTTTTTACCAGCCACCAGTAAGAAAAAGAAAGAAATATCTTTATTTCAATATTTTTCAGTCTGACTTTTCTTGCTTTTTCTTTATTCTTTTTCCATTGTAGTGCTTTTTTTTCATTGCTTCCTTCTTTTTATTGTTCTTTCTTTCTTTTTTTAACACTTGTTGATTCTTTTTTGTTTGTTTTTGTTCTTTGAATCAATCATTCTTTTCTCTTCAATTTTATTATTATTATTTTTTTTTTTTTTTGGTGGGGGGTCCAGAGGGCAACCAAAATTTAGTTTTTAGAAAGGCATCTGCAGCAACAGGATATCTTGATGGCGTCTAGGATATTTTTTAAAGAATTTTTCTGTATTGATTTCATGCATGTGTTAGGAAGATACCATAACCCATGAGAAGAACAGTGTCACTGTGGTAAGGAATTGTAAGTTATGTCCAATATGAGCTTGACCATTTACATTTCCTTCTTCCTGCAAAAGAAAAAAAAAGAAATCAGACTTTACATAAACTAAAAACTATGACATAAATTCCAGATATCATTCCATGTTCCATTTGCTAACTTGATATGGTTTTACTTTTATATACAGATTATATTCATTAGAGGATTTTTACTGAAAAAAAAAAGAATTTTTAAAAAGTGAAGATGCCTGTATTTTTTTGCCCCCATAAGTTGAATAATGTTAGAAAGATTTAACTAATAATAGAAACTTATTCTTATGCTAGTATACTTGTGTCATTGAAAATTATGGTAATTGTTAGAAAGTTTTAATAGTGAGATGCAATGAAACAAAAGTCTTGAAACAATATATTGAGATTTAAGAAAGTGGAGATGAAGACTTCACAACTAAAAGAGAGACCAATGAGCCATTTAATTAATCCATTCCTTTTATACTTTTTAGACATTCAGTGGTATTTATGATTCATTGATTACTCCTAGTATTATATAAATCACTTTTTGCTCAAGATCTTTTCATGTTAAAAATTTGATGTACTTAATAAACAGTGAAATGAAAATATCTCTTGGGAGAAAAAGTTATGTGACAGCAATGACAAAGCCTATTTCAAGACCAGTTTGAAACAAGATAATTACTTAATAGACAAAGGTATTTGAGTGTGACTCAATTGAAAGGCTTGAAGAAATGAGACTGCAATCTAAAACACCTAGAAGTAAAGGAATTGGTGAATTAAATGGTTCATTTTCGCTCAGAAACTAATTTTGTTTAAATGCAGATAAATATTTTATTGTATAGATTATTAAAATGACTCATTAATTACTCCTGGTATTATACAAATCACTTTTTGCTAAATATATTTTCATGTTAAAAATTTTATGTTTAATATAAAAGTGACATGGTAATATCTCTTGGAAGAAAGTGTTTAGTAACAGAACAACAAAAAAGGTGATGACAAAGCCTATTTCAAGACCAGTTGAAACAAGACGATCACTTAATAGACAAAGGTATCGGAGTGCCTAACAAGAAATGCTTGAACAAATAAGACTGCAAACTAAAAAATGTAGAAGCAAAGGAACTGATTAATTAAACGGTTCATTTTGCTCAGGAACTAATTTTGTCTAAATGCAGATAAATATTTTATTTGTATAGATAATTACAATGACTAAGGTACTAAGGTAAGTAATCATGCATAAATTTACTAACTGAAGTTGATTCCCCCACTTCCCACTACCTATGAGACAGGAAATGTATAAACAAATACACATTGATAATTATTATATGGCTTGATCCTGATTGAATTGGACAAATCTCCTATTTTTGGTAGTTTGTAGTCACAGTGTTTTGGCCATTGTACCTTCTCTCCTTCTTCAAATGTCTGCCATACTTGGTGACTTCTTGGGGAATTTCAAACTAAACACTTTATTCAATCAATGGATAGACTTTTATCATTCCATTAACCAGGCCAGAGTATATGTGGAGTGAACTTCTTTGTTGCTCTTTCAGTTTGTGATTTAGCTACTATTTAAATGTTTGTACTGCTGTGTGTACTTGAAGTGATGGCAAAAGCAAGGAGATTCAACTAAGTTTCACCATTTCAAAAATCCAGAATTGCTATGTCATGAAGTCATATTTCCATAAACCAATCTGCAATATTTCCAATAAAGATACAATGGCAGGCTAATCAGTGATAAGGTCTATTCTCAGCAAGGATCTGACATCAAGGTCTTGCAAACCAATCAGAAGCTAAGCAGCAATTCCTAAATAGACCTTCTTGTTCTGTCAGCTTATATATTTAAAGAGAGAGCTGAACTCAGAATGGATGAATTAATATTATCTAGTTCTCCAATGCTGCTGTCATTGTAAAATACACATAGCCAAAATACTATACATATACACAGACACACACTCTTACATAGACTCACACATACATACTTCCTGAAACAATTTTCTCAGGTGTCTATGACATGTTCATACATGCATGCTTCATATTTGTTTTCTTTAATCATATCACCTCCTGTAAGGAAGTAAAGCCACTAAGACACAAGGGGTTAATGAGTGTGAAAGAATAAGAAAAAAGAGAAACACTATTAAGGAGCGAGAACAATAGAAGAATAATCAAGAAGACAATAGGTGATGATTGATATAGCATTTACATTTTTGAAGATCAAAGTTGACTGGAAAGCATGGAGTCAGAAGAGATTTCCACAAGTGAAAAGAGAAACTGTTAGCATAAAAATTACAGTTACATCTTTTGTCAATTCAACTGAATTGATGAGATCTTGCCACCAATCTAGTACTGCACTTAAATCCAGAAAGTCTAGGTACCATAGCAAAGAGTTCATCTGAACAATTACCATTTATCTTTGAACTTTTGAAACTCAAAACTATATTATTCTGTCCTTCTGTAAATATATGATATTATATAAAAATTTATTTTGTTCAAATTAACTCTTTCTTTCATTTTTTTGATTTTCATTCAACCTTTACATAAGCTCTTTTTGATATATGGTAGGATATAACATTACTATAAGGTAACCTCACACCACTTCATCATATACTTTCTCATATTCATATATAGTGCGTGTGAACATAGAAATAGTTTAAGTTAATTTCTTCCAGTCACCATGAATATATATATATATATATATATATATTTAAAGATATTTTTGAAGGTACAAAATTTTATCACAGCAATAAACGTATGAAGCTTGATATTACTAGACATATTAAGAACGGGCGAAGCAACCGGTTTCGTTACCGCTCATCAGGCTTACAACGGGAGATTTAATTTAAATTAAAAACACTCAGAAAATGTACAATGAAAAGGAAATGTGGAGGAGGAGGGAAAAACAAATATTATGAGCAAAAGGAGCTAGAGACTAATGACAGCGAGCGCCAACAAACACTCACGTTGTTTACACAAGGAAGGCTTGCGGGACCCGATGTAAAGTGCCTCCAGCACCTTAAGGTGAAATAACGAGTGTGACCGGGACAACACGGTGAACTGGTCAACACTAAAATTAGCTGCACAAAATCTGCTCTTTAATAAGTGCAAGCCTTCCTTGTGTAAACAACGTGAGTGTTTGTTGGGGCTCACTGTCATTTGCCTCTAGCTCCTTTTGATCATAATATTTTTTTTTCCCTCCTCCTCCACATTTCCTTTTCATTGTACATTTTCTGTGTTTTTTAATTTAAATTAAATCTCCCGTTGTAAGCCTGATGAGCGAGAGTGAAACCGGTTGCTTCGCCCGTTTTTAATATGTCTAGTAATATCAAGCTTCATACGTTTATTGCTGTTATATATATATATATATATATATATATATATATATATAGTACAGGTAATAGAAATGTTTTCCAGACAATCTTGGGCTGAGGATAGCTGGCATATAGCAGTGCTAGTTTGAAACAGACTATACCTACATGAGGTAATTTTGGATTTTTTGCTGTAAAAAAAAATATATGCTCTGTTACAATAAAGACATTGAATTCCCTGTGGATCAGTTTTAATATCTGATATTACTAAGATCCACCTGGATTATATACCAACAGATCTATTACCTGTACTATATAAAAAAATACATATATATATCAACACTTCATGGTGACTGGTAGAAATTAGCTTAAACTATTTCTATGTCCACACTCACTATATATGAATAAAAAGATAAGAGGTGAGAACTATTCTTCAAATGTTCTTGTCATATACTACTTTCAATGGTCAGATGGACGGATCAAATGGAAACATGGGACAAGTAAAACCAAAGAATATCTGGATAAAATGAGTTTCAAAGAGACTTTTTTTTAATGAAGTGCCAAATTAGTGCCTAACCTTAACTGAAAACTTGTAGAACATTCTAAAGAGGAAGATTTACATTGGTGGACAATAATTTACCAGTAAAGATAAACATTGGAATACTCTTCTGGATAATGTGCAGTCTGTTTCACACAAAGAGATACAATAACACATAACACCAATGGATGAATGACTTCTAAATCCAGTCTTAGAACGTGGAATATATACAGGGTGCGATGGGTAAATTGTCGCCATTTTATATTTTTAATTTTGTGCATGTGTATTGTTTGTTTTTGATTTTGTCAACTGCACAGTTTAGTAGGGTCAGTTGGGCACCATCTGTGAGAAAAAGAGCATGACGCAATTTACTGTCAGAAATTTGGAAACGGCATGCTGTACTGCTTGGTATCCACACCAGAAGCTCCAATACGAACATTTCAGAGTCTTTGGGTGTCAGTCTGAGGACTGTTGAGAGGATTCAGAAAGAGTTGGATGAGTCTAATGGTGATCACGAAGGTACGGCAGCTTGAAAAACTCACTCTGATCATTCTGATAAGAAAAGAATTCCCAAAATTATTGGTGAGGGCTTCAGACTCAACATGGAGGCCTACATCATGCCTTCAGGAGGTAGTGCCACTCTGGGTCAAGAGAGTGACTGCTGGAAGACCTTATGTCTGACAACAGGAATCTGCACCATGCCACACAAATAGAACCCAATTTTAACTGTCAGAAAATTTCTGTGACCAAACCACTCCTTACATCTGGCTACTTAACTTCCAGATCTCAACCCCCTTGATTATTATGTGTGGGGAGCAGTTGAGTGAGAGACCAACAAAACTCCTTATAACACCAAAGATGAACTGAAGGCAAGGATTATGGCAGCATTCACCGAATTAAACAAGGAGACCGTTCAGAATAGTTGTAGGAGATTCCAAAGTCGTCTGGAGGCCGTGGTTGAAGCCAATGGCCATTTTTTTGAATAAGTTTACTCGTTAGTATTTCAAGATATTTTGATGTCAGTTTTATTTTCATTTTTGTGTAATGTAGACGACAATTTATCCATCGCACCTTGTATTTGATTAATATTGTCCTTATAACTTTGTTGTCATTACAATAACACTTTTTTTCCCCCAGTGTTTTTAATTATTTTATATTTGTTTTGTTAAACTATGCACAAGTTTTTTAATTATAATTTTTAATTACAACATAATTGTTTTTGGTGAATCAGTATCCTGGCTAATAATGTGAAACTTGAAAAATCTGGGAAAATTCACAAAACTGTTGCCATATTATAAGAGTATAGAGGAATATCCTGCAGATCAATGGTGCAAATGTTTCTGTGAATCTTTCATTATTTTTTTTAATATGGAAAATTAAAAGTGGCCAATAATGTGAAATGCAGTGTATGTGAAGTGAACAAGAAAATAGTAATTGGTATGAATAACCGTTTCATTAGTATGTAATAAATGTAAAGCATTTAAAGAACGAAGATAACCCTGAAAAAAGTATAGATAAACATTTCATAAATAAACAAGAAATATAATTAATTTTTGGTTATATTTCGATTTTCTGAAAATGCTTGAATGTTTTCTTTTTCAAAATTGTGTAAGTGACAAGGTTTTTTTCCAAGAGGGAAAAAGTGACTATTTTTTTCAAGCAAGTTCGAATTATTTCCCTTGGATTTCTGGCGAAATTGATCAGCAATGATGTTAACAGTTATTACTGCAATTTGAATTAAATTTGTATTTAATTTATGAAATTTTTTTTTATGATTGGTGAAGAGAAAGATTACAGTTCCTAGTTGCATTTGGAGTGTTCTTGTAGTGTATCAATGACAAGAAAAGACTAAAAATAATAATGAATAACCCATTGTACCTATGTATTCTGTGAAGATGTTCATGAAATGAAAATACTGCTAAACACAGTTTAACTTTCCAAATGGAAACTTTTTTTTTCTCAGCCACATTTTCACAGCCAAGAATATTTATATGTCTTTTCAAATTTTTCAGAGGAAAACATTTTTTGCTATTTTGTGAGGAGGTGCTGAAAAGTTCTTTTGGTCTGACCAACTTTCCAAAATCTGACCAAATGACCATATATTAGATTTTATTATTAGTCCTTGGTCATGTTGAGAAGGTGCTGAAAGGTGTAAAATGCCTGACCAACTTTTCCAAAATCTGACTAAATAACTAAATATAACATTTTATTTTTATCCCTTCTTAGACAGACCAAGAAGGTGCTGAAAGTTGTAAAATGTGAGGTGCTGAAAAGTTCTTATTGGCTTGACATACTTTGCAAAAAACCTGATCAAATGATGAAACTTCAAGTTTTTTTTAAATACCCTTCTTGGTTAGGCTGAGATCTTTTCAATACCCCTTCATAAAATTAATTGACAGATTATCTAATTCAAATACAGTCAAATAAATTTTGAAATGTAAACAGCATATTGTATCTGTTACAATTTTGAAAGTATTTTCATAAATGTGTATTAAAATTTTCCATGTTTTTTAATTTCTTCTTCTTGTCAATCAAAATAAAAGAAATAAATTCAATATAAATAATCAAATAAAAACCTTTGGTAAAAATAAGAAATTTAAAGAAATTGGTACATGAGTACTTAGTCAAAAATAGATAAAATACCATTTAGTAACATCATTTAAGTATCCGGGTACTTACTGAAACTTCAGAACCAAACTGACATCACACATGCATCTGGTAGTCAGATACCTTACTTGTTACCTACTGATGTGAGTCTAATTGCTTAAGAGGTTGTCTCAAATGCATCGGCTGCATGGTTGACACCCATAAAACTAATATATTGGATATTGGAATATAACCAATTAAAAAACAGGTGGTGTTTCAATAAAATAACCTTCAAATATTTTAATACATAAAACATAAAATAATTTTAATCTGAATTACAGTGGAGAACACAAGAAAATTTCTGTTTAAGAAAAAAAGGACAAAATACATTAATTTACTTTTCATAAGAAAATTAAATTCCATTACAACGTTTTTATTTGGTATATCAATTTTAAACTGAAATATAAAAGAGTGTGGATTATATTTTTGGAAGGTTGGTTCCTTTTTTATACAGACATGTATTCACAAAAGTTTGTTTGGTCAGCAAAATGTATTTTTCATTGATGAAAATTTAAAACTGGAATATAAAAGGGTGACAACATTTTATAATCAATTGCACAAACCACAATTTTGAAAAGAACTCTTTAAAAAAAACAATGAGACAAAAGTTTGTTAATTCAATATGAATTCTAAGTCTCTTAAAAGAGATTTGTTTTACATGTGAACACAGGTAAAACAATTTTCTTTTACAAATTTTCCACATTTGTATTTTCCCCTCTCTTACATTTCCTGATCAAACAATGTTCTGACATGAAAACAATGATAAATTAAGCAACATATTAAAAAAAAGAACAAATCAATATAGTGAAAAAATCTTGATAATTGAAACATGAAAAATTGTCTGAACACAACCCAATGACATTTTATAAACTTCTTCATGAATTAAACTTGAAAATGTTACTTTTTGCTTAAAATGAACAATTACAAATTCAAAAATAATTTGGAATTAATACCAAAAATTGTATGAATGTATGTAGCTAGTGAACAAGAGTCATTCCCTTGGAATTGACTCTTCCGAAGAGCGAATAACAGTTGAATAAATTGGCATGTAAGCAAAAACCTTCTTCCACAAAACTTTATTCAACTGTTAGTTGGAGGAGTTCATTCAAAGGGAATAACTCTAGTTTCCCAGCTACATATACTTATACAACACCAAATACATTAAAATAATTAAAAAATAAGTTCTTAATTTTAAAAAGGAGACTAGGTAAGCATACATTTATGGAACTATATAAGTACATTTAATTATACAGCTAATATTATACAAGGAAATATTGATAGAGAAAGAAAAAATAGTGCAATCTCATGCTGATTTAATAGCGAACAACTCTTTGGTGGTTTCTAAGGCCAACAAGAATGTTGGATCAATATGAGGATATCACTATCATGAAGTTTCTCTTGTTTTCTAAGGCTACTCATACTTCATTGCATTAATAAACTCTCGAGCTAGTGGTCATTCTTTGGATTATGTTATATTGCAAAATAGGTCTTATTTTTTAAATAATATTCAATAAATAGAAATTTTGATGTTGGAGAAGACAGCCTTTGAATTACCACACAGACCAAATTTGTGTTAACTCCAGTAAATACTGTTTGATAAAATTTAAAGGAAGCTGTTAACATGACCTAAGTAGAGTGATTGACTGATTTTTACAGCTTATCAAACCATCTAAGTAGATGAATAGAACATATAATACACTTAAATGATTTAAAATCAAATAGAAGTCAGCTTATTAAAGATCATTGAAAATATTTTAACTTAATTGTTTGAAAAATACAATTTTGGTCAGTGTGATTATTTTTAATTCTGTTTTTTTTTTTTTCAATATAAAAAATATAGTAATAAAAGGTAAAAACTTGATGAAAATAAAAAGAAATAGGCTTTTTGCAATTGTATATTATCTGCAGAATGACCTTTTCTAGTATTAATATTATTGTGTATATATGTCTGTTGCTATATGTGCATGCATACATAACTTGCCAGTATATTTCATATATATATAAATATATAAATATATATACATTGCAATAGAACAGAGTAAAAATATTTATAATTCCAGGAATAATTTTGAAATTAGTTCCAAAAATAATTAAACAATTCATGCAAAATTTAATATAAAAATGAGATTATTCATTACAAAAAAACCCCCAAAAGTATTTGTTTTACAAGATGTACACTTTCTGTCTGAATTTCTGGGATAAGGTGTTATTATTTACATGTAGACTCTTGTCTTCATCTTCTTGTTATCATCACGATATTTTGAATGTTGTGTCCTCCAGCTTTCATTAGGTGATCTTCAGGCAATTTCAAACTGAACTCTTTATTTAATTTACGGGATTAAAGTATTCTTGTTCCACTGACCATTTCTAGGGATAAGAAGTAGATGAAATATCCCTAGACATGGTCAGTGGAACAAGAATAATCTACCTTTGTAGATTAAATTCAGTTTTCAGGTTACCTAGATCGACAAACATCTGATGAAGGCCAGAGGGCACAGCAGCCAAAATGTGATAACAACAACAAAGACGAGGACAAAAGTTTGTATATAAATAATGTAGATAAGATGTACACACTGTATATTTGCTAACAATGTAAACATTGTATTCATTGTTGCCATTGATTTTGTTCTAATAGCTTTTCTATCTTATGCTCATATTCAGCAAGATTACTTTTTTTCTCTGGAAAAAAAACAAAGAAACCCTGATTTAGTTCACATAAATCTTCTGTAAGAGACTACTAAAATCTATATTGTTATTACTACACCATGACATTATTTAAAAAAAAATAAATAAGAGACTTGGCAAAGAATTTACCTCAACAGAAAATGAAACCATGATTCTGAAATGTCTTGCCCTGGTACTTTTCTGGATGAAATAAATGTTAAAGAGATTTATCAGATAGCCATAATAATTGGAGTCAGAGATTTTGCTAAGATCTCTGTCAACTTTTAATACATAAATTCTCAATGACTTTGATTTACTATTATTCTATAGGTACCAAAGAAATTCTCTTATGATAATAATCACAACCAAGTGATATATGCCATTTATCTTTATCAAAGTATTAGGAATGAATTTCATTTCAGGTATTATATATATTGATATGATTTATATGAATAATACAAGCTGATGAAGTTTACATATTGTTTCCATTATGAATATTTCAAGATATATTTTTTTTTTTTTTTTTTTTTTTTTTAAGCGTATCACCCCAAGCAAGGCTGGAGGCCACTATCACACAAGGGGTTATAGAAGGGTTGGAGGAAGAGCAGATAGGAGTGGTAAAGGAGAGGATGTGGAGAAAGATAGTGGGTCGATCAAGGCAAGGGGGTTACAGAAGATTTGGAGCGAGAGCAGATAGGAATGAAAGGTGAAAGGATGTGGAGAAGGGAAGTGGATAGATCAAGGCAACTGGAGATGTCGATTGACGCTACACTTAAACCGTTGGAGATATAAGCAATTGATTATTGAGATGTAACACTTTATTTTAAAAATATTTAAATTCACTTGCAACCAGTGGTGGGATTCTACTGGTTTCAATGAACCAGTTATTAAAGATATAGAAATTGGTAGCACCAATTCCTGAGTTGTAGAATTAGAGTTTTCCTTTATTTGACAATTTTTTGCATTGGGGATAGGTTCTTTTTCAACAGGGTATTTTTTTTTAATTAGTAGCTGTGACAAAGTGATAGCAAATTTGTAAATTTTCCTATAAATTTAGAACCAAAAATCTCAATTTGACATGAAAGTGTATTTTCAAATTTTTCATTAAAAACTTTATCTACTTTTGTTTAATTTTGTCAATTTATGGTGAAAGCTGTCATAAATCTTATAGGCAATCTATATTCCTTTGAATCTTGCTGGTTTGGATGAGATGAGGGGGGGCATGTGGTAGGGGAGGCACACAACCTCCATACACCATTGCCCAGGTCTGTGCCCTGGACAGGTTGCACCAGCCTCACCACAGAAAGACTGAATTTTGACCAAACAGGACACTACCATTATCTCCCGAGATAAACAGATGCAGTCTGCTTGTAGCAGTATGCAAATAATCATTGGCATATATGCTTGCTGTGTCTAAATTTGAGAGTAAATGAAATTTTGATTTGAATATCATTTTCTTTGACAGAATGGCAACATAGAAGTGGAATGAAACATCAGTATGTTACAGATGCACAAGAGAGCAAATGAAGTAACAAGTACTGCTGGGGGGGGATAAAAGAAGATAATAACTGTTCAGATAGAATTCTTTTTATTGCTGATATATAGGATCAAAGTGGAATGTCTTTTTGTGGGTGAGGGAAGTGATTTGGAGGATGGGGAGAGTTGGTAGGACCCAGAGTTGATGCATGTATCAGGTCAGTTGACCAAGGTCACTGGTTGTTGTGATGTTGACAGCTTGGTTGCAACTGCTGACAAGTGTCATGAGCGGCTTTTTTAAAAGCAGATAGGGTGGATCATGAATCAGCATTTTTGACCATGTCTTTTGCTTTCGAGGCAACATTTGTGATTGGTTCGTTTTATATTGTATTTTTTCTTTTGAGGGGATTTGTTTTGTGAATCAGACATGATGCATAGAACTTCTGTGCAGAGAAGGACGTTTTTTATTTTTGCTTTCTTAGAATTCACATCCAGCTTTATCTAAATATTTATAATGCAGTTATTAATAAACATTTGATTTTATTCCGAATGCCAAAATGGTGATGATCACAAAATATGGATATGAAGTATATAAATATCAGATCAAATGCTACTAAATTTGAATTTTTTTTCTATTTCACTTATACATTTCAACATTTTTTTTTCAATCAAAATAAAGATAACTCATTGATTTCAACTGTAAAAAAAGAAAAAAAAACTGCCAACATTTTAAACCTAACTTTTTGCTTATTTTATTTTCAGTATTATTTTATGTAGAGGCTTTTGGCCTATCACTTATGTTTCATGTTTGTTTTTTTGCTGATTTTGTGGCAGTTGTATCTATTGTACAACTATTTTCTAGATTTAACCAAACTTCTCTTGTATATTTATTGGCTTCTTACAATACAGAATAAAGCTTTTTACTTTTTCCATGCTCCATTACAAACTGTAACATCCAATCTTGTATAGCTGCAAGATAATTATAAAGTCCCATTGTTGAAATTTTGTAAGAATTTCAGTTGAATCATGCTTCAATTCCCACTACCCCTTGGTAAATATTATTATTATTATTATTGATGAAGATAATACTATAAAAGTGATTATTGTAACAAAGTACTGGCAACATTTGTTGGTATCAGCTGCTCTATCATACCTCTATACACCTCCACACACTCCTGTTATTAACCAGTTGAAAAATACAGAACTGAAAGGAAATACCAATAATAGTAAAATTGTGTTTTGGTTGATATTCAACTGCTGTGATTGCTTGTGTTTTTTTTTTATAAAACATTTTCTGCTTTGTTTTCCCTTGTAATGTTTTATCACTCTAATTATGTAGGATATTTTCTCTATTGTGATTCATTGCTTTATGTTCAGCTGTACTGACAACTTGCTTGCTTTTTATATACAGTAATGTTTTCTGCTAGAATGCTTTTGAGCACCTTGGTGTGGGATAATGGTTAACTTAAATGCACTAAAAGCTATTTTCTTGACTGTGGCTTGCTGAAATAATGGGGTGGGGTTGCATCTGATATGCCTGTGTGTCTTTTATATCGTCAAATATGGTACTTATTTATCTTATTAATTTCACATTCAGAAAAATGATATGAAAGAAAACAGATTTTTCAAAATGTTTAATCCCATCACTGGTTGTGACCATTCAAAGTCATAGTCATGAAGTTACTTAAATTAGTTTTTATATATATATATATATATATATATATATATATATATATATATATATATATATATATATATATATTATTTTCAGATAGAGTGTATCTGTGAAGAAACAAATCTAATAAAAAGGCAAGATGAAAATCTTTTCTTAACCAACATGTTTCATCTGCTGAGGGACTTTATCCAGGCAAATGTAATGTTTTATAAACATATGTAATAAAATAAATCCTTACATTTGCCTTGATAAAGTCCCTTAGAGGAAGAAACACATTGGCTAAGAGTAGTTTTCCTCTTGTTTGTATCAGACCAAATGGTCTGATGAGACGAAACTGTACTATCAGTTTTGCAAAATAAAATATTAACATGGTTTTCTAAAGTCTCTGCTTTCATAATTATCATTTGCTCTGTTCTTACATTGAGCTCTCTTTGGATTTATATCCTCTTTGGAATTATCCATATGGATTATATATATATATATATATATATATATAAAGCATTTATATAAATGCTTTTAGGTAATTATATGTGATTAATGAACTAGAGTTGTGGATGTTTTCTTTTTACTTTTTTATTATTTACATGTATGTATAACTAGAAATGTATGGGTAGGTGGTCTAATGGTTATCAGTGCTGAATATGAAAGCAGCAGATAGTTCCAATTCTGGCTGCTGTGTTCACTTCACATGATGCCCTTTGGGGAGGTATGAGTCCATTTCATCTGTTTCCAAAATAATTGGATAGACAAGTCTCTCTAACCTTAGTAAGGAAACCAGTCTAGCAGAAAGATAATTCTGAATTCAAAACTCTGGGGAAGACATCAGAAAACCATTCCAGTATAGTGTCCTTTATCTGAGTAAAATAGCAGAGTGTGGAATGGGATCTCAAGTCTTGGTAAAGCAACTCGCTTAGGAGAAGGATAATTCTGAATTAAAAAGCCATAGAGAAAGCAATGGGAAGTTATTCCACTATCTTCTCTAGAGCCATGAAAATTCATAATTTATAAAAGAAAGGAAGTTGTGGAGAACAATGATCACCTATGCCCTGGAGGAAAATGGTTAAAAACAAACATAAATGGACAGTAATAATATAAGCATAGAAACATGAACGAATCTAACCATAATTTTCTTTCATTAATTCACAAGTACTTTTATATATATTTTTAATGCCATGATATAGGCAATCATGGTTCTCCACTGCTTCCTATTTCTTCATATTCATGACTTTTCAGGAAGGTTAGTCTCGTGGTTTTCCATTGCATTCTTCATGGTTTTGAATTTAGAGTAGACCTTCTCTTAAACTGGCTGCCAACCAAAGCTAGAGGCTACAGTATATTCTGTTATTTAACCTATAGATAGGGAAGGGAGATGAAATGGATTCATGCCTTTCACAAGAGCATTTGTGTTAAAGTAAATATAACAGACTAAGCTGGAATTTGAACTTGGTTTGCTGATTCCACTTTCTGTAATAATTGTCACACTACCCATACATTTTTGCTTACAAACATGTTTTTCAGAATTATATTTGATCTTTTTTTTTTTGGTAATAGTCTTTGAATTTTTTAGATTGCAATTCTGAACAATTTTTGATGAGTATTTTTTTCTTCTTTTTCAATTTATCAATGACTATTAAGTAAACAGTGTAAAATGAAAATAAAGGAAAGGGATAAAAGTTTAGACTGAGGCTAATTATATTTTTTTTTATCTAGTTTTTCTAAATGGCACAGAATAATAACCTGAGAGTTATGCCAAAGAGCAACAGTAATAAGATGAAAGAAAGCCTGGTCAAGAATTGATTGCATTTCTTCCTTTGTCTTTTGAAATTGTCTGGTCACTTGAATTTACATATATAAATATATGAAAGAAAAGTAATTCTAGAAAACATATTATATTTAATATGTAATTAACAAAAAGAAAAGAATGGTTATGAGGGTGTATTGAAGTATTTTTGTTTTTTTACACACCTTTACCACAAATCATACTTTATGGAGTCATCTAAAGATGACATTATATTATTAATATAATTATTATAGATTAGGGTGTATCAAAAGTATTTTAATTTTTACAGACCATTAATCCAAAGCTTATTTCATGTACACATCATGGCTATTTATAACTTTACTATTTTATTAATATTATACATGGTTTTCCTAAAATCTGGACACATAGGAAATCTCATTAACTATATTTTTTTACCTCCACAGATTAAACATGGATTTGTCAAAAGAAAGAAAGAATTGACTTCTTTTTCTGGGGTATGCCAAAGGAGAAGGTGTACTCAATGAAAATCACAGATGCAACACACTTGATTGAATGCATAAAGAGTGAATATTCTAAGATTGATGGCAATGTGAATTCAATTGAATATGGAAATCATATTGAAGATGTTATTGGTTAATATTCCAATTCAATAAAATGTTGAAAATTTAATTTCTTGAAAATATGCATTTTTGCCTAGAAAAGAATACTGAGCTGTTCTTCTTTACAGCAGTGAATGTTGGATGATTTCCTCAACGATGAAGAGATTTGAGGTGATGGAGATGTGGTTCTACAGAAGGATGCTAAGGATATCATGGACCGAGCATGTGAGCAACGATGAGGTCTTAGAGTGGTTGTAAACAAGGAGAAGACTTATACTTAACATCAGGAAGTGGCAGCTGAAGTTTCTGGGACACATAATTAGGAAGGAGGGCCTGGAGAATCTGATACTCATGGCTCAAATAGAGGGAAAGAGAGACAAGGGAAAGTGGAGCTTGAGCAGGTGTATGACAGAATGTGGTTTGGGAGAGGAAGCAGAGGGAAGGAACTTGCTGAGAGCTGCAAGGGATAGAGGGAGGTGTTGAGCCATGATTGCCTGCGTCTTGAAAGGACATGGCACATAAAAAGAAAGTCCAGACTTTAGGGACACCTTGTGTATATAATTATTATATATAGTGCAAGATACCATCAGACAATAGGTAGGCCAGTTGGAGGGTCTCATGTCAACCATCAATAAGATATAGTTAAAATGGTTTGGACACGTCATAAGAGCCAACAATCTTTCCACTGGCATCATGCAAGGTTCCAACTTAGGCAAATGTAAAAGAGGCAGATGGAAGTAAAAATAGGCTGACAATGTCTCTGAGTAGACTGGAATATCATTCATATAATCTCAGATATTGGCACAAACCAAAACAAATGGAGGAAGGAGGTCAGGTGCTCAGATATGCAATGACCCTATGACCACACCTAGTCATGGGACTGATGATTATATATATATATATATATATATATATATATATATATAAATGGATTCTGAAGTCAACACTTAGCATTGATAGTCTGTTTCATGCTTGAATGCAATCTTCAGGCCATGAAGATTGCGTCCAAGCATGAAATAGACTTGCTAATTGGTGTTGACCTCAGCATTCACTTTTATATTTATATACACTCTATCTCTGATATTGAGTTACCTGTAAATATAGAATACTTTAAAACTATAGTTTTATAATATATATATATGTATGTGTGTGTGTGTGTGTATATATATATAATTAATACAAGTTAAAATAATTAGTAAAATAGAAGGAAACAAAGCTGACCATACTACTCCAAACAGTTCAAGAGTGATAACTTGAAATAAAGCCCAGATGTAGATGAGCATTCTTTGTCTTGTTATGATGACTTAAAATGCAATGCAAAGGAGAGACCCCAATCATCAGAACTTGAAAGCCTAAAAGAAAGCTAGGGTCATCAGTGAATGCCATACATAGAGCATTATATGAAACTTCAAACCCTTACAAGTGCACTTGAGAGATTCCTAAGTGATTAAAAAAAAATATAACATTTTTGATTACATCCTCATAATTTTATGAAAAACTGAAAATTATTTCAGAATATTTATCTATTTAATCTTAAGTAGGATTACCAAATTTGTTATTATAAAGGACCTAAAGAAAAAATATATATGTTCATTTTGTAATTTCTGTTTATACACAATATAACTGAAAATGACATTGTTTTTTTATCTTCCAAATTCAATAAAAGACAGAAAGAGCAAATTAAAGGACTGTCCTTTTCAATAAAGGACGGTTGGTAAGCCTCATCTTAAATCATTTATTTACTTCTGGTTAGGGAACTCTTCCTTAAATCTCCAGAACATTCATATATGTGTCTCCGTCTATCTCTCCTCAATTCTGTAAGCTATCTCTTCTTTCTCTCTCATTCTCCTTCCTCCGAAGACTGTTGTATACTTGATAGCATTTCCAATAACATAGACATGGCTATCTTTCTACATCCATTTGCACACATATTCATGTTTGGTGACTTTAACACCCACCATACCATGTGGCTTAAACACACTGTAACTGACTATGCTGGCATACAAACCCTTAAATTTTCAATCACTCAATCCCTCCACAAGTGGTTGACTTTCCTACACCTTTCCCCAGTTACCCTGATGGTAATGCTCCCTTCTTGATCTCTGTTTTACCTGTCCCTTGTTGTGCCACGCAGCTCTGCCCTCTTGGTAACTCTGATCATGTCATAGTGTCTGTTAATATCTCCTTCTACTCTTCCCCAAGCAAAGAACCTGCTACTAACAGAATATCTTTCTGTTATCAATGAGTAGACTGGGACTCATTCTGTGATTTCCTTTGCGATGTTCCCTGGAATGTGGTTTTTAATAACCCCATTCAAAAATGAGTAAAAGCTGGCACCAAGGCTTTCATCCCTGCAAGAAACTATAAAGTTAAATCATGATCACCTCCTTAGTTCTCAGCTGCCTGCTCAGCTGCTATTGCCCAGAGGAATCACTTCGCCCATCTGTACCGAAGTGATATGTTTGATTGCAACAGATGTCTCTGCCCATAATGAATGCAAACATGTCCTCAATGAAACAAAGTTACTCTTTGCTGAAAGAATGAAACAATGTAATGCATCTCGCAAGTTTGGTTCTAAAGATTATTGGTGGCTCTGCACAACAGTAAATCCACAATACCTCCTCTATTCAATCAATTTGAGGTCCTGACTTCTTCAGCTGATAAGGCTGTATGCCTTGCTCAGAAATTCTCATCCAATTCAATGCTTGACTCATCTGGAGTACCCACATCTGGTTTTCCCCCTAGAACTCATCTCTATTGAGTGAGATGAGCATAACTCCATTGATGGTATTGAACATTATCTCTAAATTAAACTCCCATAAGGCTAGTAGTGGGGATGGGATACTAGCCGTAGTCCTGAAGAAATTTGCTCCTTAATTGGCTCCAGTCCTCTCCAAACTATATAACTATTACCTTGTTGACTCCTGCTTTCCAGCCTGTTGGAAGTCTTCATCTGTTGTCTCTGTTTTTAAGAACTCTGGAGAGCCTTCTGACCCACCTAACTACTGTCCTATCAGTCTCCTACCACTCTTTGGTAAAGTCTTTGAGGCTTTAATCAACACCAAATTGGTTAAGCACCTTATATCCCATGATCTGCTCTCTGACAAAGAATACAGTTTCCGCTACTGACGTGCTCACGGCTATAACTGAATTTGTATACCAAGCACTTGGCAGTAACGGAGAAGCTTGAGCTGTGGCTCTAGGTATCTCTAAAGCATTTGATAGGGTTTGGCATGCCAGCCTTCTTTGTAAGCTTCAGAGATACAGAATTACAGGATGATTATTTGACTTAATACAATCATTCCTGTCAAACTGTGAAATGAAAATTGTCCTCAATGGATTCTCCTCCAGTTCCTTTCATACGAATGCTGGTGTTCCCCAAGGCCCTATCCTGGGTCCTACACTGTTTCTGATCTTTTTCAATGATCTTCCTGATGTCATCAGTTCCCAAGTAGGCATCTATGCAGAAGACACTACTATTTACTCCTGCCTCCAAAGTAAATCTAATATCACTGACAAAACTAACCTGGCCATTGGTCTTGAAAAGGATCTCCAATCTGTGGCTCATTGGGGCAGGAAATGGCTTGTAAACTCTAATGCCTCCAAAAGAAAACTGCTCTCATTTACCTACCATAGACAACCCTCCCTGCCTCCTATCAGAATGGCTGATGCCCAGCACCATGAGAGCACCTCTCTGCGTCTGCTTGGTCTCACGCTTTCCACTCACCTGAGGTGGAACAACTACATTGAATCAATAGCTTGCAAGGAAAGTTGGTTCTCTGTGTCATGCCAGAAGGTTTTTCTTGTTTGAGTCCATCCTTCAAATCTACAAATCAACCATTCATCCTTGCATTGAATACTATTGCCATATATGGTCTGTTCATCTCAAAGTCCTCGACAAAATCCAGAGATGGATATGCAATGTGATAAGTCCTGATCTGGTATCTCATCTACAGTCTCTTTTTCACAGACATGCCATGGCTTCCTTCTGTCTTTTCTATAAATATTTTCACGGCAACTGCTCTGACAAGCTACTTTCACTGGTTCCCAAACTGCATGAATTTAAACATGCTACTAGGTTGGCATCTTGGTCCCACCCTTTCACTGTCGAAACGGTTAAATATAGCTATCTCTTCTACTCCAACAGCTTCTTATCTCGCACTTCCCAACAGTGGAACTCCTTACCTCTTACTTTCTTTGCTGATAGCTATAATCTTCAAATATTCAAATGTAATGTCAATCAACAACTTCTGATGCCTTGATGTTGATCCCCATCTCTCTCTTTATCCTTTCCTTAAACACCCCTCTTTACTCTTGTTCTCACTCCCTGTAACCCCTTGCATGCTAGTGGCACTCCCACCTTGCTTGTTGATTGCAATAAAGTTTGTTTCTTTTTCTATAATGCTCAAGTTTTGAACTCAAAATCAAGTGATTAAAAACAAAACATTTGTTCAGATAATGCTGACAAGTTCTCTCTTTGTCCCATTCTCTTTGTGTGTATGTGTATATATATATATCTGGCCATGTGGCCGAATGGCTAGAACATTCACTTTCTGACCATGAGACCATGGTCGATTTGTCATGGAAGAAGACTTCCTGAAGTAGGTGATGCCAGCTTGCTGCACCTTTGGAAAGTGCCTGAAAACCATACCACAGGCTGACTCAAACCTTGTGAGTGAAATTGCATTGATGGTACTTATGGGGGCTGTCAATAGCTGTGCTAGTATGAAGTCCCAAGTCATTGTGACTGAGGGTCTAAGAGTGCTGGCCTTGTTCAGATTGTTGATCTCACTAGATAACATGCTCTTTCCCAGAAACTCTAAGGTCTGGTCAGCATAGTTGCAGTATAAACCACAGGTGGGCTCTGTGGGTATTGAACAAACACAAATGTGCCTGAGCAAGTGTCTGCAATAGGGATTGGCTAGCTGTCCTAGTAGATGAGTATACACAAATACAAGGAGTGGTCAGCTATACATATTTATATATATGTGTGTGTGTGTGTGTGTGTGTGTGTGTGTGTGTGTTTGTTTTAAAAATAGGTTATTATAATCCCGACAAAGTTTTTAAAATTTTTGACAATTGGAAATGTTCATGAAACTAGATTTATTTAGAAATATATCCAATAATGCATTTTGCTATTTAAGGCTTCATCAGGTCTGAAAGCGAAAGAATGAAATGCGTGTATGTGTGTGTGTGTGTGTGTATATATATACAGATAAACATAAAATATATAAAAAAAACATATAAACATATATATATATAGAGAGAGAGACAGAGAGAGAGGGGGTTGCTCAGTTCTTTGAGGACATGTCTTTTTATAGTTCTAACTTTTTTTAAAACTTGTTCTGTTTATCATTTCTTTTCAGACAGACATCAAGCTAACTCAGGAAATGGAAAGGCAGAGCATCAGGATTTAGATATTGCTGACTTCCTGACAGTTTTACAATTGTTTGTTGTCAAAGTTTGCAAAATGCTTGAAGCTGCTGATGGGGATTATACAGCAATAGCCAAATGTAAGCATCTGCTAAAGGTCCTAAGACCATCAGAACACCCTAATTTGTACAAAAACTATTGATAAGAACTCCAGAAAGTAAATTAAAGTCATCAGTGAGAAGCTCAATGTTTCAAGGCACTCAAACAGAAGAATTGTGCATGAGGATATTCAATACAAGTTTACGTGATGCAGAGAAGCCAATTCATGTCTGTAGACAAAAGGCAGCCATCTAACCTGTATAAAGTACTTGTTGAACAAGTTCAAAGATCAAGAGCTTAGAATGCTTTGGGTTTTTTTCTGATTAGAAAAACTTTGATCAAGACCAAGAGGTCAACCAAAGGAATGACTGACAATTATGCAGAGAAATTAAGGATGTTCCGACACTCATGCACACAAAGTTTCCAGCAGTTGTGATGGATCTGGTAGTTGTGAGCAACAAGGGAGATGTTATGGCTTTTCATGTTTTCAATCAGGGTTTAAGGTTTAACGCTGCTGATGATAAGCTGGTGTTAGAGAGATTTGTGAGACCTTGGATAGAGAGGTGTAAGCAGTAGAAAAATGTACATCTACCAATAAGACTCTGTATCACCTCATAAGGCCAAGATGATGCAAATATGAATTACAATAACATTATCGCAAACATATGG
>OZ038504.1:80464038-80501538 GCA_964036315.1 Acanthosepion esculentum | reverse complement strand
AAAACACCAAAGAATGCTGGGGAGTTCAATGGTTGAAACCTTGGGAAAGTATAAAGATGACCAAGATGAGAATGACAGTCCAAATGAATTAGTGCATAATGATAATACCTTATCTCAAAATGTGAAACAAAAAAACAAGTAATTTTGTTGGCATAATTTTGAGTTTTTTTGCTTCAGTTTATCCATATGTTGTTTATCTGAGGGAAGCAACTGAAAAGTTCTCAGCCCAATACACTGAAAAGACCAAGCATTTCTTAGTGGAACTTTTCAGCAGCTCTTCATACCAAGTGATTTTTTTATTTGTAACTTTTTGCTATAATTGAGTTACCTCCCTTGTGTTGACTATACCAAGTTGCAGTGTCTGATAATTGTAGACTTTTCAGCAGCTCTTCAAACCAAGTGATTTTTTTATTTGTAACTTTTTGCTATAATTGAGTTACCTCCCTTGTGTTGACTATACCAAGTTGCAGTGTCTGATAATTGTAGACTTTTCAGCAGCTCTTCAAACCAAGTGATTTTTTTATTTGTAACTTTTTGCTATAATTGAGTTACCTCCCTTGTGTTGACTATACCAAGTTGCAGTGTCTGATAATTGTAGACTGTTTCAAGATATTCATGAAGTTGAGAGCAGTGATGTACAGTGGTTTGCTGATGCCTGAGGCCAACACCCTGATTGTATGCCCCCAAGACTCAAATAGGGAGGACTACTCCAGTCTCAGTTATCAAAACATGGATCCACATCCATACCAGCTTGTTAGATTGTAAGGGGCTTGTACAACGAAGTTAACAGAGACAATTTCAAATTTCAAAAAACTAAATTTTTATTTCATTTTTAATTGGATACCCTCCCAATATGGATGCCCAGGGATGTCGCATCCCCTGCCTCCACTTCTGCATGCTACTGATTGAGAGGTAAAAGGACCAATGCCATGAAAGAGTGGAATACAACATAATTATTGAAAAACTCTATTGAAAGATTCATCTTCGAAATCTTTCTAATAACAGTGCCATTTTTGACAGCATTGGTAAACTTACCAATTCATAAAGTTAAAGACAACTATATATTAATAGAAGATTCTACTGGATATACAGTTGGGGGTCGGCTTTGTATTGTTAATAAGTAATAAACTGATCCCGCCAGAATTACTACATATTAATATAGTAATCAAAAAAATGTATTTAAAGACACAGATGTAAAAACCTAATAATAATAATAGGGACTATATGTTTCCCAAGAGTATTGGCACATAAATGAATATAACAAGCCCAATAGAAATTGGAACTTATCTCTCCAGTCTCCGATTCTGAGCTGTTGTTTATTACACCACCTGCACACCCAAGTTTACAGCACCTGGTATTCACATGCTGTCACCCATCTAGGTACTGGCCAGGATTGACATTACTTTGGTGATCATATGAGAAACAGTGTTTCAATGTGATATGGCCATAAGTCTTCTTTATCCCAAGATAAGAAATATGTGGATGGACTGTAAGCCTGTTCATTGATCAGGTGATAATCATGGTTTATCATGAAAGAATCAGTGGTATTTACAAATAAAGTAACCATAAAAGAAAAACAAGACAGACTTTACTTTTCTTAAAGATAAATTTTTCAACCCTGTAGCTATAGACATTTAAAGTTTATGATAAACAACAAACAAATTTTAAAGCATAATAATTTTAACAGTTTGAACATTGCAGAAAATACAGAAAAATAAAAAATATAAGCCTGAAGAACAGAACGATTAACAAATTAATTAATCAGACAATTTTACATGATTTTTGTTATTTATATATTTTTTGAACTGAGCCAATTCTGGAGCACCTGGTGAAAAATCAACTATTTCTGGTTTGAGAGATAAACTCTTTAACTGTTGCATTACTGTAAGTGCAACTTTCTTTATTTTATTTGGCAAGATCTGCAACCGGCAACCAGTTTTAAATTACATTTCCTCCCTTTCTGTATTGTTAAAATTTCTTAGTTTATTAACAAGAAAATTAACTAAGTTTAAAAGTTACAATTTGTCTTCATAAATTGGAGTATACCAATGGCTCATTGTTAAGTAATTAATATATTTATTTGCCTTTGGTACAGAATACTTCTTTTAAGCCTTTAAGGCTAGAAACAATGAAATCTCCCTGCAAGTTTCAAATGCTTGCAGCCAAAGAGTTCCTTTTCAATTGAGTAGATTGTTAAGTAATTAATATATTTATTTGCCTTTGGTACAGAATACTTCTTTTAAGCCTTTAAGGCTAGAAACAATGAAATCTCCCTGCAAGTTTCAAATGCTTGCAGCCAAAGAGTTCCTTTTCAATTGAGTAGATTGTTAAGTAATTAATATATTTATTTGCCTTTGGTACAGAATACTTCTTTTAAGCCTTTAAGGCTAGAAACAATGAAATCTCCCTGCAAGTTTCAAATGCTTGCAGCCAAAGAGTTCCTTTTCAATTGAGTAGATTGTTAAGTAATTAATATATTTATTTGCCTTTGGTACAGAATACTTCTTTTAAGCCTTTAAGGCTAGAAACAATGAAATCTCCCTGCAAGTTTCAAATGCTTGCAGCCAAAGAGTTCCTTTTCAATTGAGTAGATTGTTAAGTAATTAATATATTTATTTGCCTTTGGTACAGAATACTTCTTTTAAGCCTTTAAGGCTAGAAACAATGAAATCTCCCTGCAAGTTTCAAATGCTTGCAGCCAAAGAGTTCCTTTTCAATTGAGTAGATTGTTAAGTAATTAATATATTTATTTGCCTTTGGTACAGAATACTTCTTTTAAGCCTTTAAGGCTAGAAACAATGAAATCTGCCTGCAAGTTTCAAATGCTTGCAGCCAAAGAGTTCCTTTTCAATTGAGTAGATTGTTAAGTAATTAATATATTTATTTGCCTTTGGTACAGAATACTTCTTTTAAGCCTTTAAGGCTAGAAACAATGAAATCTCCCTGCAAGTTTCAAATGCTTGCAGCCAAAGAGTTCCTTTTCAATTGAGTAGATTGTTAAGTAATTAATATATTTATTTGCCTTTGGTACAGAATACTTCTTTTAAGCCTTTAAGGCTAGAAACAATGAAATCTCCCTGCAAGTTTCAAATGCTTGCAGCCAAAGAGTTCCTTTTCAATTGAGTAGATTGTTAAGTAATTAATATATTTATTTGCCTTTGGTACAGAATACTTCTTTTAAGCCTTTAAGGCTAGAAACAATGAAATCTCCCTGCAAGTTTCAAATGCTTGCAGCCAAAGAGTTCCTTTTCAATTGAGTAGATTGTTAAGTAATTAATATATTTATTTGCCTTTGGTACAGAATACTTCTTTTAAGCCTTTAAGGCTAGAAACAATGAAATCTCCCTGCAAGTTTCAAATGCTTGCAGCCAAAGAGTTCCTTTTCAATTGAGTAGATTGTTAAGTAATTAATATATTTATTTGCCTTTGGTACAGAATACTTCTTTTAAGCCTTTAAGGCTAGAAACAATGAAATCTGCCTGCAAGTTTCAAATGCTTGCAGCCAAAGAGTTCCTTTTCAATTGAGTAGATTGTTAAGTAATTAATATATTTATTTGCCTTTGGTACAGAATACTTCTTTTAAGCCTTTAAGGCTAGAAACAATGAAATCTGCCTGCAAGTTTCAAATGCTTGCAGCCAAAGAGTTCCTTTTCAATTGAGTAGATTGTTAAGTAATTAATATATTTATTTGCCTTTGGTACAGAATACTTCTTTTAAGCCTTTAAGGCTAGAAACAATGAAATCTGCCTGCAAGTTTCAAATGCTTGCAGCCAAAGAGTTCCTTTTCAATTGAGTAGATTGTTAAGTAATTAATATATTTATTTGCCTTTGGTACAGAATACTTCTTTTAAGCCTTTAAGGCTAGAAACAATGAAATCTGCCTGCAAGTTTCAAATGCTTGCAGCCAAAGAGTTCCTTTTCAATTGAGTAGATTGTTAAGTAATTAATATATTTATTTGCCTTTGGTACAGAATACTTCTTTTAAGCCTTTAAGGCTAGAAACAATGAAATCTGCCTGCAAGTTTCAAATGCTTGCAGCCAAAGAGTTCCTTTTCAATTGAGTAGATTGTTAAGTAATTAATATATTTATTTGCCTTTGGTACAGAATACTTCTTTTAAGCCTTTAAGGCTAGAAACAATGAAATCTCCCTGCAAGTTTCAAATGCTTGCAGCCAAAGAGTTCCTTTTCAATTGAGTAGATTGTTAAGTAATTAATATATTTATTTGCCTTTGGTACAGAATACTTCTTTTAAGCCTTTAAGGCTAGAAACAATGAAATCTCCCTGCAAGTTTCAAATGCTTGCAGCCAAAGAGTTCCTTTTCAATTGAGTAGATTGTTAAGTAATTAATATATTTATTTGCCTTTGGTACAGAATACTTCTTTTAAGCCTTTAAGGCTAGAAACAATGAAATCTCCCTGCAAGTTTCAAATGCTTGCAGCCAAAGAGTTCCTTTTCAATTGAGTAGATTGTTAAGTAATTAATATATTTATTTGCCTTTGGTACAGAATACTTCTTTTAAGCCTTTAAGGCTAGAAACAATGAAATCTCCCTGCAAGTTTCAAATGCTTGCAGCCAAAGAGTTCCTTTTCAATTGAGTAGATTGTTAAGTAATTAATATATTTATTTGCCTTTGGTACAGAATACTTCTTTTAAGCCTTTAAGGCTAGAAACAATGAAATCTCCCTGCAAGTTTCAAATGCTTGCAGCCAAAGAGTTCCTTTTCAATTGAGTAGATTGTTAAGTAATTAATATATTTATTTGCCTTTGGTACAGAATACTTCTTTTAAGCCTTTAAGGCTAGAAACAATGAAATCTGCCTGCAAGTTTCAAATGCTTGCAGCCAAAGAGTTCCTTTTCAATTGAGTAGATTGTTAAGTAATTAATATATTTATTTGCCTTTGGTACAGAATACTTCTTTTAAGCCTTTAAGGCTAGAAACAATGAAATCTGCCTGCAAGTTTCAAATGCTTGCAGCCAAAGAGTTCCTTTTCAATTGAGTAGATTGTTAAGTAATTAATATATTTATTTGCCTTTGGTACAGAATACTTCTTTTAAGCCTTTAAGGCTAGAAACAATGAAATCTGCCTGCAAGTTTCAAATGCTTGCAGCCAAAGAGTTCCTTTTCAATTGAGTAGATTGTTAAGTAATTAATATATTTATTTGCCTTTGGTACAGAATACTTCTTTTAAGCCTTTAAGGCTAGAAACAATGAAATCTGCCTGCAAGTTTCAAATGCTTGCAGCCAAAGAGTTCCTTTTCAATTGAGTAGATTGTTAAGTAATTAATATATTTATTTGCCTTTGGTACAGAATACTTCTTTTAAGCCTTTAAGGCTAGAAACAATGAAATCTGCCTGCAAGTTTCAAATGCTTGCAGCCAAAGAGTTCCTTTTCAATTGAGTAGATTGTTAAGTAATTAATATATTTATTTGCCTTTGGTACAGAATACTTCTTTTAAGCCTTTAAGGCTAGAAACAATGAAATCTCCCTGCAAGTTTCAAATGCTTGCAGCCAAAGAGTTCCTTTTCAATTGAGTAGATTGTTAAGTAATTAATATATTTATTTGCCTTTGGTACAGAATACTTCTTTTAAGCCTTTAAGGCTAGAAACAATGAAATCTCCCTGCAAGTTTCAAATGCTTGCAGCCAAAGAGTTCCTTTTCAATTGAGTAGATTGTTAAGTAATTAATATATTTATTTGCCTTTGGTACAGAATAGCCTTTAAGTTATACCCTGCCAATACCTCATAAATAATGGATTATTCTGTTTTGATCTTGAGGAAGGACATAAAAGACATAAAAGAGATGTTGCTTGATTTCAGTGAGAAAAAGAAAGAAAGAGTAGATGGAGGATAGTGATAACACTCGTGTGTTTAATGTCTGCTTCAGTGAAATTGAAAACTTGTCAATTTTTAAATCTTTTCATTTGTACTCACTTACTTCTTTAAATAATGATCCACATTTAATATTTATGATTGTTATTGCAATATTTTATTATAGCTGTTAAGCTCAAATATTTAATGGTGCAACAGATATTTTATAGTTGTGGGACTCGTTAGACATGAAGTCAATCATTAATTTAATAATTATGGTTCAATAGAAAACTGAATTGAGAAAACCATTAAATTTTCAAGTTTACTATTATTATTATTATTGCTATAATGTAACTTGTAGACTCAGAGGTTTCATAGATGGAAGTTCTGTTATTCAATTTTAGATTTTTTATTGGCATACAATATAAGTACAATTGAAGATGCAAAATAAAAAAAATGTCAAGTAACAAAGAAAGTTTAAGTGGTTTTCTGTTCCATGTTTGAAGAAGTTGGAGGAAATATTTAGTCATTCCTTTGACAATCCTAATGACATTACTTATTATCGAGAACAAATACACAGTTCTTAGTTTATGCCAGTTGTTTGCTTACAAACTTTGAACAAAATGATAGAAAAATGCACATAGAATATACACTGCTTTCAGAAAATGCACTTAACAAAACCTCAAAATAGATAACTCTATCCCTGTTGAAAGAATTCAAAAGAGAAAGTTCATTGAACAAAAAACAAAAAAAATGATTCAAAATTCTGTATTTATAAAACCAACAACTTTATTCTGAAAACATTAAGCTTTGAAGTTTTGGAAAGAGATCATTGGCTTCACAGAAAATATTTTCTTGATGAAATCCTCTTTTTAATTTTATTTTATTTGAGTTGCTGTCTTCTTTGGTATTTTGGAAGTATATGTTGCATAAGAGTTATCATCACAGAAAATGGAATCAGAAAGAAGAGTTCAAATTCTGACTGAAGTTGTTGGGTTCATTTTGAACTTAGAAAAAGGCATGAATTTTTCTTCCTGGCTATAAGTATAGTAGTAGAGCAGACTGGACTCTTTACCCTTGGTAGGGCAACCAGATTAAGAGAACAATAACTCTGAACTGAAAGATATACAAAAAAGATGGCAGGAAACCACTCCCCTACCTTTTCTAAGAATAGTCAGATGTGCCACTGGTGTAATGAACAGTGGCTGGGAATAAAAACATTGGAGAGCCAAGTTTGAATTCAAATAGAATTTAAATTCCAGCTGAATTAGTTATATTTACTTATGCACAGATACCCTCTGGAGAGTCCATCTCTTTCCCTCAGCTGTGGGTTAAATAGTATGGTATTGTTTTTAGACAAATCACTGTTATCTCTAAAAAAATGTTACTGCAATATTCTGTCAAAATAAAACAGAATTATTCTTACAATCCAAAATATGGGTAGATGGAACCATTTGCAATCTGTCAATAGTTGTGGTAGCATGAAATTACAAGTCTTTGTGACTGAGGGTTTGAGTAGACAGGTCTAGTTTGAGAAATTGATTCTGCCAGACTATTCATTCTCTCCCAGAAGCTGTTACTAAGGTTCACTCAGCATAGTAGTAGTATAAACAACAGTGGTACTCTGTTGCTTGAGCAGGTGTCTGTAACAGGCTTTGGCTAGCTGTCCTGGCAGATGGGTGTGTTTGGAACAAATAGTAGCTTCCCATTTTACTTTAATGTGCTACACATTTTAGTTACTGTCATTGTTAGGAGTGTTCAAGTGATGTGGTTTTTGTTACTTGTTAAAGTTCTTTGTAATTTTGTAGCACCAATCAATAGGGTCTGATGAAAAATTATCTTCTTTAAGACCTAAAGGATTCATTTACTTAAAGACATTTTTAATCATTGATTTATGAAAACATTTGCATAGAGATGACAGTTTAGAGACATTTCTGAATGAGTTGGACGCCATACATTACATCTGTATAAGAGTCCAGATCTGACCAATTTATTAACATTATATACAAATGAAGTTGTTGATAGTCATTGTTGCCTACATTGTGAAGGAACAACATTTAAGGAATAAAATTTCTGAAAACCACTTAGACTTTCTTGGTTATCTGACACATAATTATTGAGCAATAAATGCAGTAGAATGTTGATCCACGTAGGTGAATACAAAGCATATTATTTTCAACAGATAGAAACAATACAATATTCATTGCATATCAAATAAGGAGAAATGAAAGAGATTGCTTTAGAAATTAAAAAGAAAACAAAGATCAACACTTGGAATAAAACTAAGAAGCATGTCAGACAGTTTTCAACAGCAACAAAAAATCTTTTTGCTAAAGTGTGATTCAGGCTGAATATAATATTAGACAGCTCCTATGACTATTTTTTTACAGTATCCTGAAATGAGGACACAAATTCTTACAAAAAAAACAGGCTTAAATAAAAACATAAAAAATCACAGTCTTATGGCGTGATTCAGGCTGAATATAATATTAGACAGCTCCTATGACTATTTTTTACAGTATCCTGAAATGAGGACACAAATTCTTACAAAAAAAACAGGCTTAAATAAACACATAAAAAATCACAGTCTTATGGCGTGATTCAGGCTGAATATAATATTAGACAGCTCCTATGACTATTTTTTACAGTATCCTGAAATGAGGACACAAATTCTTACAAAAAAAACAGGCTTAAATAAAAACATAAAAAATCACAGTCTTATGGCGTGATTCAGGCTGAATATAATATTAGACAGCTCCTATGACTATTTTTTACAGTATCTTGAAATTCAAATTCTTACAAAAAAAAAAATAATCTTAAATAAAAACATAAAAATCACAGTCTTATGGCACTATTTAAATAAACTGCTCCACTTGTTAAAAAAATTAATAGTGAAAAGTTTTGCAGGGATAATTTTTGTAGATTAGCATTCATTAGAACTTCTCCAATCTATGGAATTTGTCAGAATAAAAAAATTGATTTTTTATTGATTTGAAGTTGTGTGTGCGTGTGTGTGAGAGGGGGGGGGTCCTATTCAGAATATCAACACAGTGTAAAATCTATCCCTGATTTTTCACAGAGTTATCTGGGCTGAGATATTATTTACGAATGTCATGTTTGAAACTGTTTAAGCCATTGATATCTGCAAATGCTTTTTTTTTTTTAATTTTCTGAATCTTAAAACTATTTCTTAACTTTTAAAAAAAACAACTTCTGACGGAATATTTTTCAGAATTACATACACAGACATTTAAAATCTTAAAACTCTTCATTTTTTAAAATTTTAATTACATTTTTAAAATAAGGTATGTACTTCCTAATGAAAATGTTTTGTACATACCTACTATATATTGTTTGATATTTGCAATTTTCATCATCTACAGGAAATTTATCTACTGCATTTATTCGGGTTGCACTGATTAATCAACTAATAACTATTAATTAGCTAGATTAACATTTGCTAATTAATTGGGCATCAGCACTTTGTTTTTGTTTTTTGTGAATTAATCAATTTCTATCCTCAGCTGTCCTGGTTTATTAGGCCTTTAGAAATTTCATCCCTTACTTAAAGATCATCAGTTAGACATCGAATGAATTTGAATAATATTCTGATGACTTTTAATTATTTTTTTGCTAATCTTCAATGACAGTAATTACCAATTAAAATGTAGATGCTATCTCCCCCTGTGGCAGAATGTGCAATTCACATGACACAAGAATTTCAATCAGTGAACATTTTTTTCAGGCTGGCAAAACACCACAAGTAGCCCAGATTGCTGGTGGATAGGTGTTTTTATTGAGTCACCATCTTTAGACTGATTGACAACCAAAGCTAGAACGTCCAGTCTGTTTTGCTATTTAATCCATAGCTGAGGAGGGGGATGAGATAGCTTTATACCTTTTCCAAGGGTATTTGTGCAAAAGTGAATGTAATGAGCACAGCTAGAATTTGAAATTGGTTTGTTATTTTCTCTTGCTGAGCTGCTAAATCTTACGTCACATGCACATACATGCACATACATGAATTACTGATTAATCAGTGCATCTTTATTATTTATTTTATGAAACTCATCAGAAGCAATTAGTGTCACCTATTCCTTGTTTGTCTTGTAGTCATGACTGTTGCATGTGTGTGTGTGTGTGTATGTATATATATATATATATATATATATATATATATATATATATATATAACTGAGCTGTGTATGTTGGCTGAGTGTATTATAAATAATTGTCAAATGATGCTGAAAATAAGAATATACTGAAAACCTGGGAGCTTCATTATTGGTGCTTTCAAAATGATACTGTTTAAATAACCACACATTTTTATGATTATCTGAAGAATTTAAAGAAAGACTTTTAAAAAATGGATAAAATAGAACAGAAATAAAAAGGAGTGAACAGCTGATATTGACTGACAAAATCACATGAAAAGCAAACAAAAATTGTTATATTCTTTTAATTATGACTGTTTTCATTACCTTAATAGAATGTGTGTATATATATGTATATATATATATAGGATGCATGGTGGAGTAGTGCATAGTGGCTCGGATTGAGGAAACGGAGAGCAGAGTTCAAATTCCATTCAAAAACTTTACATTCACTTTCATGTTAATACCCTTGGGAAAGGTATGAATACTCTTCTTCTCCCTCCAGCTATGGGTAAATAGCAGGACAGACTGGGTTCTATAGCCTTGGATGGCAACTGGTCTAGGAGAAGGACAACTCTGAATTCAAAACCTGCAGAGGGTTGTTTGGGGACCTTGTGGCACATAGTGCACCAGGTTTCTGTATTCAGCCCTTCAAAAAGTGTGGTTGGTTCTGTACAAAGCCTTCACCACTGTAATGAAATCATATGCGCTGGTGTCTGGTTGTTGATTCCTAGGAACTGAGCTGCTTGACTCTCATACGTCAAATACAATGAGAGAGTCCACCATATATATATATATATATATATATATATATATATATATATATATATATATATATATAGATAGATAGATAGATAGATAGATAAAAGGTAGAATCAGTTTTTCTCTTTGCTAAGAATCAAATTTTATTTTATTTTTTAAGCAAATTTTCTAAAAGATTTTGTCATAGCCTGTTAAAACTCCTACTCATCAAGGTTTGCCAGTACGTAGCTCCTGCAAAAGCTTTTACTTTTTTAGTAATGAGCTAATCATAATATTCATAATTTTGCCAAAGTTTTGGAGTTTCTAATAAACTTTTTGAATGATAAATGGTTTATAATAGAAATCACTGTCATATTAGAAAAAACTGCGGCAATTTCCATATTTCTTCCAAATGTATCAAGTGGAATAACACTCATTGATAATATTTTGATTAATACATTTAAATTACTTCAAACTTAAATTCTAATGGAAATATTTCTTATCAAACATAATACATATATGTGTATAAAAACAATGCGTTACCAAGTATCTTGGTAATAATGCACTTACCTCATAGCTACTGAAGCACTGGTATGAATAGTCTCCCTTTGTAGTTCCTGTGCTCTTTAGTTTTCTACACTGGTCTGTTTCATTTACTGAGGTCAAATGTTAAGGTTCAGAAAACGTTATTATTCTTCACAATATGCAATTATACATGTATGACAATCATAAAATTTAGCTTCAAAAATATATTTCCCTGAGCTGTTTTTATTTGGAATTTTCAACAAAAGTTTAGAAAGTTTCTTCTAATCAAACAAAAAGCAGATAATAAAAGAGCATATTTATTTTGTCCAAATGACACTTGTGATCTTAGCTGAAAGTATCATATTTCTGTTGAATTTTGGGAAAATACTTTAAAGTCCAGGGTGGAGAAACATTTTTAATGGAGGGGCACTTCATTTTTGGCCTAGTGTAAATTGAGCCACATCACAAGAACAACACAAGTTTCACAACAACAATATTAATAACAATCCTACATATGCATGTTTGGGCACTTTGATGTGGTGTAATGGTTAGCAAGTATGTCTTAAGAGATCAATTACAACTGACTAGTGAGTTTGATCCTCACTGAGTGATCCATACTTTTGGCCTTGTGTCACATCTAAGCTACACTTAGTAAATTCTCATAAATATGCATGTTATTTGTGAACAGATTAACCAAACAGTATTATTGTCAGTTGAAATTTATAAAAATAGAAATAGTGGATGATTGCCAGACAATTCTAAGCCTGAAACATGATGCTGAAGAAATTCATAAAAAATGAATGAGCATTGGTACAAGCAAAGGACAAATTTACAAAAAGGATAATAAATTGTTGTTTCAGATGTGGTCAACTATATCTTGGAAATAACTGTCCATTTAAATATGCAGAATGTTACAAGGGTGGTAAACATGGACATATAAAGTCACACTGCAAACCCAAATTAAGAAAAAATTCTCACAAGAAGAAATTCATATATAGCATTGCTATGGAAAAAATGGTCACAGAAACAAAAGGAAATTTGTGAATGTGAAAATAAATAATTTGTGTGAAAATGCTACTGGACACTGGTAATGATATTTCAATAATCAGTGAAACCTCATGCAAGGAAACTGGAAAGTCTTTATTAAAAAGATCTTCCAAAGTTGTGATTTCAGTTTCTGGTGAAAAATTATTTTCAAAGCTGGATCTCTCTGAAGCATATTTACAAATTCAGATTGAAAATGAATGTTCAGAATTAATGACCATAAGTATGCACAGAGGATTATATAAGTTTAACTGACTTTCTTTTGGTATAAAGGTGGTACCAGTTATTTTTCAACAAATTATGGATACCATGCTTGCAGACTGTGATTTTGCAGTGGCAAACATATCTGGACAGCATTTTAATCAAAAGTGTATCTAAAGAACATGTTGGACATGGGAAAACAATTTTTGAAAATCTAAGAGAGTATGGATTCAAGCTCATTGAAGAAAAATGTGAATTGTTTTTACTGAAAATTAAATACCTTGGTCAAATTATTGATAAAAGTGGTCATCAACCAGATCCATTGAGGGCAAGTGCAATTAAAAATATGCCTCCACCAACAAACGTGGCTACATTACAAGCTTTTATAGGACTGGCTAATTACTGTCAAATATATGTACATAATATGCATAATTTGAGAGGTCCACAGAATGATCTATTTAAAAAAAGAGTTAAGTGGAACTGGAATGATAACTGTCAAAAGGCATTTGACAAAATAAAAAATACTTATGTCTTATTTGTCATTAGCACACTACGATCCAAGAGCAGAAATTGTAGTGGCAACAGATGCTAGTGAGTATGGTATTGGAGTGGTAATTTTACACAAATGTGATGGCAGTAAAATGAAAGCCTTTGCTCATGCTTCACACTCGCTTCTGCCAGACAGAAAAAGAGGCTCTAGCAATTATATTTGCTGTGAAGAAATTTCATAAATTTATTCATGGAAGAAATTTTAGGTTGCAAATAGACCACAGACTCTATTAACGATATATGGGTTCAAAGAAAGGAATACCTATGCATGCAGCTAATAGACTACAATTCTGGGGTACCATCTTATTAAACTATGATTTTATGAAAGAGTACCAACCCTCTAAAAAATTAGGACATGCGGATAGATTATGAAGATTAATGCCTAAAAATGCAGTCATTTCAGGAAATGGTCATTGCAACACTAAAAGCAAAATAGAAATAAAAAACATTTTGTGAAATGTAATATAAGAGTTAACAGTTACCTTGAAAGAAATAAAAGAAAAAGCAGAAAATTACGTCTTTATTGCGAAAGTAAAAAAGCAATTGAAAGAAAGTAGAAAAGAATGAAATCAAGACTTAAACACTTACTTGCTATGCAATGGCATAGTAATGTTTGGGTAAAGGGTTGTAATACCTGGTGTGTTACAGAAGTGAAGGATTTCCATGGCGGACATCATAGTATTTCAAGAATTAAATCTCTGATGAGAAGTTTTGTACACTGGACTAGAATGGACCAAGATATTGAAAAAATAGTGAAAGCTTGCAGCAAAACTACCTATCACAATGAAACTTGGCCAAAGACATGTTGTGGTCAAGACTGCATATAGATTTTCCAGTTCCTATGAATGGATCACATTATCTTGTGGTATTTGATAGTTTCACTACATGGCCAGAAATTTATAAGTGCAAAAATCTAACATCAGTGACAGTGAATTTCTTGCATGAACTGTTTGTGAGATATGGCATACCAGATAATGGAATGCAATTTATGATCAAAGAATTCAAAGACTTTTGTATGATGCTCTCCATTGAGCATATCATGACCCTGCTGTATCAGCCAAGTTCAAACAGACAAGCAGAACAGTCTGTGGGTATGTTCAAGAAAGTATTGAAGAAAGCAAATCTTGAGAAAGTAAATGAGGAAGCATGTCAAAATGTTCCGAGAGTCTACTGTATAACACCTATAACTCCAATACACCATGAGGCATGTCACCAGCAAAATTAATGTTTGCTAGAATAGTAAAATTGGTGTTCGACAAGTTATTACCAAGTTGAAAAGCACAAATGGATAACAAAAACGACACCAAAAGTTTCAAGGGTGATGATAAAGTGTTCTTTAGAGCATATAAGGATGGCAAAGAAACATGGGAAGATGGTATAATATTATCAAGAATTGGGAAGATGATTCACTTGGTAAAAAGACTTGAACATAAAGGGCACCATAATCACCTGAAAAAAGATTCATCGATGAAAGACCTGAAACATTGTATGAACCAATAAAATTGCTACATGATGTTTTTGATCTGCCAGCACCACAACAAGTCGTGGAACCTACAAGGACAAGTTCCAGAAAAAGAAAGTGTACTGAAGAAGTAGATCCAAGACAGAAATGCTACAAAGTTGGGGTATGTTGGCAAACTCTCCAGAAAGAGGAGGGGGAGTTAATAATACTAATAAAAAATAAAATATTTATAAAAAGTATTAATCTCAAAAGTGGGGGATGTTGTGGATTAAATAGTACACCCCCAGTGACTGTATGAACTAGTCCATAACTATAAATAAAGAGCTCCAAGTCAGAGGTAAGAGAAAAAAGGCATTTGGAGTCAGTTTCCAGACTAATTAATACAGGTGTCAAGGCAAGTTGCCGAAGCATTACCTATAAGTGCTGTGAAGCAAGTTATAACAGCAGTTTAGACATTTCTGAACAAATTGGACACCGTGCATGGCAACCACATTACTATCTAAATCTGATCAGCTTTTTAAGAGCATGACTCAAGTTTTCAGGTTAATATTTTGGTTTTATAACATCTTGCAGTGTTGGACAAAACTATCCGTGGTGCAGCCTATCCTATGTTCAATTTCCCTATACTAAATTTGTTATATCTTATCCAGACACCATTTCCTATACTAAGTTTCCTATATTTCCTTTACTAAATTTGTTATAACTTATCCAGACACCAAGATATTTAAAAGTTTTAGAATTTATCAATTCAACATTCTAAATTTTTTATGATGGTCGATGCCATCACTGCTCCAAATCCAGATCATAGTTTCTGATTTGGTGATGGTTTTATCTGAAGTCCTACTTCTTGGAACATTTGGTAAATAGTATTTTGAAAATATACACAGATTAATCAATTTAAATGTTCTCAGATCCTGAAGAGAAAAGCTCAAAATATTAAAAATAAGTTTTATCATTAACTACAGAATTTCTTTCGTCTAAGTTATTTCATTTTTACAGTTGGTTTGGAGAGAATGTCAAATTTATTTCCTAATGAGGTTACTTGAATCCTGTTGTCATCTAATGGGTTTATAGTTTATGGTAAGATATTGCCAATTAAAGTAAACATTAACTTTATAGCATCCCAACTCTATGTTATAATTAATGAAAAATTTGTTTTACAAAAAAATGTTGGGATTTTTTCTTTCTGTCAAAATGTAAGAAAAAATCTTACGAAAATATTTTTTTAATGTTATCTATATTTTTTAAATAAGGTGCTCTGTGATTTCATCATAACTTACTGACTGCATTGTGCAGACAAATAGAAATAATAATAAAATACTTAAAAATCTAAGTGCTATCTCATAGACATTGCAATTCCATTGATAAAATGTAGGTATTTATGCTGATGACATCAGTATTTACTCCAGTCTTAATAGAAAGTCCGATAGGTCTAAGAAAGTAAAACTGGAAGCTACACCTAAAAATAATTTCCAATCAGTTGTTAACTGGTGAAAGAAATGGTTTGAAAATTTTAACTCCTCCAAAATGAAACTGGTGTCTTTTAGTCATTATAGAGAATCATTTTTGTTCTCTAGGAGAACAACTCATTGTGCCTTCTTGGTCTCATGTTTTCCACTGACATAAATTGCAGCAATTATATTGTATTAATTGCTAAGCCTGCTGCTAAGAGGCTTGGTTCACTGTATCATGCAAGACAATTTTTCTTGTCAGAATCTTACACATTTATAAATCTACCATTTGTCTGTGCATTGAATATTGCTCCTATAGCTGGTCTAGTGCCTGGATTATATAACTTGAGATTCTTGATAAAAGGGAAAGAAGGGTCTGTAATGTTATCAGTCCTGACCTGACATCTTAACTTCAGTCACTTTTCTATCACTGTCACATAGCTTTCCTCTGTCTTTTCTAGAAATATTTAAGTATTTTCATGGCATTTGTTCTAATGAGCTCTGCTCAGTAGTTCAACCTCATGAATTTAAGTGCACTACTAGATTGGCTCATTGTTTTACTGTTTAAATAGCTAGATGTAACTGTAAGTTCTATTCTAATAGTTCCTTTTCTTGCACATGTGAAACACTCTTCCAATTTCTTGTTTCTATGACATCAATGTTCTTCAAAAATGTAAATGCAACATCAATTGCCATCTTATCTTCCTGTACTCTATATTTTTATTGTCCTTTCTCCTCACAAAAGTTTTCTCATTCTTTTTCATTTACAGTAACCCCTTGTGTCTTAGTGGCATTATTGCCTTGCTTGGGGTGAGATGATTAAAAAAAATAAAAACAATTTGAGAAATTTTCAAAATATAAGGACCTGAAATTAGAAATTGAAAGTATATGACATTTAAGCACAACCAGTATTCCAATAATAATAGGAGCACTAGGAATGACTAAAAAGAACACTGGTATGCACATTAAGAAAAACCCATGAAACCAATCACAATTTGAGATACAAACATTTGTGCCGATAGAGCACCGTGCACGTAGGAAAAAAAACAAACAAAAAACAAAAAACAGTCTCTATAAAATATGCTCAAAATATATATTCATTTGGTTTGTTGACATTACATATATGGTTTATCTTAATCTTAATAAAACAAAAAAATTAAATATTCATATAATTATATGAATATTATTTCATTGTCATCTGGAATTTGGGATCAGAAATTCTATGATAATTTTGTGGCGGAGTTGAGATTCACTTAATTCTGACACCAGATGAATTGTCTTCCACCAACAAAAATATAGTCTTGTGTTAATTGAGTTAAAACAAAATGGTTGAAATGAAATTCAAATAATATGGGAACAAAAGAACATGACAAAAGTTGTGGTTTCAATAACAGTTGAATAATTATTATTAACAGATGATAAACTGTCTTCATGAGTACTGCTCACATATTCAGAAAAATTATATCAATGTAATATGCTCAATACCTTTTTTTTAAAAAAAACAAATTTCCTTTTCCCCAAGAAAAAGAAATGATAAAGGACTGTATCAAACAAAAAATCAGGAAATCTGGAAATAATCATAATAATTTGGGGTTATCAGGTTTTTGCAACAAAAAGGATACCTTTCAATCTGTTTGGTTGTAATTTTAAAAATTCATTTGGTTTGTTAACATTACATATACAGTTCATCTGTTTTACAACAAGTAACAGCAGGTTTGTATTTGGAACTTGTTGTGCTGCGTATGTTATCCTGAAGTCTGTGAAAATAAAACATAAAAAAAGATTAAATGCATTGAGTAAGATATAGTTCTTCTAAAGATAAACAACACTCATTATGTTAAAATGCTGGTTCCCATCTGATCACTAAAGTGAAGCAAGGTTGAGCCTGGTCAGTACCTAGATGGGTGACTGTTAAATTGTTAAATAGCTCAAATGTATATTTACTGCCCAGCACAAGTATTGAACTGATAATCTTCAGCTAATGTAAACTTGTGCTTTAATAAGTTGAATATTGTCTTTTTCCTCCTCTCTACTTTCCCATTCATCTGTATTTGATGGGCATGACTGCTTGGGAATACCAATTGCTGTAAGCCTGGATTTGCAGCTCAAAATTATTAATCAGGGAGCTGAGGTTCAATGGGTTTGGCATATTCAATTACAGTCAAATACCCTTGGGAAAGGTATGAATCCACCTCTTCTCTCCCCATATATGGGTTAATTAGTAAAACGTATATCACTAAACCATGATTATCTCCAAAAATAAAATTGCATACAAAATATTTAGATTTCGGCATTTAATAACCTGTAGAGGTGTTGACATGCTGCTAAACAAAAATGACCAACTAATTAAAGATAACAAAGGTTTTTGATGTGATCCAACATAAAAGATGATAGACTTGTATATCACATTTTAACATTTATAATGTTTAATAGTTTTCAATCTTCTTATTCTATGTGCTGCGATCTTTCAAGATGTGAGTGATCATAGCTCTACCTAATTTCCTGTCTTTTCTAACTCTTAATAAAGTTTGTCTTTTTATCTATCTTAATCTCTGTTCTACCAACCATTTACACAAGTTCATTACGTAAGCCATGCTTATTAAATGTTTAATAGTTAATTATAAATTTTATTCTGGATTATTTCAACAATTGAATATTAAATGTGAAATGTCGAAAAGCAGAATTATTAATTTAACTTGATATTCTCATTAAATCTTAATTTCTTTTTGATAAGGATATTGAACAGAAAGCTAAAAAGAACCAGACGTGTCAAATTGTGTTAAAAAAGAACTAGTTGTGTCAAATTGTGTTAAAAAAGAACCAGTTGTGTCAAATTGTGTTCAAAACCCTTCTTTTTTTTTTCTAAAAACAAAAGAAAAAAAAACAGAAAATAATCCAGTTGATGTGCTTATAGTGTAATGCTTATTTGTATAGAAAATGGAGTTGGGAAAGCGTGTTCAAATTCTAAAAGAGTCTGTTACATTCACTTTTGCACTAATGCCCTTGGGAAAAGCATGAATCCATCTCTTCTACCACCATAACAGAGTAAACTGGCTACCATTTAAGAATAGAGTGTCTACACTAATCTTAGATGGTAGCCAATCTTAAGGAAGGGCTATTTTGAATTCCAAAATGTAGAAGCCAATGGGAAACCACTTCACTATCTTTCTTGCATCTTTCCCAGATAATAAAGAAACAGGAATCTGTAGAGACATGGATGATTATGACCAGATAGAATTGCATAATTCTTTTAAATGCTCAATACATTCAATATACTGAGAATGAAATGTGATATTGATATAATATGGTGAGTGGGCCTCCCAGTGTCATAACATATTCCTCCTCTTGAAATCCCAAGTTTTCTCATTTCCTCATCTATTTTGAATTGTTCTCTTGTAATTCTTTCACACCTTATATTTATGCCTTATATCTATGAGTGAAATTCTTCTTCCTCTTCTGGCTCAAGTTCCCTTCCTCCGTCTCAGGGTTGAAATTTCTCTCATTTGCATATCCCTGCATTACATGAAATAGTATTCAAATTTCTTAAATGAAGTGTTGTGTAGCAACACTGGCTAACTTTCTCTACATTTATTTTTGAAACATGAACTTGTCCATCCACGAATCTCTGCTCATATAACAGGGGCAAAAAAGTGGGTTGCAAAAGCATAGCACTTTTCACATGTATGCTTGTCACACTGAACTACTGTATTCTCAGTTCATATTCTCATATGACTAAACTCTTCTTCACTGAACCTTTAATTTCCAGTGTTTTCCATAAAGCAATGATTCCCAAACTTTTTTTTTCCTCTGGGCCACATTTACAGAATAAAAATTAGCTTGTGTCACACCAAATTTTATGTGATAAAAAGTACATTAAAAAAAAACAACAACAAAAAACAAAGAGAGGGTTAAAGGGAGATAACTGCAGATTAGAAGTCAGAACATAATTATTGATAACTCTCTCCTCTAATTTGTGGACCCTAGTTACTATATTCTTAATACTTGATATAATGCAAAAATATCACAATGATAAAACTGGTTAATAATTATTTATAACTATTTATACTGGGACTCATGCATACAATTACAAGTAATCCATAATAATATTTTAAATTTTGAATTCATATTTATTTTTGGCATTCATGAATTTTTGGAAATTGTTTCTAAATCTTTGATTGTCTTCAATCATTCTGCCTCACCTGCTATCCTCTTCCAACACACCTATGAGGCGTGTTGCACCATTTAGGAGCCATTCCCTTAAAGTCTTACTAACCAATAATTATGAGCATTATATGAACTTTATAACATGGAGTACATTCAATTATTATTAATCTTTGATTAGTATTTATTTAATCTTATTTCTTTCACTTTTTATTATACTGGTAGTATAAAACCATACTGAAAGCACTGGTTCTTATTCAATCACTAAAGTTAAGCCGTGTCAAGCCTGGTCAGTACTTAGATGGAACACTGAGCATTTAAGCAATGGCAGAGTAACATTGGCAAAGCATCCCACCTTTACTGTTATTTCAGGTCATATTTTATATCTGCCTGGTGAAGTAATGTCACTGTCAATGTGCTGTATTTCTTTGGGACATTGGTGATCATGACAATTTCCTGTCCTTTGCAGCTCTTAGTAACTCTTTTGTGTTTTTATTATCTCCCTTAATCACTGTTCTGCCATCCATTTACACAAGTTTGTAAGTAGGTTATGAGCTGCTTTCCTCAGTTCCTCTTGCTGTCCTGTGAGTGTCAAATTTTCCAAACCCTCTTTCCTCATTATATGCCTTAGAAATTTCAATTGTCTCTTTCTGATGCAAAGCACAAGTGTTCTTTTTGTTTCCATTTTCTCTAAAACTTGTTGCTCACATGTTCAGTTCATCATATTCTCAGCATCCTTCTATAAAATCACATTTCTGTTGCTTGAGATCTCTTCTTCATCTGTGAGGAGATTGTCCAGCATTCACTGCCATAGAGGAGAACTGTGAGTTCAGTACTGTTTTCTTTGCTTTTAACAACATTTCTTAATACTTTGCTTTTGGAAGGCTTCTTTCAGTATAGTAATAGAGTATTCTCTTTTTTTTTTGGTTTGGTATCTGCCAATGAAGAGACAGCATACTAAACATTGTCTCTTTGACCAATGGGGGTAGGTATCAGTAGTCGTGAGCAGCTCTTCATTTTGTTTCTGCAACAGGTAGAGAGGTACCATTTCTTAAAATGAGTCACTGCAACCTTTAGTAGGAGTTGCAACAAATAATTGTACCAAGTAACTTGAATGCAACTGAAAAATATTATGATTACTGAAAATAACAATCTAAAACTTTTTTAGCTTTAAATAACTCACAAAGGATTGATAAGCCATAAAAAAAAGGTATTGCCATGTCATAAGACCCAACAATCTTTGCACTACCATTCTAAAATGTACCATCTTAAGCAAAAGAAGAAGAGACAGACAGAGGAACAAATGGGCTGACAATGTCACTGAATGTACTGAAAGATCCTTCAAGGAGACTCGGATATTCACATGCAACTGAAACATATGGAGAGAGCTGGTCACCTGCTCACCTGTGTAGGGACCAGGCAACCACACCAGGTCATAGACTGATAATGATGATGAAAGTTTATTCTACTTTTAGAAATAAGTTCTGTTGTTTGTATAATCCCAGCTTAGGTTCCTTCTCTGACAATTCAAAGTTTCTTTAATTCCTCTTCCTCCATTTTGACTTTTCTTCTACCAATTTATTCCCTATTTTATGATGGTATTTATAATTTGTTTGAATGTGTAGGGAGACCACAGTTGTTTTCCCTTGGGTGGAGCTGATTGGAGTTCAGCCCCTTTAAAGAGGGAAAACTCTTCTGCCTTTTTTTTTTTTTTTTTTTTACTTCCGTTTTTTGAGGAACAGTCTTTACCTTCTTGACCACTAGGGCATCCACACATATGAAAACTGGTCAACATGTGCACAGACTAATGTGAAGAAAAATGTAATTTTGATTCCCTTAGCTATGGATGGTCAAAGGCTATAAAGCTGGTACATTATTTCTTTGTTCTCGTTCTGTAAGCATTCTCATCGCTTGGACTGTATGAACAATCATTTGTTTTGGGACATATGTAAATCCTTTTAATATGTGTATGTAAGTTATTTGCCTTATTAAACGTTTTGTTTGTTACAGGCATGTATCTTGTCTTTCTATATTTGCATTCAGTGTTAGTGTATCAATGGCGACGCTAATGCTAATATTAGTACTCAGTGTATTACTGGAAGGCTAAAAAGCATTATTCTTCCTAACACTAAGTAGCTGATAAGCTATGGCTGGCTGATAAATTATGCTAATAAATGTATAGATTAAGGTTATTAAAGTCTAAAAAACATAATATATGAATTACATTCTGTCACTCACATTTTAAATTGAATGGTTCTAAACACAGAATTTTGTGAACTGTTAGTTTGTGATCACTAATTATGTATATTGGTATTTCATTATATATATATATATATATATATCGAGAAAACAACTGAAAAGTTGCAAATTAAAAGAAAAAAATGAATGTTTTTTTTGTGAAAGTATTTATTTATATTTTTTTGTGAAAGTATTTATTTATATTTTTTGTGAAAGTATTTATATTTTTTGTGAAAGTATTTATATTTTTTGTGAAAGTATTTATTTATATTTTTGTGAAAGTATTTATTTATATTTTTGTGAAAGTATTTATTTATATTTTTGTGAAAGTATTTATTTATATTTTTTTTGTGAAAGTATTTATTTATATTTTTTTGTGAAAGTATTTATTTATATTTTTTTATATATACGTGGCTTCTCATTATGCTATATATATATATATATATATATATATTGTAAATATTACATTTTCTAGATCTTATGAGAGATGTATCCAGCGCATAGTTACTAAAAGTTTAATAGTAATAAACTGATCATTGGTTTATTACTGTGAAAACGTTTAGTAATGCATGTGCTTGAAACACTTTTAGTTAGATCCCCAAAATGCAATATGTGGCTCTGTATGAAAATACACTGAGCATTGTTTTAAAAAAAATCTCATCATTAACAATGATGGTAATAAACGATTTTATTTAACATTACAATTTATGAAACATCACTTTTTTACATTTTTGGAAACTTTTCCATAAAAGGCAAAAAATTAAAAAAAAAAAAAAAATGACAGAAAATAAGAAATCAATAAAAAGAAAAAGAAGAGGAAAGAAAAGAAAGGCATGAGAAAGCAAATCAACCCTACTATCAAGAGAATGGAAAGAAAAGGAAAGAAAAAGAAGGAGAAGAGTATATGCCAATCATACAGATACAAAAGAAGAGGAAAGAGAAGAAAATAACATAGGAGATGTTGCTGATATGAGCTTAAACTAATGAACCCATGCTGAGAAAGAGAATTCAAATTTGAATGGAAATAAAATGCTACAAGATACTAACATATTACAGCTACATTGCTGCGTCTCAGATTTTATGACATTTTTAATGAAATCATATATTCAAACAAAATTATACATAGTATGAAGAATATTTAAGAAGAAAAACTATACTTAACTATACCAACCTTACATAATAAATTATTTATATGATATATATATATATATATGTATATATATATATATATGTATATGTATGTGTGTGTGTGTATGTGTATTTCATTGAATAATGTAGACATATTATGTCTGTCTATTTTTCTAATGATCCTTTCCAGGTCTCTAATTGGTTTCTTGATGTTAAAATAAAATTCATTAAGGCAGGTGTTGTAGTTTTTTCCTACCAAGTAGGATCCCAGTATAAAAAATATAAAACTAATTACATATACTAAATTTGACACAACCAACTTATTCGTACACAATAACTCTTCTCTGTCAACTAGGGTTTTGGAAAAGGCCAACATTGTATATCAGTTTAAATGTCCTTTGGGAGATTGTATCTCTGACAAAAAAGTAAGTACAAATGTTGGTTTGATGACCACAACATTATCAAGACATCTTACACTTCATTTGTCAGATACAAATTCTATTGCACAACATCTAAAAACACATTCCTGTCCACCTTCACAATACTGGAAAATATTTGTTGACAATACCAATATACTTCACCATGAAAATAATAAACAAAAACTTCAAATTCTCAAGGTCCTCAATATGAAAACCAACCAACATTCAACAAAATTTATTACAAATATTGCAGTAACATGTTGAAGTGCATATAACAAACAATTTTGAATGCTACCAATTTCCGCTCAGCTCCCTTATATAAGAACACTTGTTTTGCAAAAAAATTCCATAGCTACAATGGATAAATTTAAAATTTTAAAATGATTATAATAGAGTGTGTTCATGTGCACTTTTAAAAATCACCATCACAACAAAAATGCAGATTTTATCACACTTACAATAAATTTGTCATTGTAATTCACCCCTGAGTATGATCTTAGAGAAGATAGAAAATACTTGGGTAGGAATTATAGTGACTCCCCTTGATGTATTCCATCTTAACATCAAAAAATCGATTAAAGAACTGGGATGGATCATTGTAAAAATGAAATAGACATAATATGTCTGTATTATTCAATGACACCTGTTTGAATGAAGATAAGCTGTATATATTTGTGTATTTAGGCAGCAATCCTTCTTTGATGCACATTGCATTGAATATGACAGAAAAGAGTGCTTTGATTTAGTTTTTTTATACAATTTCTCATGCAATCTTATAATTTTTTTTTGTCGGAGGATAAATTACATAAAAACTGTCCACTTGTTCTTTCTTTCCGAGTGATTTCAGTTATACATTTACCCATTTTCAAGGTTGAAATATGTTAACTGTTAACAAGAAATAGATTCCTGTATGTATGTATCTATATAATGCTGTTGCAGTTAGCTCCTCCTCATTTCCTTAATCCTTCAACAGGGGTCTCTCTCTCCCACGACTATAAATACTGGCTGACCTTTCGCCTCTTCCTCGTTTTACGGCTTACGCACACGTGCGGCCAGCTGTCTCGACACAGGCCTGAGGCTGCAACCTAGTGCGTGAGGCAAGGTAAAAAAAAAAAAAAAAACTTTCTCTTTTTCACTTACACCAATATGTGACCTCTCACACAAACAGTGTTTCCCAAATTCTGGGAACACGCTAAAAACAATATACGCGTTTGTACGGACACTCAACACACTCATCATAACTTCTCCATACAACACTCTGTAACCCTTCATGTCATTGTAATTTGTTATTAATATATATTTGTTTGCATACATGTATATCGGTCTTGTTTGTTTCTTTATTTTATTTGGACTCCATTATAGTCCAACATTCCTATGTAGCTGGACCGGCCAGCGGGAAATCTTAACCCAGAGAGATATCTCCTCATCATCCTCACATTCACACGCACGGTCCTCTACAATGCTTTCATTTTCAAAACATGGTCAAGATATTGTGTCCATATATATATATATATATATATATATATATATATATATATATAAGAGCAGACAGGGCTTTCCAGCCTTGATTGGCAAGCAGGTTAGAATAACAAAACGTCTGAAAGCAAAATCATTTGGTCATGGGTATAGTAATTCCATCCTATGAAATACTTACTCACTTTAGAAACCACAGTAACAAACATAGTGTGTGTTGAGCCTGCTACCCCATACTGCACAGTTACAGTAAACAGGATATGAGTGAGAGAAGCAACATATGTATATATGTATGTATGTGTGTGTATTTTTTTAATTTTTTTTTTTAAGATTTTCACCCCAAGCAAGGCTGGAAGCCACTAGCACGCAAGGGGTTACAGAAGGTCTGGTAAAGGAGAGGATGTGGAGAAAGACAGTGGATCGATCAAGGCAAGGGGGTTACAGAAGATTTGGAGCGAGAGCAGATAGGAATGAAAGGTGAAAGGATGTGGAGAAGGGAAGTGGATAGATCAAGGCAACTGGAGATGTCGATTGACGTTACACTTAAATAGTTGGAGATTATATTTGTCAGGGAAACAGGAATAAGGAAGGGAGTTCCACAGGCGAGATGTGCGAGACATGAAGCTATTGGAGTAGAAGAGACATCTACATCTAACAGTTTCAACGATGTATATACAAAATTCATCAATGACAACTAACAAGGGACGGCAATGAAGCTTTGATTCAGTTTTTCTTGTCTTTGTATAGTGATTTCTTTTCTGGACATAAAGTGTATAAAAACTGTCCAAACGTTCTATATATCCAAATGCTTTTCGTTATTCTATGAGCCATTATCAAGGATGTTTTTTTATTTTTAACTGAATGCATAGATTTTTATATATTGCTAGACTGATGGGAATGTTTTTTAAATTTTCTAAACATGGTCATCACATTGTGGCCATGTTTATAGCTGATGTTACTGAGTGTTGGCTTTTTCATCTTTATTATTCGTGCTTCTATTATTATGAAAAACATTTTCATCACTCTAGAAACATGAATGAAAATCTACATGTTTGGATATATAGAACATTCAGGCAGTTTTTTATGTACTTTATATGTTCAGAAAAGAAAAAAAATTATACAAACACAAAAGAAATTTAATAAAAAGCTTAATCATAGTTCCTTGTCAGTTGTTTTTAATGAAACTTGAATAAAAGAAGGATTGCTGCCCAAATGCACAATTATATATATGTATTGGACTCTACCAACAATATGATTTAGCACTAAACCATTAATCTACCCACACAGATGATTTGATTATAGTGGTGAAGGCTTGTGTAAAACTTTTTGAAAGATCATATAATAGAGAGATGGGGTAGAGTATGCCACAATGTTTACAAACAGCTCTCCTTAGGTTTGAGTTCAGTGTTTTCATTCTACTTGATTGTTTGCCAACCAAATTACTACCATTGCTTTATAATCTCTTTAAATTAAATTCTATATCAGTCTTTAGTTAAAAAAATATGATTTTTCCATATTTTTACTATTTGCAGTGTTTAATAATATATGATTTGATTACTTAAATTCTTATTCTGACTCTTCAAGGAGAATAACAACTCACCTCTGTTTGTGAAACAATATTCAGGCCTGAAATGAAAAATAATGAAATTAATATAGGGACGTGGAAATCTATATTCTAAATAGATTTAAAATATTGGGTAGTTTAAAAAAAATAACAACACATCAACAAATAGTCAAAATGTTACAGAGTGTGACGAATATGATTATAAAAATGACAAAAATTTAAAACCTTTTGATTTAAAATATCACAATGACTAAAATCAATCTTGTAAGTTCTGGGGACAAAGTTAAAAGGTATTCAAATTTTTCATCTCTGAAAAAAAAATATAAAAAGTTTATAATAATTGCATGGAATTTCTGTGGAGCGTGGATAGAAATAACAACCCCACCCACCCCAACAAAAAAACTGATGGCTTTTTTGTTCACCTTGTGTTCTTAGTACTAAATAAACTGAATAGGTATCCCTGATTATTTTGTTTATAACGAGCTCATTATAAACAAAGTACAAGGTGGTCCGAAAGTTTGTCATCCTCTTTTTCTCTTCCAAATTGTAAGAGCTCCTGTCAGCCATCTGAAATAGAAAATTATATTATTTATGGGTGACAAGACTTTCGGACCACCCTGTAGACAGATATCTATTAGATGCTGAAGCAGACAAAGTTTATGTATTGTTATATTCTCTGAGTAACTTAGATATATAAAAACCTTTTTCTTTGATTAATACACACATTTAATGGTTATTTTTATTTTACTTATTCTTTGAGAAATACTTTAGAAATAAAATAAATACAAAAGAATTGAAGACAATAAAATCTTACATTTGTGGCATTGAAATCAGATCTGGTCGTACTATGCATGAATCGGAATAGCTGTAAGATCCATTTATTCCGTCTGAAGGCACGGCATTAAATTCAGCTAAAAACAAAGAGACACTTGTCTCACAGGGTTTTTTCTCTATGTCCTCAATGATGGCTGACTCTCCCATTGAGTAATCATAAAAGGGAGAAGGGTTCAAGTAGTCTTCTTCTCCTGAGATGAAAAACAGAAACAGTTAAATGTACAACTGTGCAATATAGAAAATCTGATAATGACTGTATATCAGGAGAGTGTGAGACAAAATTTCATGTTTTCAAACACAAAGCATAATGGCAACATAAATAAATAGAGACAGGGCAAATTTATTGATATCTTAAGAGGCCCATGAAGGTTACATGACAGCCTGTTGGTGAGAACAGTTACTAATTAGGTCACCATGGAAGCAGTTATGAGTTTCAGTTGCAGATTGGTTGACCATGGAGGATGGTGTAATTCCCTTGCATCTGAAATAGGAAACTAAAACATATCATAGACAGAACTGTGTCCCTCTTGAGGGTGTTACAAGTAAGACATTCATTTTATCTGTACCCTGAACATACTGTTTGCCTTTTTTTATGTGTTTTAATTTCTCTATGTGGGACAATGTTATATATATATGAATATAGACCAAAATTATCTTAGCTAATGTGGTTCATCCTCTGATGGACTTTATGAAGGTAAATGAGAGGACAAAATACATCAGTTAAGATATCCTTTGGTTTTTACTCTTTTTACAGACATTTTAGACTGAATATATATATACATATATATATATGTATATATTACAAATGAAATGTGAACAAATCAAATATAAATTCAAATGTTCATAATATTAATTTAAAAATAGGGCTCAGTACAACAGTAGAGCGATAATTCTTTCTTATAGGATATTACATTCGAACATATGTAATTGCTTACATATATGCGAATGTAATATCCTATAATAAAGAATATATATATATATATATATATATATATATATATATATATATATATATATATATATATATATATATGTATGGGAAGCTTGAGAAGCTGGTAGCAAAATCTGGTGCCAATATTGAATTTTAAATAATACATCATGCTAAACACTTTCTTCTCATATACATTTCTTGTAAAAAGTTATAGTTAATAAATAAATTATAAGTATTTTTAAAAAGTTACTAATCATTCACCCTATATATATATATATATATATATATATATATATATGTATGTATATATATATATATTACACAACAAAATCCCAAATTACCTAACATGAGTATAGATCTATTTTAACCAATGCAAAGTATGTTAGTCTTATTCAACTCCGGTGTATGGACTGTGTTCAATGTCGGAATTAGAGATTTCAAATTTAACTTTGACAGCAGTTGAAAAATTGATACAGAACCTACCCAATTAGATGCCTCAGCCAGACAAAATGCCTGAGTTGGTGGTATGGTGAGGGCAAAAAGTATCAGTCTTAAAGGGGAGAGGCTCCACAAAATCAACCTGGATATTAAGCTTATCTTAAATTAGGGCTACATGAAGAATGAGGTATTAAGTTTAAACTAAAAGAGGGCTGACAAGGGAGTTTTATATATAAAAAAAATTTAGGTTCCCATTTAAAAAATAACAAATTATATTTACAAATGAGATATATTAACAAGATTAACAATAAATCATATTCAGAAAATTTATATTAAGTATGAATATATTTAAAGAAATTTTATATTAAAGAATAAAAAATTTAAAGATAAAATAAATTATCCATTTATAACTTTAAAGATAAGTTAAATTATTAAGAAAACCAAACCATACCAAGTTCTAGTTAAAAAAAACAAACAAAATACAAAAAAACTTAAAAAGGTATATGGATAAAGAGGTGTAAGTGATAAATGAAAAGAGAGTTCATAGAACAGGGGACAGTTATAAGATAAGAATAAATGGAGATATAGAAATTGAATATAGTTATACATTCAACATATGAAGAGTTAGAGAATTAAAAAGTAATAAAGTAAGATCTATATTATTATAGAAGTTTAAATCTAAAACTAATTCATTCCTTTGATTTAATAGTTTGCCTTGATTATTGTATTTTATTATTCTAATTTTTTCTTCTAAACACAGGTTAAGACTATTAGTAGTATGAGCGAAACCTATAATTTTCCAGTCTATCAGACCTTTCTCCTTCAGTTCCCAAAATTTTTTAGAAAGTCTGGTATTTTAATATAGGGTTGGTAAAAGAGTGCCTATGGGTATAAACTCTCTGTTTCGATTCCAATGGTTTGCCAATATGATAAGGGAAGAGCTACATTTATTAAGTTTGATATAATAGATTTTTATTCTTCCATCTCCAGAGATCTCCTGGTTAATTGTATTAACTTTGCAAAAAACTATATGTAAATAATGGATGACGAGACTAATACCATCCTAACTGCTAGGAAATCACTGTTAGCACTTAATGATTCCACCTGGACTAAGTGCCTTAATGACAATTTTGATGTCCCTATAGGAGCATATGATTCAGCCCAGGTTGCTAATTTAGTATGTTTTTATATTTTAGATAAAACTTAGTAATATTTTAGATCCAAACCTAGTAGGCTTATATAGAGATGGACTCATTTTCATCCTCAATTTTTGGAATTGAAGAAGAATGGTCTGAACCCTCAGATAGACTGGAAAATTATAGGTTTTGCTTATACTCCTAATGTACTTCACCTTGGTTGAAATAGATCTATACTCATGTGAGGTAATTTTGGATTTTGTTGTGTAATTTACATGCTCTATTATAATAAATAAATTGAGCTCTTTTTGTGGATCTGTTTTAATATTACTAGGATTCACTTGGATTATATACCAATGGATTTATTACCTGTACTATATATATATATATATATATATATATGTATGTGTGTATGTATGTATGTATTGCATCTTCGTATGACATGTTTGAATACTTCAGTGTTGTAAATGTTTTCATGTATAACTCAATTCTGTAATTAATTTCTTTAGGTTATTCTAGTCCTTCCTTCTGTCATATTAAGGTGCTAGTATATCATAGATATATTAATGCTTATAGTGAACCTTGGAGAGTGAAGAAGACCAACATATTTCTTCTTTCTTTTCAAGCATCCCATTAACCACAAGGAATAATGACACCATAAAAAATACAACTGATTTACTTACCATATACTCTATTACTTTTACTCATCCAATTTGCAAAGCTCCATTCAGTTAGGAACCTAAACATAAGAACAAAATTTTATTCTTGTCTCTGTCCTATAGTGAGAAAGATATAGTATTGTTATTAATATTTTTATCAAATTTGTTAGCCTTATCTCAGGCAGGTTATTTTGGAGAGGTGAAAGGTTGTGATAATGATTGTGGTGAACTTTTTTTTCCTGCCAACTTTAAAATGGCATAGAGCTCCAAATAATGGCTTAAATTGTTTGAAACTTCGCAGGTTTATTCTTTTATCTTTTATTTTACATCTTAAAACAACAGTAAAAAAAAAAAGGTAATTTTTTTGAAAAGTAAATAAACTAAATATTCAGCTACATTACAAAGAAATTATCTTGAATGTACTTTGAAATATTGTGTACTGAAGTCATCAAGTACCTGTACTGGAAGATTAAAGTAACACTCTGTGTCAATTTCTAAAATTACAATTATCTTCATGCTAGCAATTATGATCGGTTGGGTGGTTGATTTTGTTTAGTGGCATATCAACACCTTTATGGGTTATTTAATGCTGAAATCTAAATATTTTATATATGCATTTTTTTAAAAATAATAATGGTTTTAATGATACAAGTTTTACTAATTAACCCATATCTGGAGAAAGAAGAGATGGATTTATATCTTTTCAAAATGTGTTTGTGCATAAATGAATATGAACTCAACTGGAATTGGAACAATTCAGAGCCATTATCCATTACACCACCTGCAAATCCAAGTTTAAAGCACCTGGTATCTCCAAATGGTCACCCATCTAGGTAATGATCAACTTGAGGTTGCTTAACTTTGGTGATCACATGGGAACCAATGTTTCAACAAAATGTGGTTGTAAGCTCCAGCAATTATGAAACAAAAGGTGTATTCATTGTGTTCACAATTACCTTTATACTAACTGAACACAATTTTTTCACAACAATCTATTTTTAGTAATATATTTGTAGTTACAAATCAATGCCTCAACCACAAAAGCAGTATCAATTCAAGTAAATATGCCCCCTCAACTGCTTGTGATAGGGTTAAATAACACATTGTCAGGTATTATTAACTAGTTGACAGCTGCTATAAAAAAAATATGGCATATTTATTAAGTCCTTATCATCGTAAGGTTTTCACATGTGAGCATTTAAATATAATTTTATTACTATTCTTAATATGTGGTAATTTTAGGATGATCAGTTTATAACCATAGAAAACTGACCACTTATTTTATGCCCATTAAAATATATTTATACAAATTTATCCAAGCTGTGAAAAACAACTGCATATAAAACGTTGACATTTTGTAAAGTCCTTGCTATTATAAAGGTGCTTTCACATGTGAATCTTTAAATATACAATTTTTCCAATTATCATCATTAAACTCTGCCCTTTCATTAGCTTTTTCACCTTCTTAGATTTGTAAATATCTTGGAACAGTTTTCTATTATCATCACAAAGTCACAGCCACCTGATGTCACCAGTTAAAGGAAGATAACCATTACAGCAAAATTTACGGACATTTTATATATATATATATATATATATATATATATATATATATATATATATCTCCGATGCGATGAGAATGAAAATAATATATAAATTCTAACGTTCGCAGCGTTAATTCAAAAAAGAGCTCGATACAGGTAGTAGAGTGATAATTATTTATTTATTATAATTTTATCATATAGACAAAACCATTTTACTCACAACAAAGATTTATGTATATTTTGTAAGTACATTTTTCTTCTCAAAAAATGGAAAATCGGAAGTGACGTTTTACATCCGGGCTTGCCTACAAACAGGATCATTCATAACCATTTCCGACCCTCACCCGTAGATGTGCAGTTAAAATGCACTGAAACCAAGTTGCATCTTTGTTGTGAGTAAAATGGTTTTGTCTATATGATAAAATTATAATAAATAAATATATATATATATATATATAAAATTGTAAGAAAAATATATATAATTGTTATATATATATATATATATATATATATATATATATCATGTATATATATAATTATAATGTATATATATATATATATATATATATATATATATATATATATGATGTATATTATATAATTATAATGTGTGTATATATATGTATAATATATATAATATCTCTTTAAATTTCTGGGATCAGGAGTTATTAATACTATTAATATTCCTATGGGGCAATAGCCTAGTGGATTAAAGCGTTGGTTCATGAATTTGGTGACATAGTGACTGTGATTTCAATCCCTGGGTCAGGCAGTGTGCACTTGCACTCAGTGGAAATGGGCATGTAATAACTGAGCAGTCCTAAAAATAAGAACTAGAATAGATATCCTGAGACATGAGCAGTGTAACGAGAACAGTCTATTCCCGTAGATTGAATAAAGGGTTAAGCTCAGAATTCCTGGTAGGTTGGCCAAATCAATATACACCAATATACAATGTTTTGATAACAACAAAATGAGGACAATAATCCAGATATAAATAGTGTACACTATATATATATATATATATATATATATATATAAGGTATGCTATATTTATGGGTTAAAGTGCTCAATATCAGGGATAAAGCATATGTAAATATAAAAGTAGACACTGAAGTCAGACCTCGTGTTGACAGTCTGTTTAAAGTTTAAATGCAATTTTCAGGCCATGAAACAGACTGCTGCCACTGGGTGTTGACCTCAATGTCCACTTTTATATATATATATATATATATATATATATATATATATATATATATGAGCAATATCAACACTGGATAGCAACAACCTGTTTTGTACAATAATGGGGTCATATAGCCTGAAAATTGTGTTTAAGCTGGGAACAGATGAAAGTGTGATGAGGGAAAACATGTCAGGCTTAAACAGATGAAAATGTGGCAGTTTTTAAAGAAAGCACAGTCACCCCCAAAATGTGTTAGTTTTGGTGTCTGGAACTAAAATTGAAAATGTTATATTTGGTTCTCATGATTACACAGTTTATATGTAATTGAATTATTACATTATTATAACTATTATTACAACGTTATTATAATCCAGTTCAAGAATGGTAATTAATTCTTCCTGGTAAGCTCATCTCAGTACTCTCAGTTCATTTTGTTTATTTGCAATAGCACATCAAAATGTTATAATTATTATCAATAAATATCAAAAAAAAGTTTCCAGTATTTAATGATAACTGATGAAATGTTTTATGATGTTAACACTCCTCATGGTCAGATAAAAATAATTGTATTACTGGCAGAGTATATATTTTTATAAATGCTTAAAGATAGACGATAAACTGATAGGATAGTAAAGATGTAAACAATTTTGGAAATATTTTATTGCAATATGGTTGAGAAGATTTCTTTGTATCTAAATATAGTTTTTTCTTAATAAATCTATTCAGTTTGCCTCTGATGAAGTTCCTGAAGGAATAAAATGCATTGAAAAAAGTAAGTTTTTCCATTCTGTCATTTTAGTTTTTATTGTCTTTCCGATATATCAATTTACACCTCAATTTTTATGCACACACATTTGTTTTTGTTTAAGTGTTTTTGGTTAGTACTTACACAAGATTATATTAAGACCTGTATATGTATTAGGCAAGGAAAAAATTACACCATTTTCTGGTAAATAAGAATTTATCACTTACATTATCAATTCATTAAATGTCCATATGATCGCAAACAGAAGTTTCTTGATTGGCTGAAATGCAAGAAATACACACCAACTTGAGAAAAGGAAAACAAGATAGAATTAAATTGCATTTTATTTTGTTGATCAATATCTAAACATTACCATATGATGAAAGTCAGAGAACATTTTTGATTTTTTAATTGTTAAAATTTTAAGGTTTTGTTATCATTATTTGTAATTATATTTACAAAATAATTTTTCATGAACATATAAAGTGTTTAAATATTTACATATTGATAAATATTATTTTTATTGGATACACATGTGTGAGTGGACATCCTCACTTTTTAAAAAGCGAAATTAATGTTTGTTAAAAAACGGAGATGTCCACTCAAACCCATTCATCCACTAAAAATAGTGTTTATAGTTTTAATAATGTTAGATTAAAATCCATTAATTACTTAAAATATAGGTAAATATAAATAACATATAATTTATATATTTACCAAATAGAGACAAACTTCATGACTATTTCAAGTAGAATATGAATATCATTTGAATATTTTGATAGATGATATTTTGAATATCATATAAATACCATACTTTAAAATGTCTTCTGATAAATGAGAAAAATTATTTGACAGATTGATATCAAAAAGAATAAAAGAACTACTTGAGTGAAAGTATTCGGCTTTGTAATCAGTCTCATTGCTAGAGTGTTTTCAGTGTGTAGTAGGGATCTTTAAGTCAACTGTGATCATAAATAAGAATTTGTGAATTAAAATAGGTTCACATCATGTCCACTGGGAGTTGGGTAGAATTATTTTCTGGTGGGCGGGTTTTAAGTCAGAGTGGCTGCAAGTAAGAATTTGCACACAAAAATTCATATCATTTCATGGGAGTCTAGGGAAATGATTTTCAAGGAGGGGTCTTTAAGTCAAGGGTAACTGTGTATATGAATTCACACACTAAAATTAGTTTATATCATTTTTATGTGGGAGAGGACGAATGATTTTCAGGGTGGAGGTTTTAAATCAGGGGTGTCTATAAGTAAGAATTTACACACTAAAAATAATTCCCATAATGTTTTATGGGGGAATAATTTTTTAGGGGAACAATTTAAATCACAGAATGTAAGAATTTGTGCATTAAAATTAGTTCACATTTATTTTCATGGGAGTTGGGGGGAATGATTTTCTGAGAGAATTTTTAAGTCAGGGTTGACTTTACTAAGATTTTATGCACAAATTATTTCATGTTATTTTCATAGGCAATGGGGGAATAATTTTCTGGGGGTATCTTTAAGTCAAGAGTGCCTTGGAGTAAAACATTTTCACACTAAAATTAGTTCACCGCCTTTTCATGGGAGTGGGAGAAGGATTTTCTGGGGTGGTTATGCCCCCTCCTACCACTAGCAATGAGCCTGTCAGTAATTTTGATAATTTTCTTTGAATTTTAAATCCTCATGATAATAAACTAGCATTTATTTTGCAGGCAAGTCAATATAATACATATTTTTTATTGATTTCACATCAGAATCCTTCACAAAAATTATCCTAATTTTAAATGAATGAATGAAGTTTCTGAACATTTGTTGTATAAGATACCACCAGAAAATTATTCCCCCATTGCCTATGAAAATAACATGAAATAATTTGTGCATAAAATCTTAGTAAAGTCAACCCTGACTTAAAAATTCTCTCAGAAAATCATTCCTCCAGTACTTTGCCAGTTGCCGATGTCAAATGCTGTCAAGAATGATACTCTTCTTTGGGAAAATCCAAGAGTATATTTTCAACATGCTTCTTCAGGATAGTTCCAGTATTGTTGCCAAGACTAAGATCAGGTGAATTTCACTAATAGCTATCAGATTAATCTATTTGGGAAAAGATTTTCCAACCTACATGCAGCTCTGAACAAAGCATACAGAAACTTTTTCTTCACTATTGAATCAGCCATCAAACTCCACCAAAAGAAGCTAATTTCTGGGATGAGGAGTTTTTTTTATTTACATTTGAAATATTGTCCTCATCTTTGTTGTAATTATCACAATGTTTCAACCATTGTGTTCTTCAGCCTTTTTCAGGTGCATCTTGTATGTGGGTAACCTTCATGAAATTTCAAACTAACCCCTTTATTTAATCTACAGGGGCAGATTGCTCTTATTCTGCAGTTTATGTCCAGAGGAGATAACTTGTCTGTTCAGTTATTGCTCACCCTATTTCTGTTGAGTCTAGGTATTCACTACCTGGGTCAGTGATTGAACTCACAATTACTGTGTGACCAAAATCATGATTCAAGGCTTTAATCCACTAGGATATTGTTACCTGCAATAACTGAGCAATACTAAAAAAGGAACAAGATGAGATATCCCTAGATGTGAGCAGCAGAATGAGATCAATCTAACCCATTGATTTAATAAAGGATTCATAAGAAATTCTCTGAAGCTTACCCATATTGATAAGAACTTGAAGAAGGCTAGAGAGAACAACAGCTGAAAGACTGTGATAATAACAACAAAGGTGAAGACAATAGTCTGAGTGTAAATAAAAGAAGCTAATATTTATATCAGTGAACAGCTTGCAAGGTGTTCCCAGACTGCATTATGAGGAAAAAAATCAGAGAAGGCCTTATGGATCATCGATAGTAGTTTTTCTTCTTTTTTAAATGGCATGTGCTATTAATATGTCAAGTGTTCAAACAAGCTATATTCCTGAGTTCCACCCGCTCAGACCTTCACTGCTAGGACTCACCATGCCTCATGCACAGTGTCAAATCATCCTCATTTCCTTTGTATTCCATTGTTAAGGAGGAAGTTTCACTCAGATAGCTTCTTCCCAAGAACCACTACTTTGTGGAAGAGATTCCTGAGAAGATACTTACTCAACCACTTCAAT
>OZ038504.1:80389038-80454038 GCA_964036315.1 Acanthosepion esculentum | reverse complement strand
ATAACCTCCAGGACCTTCAGAGATGATATGAGTTTTTTTTTTATATTTATGGGGTCTGCATAGAGTCACCTGTCATTCTTCATGTACCTATTCTGATCCTGGTCAAAAATCAAAGCATACCATGCTCCTGCAGGGCCTTGAGTTTGTTCAGCAAGTACTTTGATCCAATCATACAGTTTTCCCATGTCTTGTTGAACATGAATTGTCCTCTCTTCATCATATAGAACTTCATTGTCATGATTTTAAAAGAGTGTAAGTTGACATGTCCTTTTTGCATGTTTTCTCCATTTTTGAAATGAGAAAACTAATCTCTATAAGAATGATATAGACAACGTTCTGACACAAAGACTTAGGTAGTTAGAGTCAAAATTTTTAAAATAGTATTATGCAAATGGGTGTATGTTGAGTTGGGTCTTTTCAAAATTTTCTTTTTCTCATTTCACAAAAAATGCTTGTGCTCTTTTAGCATTATACTAATGACTTGTACCAGATACATCTAGGAACAGATTCCACTAAGCTGCTTGATTGATGGCTCACATTAACTTACTGGGATTGTGACTGAGGATACCATGGGAATGGGACGTTCTGGCATAGACCATTTCGCATTGCTGATTCACCGTAGCCAATTCGACATAGAAATTTTTCAGCAGACAACAATTAGGTGTCAGATTACTATTCCGTCTTTATAATCAAATTTGCTCTCTCTCTCTCTCTCTCTCTCTCCTCTCTCTCTCTCTCTCTCTCTCTCTCTCTCTCTCTCTCTCTCTCTCTTGTTTAGTAATCAAATTAGTACTTTGTTCAATTTAAGAAAAAGAGTAGTTGTCATAATGGAAGTTGAATCATTAGATCCTATTGAATTTCTGAGGGGTCTGGCTCATAATTATAAAATAAAGAAGTAATTTCTAAGATTAAATAGTTTTACTAAGTTTTTTAATTTTTTTTTTTAAATATGTTTAATTTAAGTTTTTAATTTACATTATTCCATTAGTGTTTTAATTGGATCCTTAATTCCCTAAATGAATAAAAAGTCATATTGAAAGTTGGGTGTCTTCAATGCCTTTATCCTTTTTTTCTTTTGGGTTGCCTCCAGTCAAAGACAGTGATGTCGAAACAGTCTGACACCAAAATGGCTGTGTCGAATAGTTCAACTTTTTTCTGATGCTGATTCGGATACACCGAAACGTACCAAACCCTGATAATCTGGGTCCACTTGATGAACTCACCCATTCTTTCAACATGGAATGTTAATTTCTGTTGGCCCTAAAATGACACATCCCCTGCCAGAGAGGCCTCTGGTTTGTTCATGACCTTGAACATGAAAGACCTGGTTATTTTCAAGAAGATGCCTATCTCCAAATTACCGTTGCTGGCAACTAGTGCCATGAGCATGACAAGACTTTTCTTTGCTGCGACAGACTTGAAATTAATGCTCTCAATATGTCTGAAAGTGAAATGGCGATGGTAAACGATGGCAGATGTTGTATAATATTTATACTTCACTAAAGTTATATTCTCAAAAGTCTAGTGCACACTATTTATGCAGTAGTTTTAGGTTATTTGTTTTAATTCTTAACCCATAACTGTTAGAAGATAAAAGAAAAACACATTAATCAATTCTGTAACAAATGACAACTTTCATTTCCCTAAAACACAATCTCTGATATTGTATATTAATTCAAAAGGATTGGTTACTAAAATAGACAATAAAAACTCTATATCTCTCTTAGTTATTCTCTGTATATATTAGCCTGGATTTGTTTCACCTTTTGAATAATGATGGAAACAAGGTGCAAATAACAATATCTCACACAAGTTAGTGAAAACACAATTTTTGCAATAAAAACACAGGTAGCAACTCTAAAATAAGTTATAAACAACTTTGAATCTGTTGGCATATAATGTCTGGACTAAAGTTGCCTTTAATAAACTCAGCACATACTGAATAATAGATTGAGAAGACAAAAGATAACTTACTCTTTGTACACTCCCATGTCCCACAGTTTCTCCATCACAATTGGCTCAAAGGTGTTGCCTAAGAACAAGCCCACCTAAAAAGAAAACATTATATATATATATATATATATATATATATATTATAATAAAGAGAAAGAACAGTAAGATATATAATCTGGTGTTCTTATTAATTATTTTTATTTTTACAAAACAGTGATCAATGCAAATCTACAGAGCATAAATATTATAAATTTACTAATTTAAAAATATGGTTCCATTGCTACATAGGAATTACCATGTTTCAAAAACAGAAACTAAAAACTTCAAGTTAAACTATAGAATTAAATTAAAGTCCCTAGTTCTGTTTCATTTTCAAGCAAATTTTGGAATAACTTATTTTGAAATTTACTGAGTTTTATATGCACATACATAATATTAGTTTCTAAGGATATGGGGAAATCCAATTATTTTAACAAGGTGTGGTAGGATATTCATTTTCACTGACAACTATTGTATCAAAATATGAGTTACTTTCGAAAAGAGGTTAAGTTAAGGTAGGGTAGAGGTGCCTTTTCCAACGAATAATGACATCCATTCAACACATGTCATCAGGTCTATATCAATGACAAAATATTTTTCAGCACTTTTTTTTCACCATTAAATTTGTACTTGTATGCATAATGATTTTTTCTAAAATGGTTGTTTGTGTATAAATATGTTGTATTGAACTTCAATTTTAAAATATTATTCTTAATCTTAATTACTAATAGACTACACTTCTTTTAAAACAAACAAATGTAATAGGAGTACTGTTATGGTCCAATATCCTTGCACCACTGTTATGGTCCAAAGTTAGAACCAAGGAAGAACAACACGAACACAAGAATAGGAATAACAAAGATATATTGCAACAGAATAATAATACAAGATGTTGAAGGTGTTAGTATGACTGTCAGTCTGGTTTAGCGTGAACTACTATTGTCTCGACTCGTTCCATGTCTGTTCTCTCTATCGTCTCTTTTGAGAGGCGCAGTCTTTATAGTGTCAGGAAGAGTTCATTGTCGTTACAGGTAAGTTCCCATAACACCCCCCTCCCAAAACTTTTACCTTGTAGGGGTCTTTAATATTTTTTCTCTTTGGATTTATCATCAAAGGTATGCGATCGTGAAATCTAGTCCGCCTAGCATAGTATAGTATCCATTATTTGCTGAAATATTGCCGGCATGACCATAATCCCAAATGGTAATCTCTGAAACTTATATAATCCTTTATGCGTGTTTATGCACAACAACCTTGAGCTTTCCTCATCTACTGGTACTTGTAGGTATGCTTCGCTCAAGTCTATCTTTGAGAAAGATTTTCCTCCGTTCAATTTTGTGAAAACTACCTCTGGACTAGGGAGAGGATAGTGATAATCCTTAATCGTTGCATTCAATCCTGTCGAGAAATCAGCACATACTCGTATCTCACCCGATTTTTTTTTACGTAAACCATAGGTGCGGCCCATTGACTATATTCTACCTTTGTCAATATACCGGTTTTCACGAGTCTATCCAACTCTTGGTCTATTTTTTCTAGTGATGCAAAAGGTACATTCCTTTTCTTCTTGAAAATGGGTTGTACATTTTCTTTTATTTCTTTTTTTGCCGCCATTTTTTTTACACCTCCTGAGGCCGGCTGAAAATACTTCAGGGAAACTTTCTTTTAATTTCTCCTTTAATTTATCTGCCTCGGTCGATAAACTTTTCACTTTTTGGCAGAAAGTATTTATCGGTAAATCTCAGAGGTCAAATTTCTGCATCCAGTTAGTTCCAAATAAATTTTCCGTATTTTTAAGGACGTACATTTTTAATTTTTTGGTCATTCCATTGAATGTCACATTTGTAATAACTTCTCCCTCAAATTTTATTTTTCTTCCGGTTACTGACCAGGCTATTTTATCAGTTCTCAACATGGTCGGTTTGTTTAATTTTCTCCACGTCTGTAAGTTAATAATTGTTAAATCTGATCCGGAATCCAATTGTAGTCTGACTTTTTTGTTTAACATTTCTACTTGTATGTATTTTCATATATTTGTCTCGTCCGCTTGGTCAGTTCTAGTGACTCTTACTCGGCTTTTGTTTTCTTTCCGAATCCAACAATGCGAACTTTTATGTCCCACTTTATTGCATGACAGACAAGTCTTATAGTGGTATGGACAATCTTTGTACCAATGCAAAGTCCCACAGCGATAGCATGGACTGGGTGGTAGTTTTTTTCTGATATTCCATTTGATTTTTTGAAGTAGAATAATTTGTTTGTCTTGTTTTTGAAGTAGAATAATTGGTTTGGTTTATTTTTGAGGAGGGACAAAAACATGTTTGTCGTCGTACTTTTCGTATGTGAGTGACGCCAGACACTTCTATATCTTTTGAGTCCTTTTTTACGCTTATACATCTCTGACAGTCCTCAGCCAATTTTTGTAGCGTCAATTCTGGTTCACTCTCAAGTTTTGTTAGAATTCTCTGTCAGATCTCCGCATCTTTAGTTGAAACCAGGCCTTGAATGAATATCAAACATTTAAAATTGTCCGGGCTGAGTTCAGATAACTTAAAGTCATCACAGTGTTTGTTTACTATGGAAGCGAATGTTATATAGTCTTTGCTATCCTTTTTTGTTAGATTTAAACATTTCCACCTTTTGCGGAATAATGAAGTGTTCGGACTAAATAATTCTGTTAAAAGTTTTACGGCTTCCTTGAAATTCAACTCATTCGTTTCCTCGGTAGGATGTACTCTACGAATTTAGTGTATTCGCTTGACCCTAGTTTCCTCAGTAGTAGACATACTTTTTTCGCATCTGACTAATTCCCGCAATTAAACGTATATAAATCTTCATATCTTCTGAAGTAAGCTGCAAAGGTTTTGTCTTCGTCCGGTGCATAAGTGAAGTCTTTGATAGAGCTCCATATAGCATTTTGCTGGAATGCCATTTTATTTTCAGAATTTTGCCCTTTATTTGTTACTGCCCGTAGAAGTAATTCTTGTAGTTCAAGATGCTTCTGTTCGTTTTTCTGTTGCTGCTAAAATTGCATTTTGATAAGTTCCAATATGGTTGCCTTAAAGTCTTCCATGTTTACTGTAATTATGTGTAAGTATTTTTCCTTTTTGTAGACTTCAAGTCTTTGTAGCCTGTTGTTCTGGAACTTTAGAAAAGATTTTCCTGTGTAGAATTTGTGTCTTTGTTACCACTGTAAAGTTGGTGTCCAAAAAGAAAATTTTTCTTTTCTTTTTATTTTTTTTCAATGTTCCCGTAGAAATTGTTTTTGTTTTTTTTCACACTACCTATGTCACCTATGTTACGGATGACTGATAGCAAAAAAGTTTTTTTGTAGATTCTCTACGTAGAACTCATTTTTTTCAATATTCGCATAGAACTTGTTTTTTCAGTATACTTTTTTAGGATTCTCCACGTAGAGTTTGTTTTTTCAATATACTTTTTTGGTTTCTCTGCATAGAATTCGTTTCTTCAGTATCCTTTTAGATTTCTCCACCTAGAATTTGTTTCTTCAATCCTCGTCGCCACTGTTATGGTCCAATATCCTCGCACCACTGTTATGGTCCAAGGTTAGAACCAAGGAAGAACAACATCAACACAAGAGTAGGAATAACAAAGATATATTACAACAGCATAATAATACAAGATGTTGAAAGTGTTAGTATGACTGTCAGTCTGGTTTAGCATGACCTAATATTGTCTCGACTTGTTCCACTTCTGTTCTCTCTATCGTCTCTCTTGAGAGGCGCAGTCTTTATAGTGTCAGGAAGATTTCATTGTCATTACAGGTAAGTTCCCATAACAATTACTTAAATTATTTAAAAATTATTATTAAATATCAAATATAAATATGTATATTTCATTTATCAGCTTTCTTTTTTTTTAAATTATTTAAGAAAAATTTTTGATAATGTCAGCAAAGCAAAGAATAGCTTTGATTAAATAAATTTTTATTTTTTATAAACTTAGTAATATATAGTTTCTCATGTATGCACAAAGGACATGGGTCATTTAATGACCTACATATTCTAGCTTTTCTTATTAATTTCCATTTCACAGTAGGTGTTTTATTGATTTCTTTTGTGCCAGAAATATTTTGATAAGGATGTCTGATTTCGGTATTTATTTATCCTAAAAGAACTTTGATGTTGGTTGAACTGCTTCTTGAACTCATGTCTTGTGCATCCAATGTAGACTTTTATGTGGTCTGGATCCTCAATAGATGAAATATTGCATTGGTACACTAATCATTCAGTGTGACATTTATTATTAAGAGAACAGTTATGAGGATTTCTACAGTTACATTATTTTTGTTTATGTTCATCTCTTTTTATTAAACTGTCTAAATTTCTTTGGTCTTGGTCTAAGAGTTTACTCAAGATATTAGCATTATGTTTCTTAATAATTTTTTCTAAGTTCTCAGTATAGCTGTAACTTAATTTTAGGGTATTTTTATTGAAAATAGTACTGAGTTTATTATCTTTAGGAAAATGTTTAACGATTAATGCAAAGAAATTTTGTCCTAATTTGATCTTTACCATTTGGTTGTATGGGGGTGTATACAAAATTATTTTTCTACTTCTGTTTTTTCTATGCTTTCCATTTTCATTTTTTATGTAAGTTAGTTTTGGGTTTTTGCAGCCACTATCTTTTAGAGCTTTATTATAGAAATTAATATGATCACAGGAAATCTTCTCATTTGCTGAATTTGTACTTATTCTTTTTTGGATAGATAAAGGTATATGCTTAATTATAGATGGAGGATTTAGGGTGTATATACAAAGGATTAGTATTGGTTTTTTTATAAGGTATCTATACATTTTTCATTAAATCTAATGTTATATCAAGGAAGTTCACATTTTCAATTTAGTGCTTACAGTATTTTTTAAGTTCAGGCATTTAAAGTCTCTATATAATATCTTTCTAATTTTAATGATTTTAAAGGTTTATATATATATATATATATATATATATATATATATATATATATCTATATATATATATATATATATATATATCTATGAGAAATATTTCTACTGTACCCTGTATATATATATTTATATATATATATATGGGAGGTATTTCTCCTGCAGCCTGTATGTGTGTATATATATATATATATATATATATATATATATATATTTCTATATTTCTTCAGTCTTTTGACCGTTTATGCAATCAATAATGCCACATTGCAATTCACCAGGATAAAACAGGTCCTGCAGATGACTGGAAGTAGCTATAATAACAACCTTGATAAGAACAATAGCTTGAATAAATCAATATATAATGAAGTGTATAAGCATTTAAATGATAAATATTAAAGTGATATATTCGATACTTTGGGCATGTGGCTGAGTGGTTAGAATGTTCTCTTTCTGACTATAAGACCCGGGTTCAAATCTCACCATAGTCAATTTGTCAGGAAGGTGACTTTTTGATGCTAGTAGCCTGGGAAAGTGATACCAGCCTGCGGCACCATTGGAAAGTACCTGAAAGCCATACCACAAGTTGACCCAAGTCTTGTGATTGAAATTGGGTAGGCAGTATTGTTTATCAATGGTTGTGCTAGCACAAAGTCACAAGTCATTGTGACAGAGGGAGTGAGTGTACTGGCCTTGTTCAAACTTTTGATCACATCAAATTCTGCCCTCTTCTCCAGAAACTGTAACTAGGGCCTGCTCAGTATAGTTCCAGTATAAACCACAGCTGGGCTGCGTGGGTGTTGAACAAACACAGGCATCTGTGACAGGAATTGACTGTCCTAGCAGACAGGTATACTCAGATATGAGCGGCCAGCTATTATTTGATACTTTGATATGCAAATCAATATTTATTGGCATAGATTTTATTTAAAGATAAAATGCGAAAAAAAGAAAATTCAATTTCAATTAAAAATGTTCAGTGACATTCTTGAGCAAAAAATGGATGGAAAATAATTGATGAAGTAAGAAATTTTAACAATTTTTTTTTTTCAAAAAGATAATAGTTTAGTTGGGAGGGGAAATTCATTTAGGAGCAAGAATTTTTTTTTTATTCTAATCATTTCACTCCAAGCAAGACGAGAATGCCCCTAAGATGCAAGGAGTTACTGGGAATGAAACAGAATGAAAAGACTTTAAGAAGGAGAAAAGACAATAAAAGAACAGGATTTCAGAAAGACAGAAGATGGCAATTGATGTTGCATTTAAATTTTTGTAAGAAGCAGGAAAGCAAGAAACTGGAAGAGAGTTCCTTAAATGAGAAGTGCATGAAAACAAAGTATTTGAATATAGTTAAATAATCAAAATTCAGTAAGAAAATAAAGAGAAAATGAGTTAATAATGATTTAATGAAAAAGTGCAATTCTTACTCACCGTTGTTTTTGTGCTAGATGCTATAATAATGCCATTGTGATCAATCAAGAAAACTGTGTAATTTGACTGAAAAAGAAAAAAGTATTAATCTGACAAGCTTGGGCTGGGAAAGTTTCTTGTAATTTTAACATCTAACTTGAGGATAAGCTTGCAAATGGCATATTTATGATAATATAATTCTGTTGCTTGAATATACAGGGAATAAAATTTATGTCAGAATTTTTGAGATGAGAAATTATTGCTCTATGTCTTATTATTCAAACCAGCATGTTTATCTTGATTGTTATAGTCAGGCCTTCTTAAGATGTCTGCCATCATACTTTGTCACCTCTCTGAACCTTTACTTGAACCACAGGGATGAGTAGATCATTTTAAGCATGTGGAACAATGAGAAAAATCTATATCTGTTGATTGAATAAAAGGACTGACTTAAAATTCTAAGAAGGTTACTGACAGATACTGGAAGAAAACCAGAAGCAACAATGGCCGGAATGTTGTGAATATAACAACCAAAAGAAGAATATTGGTCCACATGATAAGGAATAAGATACTAGAAATAAAAGTTAAGAGACTTATTTATGGTTTGTAATTATTTGAATTAGTCACTTATTTTTTTTTTTTTTTTTCAAATAATGTTGATGTGTTAAATTCATTTAAACATTTAGCATTCAACATGTTTGAACTGACCATGTAAATATCAACTCTCAAAGTCTTGCTGTTTGTGGTCAAAGTCTTACTGTTTATATGATTTCCTATGTTATTTGCAATAGTGTTATCATATTGGCAGAATATACATAGAGTGGGTTAACATTTAAAAATAATGACAATGACTAATTCAAATAAAAAAGTTAAAAAATACTCTTAACTTTATAAGTTAAATTCAATGAATGTTCAAGCAGTAAAACACTGGCTTAATGGTTATGTCATTTGCTTGCTGGACTCTCGAGTTTTAAATCAGAGCAGGATTCACTTAATTAAATTTTAGTGTCAGAAAGTGTAATATTTGTACATATAAACAAGCAAAATATTTGTTTTTACATTTTTAAGTATAAAATTTGAATGCAGTATGGGACAAAAAGAATATTATATGCATTTATTTGCTATAGTTACAAAATTCTTATTTTCATTATTAAAATCATTCTAGTTAGCAAACAAACAAAAAATATTTTTGAATATTTAAATCTTATAATTTGTTTTAATTTTAAATTAACAAATGAGTCACTTAATAAAGTTTGCAGGGTTTCAGTCAAAAAGTAAATAAAAAGTCAGCTGTGTTCTCAATTCTAACTTTACTTACATTATCACTGTTATATATTGGACAGAATTTTCCATCTGGACATCCAAAAGTTTCACTAACAAGTTCATCAAACTTGTGGAAAGGCATTTGGTAGCCACTAACAGCAGACACTATATAATTTCTTGCATTATCACATATGATAATTGGGACGCTGACAGTAACTGCAGTGATATTAAGGTTCATGTAGCCATAAAATTCTGTAAAAAAAAAAAAGAAAGAATATTTGAAAAATTGAAAAAATTTCTTCCTACAATTTTTTCTTTTTTTATTAGATTTTCAAAATCATGTTTTACTCTTTTTATATGCTTTTCTTTTCAGTTTTACTGTTTGTTTTTACACTCTTTTCAGACTCTGATTACACTTATCCATTATTTTATCTTTTATAAAACTGGGCAACAAACATTTTTCTACTTGGATAACTATATTTTATATTAAATGAATTCTGAAATCCATATGAGCATGTTAGGATTTCGTGTAAGGCATTTGGGTAAGATTGGGAAAACTGAACAACAAAAAAGTTTTTATCTACTATTCAAAAAGAGATTTTATTTAACTTAATTGACTATGCTGTTTCTGAATCCATATTCAGAATTGTTCAAGCACATCAGGATTTTGTATCGTGTGCATTGCACATGATTGGGGCCAACTTGTCTTATATCAATTACAATGGGCAACAAAGATCTTTCTATTAAGGTGTGTTTTAGTTGAAATTGACAATGCTGATACTGCAATGGTTGATGAGCTTAGTGCATGTGTTATTTTCAATTATCATCAAAATTTTTCTTTACTACTATCATATTTGACTTGAACTGAAATATACAGGATGTTGCAAAAGTGATGTATACAGTAAGTATTATACCAGCATTGTAATAGTAGTTCTAGAATTCATTTAATTCATTAAAATCATTTTTAATATTTTTTACTTTCATAATTTTTGTTATACATTTATTATAATTTTTAGTAAATAATAAATGCTTTACAGGTAAAGAGAACCTGTGTGAATGACAGGGGCAAACAGTTTGAACATTTGAGGGATTGATATGTTTATTATTGATATTTCTTTTTGTCATGACACACACACACACACACATCTGTGTGTGTGTGTGTGTGTGCCTAGTATGCATTATTTCTGCTTGGTGATTGCCTGCATGTTTGATTTGGGACGTTTATATGTAAACATTGGTTGTGGTTGATAAACATACATTAGATTCTCTAAGAATGAATAGAATTAAAGTTGGTGATGTAGTATAGTACTTTGATGTGTGTTTAGGATTTTTATCAGGACTCACCTGAAATATTTCTTTATTTAATTTGTTCTTTATCCTATCATTCTATTTGTTTCCGATCCATATTTGATCCCCCTATATATATATATATATATATATATATATATATATATATATATATATATATATACACACACACACACACACATAGATGCATGCATACAGGGGGGGGGTACGGGGGGGTTCTAAAGCAGATACACAGTAAGTGTATTACCAGTTTTATAACAGTGGTCCTAGGATTCATTTAATATTAGAATTCATTTAATTCATTAAAATCATTTTTAATATTTTTATTTTCATAATTTTTGTTATAATACATTTATTACAACTTTCATTAAATAATAAATGTTTTGCAACTAAAGAGGCATGTGTGAATGACGGGGGCAAACAATTTGAACATTTGAGGGATTGATATGCATAAACAATACGTTTTATGTGCATGTTTTGTTTTTCAGTACTGTATACCTACTTTTGCATCCACTAATATACTCTTGGATGTGTGTGTTGTGTAAAAGGAATCAGCACATAGAGTTCAAGTTGTGGCTTAGTCTGCTGCATACATTCTCACACAAATGCCCTTGGGAAAGGCATGAATCCATCTCTTCTCTCCCCAGTTATGGGGAGATTAACAGACAAGACTAGTTTCTTTAGCCTTGAGTGGCAACCACTCTAAGTGAATATCTACTGTGAATTAAAAAAGTTTGGAGAAGATAACAAATCATGCTAATCCACAGATAATAAAGAAAAGGAATCTGTGGAGAATCATGATTACCTTGGTCCTGAAGGGGCCTGGCATTTAAAAAGAAAGATATACTATCAATAGGATTTTTATCTTACACAGAAATCATCGGAATTGGCAAAACTCATTGCTGAGTATTGGGGTGCTCATAGAAATTTCTTTCTGTGTGAAATGAATGCTATGTTGGATCTGAAGAGACGTTCACAGCCACCGCATGGTAGTGTAGGTGGGTTCAGCGGATGGAAAGCTCTGGCTTTTTTTGAGCTCTTTTTCTTCTTTCTATTTGTCTTCTGGTGTTTTCGAAGGATGTTGTTTTTTATGTGGGCTGCTCTTCTCCAATTAGTTCTTTCTGCAGCTTTCATCTCCCAACTGACTGGATCAATTTTTGCCCTCAGAAAAAAAGTGATTCTGAGCTGATCCTTGAATTGATGATGTAGAGGTCCATGTAGTCTCTTGCCAGATGCAAGCTCTGAGAAGAGGATTTGTTTGGGGTAAGTGGATGTCTGGCATTTTTGGCAAGGGGTAATCTGTAGTGAGTCTTGATGATTTCTACACTCTCCATCTTTGTTATGTGCATATCTCAAAAAACTGATGTTTTAGTTAAATAATGAGCCCTGATTTAGAATTGTTGTGCTCAATTTAGTTGAACACAGCATCATTGGTTTGGGGAGCAAACAAAATGTTTCTTTTGTTTCCCAGTGTGATCTCTACATTTTCATGTGAATATTGGCATGGAAAGAGCAAGACATGCCATCTATGCAAAACAGAAAATTCTGATTACAATAAAAATATTGCGAAAACTTTAATTTCTTTTTAATGTTATTTACACTATCGACATGCAGACTATTGTCTTCATATTTGTTGTTAAAATAAACAATTACCACAAATGGCAATAGCTTTTCAATGGTAATAATAATGGTAACATTAGCTGTTTCCTAATAAGGAAACATTCAGCATTCATTGACTGAGCAGCCAGTGCTACTTTCAACTGAAATTTATAAAATGTTTCTCTAAGAACAATTTTTCAGAAAAATAGGATTCTCAAGTCCACTAGCTTTCCAGTATTGATGGAGAATTTCTTCCTAACATTTTGTTTGAAGTGGTGTGGAATATCAACATTTTCATCATGTCATTATTTTCTCATTGAGTTATATGTGCTATCCATTTTAATTGTTACTGTTATTGAAAGTCCTCAGGCAATGTTTTTTTTTCTGGTTGTTTGGTACAGTTCATTGTTTGTTATGTCAGAGTACTAGGTCTTACTGAGGAGCATCTTTCTGAAGAAAGGTGGTTCTCAGTAAAACATATAAGTTTTATTTGCTCAAAGCTATTTTTAACCATTGATCTGAGATAGTGATTGTATACAGCTGAGGATCATAAAGGAACAGGTATATCTGAGAGCAACAAAATACAGGAGGTTGTGGAGGGCCATGGTCACACATATCTTGAAGGGACATAATACTTAGCCATAGAGAATCTTCTTGGCAAATTTGAGCAAATGTGTGAACAAGGACCATAAAGACAAAGTTGCGATTCATAAAGACCAATTATTCCTAAGAGCAGCAAAAGAGAAAATGTTGTGGAGAACCTAATGATCTGAAGGGACATGTCATATCAGAGAAAGAGAACCTACTTGACAATGAAGATAGGAACATGTATCATAAAAGGAAAATGGGGTTTTGAGATAGAAAGTGTTATTGAAAGAAACAAAAGGCAGGATGCTGGGGAAAACCATGATCACTCATGGGTCAGGGAAGAGACGTGTGATAGAGAATCTACTTGACAAACTTATTCAAATGAATAGAGGAACAAATATCAAAAAGAGAAAGGTAAAAGTTGTAAAGGAGCAAATTTTACTGAGAGCAACAAAAGATAGGAAGCTGTGGTGGACCATGTCTATCCATATTTACCTAGTATTAAAAAATAAAAATGGTGAATGTTAGTGAATTTTGAAGGAGGTACAAATCCCACATAAAAGTATTTTGCCAGGTTGCTCAACATGAAATTGCTAAAGAATATAGATTGAGAAAAATTATTTATTGAATTAAGATATACTTTCCTTTCTTTTTTTAATGAGGTATTAATGAAATAAGCAGGTGAGACATTTTAGAGGATTTAAGAAATATTTTTAATTTATTTATTAAACTTTGTCTACTATGACAAGAAGAATCTAACTCTATACATTGAATAAAGTGTTTAGTCCCAAATTCCCTCAAAGTTATACAGATCGACAAGCACTTGAAGGCTGGAGGGCACAACTGTTGAAATGTTGTGATAATAACAAGGATGAGGACATTAGTCTGAATGTAAATATTTATTCAATTTTTCTTTAAACTGAGCCTGACTGGAGAAGTTTTAGCTTGTAAGGAAAAGGACTAGATAAGAAAGGTCATCTGGAGAACAGAAGTGAATGTAGAAAAACTATTTTATAATTTCATGAAGCTTACGTTTTTTCTTGATAATATCGGTATTCACAGGAACTGAATAAGTATATGTTTCCTTGGCCATATCATAGCATCGTTGATCATCTTTGGCTCGACCTACTTCCACGGCCTGTTCATAGTAAGGGCTGTTGATTGTATCCTGCATTCCACTCAAAAATGTCCTGAAGGAAAATGACAAGCAAAAAAATTATATAACTCATTAATAATACTAATATAATTGACACTGTTCAATAATATAAACTTATTCTTTATAGTTTCCTTATTACTGTCATATGTCATATTTAATGTTATTGTTTTGTTCATTATACATTTGTTGGAAATTCTGTTGTCCAGGTTTTTTATATTAAAAAATGTCCAAATTCAAAACAAGAATAAAATAAAGAACAAAAAGGAGTAAAAATAGTCTTTAATTGAGTTAAAATCTTTAGATAATTGATATACAGAAAAAGATGTAGTTTAGAAAAGACTTTGACCATCAGCAAAGATTCAATGACTGTCCAAGCTGCTGTTGGAGATGATTCATTTGAAGTCACTGACACATGTTTCTTTCAGCACATAGTCATGTCTGAATGGCTTGGAGACAATTGCATTTCTGTTGGTGAAAGTCAAAATTTGTGGGTTTTTATAAGAAAGTTTTCCCGAAAGTAGGTTTGAGTAAAATATGGTTTTAGTTTGATTTGATTGGCAAAATATTTCACATTGTGATGTTAATTTCTAACCAATAGACACTTTGATTTCAACTGTACATGTTGTATTGTGGAATTTCTTTTGCATGCCTGTTTTGTCTGTTATTGGGTAGAAAATAAAGTTTTGGCATGTTTTAATATGGTATGTATGTGGGTATGTAACTGTGTTGGAAATAGGGTTTATTTTCTGTACACTGTTATAGTACATCCTCGATTGTGTCATTATCCATACTTTCATTATCTGGATATGAAATGAACATCGATGATAACATTTCAGTACTGGCAAAACAGCTCATTCTGTGGTTTTATTTTTCAACACGAGTCTCATTTTATTATATAGTACTTCCTTGATTATCTATCCTTGGACAGAGGTTGAAAAAATATGTTCAGATAATTCAAAATTTTGGATAATTGAATATCTTAATTATCAAAAAAGAATGAAGAAAAAAAGTAATTTTCTAAAAGACTTGTATTAACAAATAACATTTCAAATGCTCTGTTCAAAGTTTTGTCCAGTTTATTTTTTATGAAAAAATGTTAATTTATGTTTGTTTACTGGCTGACCTTGCATTTTCCTCTTGCTAACACCTAAACCTGGATTAAATAGATGTATTTATAAGAGTTTGGGAGTCTCTGGGTAAAGAAAATTGTTAAATTCAGATGCCTTCTCAGGAAGAATTGGGCGAGAGACTGGGAATCCTTTCCTTCATTGTTGTAAGAACCATAAATATATGATAGCAGTGGCAATTGTTCTGATAAACTTTCTGTTATGGTAAATAGACTTTATGAATTTAAACTAGAGGGGCAACAAGGTCTCATCATTTGACAGTTGAATTGGCTAGATGCAACCATAAGTTCTATGCTAACAGTTTCTTCTCTCACACTTCTCGCTCATGGAACTCTCTTCCAGCTCTAACTTTCCAGTCAACTTTGATCTTCAAAAATTTAAATGCAATGTCAATTGTTATCTACTGTTTTCTTGATTCCTCTTCTTTTATTGTTCTTGCACCCTAATAATGTTTCTCTTTTTTACATTTACATAATTTTGTTTTTGATGCCTGTTTGTAGGAGAGACAGGGTAAATCACAGATATGACAATAGTAATGCCTTCGAACAACTCGGTCAGATGCCGCTAATTCCCATATAGATATTTTACCGTTACTCATCACATGATCTAATTATTTCAAGATGAGGTCGACTGTGCTTTCACTCTGGTGATCCATGTTCAAACCTAAGTGTCGGCAGTGAAACTTTATTCTTATATGGCACATAAGTAGCAAAGTAATCATTCTAAGTAATGTGGTTAATCAAAATAGGTGCTGTGTAATTTGTTTTGATTGCAAAATTACTTCAATTTTGTTGTTAGTGATAGCAACAGTAAACTAGTAGCATAGTAAAAGCAAACATAAAAAAAACTAGGAAAAAAAACTCATTTATAAAGGAAGAATAAACTTACTCATCTGTTAGATAATCAACAAATTGTTCATAGAGGAAGAAACCAGAAGAAGTGCCAACAAAAACAATTTCAACCCCTTTCCTGTTAAAATAAAAGGAGACAGAAGCTTTTAGTTCGTAAATTATACAAAATTTCCAATAAGGATAAAAATGAAACAAATATTAATAGTCAATCAAATAATGAAATTAACTATGAACACACAGATATATATTACTTTAAATGTTATTTTGAGTGGATACTCGTGTTTGAGTAGACATCCTGCTTCTTTTTCTTTTCTTTTTTTTTTTTAAATAGAATGAATTATACTTCTCAGTCTGCATGTATGAGAGACTGTGTTCCCTTAGTAGGGGAAACTGGATCAGATAGTGGTTTCTCCTACAAAGGTGGATGTAGTTTTGAACCTTTGGAGAGGACATTTTCTTTATTAAGTCTCTTGGATGTGAAAGTCAGTAAACATAATTCACACTGTTTAAAAACAAAACAGGGCATCTACTCAAACATGAGCACCCATTAAAAATAACATTTGGAGTAATAAGAAATAATTTTGAATTAAAAATAAAATCTATTAATCTCTTAGAAAAGTCTAAGTAAAATTATGGAGGACACTAAGTTTACCTTTACTTACACAATTGGCTCTAAGAATATTTTAGAGCTTTTTTAAATTAAAATTTTGAAAACTTATTATTTTTCATCTATTTTACTTTTGTTTATAAATACATATTGCAAAATAAAATCTTTGCATTTATGTTGAAGAAGTCTTTCAGGAGATGAAACACTTTGGTAAAGAAAAGTTTTCCTTCGGTCTTTATTCATTATATAGTTTTACATATCCAACAACATTTTAGCACTATTATACTAATATATATACTTAAATACAAATATCAATCTTGAAATATATATAAATAATATTTAATCAGTAAAATAAATTAATCAAATGATTTAAGAAATAAATAACTGTAAAGAACAATAAAGTAGATATTGAAAAGTTCTAAGCATGACCAAAGAGGGATTAAAAAAATTGAACAATGTATGGAGAACGTTTGGGCGCCCACTCATGTATATATAATGATCATTTCTTATATATATATATATATATATATATATATATATATATATATATATATATGTTGTGGAATAACCCCACAAGATGGACTGATCTAAAAAGATAAATACCATGCTCTCTGAATGAGAGTAGAAATTTAACACAACTGAGGTGAAGTTAATGATTAACGGTTATTCCAGTAGGCTGTATTCTCAATTGTTAGTACCATATTATTCTTCAGAATAAATTACTACTACTTTTTATATGTGTATTGACTTGTCCATTTCATGATACAACGTTTGGTGACAAGGGAATTGAAATTTACAGAGGATATCAATATTTGACAAAACAAAAATTTGAATGTTAATACCAACATGGACTGAGGATTTGAGTGTAAAAATTTATAGTCATATACCAAGAAATTATTTGATGACTACTCAAACTTGAATTCCAAGTCGGACATGTAAAAACAAGTAAGAATTTTGTCTGGTTGTTTAGTTAAATTTTGTCTTGATAAAGAAACATGGAGGATTTTAAAGAAGCAATGTTGGAATTCATGAAAATCCAGTGGAAACAGAATAAACGGTTGCAGGAATGATTTTGGAACCAGGAATGCTCTGAGAAACAAAACGAATGGTTTGAAAAAAAAGAGCGGGGCAATGTAAATTCTTCAGTTGGTGAATTTAAGTAGAGTTCTGAGGAGGAGGTAACTTTTGCAGCATATTTTTACCGTTATGAAGAGGTCTTTCAAAAAGATTGTGCTATATGGTTGAACTAAAAGAAAATATGTCTGTTGCTCAGAAAATTTGGTCCAAGTGGATATGAAGAGTATGTGAATTACATACTTTCAAGAAAGCCTGGGGAAGTGTCTTTTAATGAAACTCTTAATTCTGGAAAAAAAAGTTTTTGGGGAGAAAAGTTCTCTCTTCAACACAAGATGGCAATGTTTAAACCTTAAAAAGAAAGTAGATTACTTGACTTTTGTTGGGATTGTCAATAGGGAGTGTGAGAAGTTTAAGTGCTTGATTGTTATACAAGGACTGACAAAGATGTTGGGTCATGCAGATGGGTTATCCAGGTTAATCCCCAAACTATGTGATTCATTAGAGGAACTGTGATAACAGCATTAAGAATAGAAATGGAAATAAAAAGCATGCTATGCAACATCATACGGAAATTACCTGTGATACTTGAGGAAATCAGGATCAAAGAAAAAATAGACAAGTATATCACAGAGAAAAAGAAGCAAATTAGTAGCCAACATTACAAAAAGAATGATGGTGAAAATTGTTTCTCAATCTGTGATAGAATATTAATGTATGGTGAATATGTGGTAATACTGGAAGCACTAAATAAAACAATACTTAAAGATTTTCATACTAGACACCCTGGTATATCAAGGATGAAAGCTTTAATAAGAAGCTATTTTTTGGGCTGAGTATGGACAAAGATATAGAGAAACATGTAAAAAAACATGCATAGGTTGTGCAATGACAGCAAAAGCACTACTGGTGAAATTTAACCCTTGGTCAAAGTCAGACCATGGCAAAGGCTGCTAATTGATTTTACGGGTCCAATAAAGGGGCAATGCTATTTGATTGTTGTTGATAGTTTTTCAAAATGGCCAGAGGTGATGAAATTTTAAAATCCTACGTGTAGTGGGATGATAAAATTTTTGCATTAACTTTCTATAAGATTCGGTGTTCCAGATATGAATCTGTAGGACAATGGTATGCAATTTAAGGCAACAGTGTTCAAAGATTTTTATAATTTTTTACAATTGTACATCTAACTACTGCACCATATCACCCACAATCTAATGGCCAAGTAGAAAGATTTGTGGATACTTTCAAGTGAGCATTGAAAAAGTCAGATGAAAATGAATCTGTTGACAAGATACTGCAATAAAATTTTTGTATATTGGGTGACACTGAACCCAAGTACAAATTTGGGGTTATCACCAGCAGAATTAAAGTTCACAAGGAAAATAAAATCAGTATTTGACAAGCTGTTACCAAAGGAAAATAAAAAAGAGGAAAAAAAAACACAATTACAAAATCCTACACACCAGGAGAAAAGATTATTTTTAAAGAATATAGGTACAGTAAAGAGTTCTGGGATGATATGAATAACCAACAGGAAGAGCTGATGAAGGTTATTTATGACCTATTTGTGGTACCAACGCCTTTAGCAACCTTGGACAAAAAACGTTTGAGTAAATGAAAAAGGAAATTGTCAGGGATTATACAAATAAAGCCAAAAAGACAAAATACGACTTCCAGAAGTAATAAATTCAGAAAAGGAGATGTTGTAGGGTACTGGAGCATTCCCACAAGATGGACTGATTTAAAAAGATAAACAGCACACTCTTTTACTGAGAGAGTGGAAGCTGAATGGAAATGAGGCAAAAATTCACGATTAACTGTTATTTCAGTAGACTGTGTTCTTGACTGTTAGTACTGTATTATTCTTCAGAAGAAATTACTACTACTATTTATATGTGTATCAACTTATCAATTTCATGATACAACAATATGTATATATTTATGTATAATAACAACTATATATTTCATAACAAAAATGATGGAAACCTAAACAAAAAGAAAAAGAATCTAAATGAAATCGGCTATATTATTTACCCAAAACATTAAAAAAATGTTTAAATTTAAAATTCTCAGTGTCTCTTGTTTGTGTAAATGTGTAGTTGCATCATCATAAACATGAACTTAGTCCGATGACGTCCTAAAGGACAAAATTTGTCACAATAACTTTTCCCTAAAACTAACAGCAAAGAAACAAACCAAAAACTGGTAACCCTTACTCAATATTATTATTGCATTTTATTATTTTATTATTTCATTGACTGCTGTGATGCTTGATACCCTTCCTCCATTAGTCACAAAGATTCCACTGAGGAGTACGGGGCAACAGCTCTCAACAAAACCAGATACTACTGTTGTGTTTCCATAGCAAGTAATGTTTTACAGGATGAAGTTGCTAGCTTTATGCCCAAATGGCTTTGTACCTGATTTTTGCTTACAGTACCCAGTGTTTCCAAGTTGTCACCCATCTAAGTACTTACTGGGCATGTCACTGCTTAACCAGTGATCAAATGAGAACTGGTGTTTCCATGTAATGTGACTGTAATCTGATGTTTGATATTAGGAAACAATATTTTGTGATGAGAGAAGGACTTACCTCGTTGCTTCTTTTTTATCACGTTTGGACCTTTTTGTTGCTTCGACCACAGTCTCAGCATCAAATACAAGGAGTTGAACAAGATCTTTGTCACCTTGAAAAAAAAGAAGGTATTTATTAAAATGTCAAAAGAATGAAAAAATTAAATAGTTAAATTCTATTTTTGCAATATGGAAAATTCGGACATTAATTACTTACATTTGTTGGAGTTCCTTGATCTTATTATGCTCTTGTACATAGATAACATATTAGATTCATCTTGGTTTTCACAGTATTTCCTGCAGGAAACAAAAACCACTGATTGTATTCTTTTGTTCATTATTAAGCATGTCATATGAGAAAAGTGATTTCTTTTATACTGAAGTTCATATAATGAAAGGTTCAAGATCTCATGGTAGAATGTTACTGAATGATTTGATTTGATTGTTGGGTTTAAAGACATATCATGCCTAATAAGATTTGATTGGGAATCATAGTTTGTGCATTAAATTTAATTTGTGAATAATATTTTAGTATCATTTAGTTGAAAATTATAGTTTTCGTGAAGGAGTTCATTTAAAGGTAATGATTTTAGTATGACGTTCAGTTGGAGATTATTTCATTTTGTTCATTTACTTAATTGTCAACAATAGTCATTGCTTAAATTTTTTAATATATCTTGGTTTCCTTAAGAGATTTAACTATTTTATTTGGATCAATCCTATTGAATAGTTCATTCATATTGTTTGCTTGATAATACTTTTCATAGACCAGACTTAAATCTATACATTTTATGTGTTTGACTGTACATTGTTCATTACATGTATAGCACATAGGCTGATCTTCCTTTAGTAGTATATAGCTGTGAGTAATAAAAGTGTGGCCAAGTTGGAGTTGAGCTAGTATTGATTTATTTTTTATATTTTTCTATAACCAGTTTGCCATTCTTTGATGTCTGGTTGGGTTCAATAGAGTTTATTATTTATGTGCTTATTTCATTCTTTTTACTATTTGCCCATGATTAATTTTTTGGTAATTGGTCTGAGATTGGTAAGTGGTATTTTTATGTTTGATGGGTTCTTCTTTAATGCATTTCTTGCTTCTTTGCTGGAATTCCTATTATCACAAATGTTAGTATGGTCAGGTATCCAATATAATATGCATTTCTTTTTTTTTGCGTTTATTGGATTTTATTTAGTAATTAGGTTTGGAGTTTTTAAAATTTTTATTGCCATAAGTGCTGAGAAAGAATCAGAGAAAATAATAAATTATGTATTTTTTCTGTCTCTTAGGTCAAGAGCTAAGTTAATGGCTGTCATTTCTGCTGTGTATATCAAAGCATTATTAGTTAATCATTTATCATTACTGAACAATATGAAGGTAAGACGTAGAAAGGAATGAAGGTAAGTACAGACAGTAAAGGCCAAGATTGTAGTGTCAAGGGAAGCCTCCATGTGAAAGTTTGTATCACAAAGTTCTCAAGAAAAATCTCAGTGGAACTTCCTTCTTCCAAATGGAATACGGTGAAATGTGAGTGATTTGAGTCTGTGGATGTAGCATGGTGAGCTGTAGCTGTACAGGTTTGAACTGGTAGAATTAGAGCTCATGTGAACATTTGCCATGGAAATAGTAACAGACTAGCTTGCAATGTTGCATCTGTGGGAAAGAGGCTGTGGAGAGGAGAATAAGTGATCCCTTAAAAGTTCATATAAATGATTTTTGACTTTGAAATCAAGGTTGGAAAGATTGGATTTGGCAGCAATATTCCAATTTTATCCTTCTGCCATGCTTTATATTATTCAAGTATCTTGAAGGAGCCAGATACTTTCTGGAATGGTTCAAAGAGTTGAACATATCTCTTTATTTTTTACACTATTTATCATCCTCATCTTTGTTGCCATATTTATCACAACATTTCATTGTATGCTCCGGCCTTCTTTAGGTGGTTGGAATGTTGAACTTTTTCGCTTCTAGTTCCACATGCCATGTCTAATGGAGGGCAGTTATCAGTTATCTCCTGTTAATTCCCCTCTCAAAGTTCTCCACCGCCTTAACCAGGTATTGAACTCACATTCTTTGGGTCCTGTCACTGGATATAACGCCTTTATCAATGTGTCCTTGAGGACATCTGTGTATGAATTTCTGGGTATTATAAACCTAATGTCTTCAGCAATCTTTTTTTACCAGTGTTCATATTGCAATTTTTGCTGTTATCATTGCAAGTTTTTTTTACCAGAGCTCATATTGCAATTTTCATTATTATTGCTTTTCACTGGCACTGCTTCTTATTACTTGTTCCCATATTGTATTCATTTCTATGCTTGGTCGACTCAGGAGATTTTTGTGATTTATTTCTCAGAAATATAGACAGGTACTTTCTATTTTTGTTTTTATACTGTTGTTCACTCAATACATGGTCCATGAACCACTCAATGTAGAGTGTTATTGAGTGAGATTTCATATTATGAGGATATGGAGAATAGATAATGGTAGCCTCTAAACATAAAGAGGTTAAGATCATAGAAATTGGTGAAGCATTCTTTTGAGAGTCTGTTCCACAAATTAGTGGTTCTTGGGAAGAAGTTGTCAGAGTGGTTACCAATGGAATACAAAAGGAATGAGGAATAATTTGACCCAGTGTAAATGGTATGGTGGGTCTTAGCTGTCAAGGTTTGACCTTTTTAAGATGGACTTCTGGATAGTTGAAATGTAGACCACTTATACTCTGTGTAAGAAATGGAGAAGTTTGGATCTCTTTTTTGTATGCATAATCTGGGTTTTACTCTACTGTGTGGGTTAGCTATGGTCATACCTTGGTATGGAGAGGTGAGGAAACAAGGTAATGAAACTACAACAACCTGAAGGGTGACATGTGATAACCTATCTGGATTGATTGCCAGAAAGAACAGCCATAATTGTGCACTTCATCAGAGGCACCAGTGGAAAACTACTTTATAATCCAGATTCTATTCACAAAATGGCAATATAGTAACAACAGTGACAATCATTCATGCTGCCTTTTCAGATTTTTCTGAGATTTTTGCATTAGCTGTAGACAATATTTGAGTTGTTCATAAGCATTTTGATGGCTGACACATTAGTGAAGAAATGGATCATGTATGCTATATTCATTGTTGCAAAGATTTTTTGTTTGGCAAAAAGATGGATTTGTCAAGAAGCTAAGTAATTTATTTAACCACTATTCTTTTTTTTTTTTAAGCTTTTTAACCTAAAGAAAAGCTGGAAGCCACTACTAGCACACAAGGGGTTACAGAAGGAAGAGCAGATAGGAGTGGTAAAGGACAGAATGTGGAGAAAGATAGTGGATCAATCAAGGCAAGGGGATTACAGAAGATTTGGAGCGAGAGCCGATAGGAATGAAAGGGGAAAGGATGTGGAGAAGGGAAGTGGATAGATCAAGGTAACTGGAGATGTCAATTGACGTTACACTTAAATAGTTGGAGATTGTATTTGTCAGGGAAACAGGAATAAGGAAGGGAGTTCCACAGGCGAGATGTGCGAGACATGAAGCTATTGGAGTAGAAGAGACGTCTACATCTAACAGTTTCAATGGTGAAGGGGTGGGAATGGGATGCCAGCCTCGTAGGACGTTTAAATTCATGAGGCCTAGGAACCAGCGAAAGCAGCTCCTCGGAGCTCTGCCAAGAATCTTAGCGCCATCATGAAAGAAGATGTTTAAAGTTTCTTCTTGTCTTTGCACAAATAACAGCAGCAGTCTTAACAGCATTTGATGTAGGTGATTGGTAAATATTAGTTAAAATGATAAGTAATTTCTGTTTCTTGGAACTAATTGTATCAACAAAGGTATCATCCTAACTGTTCCTTAAATATAGCAGTTGATGAAAAATGGGTTATATGTAATAATATTCTATGCAAAGGATAAACAAACACTTTTTGTATAATCAAGTAATAAAAAACGTTTACTTAAAAAGAAAAATGATCAAATGATGGAAGTTAAAATTTTGAGAAAATTAGAAATAAGAAAAGAAATGTCACTTACCATCTGGAAAGGCGGAAGGTTTTATTTCTTAGACTAATACCCCCTAAAGAAGAAAATCAAAGATTTCATATGTAGAGGTGACAGCATGGAAAACATATAATAATGATAATAATAGTAATAATGATAAGAAAAGACTGACATATATTTTAATAAACTGAAGTTAAACAGCATTGAGCCTGGTTAGTACCTAGATGGGTGACTGCTTGAGAATAACAGGTGTTGTAAGCTTGGACGTGGGTAGTGTAATGAATAATGGCTTGGAATTGTTAATCAGAGAGCTGAGTTCCAATTCCAGTTGGGTTCATTATAATCATTTATGTGAAAATACCCTTGGGAAAGATATGAATTCATCTCTTCTCTTCCCAGCTATAGGTTAATTAGTAAGACATGTAATACTAAATCATTATTATCTAAAGAACAAAATTTCCTTAGAATCTAAAAATATTTTCTGGCTGTAAATAACCTGAAAAGGGTTGATAAGCCATAAAAAAACAAATCAATCAAACTTCTTCTCTGTGTCACATCCCTTCACAATTTTCTATCTTTTCTCACTCTAAGTAATACTTGTCTCCTTTCCCTCCCTCACAGTCTCCGTTCTGCCATACATTTACACAAGATCAGTAGATAGATTACTTGCTGTTTCCTTCTGCCTCTCTTGCCTCGAATATGTCCTGTAAGTGTCAGATTTTCCAAGCCCTCTTTCCTCTTGTGTCTCAGAAATTGAAAGCAAGAGAGGTAGAGAGAAATAGCGATTAACCTACCTGAGCTTGTGTAAATATATGGGACTGGAAAGGATATTAATATTGCTTAGAGCTATGAAGGATAAGAAGTTGTGGAGTGCCATGACTGCTTGCATCCTGAAGAGAAATGGCACCTAAATGCAGAATGACTAATTAATTTGTTAAATTAATACTCCTTATATTTACAATTTTGTTTTGAATATACTATGTCACTTCATTTCTTTATCTGTGGACTGCTATGCCTGCTTGTAAAAACTGGTGGAATGATTTCCTGTTGCCGTCTTCACTGTTTGACATTTGGGATTTTTTTTGTATTAGATGGGTTGCTAGCCAAGGCAAGAGAGCCTGGTCTACACTTAATATTTAATTGACAGCTGTAGTGGGAGAAAATATGGATTCATGCCTTTCCCAAGTGCATTAATGTGAAAATGAATGTAACAAGCTCGGCTAGAACTTGAACCTGGTTTACCAATTCTATTTTACATGCCGATAACAGTTTTGCTACTTGCACATCATGCTAAAAAATACAGGTGTTTTATTTATTAGAAGCTGATATATGAAAGAAGATGAAGAATTCTTTCAATTGGACAATACTTACTTTGATTTTGCTTTTGACTTGGAATACTCATTTTGAAATTTCCATATTTTTCTGGAAACACCAGGGCTAAACTACAAAAAGCAGAAAAAACATTTATAATCAATTTTATACAAACTAAATTAACAGTAAAAGATTTATTTTCTTTTATAGTTAAAAAATATGAATTTTTATTAATTTTCCAATTTCAGTGAAATGTTCAGTTTTATATGTAAAACAAAATCCTTGCCCTAAACTTCAAAACCTTTAAAAAACGAAAAAAAATATACAATAAACTTTAAACAAACTAAATTAACAGTAAAAGATTTATTTGCTTTTATAGTAAAAAAGCTTGGATTTTTAAAATTTTCCAATTTCAGTGAAATATTTCATTTTATTTGTGAGCTGTGACAATTGAAATCAAAGGAAACAGATAGAAACAGTGAGTAACCAATTTGACAAGTTTGAGCAAATGGATAAAGGAACAAATATAACAAAGCTAAAAAGGAGATAGTATTATTACATTATGATGTAAAAAAGAAGATGTAGAGAGCCATGAAACGAATACAATGTTTCTGAAAGTTGAAATATGTGGAACATATAACGAGGAAAGAATACTTGAAGAATTTATACTCACAATCAAAATAGGAAAAAAAACACAATGTAAGGGAAATAACTGTTGCTAAAAGTAAACTTAGAGTGACTCGCCCTTGACGTAGAACTAAAAGTTATCTCCCTTTCAACTTCTAAGTGCAGTTGTCTCCCTTGCAATATTGTACCGGGATCTCATCTCAGTTTGAAAGTAAGATTGACTAATCATTATCTCTAATATTAAAACTAAAATTAATACTAATATATTCCATTATCAAAAACGAATAATATCGAAAAAAAAAACAAAAACGAAAAGTATCAATGATTTCTGCTAAGTCTAATTAACAAAGATTTTGAGATAAGTTATTAATATTAAATATGTTAATAACTTTCATAGTCTTTGTTTTCACATTCATTAACTTTTAACCTGTTCATTGATTTATTGTTGCATTATTTGCAATATCTGACAACTTGCAAAGACTGTAATAGAAAACATTTCACATGAATAAAATATATTATTAGTAATGGTAATATAATTATAAAAATTGAAAACATCTATTCTTATCATTATGAATAACATTTACTTTCAAAAAGTTCTATTAGATAATAATAATGTCATCTTTGAATTTTATACTACTTTATAGTCATATGCTGATCACATAACTGACACACTATCCTGTAATTTAACTTGCAATGTGTGTGGTCAAAGTACCATTCGTGCTGATGTTAACAAATAGAGACAGCTAGGCACTGATATACTTATATGTGCATATATTAACACTTTCACTGCTACTCATTTGCCCAGTGCAATTAGATTCAAAACTATCATGATGTAGAGAAAAATCGAGGCTGACTAATAATTTGCATGATAGAACCGTTAGAATTTCCCGTATTTTACGATAGATGGCACAACGAGACACTCATACCAGCGGTATGCAAAAGACGTAGGTTTCCGTACTTAGCCAGCTGGAGCAAGATAAGAAAAACAAAGATCTCCGTAGTTAGCAGCGGAAGGGTTAATTGTAAAAAAAGCTTCAGATTCTTAAAGCTCTTCTAATAGATAAGGAAATTCTTATTTAGATAAAATCTTGTTCAGTTTGGGTACTGGGATTTTGGGCATATAAAACAATTGTGAGATTTATTTGACCCAGCAAAGAATTTTACTTGGATGTTGTCTATTGAGGCCTGTTTTAAAAATTAAACATTTAAAAATGATTTACATTCATAGTTCTTGTCTTTTGATATTGGTAATATCCAGAAATATGATTAAACATTTTGAATAACATTTCTTGTCTTTAATCAAACTTGAAGGACTTTTGTCTAAATACATATTATTTACTGTCACTTAAATAAACTGTGGTCATGAAAATATCTAAGATTTCTTCTTCCTTTGAGTCTTGTATTTTCCCAGTGCTGAATGAAATGATGTAAGAGTGTATGATGCTGATTAACAAGAAAGAAAGTCTTAAGGTGAGAAGAGCAAAATCTCTTGCATACCTGAAAGGAAATCCTGCTATGTTGTTATAATAGTAGTGGTACCTTCGTTTCGCTACACGGATCTGCAAAAAGAATATAGAATAAATGAGGAAAATATTTCTTGTTTGAACATTGCTAGATATTTAAAACCTTGTTCATGTTTTTTTTTTTAGAATAATTTCCTTTTCTTTTTTAACAATATTTTGGATATGTACTTTTTGGTTTCCTCTGAGTGTTGAATTTTACTTCAAGTGCATATCACTTCTTCCCAAACACATCATGGAGGAACAAAAGAACTGGATATGATGTGAAAGTACTGAGGTGTACATAAGCACTTGAAGTAAGATTTCTGTTTTAATTTCTGGGATGTAGAGATATCATTATTCATGTTTAGACTAATTTTCTCCTCTTTGTTGTTGTTGTTGATATTATTATAAAGCTATAATCATTGTGCTCTCCAGCCTTCTTCATATGTTGGTCAAGTTGGGTAACTTTCAGGAAAGTTCAAAATTCCTTGACAGTTATCTAGACTGATAGATACCTGAAGAAGGCCAGAAAAAACAACGGTAGAAACGCTGTGATAATAATAACAAAGAGGCAGACTGGTCGAGAGTGGTCTCCCCATGTTTCATTACTCTCCTCTTTGAGAGAGCTATTTCTGTTTTCTGGGACTATAAAAGGACACTATATGTGAACCATGTAATTCTCAGTTGAATAAAGCTTTCTTAAAGCCTACACCTGTGTACTTTTGTCATTACACAGACATTAGTCCAAAAGTAAATTATGAAGTGATATTTCTCAACATTTTAGAGCACAACACTCAAGAAAGGCCAGGAAGCACACAGCTGAAACATTGTGAGAAACAAACAATAAAGATAAATTTAATTAAAGCAATAAAACAGGCATAATTAAAATGGATGGAAGGCAAACAACAACTATAGTAGTTGGCAATACAAAAACAGGAGAAAGAAAGTGAAAAAATTGAAAAGGATGATCTATCTGGTTAATGGGACTGTGCAGCATCTTTCTGCGAGTATATGTTCTCAGATTTGTATGGATCACATTCTATCTTTTAAAAGTTTTTGGAACTAATTTTATAAAATCAAGACAACCATCCTTATGTAAACAAAATGATTGGCTGTTAGGTCTGATTGTAATTTGTTTATAATTATACCTGTTTATGATATGCTGTATATACTTGAATATAGCGTGAGTTGCTATGACCAGGTTTTTTATACAAAAAAATAGGGTGTTGCACTATACACAGGTAATGTTTTTGAACAGGTTGAAAATCATGCAATTTTGGTGGTCAGATGCATTATACACAGGTAAATATTTTCTGGAGGGCTTAAAATTCATATAAAAAAATGTGGGTCACACTATACGTGACGTCAGCTTATACGTGGGTATATATAGTATTATTGATATGTATGTGGTTTCTTCTTTGTGTTTCCCATTTAGTCAATGTGCACAAGTTTTTGCTTCTGACAAGTGAGTTTGGTTTGGTTTATGGCATATCAACCTCAATGGGTTATTTAATGCCGACAAAATTTTTATTGCAGATAATATTTTGTCAAAAATCTATTTCTGGTAATATTTTTCCTTCAAAAAATGTATTGCTGGTAATATTTATTTTTTAAAAACATTTTTTCAAAAATGGTAATAGTTCTTTTTTTCTCCAAAAATTTATTGCTGGTAATAATTTTTTACAAAGTATTTCTGGTATTAATACCTACTTTTACACTTTCATAGTGTTTTTACCCCAGTTTCAGTGTTAACTGTTTGCCCATAGCTGGGACCCTAACAGGTGTTACCACCCCGGTTCAGAGTGGACCTGGGAACACCAGCCATTAAGAGGTGGTTCCATGCTCCTCAAAACCTCCTGATCAGAGGCCTTGCTGCTGGACATAGTTTATCGTCTTACCCAGGATGTAGATATAGTTTATCATCATACTCAGAATGCCGGATGTAGTTTATCATCATAACCAGGGCACTATGACAAGTGAGAAGCAAGACCTGGTTAACAGTCTTTTTATTTTTCCCCTTCTTTCTCATATATTCCTATTGTCAACTACAGTAGTTGCTGTTTCCCTTTTGTATCTTTTAATTACATCTGTTTTTATTACCTTAATAAAGATAAATAAAGGAATTAGTCTGAAGAAAAATATATATGTTTTTACTTTCTGTTAGTTCACCCAATACAAAGCCCAAGAGTTACCCAAGGTAGAATGTTACAGAGAGAGATTGTTGTAAGGGGGGAGAAAGAAATGCATATTATAAGTATGTGTATGACAGATATCAGTTGACCCTGGATTTAAAGAGACCAACATTGTAGTTGTCAGGTTGTTGATTGATTCATTTTTTATGGCTTGCCAACCCATTGCAGGTTAATTAAAGCCAGAAAATATTTTTAGATTATAAGAATCTATTTTTCAGATAATAATGGTTTAATGAAACAAGTCTTACTAATTAACCCATAGCTGGGAGGAGAAGAGGTGAATTCATGCCTTTCTAAATGGTATTTGTGTGTAAGTGAATATAACGAACCCAATTGGAATTTGTTTCTCTGATTAACAATTCCCAGCCATTATCCATTACACCACCCACACAGGGAATGTAATTTGTCTGAACCTCTGCCATAGTAATAGTGATAAAGCAGTGAGAGGCTAGTAACATTTCATTTGTGGGATAAGGGTTTCAGGGTGGAGAATAATTCATCACTCACAAGACTATGTAAGTGTTTTTAAACTTTGTTGAGGCTGGGCAATGGAGATTGGGCAGCCCCAGCCTAGATATGGCTGCAATACTCCATTCTTGGTCTGATCTTGTAAAGACAGAGCATGGCATTAAGAGTTTATTTTCTGCAACAATATAAGTTACCAACCCTTCTTCCTTCATTTTTTGTGATGACATGCATATATGCATTGCATTTGAGGCCAGGTGTAAGTTTAAAACCCAGTGGGTGTTTGAAGCAAGGAAGTAATTTTTTTAATAACTTATTAAAAAAATTGAAAGCAATAAACATTGTAAAAATAAAGTTATTCCAAGGTAAAAATAAAATCACATGTTCTCTATTTTGTATATTCTGTTATATTCTTCAATGTTTAGCCCTTGCTTCATCCCCACTTAGAAACATAATTGTTTCTCAAGTGTCAGAGGTCACAAAAACAAACAAACAACTCATAAAATTTATCACATATTTAATAAATATTATGAAAATATCAGACATATCAGAATATTTTATAATCATCAAATATAGTGTTTTGTAATGCAGAAAAATAAGGCAAGGGTGTGTTGAGGCTGGGGAAAACAACAGGTAACAGATTGTTCTTTTAACAAACAGGAAGAACAGGCAGAGAAGGAACAAAGACAGAAAAAAAATTAATAATGATGAGTGAGGTCACTGCCTCAAAAACCACAGCATGGTGGGTAGCACATAACTTCTGGAACACAATGTGCCAAAGCAGCATCTTTATAAGACACTAAATGATGATAGCAAAGTGAATCTCAGCAAAAGCAGACTATCAACTGCTATTTTTCCTGTTGCTTTTGTTGACATGAGATGGTTAACAAAGACCCATATCTGGACATGTTTCAGAGAGGCTCATATCTAGATATGCCAAGCTGTTCTGCTGCTAATGGAGAAACCTGGATGTGACTGTCCTTGGCAGACATGTCTGTATATGACTCAGGGCCTGTTTTGCATCTTTACTGATAGGTGTTTGCCATATGTAACTAAAACGTTGCTCTATCCATATGTGTTAATGTGCTCCATGTATCTGTTGTAGTTTCTGTGGGAATATATCAGACACATTAGTTTTAGAGCAACATTCAGCTCTTCCCACCTCTCTCAGTCTTTATATTATAACATTGTAACATTTAATGCCTTCCAAACCAAACTAGTAATGTTCCATTATCAATGAGGAGACCCTGAATGCCATGCTACATCCATGGAGTCAAATCAACCTCATTTCTTCCATATTCCAAATGTAAGAAGAAAGTTTGGCTTGGGCAGCTTTATCCCCAAGAAATGTCACTTTGTGGAATAGACTTCTGTGTGAATGCTTCCCTGAACACTATGATCCTAACTGTTTTAAGTCAAGGGTCAATCATTATCTATCCTCCTTATCCTTCCTACTATTTCCTCTTTCATTCATATCACACAGCACATTCTCATCAAAACCATTTTAGCAGTAACCCTTGTGTAGCTCTCAAACTTTGTAGTGAGTGAACTTTTGTATTAAAAAACATGAATGTGTGATTGATTTTGTTATTAATTTGAAATCTATTCACATGCTGTCTATATTAATCTTAGGATAATGTGAATTTAATCACTCATTGTGTTATATTAAAACAAACATTATATAAAAATCTTTCTTGTTTGTTAATCAAATATTGATTTCTGACAAGAAAAATTTAAAAAATATTATTTTCCTCTTTTAATATTGAAAATTTTCCAATGGATAAGGATTATAAATAATCCACTGGCAAAAATCAATTTTACTGTGTTTATAATTTTCAATATTGATGTCAATAAATTGGATTTGCTGTATCAAAATAAAATAATGATGTTTTATGATGATGATGATGATAAAATAGTTTTGATTCTGGACAATATCAATTGAATTATAAAGGTTTTGAGTAGTTTCTATTTTTGCATTCATCTTATTTTTGTTGCTTTCTATTGTCGGAGTTAGCTCCTCCTCAGTTTCCTTAATCCTTCAACAGGGGTCCCTCTCCCCTGGCTATAAATACTGGCTGACTCTTCGCCTCTCTCTCTTTTTCGACTCAGGCCTTGGGCTGCTACCTCGCATGGAGACGAGGTAAAATCGTTCTTTTTCTACTTACACCAATATGTGACCTCTCACAGATACAGCATTTCCCAAATTCTGGGAACGTGCTAAGAACAATACACGTACGTATGAACACTTACAACACACACACACACACATAATTTCTCCATACAAACACTATGTAACTTTTCATGTTTTTGTGTATTAATATATATTTGTTTACCCATGTATATTGGTCTTGTTTGTTTTCTTTGGACTTAATAAAAGTCCGACATTCTCATGTAGTTGGACCGGCTAGCAGGAAATTTTAACCTTTTCTGATATCTCTTCACATCTTCACCCGCACGGTCCGCTACACAATGCTCGCAATTTCACAAGTAAAAGATAAAAGAAAAAGGATAAGCTTTCAATGAGATCTGGTCTTGTATCTTTTATTCTTGGGAGTCTGTCATATAAGAACAGTGCCTTATTGATGAGGCTGCATAAACTTTTTTTGTGTATCAAATCCAAGTTCTGGCATGATCAAATTATTTCCTTCAATTATCCCGACAGCATGATGCTTATACTGATGAGTTTTCCAATAAATTTCTCTGCAGTACAATGATTTTGTTCTAGTTTATTAAACTTACATAAGTTGAAAATTTTCAACTGGCATGACTATATTCCAGATAGCATTTGTATTTAGTACCAAAGAGTAATCTAGCAGACATCATTCAAATTTAGTCATTTCGTTACTTTCAATATCATCTAATTTTAACCCTGGTAATAATAATTATAGACATAATACTTTTGTTTGTATCAAGTAGCAGTAAACATATTAATAGTCTACATCTAGTAATAGTTATAGAAGACAATTTTCTTGTTGACTTTGAGTAATAGTGGCAGTAGAAATAATAGTCTCATCAAGTAACAGTAGCAGTAGACAGTATTATTTAAATCTAGCAATTGTAGTAGCAGACATAACAATCTTGTTTGTATCTAGTAATAATAGTAGAAAACAATCATCTTTGAGTACTAGTACTAGTAGGCATAACAGTACTGTTTACATCTAGTAATAGTAGTAGTAGATATAATAGTCTTGTTTATATTGTAGCAGACATTAAAACTTTTTGGTAGGCATGCATGCATTGATAACCTTATCAGTAGTAGCAACCTCTTTTTAGCTTTTGGGTACCCCCCCCCCAAAAAAAACTGTGAGCATGCATGTGAATCCTAAGACGTTAGTGATCTTTTACTTTGGGCTGAGGTTGAGATAGGATGCTAAAATCAGCACTCCTTTAGTAGCTGCAAATGGCTTAGACTATACGCATCACCCAGAACACCAACATAATAAGTTCAACTTTTTACTGAGGCTCCTAAGAACATGCCTTGAAATTTTCTCTACACAAAAACATTTCCAGTAAAATAAAAATTTCTATCTTGCTTTACTTCACACTTTTTTGTTTATTTTTTCAACCAATTCAACACTTTTAGCTTTTGTTTGTCAACACATGACATCTTATTAACTTCAAACGATGAAAACCTTTATCTTAATAACAAAGCATCAAGTAATTGCATTAGTAGACATAATAGCCTTGGTTACATCTAGTATTAAGAGGAGCTGACAGTTTTGTTTACATCTAGTAATGGTACTAGTAGGCATAATAGTCCTTTTTGCATCTTATAATTGTAGTAGCACTAGACATTTTCAACTTTTTGATGAAACATTGACCTTATCGTTAGATATGAACAACAGAATCAGAATTATATAGCCCTGCAGATCAAATAAAGGTTTCAGTTTGATATTCCCTGATGGTTACCCAGATCAACTATCACCTGAAGAAGGCTGGAGTGTCCAATTGTCAAAACATAGTGATAACAACAACAAATGTGAAGATAATAATCTGAATGTAAATAATGTAATCACTGACATTATTATTTTATTTTTGTTGTTTGTTATTACAGTGCCCAGGTTATTTTTACATTCATTAAGTCGATGTCATACAAAGTCAAATTTATTCTGATCTATGAAGAAAATCTTTGTTTTCAAATGTCTCAGGTGTGAAGTCCAATTTCCTTTTATGATACCTGTGCCAAATATCTATTGATTATACTGTAGAGCTAACTTATTGATTTTCTTAAGTCAAGAGACCACATTCCTAGAGCACTCAGTGAAACCTGAATGTATTATTAAAGATAGTGAGGCCAGTATCTTACTATGATTCATCAAATGTCTTTTTTGTCTGACATTATATAACTCAAAGAATGTTACAGCTATGGCAAAAGATTTTCTGTGGTTATTAAAGATCTAGAGTATATTTCAGTACATTAGTTTTTGATAATTTCAAAAATATTCACATTTTTAATTAGGGTTTCAATTTACAATGCAATTAGGATATTAAAATGAACTACCACTTGTCTCTGTAAGGACAGATAAACCAAATCATTATCTTGCTGATTAGTTATAATTTTGGAGCTGGAAATTAAAATCATGTACTTTTTTATAGGATTTCTTTTCCAATTACTGAAAAATCATGACTTAAAATGTCTTCTTTTTATATTTTTAATATAAACAATTACCATCAATGAGTCATAAACATTAATTTTTTAATGATGGTCATTAATTTAGAAGTCCTTGCAAGAATGTAGTTCAGTTTTATGTCTGTGTTTATTGCTGCAACATAAATGTATAAATGGAAATTATTTATTATATATATATATATATATATATATATATATATATATATATATATAGAGTGCTGTTCGATAAAAATGACTCACCTGATTTTTTTTACTAAATGTTTTCTTCTCCGATGAAACAAAAGTTGGGCTAAATTCAAAGGATAAGCGATCTAAAATCCGAAGAAGAATCTTTGAAAGCTCTTTGAATTTAGCAGTAAGTACTGTCAAGCATCTGTTCAGTATAATGTTCTGGAGATGCTTTTCTTTTTATGGAACTGGTTTCTTAAAACCTATGGAAAAGACCCTCAGGAGTGAGCAGTACAAGAGAATTTTAGAGTCTTGTCTGCTCCCTTCTGCTGAAAGGGTGCAAATCGACCCCACTAAGCTCAACGAACACTTGTTACTTTTGTAATGTCAAAAAATACTTGTCATTTTCATAATGATCATTGTAGTAGAGACTTTGTAGTTGCAGATACAATAATAGTAATGCCGTTGAATAATCTGGTGTCAGACGTCTTTGAATAACACTTGCACTAATAGTACTTGCATGATAATACTCGCTCAAAAAATAACCACTGAATAATGATCCGAATAGCAATCCATATAGTGATCACTTAGATGCCACACTAATTCCTATATATACATTTCCTTTACCATCACGTGATCTACTTATTCAAAATGGGATCACCTATGTTTGCTCTCTGGTGATCTGTGTTCAAACTCCAGTTTCAGCAGCGACACTTTATTCCTATATAACAGTGCTATTACTGCATTCATTCCAATTCCAGATCATAGTTTTTGTTTTGGAAAGGTTTATCTTGATTCCTACTTCTTGGAACACTTTGTAGAGAATGTTGATTGTTTATTCATGATCATTTTTATCTTAACTATGAACACCTATGTCATCAGCAATATACCCATCATCATCAGTACACTGAACTTGGGAGAGAAAACAGAACAGTTTTCTATAAGTAGATTCATTTGGGACATGGAATGGACTGCTTAAATGATCAGTGTCCATCTCTTCACATCTGTGCTTGTATATGTGCATAGCATAGTGGAAGAAGAGATTAAATAGACCGGGGCTTTCATTTCCTTTTTGTTGTAATGCTAATACATATAAATATAATTTAAAATGTGACTGTGTAACTACATGTCCCAAGCAAACAAAATTAAACAGGCTTCATGTTGAACAATAAAAGATTTATCTATCAAAATTTGAACAAGATATTCAAAGGGATGTAGATTCTATAACCGAATTCACAAAGCTTCACAAATGGTCAATATACACACCACCTTGACATGATACACATCAAGTCAGTAGTCCATCTCCTGTCAAATTTAAAGTGCTTAAATTCCTCTAGGCTTGTAGGAAGAGGGGTGATATAGATCAGTCCTTTCACATAGCCATATAGAAAAATATCACAAGGTGTCAAGTCAGGTGAATGTGGTGGCCATTTCAACAGCACAGTGTCATTATCACTGGCATGCCTGAGCCATCTTCTTAGTAGCTTCTCATTGAGATAAGTCTGCACTGATGCATTGGAGAATATTACACAATACATGCTACAACGTGTTTGGCAGGAGCTGGACTACCGACTTTGACATGTGTTGTGTCACAGGTGATACATATTCATTTGTGAAGCTTTGTGGAGAGTGTTCAGATGAACTAGACTCCTTAGTTTCACCAGTCCTAACCTTCACAGATAAGAACTGGCCACACACATTGTAGTGAACCATCATCATTCCCTTCATGTTCCCATGGTGAGATGTAAATTCTGCTCAAACAGCTTCTTCCCATGAACTGACTCATAAGAGGTTACTTCCCCAATCATTACAATCTTAACCTGTTCAAGTTTAGAGTTAATGTTATCTTGCTCATAAGCTGTGCCTCTTACTCTGTAACTCACTATCTCAAGTAGCTATTGGGCATTGTACAGGGTGAACATCAATGAAAAAAAACAAAAAAACTCTTAGCTATGGCACCATCTTCATAATTGGCACATATCTTTTTTTGCTTTTTGTACATAGTTTTTTCCTTTCTGGAAATAAAGAGCATCAAATGAAAATGCATTACATTTTCCTCCTTTTTCACTTTTAACTGAAAAACATTTACAATTCATAATCCACATATAAATCATAGAAAGGTGTATTAAACTTCTGTATATGCCATAAATTTTAATCATGTGTAAAACTAAGTCAGGTGTTCAAATCTCGTCTATTGAAAAACACTACAGACTCTTGTTTCAACCTGGTACGTATAAGTACAGAAAATGTTACTTACAAAATTATCATGTTTAACAACATTCATAGAAATACTTCCATGGTGCCCATCAACCATAGCTGTTTCCAGAATTTTCACCTGTAGTAAAAAAAAAAAAAAAAAAAGCACTATTTTAACTTCATTAAAAATTTGAATTCTTTAATATTTTTGTTGATATTTTGATTTTGAGCTAAAATCTTTTATCAAATTTTGACAAAGGATTTTAACTCAAGTATTTATATTGTAGGATATATGTTAATGTAATAGTGCAGGAAGTAGAATTTAATGACTCAAGTTCAAATTTTGGCCGAGTCTGTTGGGTTTGCTTTTATTGTTGCACTTCATTTTCACCAGGACTTTACTATTATTATTCATCAGAAAGGTATAAATCCATCTCTTATACTTCCAGATATGGGTTAAATAGTAGGGTGGATTTGGCTGTCTAACCTTGGGTGGTAGCCAATCTCGGAAAAAGATTATTATTAATTCAAATCATAGAAATCACTCCACTATCTTTTTCAAGATGTTGTAGTAATTCACAGATATAGATTTATTGATTCATTTTCTAGTGCTTATCAACCCTTTGCAGACTATTTAAAGAAAATATTTTAGATTGTAAGAATTTAAAAAAAATAATTAACCCATAACTAGGAGGAGTAGAGGTGTACTCGGTATTTACTTGACCCCCCCCACTGAGTCAGGTTGTGACACAAGGTCGGTTTTTAACATGGGGACCCGAGTGCTTTCACCCGGGCCGCTGGTCTTGGCTGGTCATAGCTTGTCTAAGCTAGTCATAGCTGGTCTTAGCTTGTCGGAGCTGGTCATAGCTAGTCTTGGCTTGTCATAGCTGGTCCAGGCCGGAGCCAGTCCAAGCTAGTCGTAGCCATGATACTACCAGCGCAGGGACGAATCCCTACACCAGGTAAGTATCAAGTGACGATCTCAGCCAAAAGGCCGACAAAGCGATCGATTTGAGAACAGATACTATGCTTTGATCATGGCCTCCAGGCCGAGCAGCGGTAGAGGTGTACTCATGCCTTTCATGTAAATGAATATAACAAACCCAACAGGAATTGGAACTTGGCTCGCTGCTTAACAATTCTGAGCAATTATCCATTAATCACCTGCACATCGAAACTTAGAGCACACGGTATTCAAACAGTAACCCAACTAGGTACTGACCAGGCTTGACATTGCTTAACTTTGGTGATCTTATGGGAACTGGTGTTTCAATTTGATGTGGTTGTAAGCCAATTCACAGATATTAAAGAAAAAGGAGTCTAATTAGGGCCATACTCACCTACATTCTTAAGGGGCATAGCTTTAAAAAAAAGAAAAATTCATAGTGGATGACTTCAATTAGATGCTGAGGTTGCAGATGGAAATCTGCTTTCTTCATTAGACTCACAAAATCAACTGGAGTAATGCTTCTTCCACGCTGTGATCAGGTGAATATTATGGAACTAAATTGGTTTTAATGCTTTTGCGGTGTCTGTGCAGTAGTGTTTGAAGTTCCACCTTTCTTTCATTTTTTTATTAGCTGGTTTATCCAGACATTTTTAGTTGTTTAATTTCCATAATTTGCCAAGTCATGCCACAAAGTCCTGCAACCCATTAGGGTAATCAGGGTACCACTGCCATAGAATCAGTGGCGAGATGGGCATGATAGCATCATGGAGAGTAACCCTCTTCAGATTGGTTTTCATTCTCCAAGACTGGTTGCCAACTCAGGGAAAGAGAGCCCAGTTTATTCTTTAAATGACAGCTGGTAGAAAATTAATGCTTTTTCTCAAGGCATTAGGGCAAGTGAATTAAACAGAACCAAGTAGGAATTGAACTTGGCATACTAAATTTACTTTCTGCACCAATAACTATTATAGTAGCCACACTTCCAAAGAAATGGATTCATACCTTTCCCAAGGGTATTTTTGCAAAATGTAATGAACTCAGATGAAATTTGAACTTGTCACACAAACTTCTCTTTTTGATTTGTTAGCTGCACATCCAAAAAAAAAAAAAAATGATGTTCCGAGTGAGACATCATTTTCTTCAGGTTTAGAGCTGTTAGAAATGCCTATACCCATCAATTTAATCTACATACCTCACTAACATTTGTTGTGAGTTCCACTTCTGTTAAATCAACGCTGTTATAGTTTGTTTTCAATTCACCATTTTCCTGAAAAAGAAACAAGAATAAGACATGATTTTTCATTTCAATAAGTAACTGGAAATTCTTTTAGTTAACAGATGTACTAATTTTTTTTATATATATCATATGTTGCTTCTCTCCCTCATATCCTGTTTACTGTAACTGTGCAGTATGGGGTAGCAGGCTCAATACACAATATGTTTGTTACTGTGGTTTCTAAAGTGAGTAAGTATTTCATACGATGGAATTACTATACCCATGGCCAAATGATTTTGCTTTCAGACGTTTTGTTATTCTAACCTGCTTGCCAATCAAGGCTGGAATATATATTTTATACTATCTATAATTCTCAAAATGTGTGTGTGTGATTAGATGTTGTTTATGCATTTCCACAGATTTCATCTGATTTTGATGAAATTTTTTGTTTGATAGATAATTCTTCAGTGCTGGTTTTGAGTCCAAATTGTTGGTGACAATGGCTCTCCACTACTTCCTGCCCATTATAACTCTCAGCAACGTTTTACTATTTACTATCTGTTCTTGGATATATAGCTTTCATAAAAACTTTAATAAAAATAAATACTTTAAATTATTACAATAATATTATTTATTATAATACAGTTCCCTTTTCAGGCCCCCACTTCAAATTGTTAACCCGCCATTTGGGGATGTTCTTCAGTTGCACACAATTGTTGTTACTACTATTGATTTTTCGGGTGGCCTGACTTAAAACTTAAACTGCTCCAATTGAACTGCAAAAATTCCCAGTAATGAAAGACCCATCTGAAGACAGGTTATACTGCTAGTATATTATATAAATGCACAGTATATTACAATATACGTTTTATACACTCTCTCTCTCTCTCTCTCTCTCTCTCTCTCTATATATATATATATATATATAGAGAGAGAGAGAGAGAGAGTATATATTTAGCTCTTGAAAATACATTTCAATTGAGCACTGTTGAGTGATAAGCTAATTCTATAAACAACAGCCACCTGCACTAATGCAAAGCTCTTCAGTAAAATGAATGGAGCACTTTGGTTGATTGGCATTTGTTTACATTTGTAAAAACAATACGCTAGATTTAGTTGTGTAACTCTACCGAGTGAAGATAGCTCTGGCTGACACCAAATTAGTTGGGTTTCAATCCTGGCTTGAGGCATTCGGAAGTCTAGTCGCACTGAGGAGCTGTGATACAGCAAAACAGTACTGTCTGTGAATGACATATATGTATATATATATATGTATATATATATATATATATATTTCCAAGAGGATAAAATCTAGGTAGAGTTCTATGTACAAGACAGAGCAAGAATATAATATAAAAGGCTCAAACCCTAATATTCCCTGGTTATAATTTATTACACTGGAATCGTAATCATGATCCAATTCATCAGACCTACAAATTCAAAAGGAAACAGAAAATATAACTCCAGGTATAAAAAACAAAATTTCAGTGAGAAATTTACACATTATTTCAGGAAGAATTTACACATTATTTCTCTTATAAATGCCTATATTTTAGTTTGGCCTTTTCTTTTTCCTTGGGCCTTTTCTTTCCCTCCCACATCTTCTCTTTTCATGTATGCATAAGGTCAGTAAATGCAAACCAGATGACAAATTTTCATATATACATCAGCAGTGTAAATTGGCTAGATTTTAAATTTGAATCATATAATCATTTATTGTGTCTAATGTCACCACAAATGTATCCACACTTTTCCAGTGTGTGTTTTTTAATTTTAGGTCAACAAATCGGAAGTGATTTATGCATCTGATAATCACTCATATTTATCTGTATCTCACTCATTTAAACTGTTATTTAACTTCTCTCTTTAAAACTTGTCTCTTTTAAATGTTAATTCCCCCCCTTCACTTTAAGGCCTTTCCTGTTCTTTTTTCTTCTGTTACACCTCTCTCTAGAGCTTTCATACATTTCCCCCTCACCTCTGTTTTTCACTCCCACTGAAATATTGTTTTTTATACCTGGAGTTTTCTTTTTGAATTTGTAGGTCTGATGAATTGGATCGTGATTATGATTCCAATGTAATAAATTATAACCATGGAATATTAGTGTTTGAGCCTGTTATAATATATATATATATATATATATATATATATATATATATACAACCATGGAATATTAGTGTTTAAGTCTTTTTATTATATCCTTACTCTGTCCTGGACATTGAGTTCTACCTGGATTCTATCCTCTTGGAATTATTTTTTATACATATATGTATGTGTATGTATGTATATATATTTATATTTTAAATATATAATTGCATATGTATGTGTATATTTACCACTAATATTATCAATATATATATATATATATATATATATATATATATATACATACATACATACACACACACACAGTGCGATGGTTAAATTGTCGTCTAAATTGCACAAAAAATGAAAATAACACTGACATATCATTTTAACAGATATATTTACAAAAATTTCATGAAAATATCTTGAAATACTAAAGAGTAAATTTATTCAATAAAACCACCATTGGTTTTGACCACGCCCTCTAGAAAACTTCGAAATCTCCTACAACTTTTCTGGACAGTCTCCTTGTTTAAGTTGGGAAATGCTGCCATAATCTCTGCCTTCAGTTCTTCTTGGGTGTTTTAATTGGAGTTTTGTTGGTCTCTTGCTAAACTGTGCCCACACATAATAATGAAGGAAGTTGCAGTCTGGGGAGTTAAGTGGCCAGGTCTAAGGGTTGATGTGGTTGCAGAATTTATCTAACAGTCATGATGTGATTTTCCTGTTTGTGTGGCATGGTGCAAGGTACTGCTGGCAGACATGGCATTTTCCAGCAGCCACCCTCTTGACCCAGGGTGACACTACTTACTCAAGGCACTTGATGTAGGCCTCTGTGTTGAGTTTGAGGCCATCACCAACGAAATGGGGAATTCTTTTCTGATCAGAATGAACAGAGTAAGTTTTCTGAGCTGCTGTACCTTTGTAATCACCATTAGACTCATCCAACTCTTTCTGAATCCTCTGCACTGTCCTCAGATTGACACCCAAACACTCTGAAATATTTGTATTAGAGCTTTCAGCATGAATGCCAAGCAGTACAGCATGGTGTTTCCAAATTTCTGTTGGAGGGAATTGTGTTATGGTGTCCTTTTTCTCACAGACAGTGCCCAACTGACCCTACTACACTGTGCAGTCAACAAAATCAAAAACAAACAACAAGTATATAAATATAACATGGCGACAGTTTACCCATCGCACCCTGTATTACAATATATATATATATATATATATATATATATATATATATATATATACATAGATAGATAGATAATATTAGTGGTAAATATACACATACATATGCAATCATATATCTAAAATATAAATATATATACACACATACATACACATAGATATATGTATAAAAAATAATTCCAAAAGGATAGAATCCAGGTAGAACTCAATGTCCAGGACAGAGTAAGGATATATATATATATATATATATATATATATATATAAAATCCAAACAACATTTAGGCTTAAAAGCTGCTCCTTCTACTTAGAGAGGACTGCTTGTACTTGATATATATAAAATCTAGGACCTGTCTATATTTCTGAGATGAGGTATTATCTACATTATTTACATTATTCGGACTATTGTCGTCATATTTATTACAATGTTTTGGCTGTTGTACGCTCTGGCCTTTTTCAGGTGGTTGGAATGTCGAACCCTTTATTTTGCTCACTGGGATAGACTGTTCTAGTTCCATGTGCCATGTTTAATGGATGTCAGTTATCAGTTATCTCCTGCTAATTTCTCTCTGAAAGTTCTCCACTGCCTTAACTGGGTATTGAACTCACACTCTTTGGGTCCTGTCACTGGATCTAACTAACGCCTTTATCCACTGTGCCATGTATCTACCCCAGTGAGCGAAATAAAGGGCTCAGTTCAACATTCCAACCACCTGAAGAAGCCTGGAGTGTTCAACGGCCGAAACATTGTAATAAATATGGCGACAAAGATGAGGACAATCATCCTCTCCATAATTTAAAGAACCAAAAAGCAGATGATTTAATGGCATATTAACAGTGGTCAGTAGAAATGATGTATTAATGACATGCTACCATATTAAGGGGCAAGATACTTAGTTTTTAGTTTAATCAGAAAAAATGTATCTGCTAAGATCTTAAATAATAACTGTGCTCTTGATAATAAAATTATTATAAGCTGAAAACTAGTTTTATAGACTGGATTTAAATCTAGTTCCTGTCTTCTAAATGTTGTTTCCTTTCCTGGACCTGGATGACCATAGTTTCCCATGATGATCATGGTTTCCCATTCTATGTAGCTCTTGATAAGTTTCATAATTTCACTATCACTCCCAGTTCCTGCTATGCCATCCATTTATACAAGCTTGTTAGGTAAAGTTGTTTCCTGCTCTCCCTCTTGTCTCCATATGTCCTGTGAATTTAAAATTCTCCAATTCCTATTTCCTTATGATGTGTCCCATAAATGTCAACTATTTCTCACTTGACTTGAATAAGAGAACATAGATTTGAATTATGTATTCATTGTATAATTCTTTATTTGAAAATCATTATTGAGAACTCTTGCATCACATTTATTTCAAATATTTAGGAGTATTTTATAAAAGATTTCTAAGTGTGTCCATTTTGTTTCCATTTTTTATATAGGGGGACTGACATTACATAATAGTTTGGCACTCTTTTCTTTTCTTTGTTTCTAATTAAATTTTTCTGTTTCTTATTACTTTTCTTAACTTTTAGAAGGCATCTTTTGCTATTCCAATCTGCCTCTGGATTTCATTGTCACATTTTTTCATCCTCTGTTAAAATAATTCGTAGAAATTTAAATTTTTGTAGTTGCTTGATTTTAGTATCTCTGATTCATAGCTCACATTTTAGGCTGTTTCTCTTGCTAACAACCAGACATTCTGTCAATTGAGGTTTTGTTCTTTCATCTCACTTTTCTTTCTTACCTTCGTTAAGAGTTCCTGTAGTTTCCTTTCTGTATCTGCTATCAATACCATGTAAATAGAGTTTTTTGACTTGAATAAGAGATCATAGATTTGAACTATGTATTCATTGAATAATTCTTTATTTGAAAATCATTATTGTGAACTCTTGCATCAAATTTATTTTAAATATTTAGGAGTATTTTATAAAAGATTTCAAGTACATGCTTCTTTTTTTAAAAACAAGCTTTTACTGAATTTTTTTTGTTTTCTGGATAAGAAATTTCCAGCTCAGTGTCCATTGTAGGCAGTTCAACAAAGTAATTAAGATTCAGTGTAGTATACCTGATGACCATAAATAAGGGTCCAAATTGGCATTAGATTTACATTGTAAATTGATGCTCACCTTAAAAATGTTTTGGAATTTTCAAAAAAATAATCTCAAACCATATCCAGTGTCTATAAAAACTACAGATAATTTCATAACTATAAATCTTGATTAGCATTAGTAAATTTTCATGGTCACAATTAATAAACTAAAACAAATTTTTTATGGTCACAATTAATAAAATAAATTTTTCATGGTCACAAGTAATAAACTAACATAAAACTTTTCATATGACACAATAAACTAACATTTTTATAGTTTCAATTAATCAACTAAAATATATAGACTTATGATTATATATATATATATATATATATATATATATATATATATATATATAAAAAAAAGAACTGTTGATGGAACCAATGAACAATTTGCCAAAACCTAAAACTCTTATCCAGATAAAGTCTCAATCAAAAATTACAATACTGAAAAAAGGACTAAAGGCAAACCTCCCTACTCAGTAAAGTGCTTGAAGCCTGGATTGCCTAGAGTTTAGGATAAAAATTTAACAAATGTAAGGTTGTATAACATGTAGCTTCAAATAATCCCAGAGACTTATTATTTTATCCAAGGTAAAATAATGATTTTACTTACGAAAGGTCGAAAATCTGGATGGAATAAAATGTATCCCTTTTTTGTAATTGCAAATGCATATCCATGGACTCCTATCTGAAATGATATAAAGATGTTGAAACATCAAAGAATATTTAGTACATGCAGATACAAATACACTTTATAAAAAAAAGTCCTTGCTTTGTGCCTGGTGGAATATGATGTGCTGTTCATTATAATCTAGTAGAACATGGAAGGACCATTACTGCAGATACTTATTGCAACTTGATTGGGTAAATGTTATGGTCCAAGTTCCTTGTACCACGGTGATAGTCCAAGGTTAGAACCAATGAAGAAATAACTCAAACACAGGTATAGAATAACAAAGATATATTACAACAAAAATATAATACAAAGAAGTAGAAGTATTAGTAATGACTATCAGATTTGGTTAGAGTGAACTATGTTGTCTCGACAAGTATCACTATTCCAATGTTCTTACAAATTATTTGTCCTCCCTCTTGAGAGGCGCAGTATTTATAATGTCAGGAATAGTCCGTTATTATTATTATGGGTAAGTTCCCATAACAGTAAATGAAGCCTAATGTTGAAAATCTCCTACTTTGGTGAACAGAAAAGGTGTTGTTCTTCTGCATGACAATACAAAGCTACATTCAGGAAAGCCAGAAAAACATAAAATTGTGAAGATGGGAGGTTCTTCTACATCTTCCATATTCACCAGATTTAGCATCTACAGATTTTCATCTGTTTTTATCACAAGAACATTTCATAAATGGCAGAACATTCAGAAACAAATTGTTCAACCTTCTTTTAGGAGAAAAAAAAACAGCCTTCTTCACTGAAAATATACATAATTACAATTTTGATAAATATTATTTAAATAAATTTAACTTATATTCATTTTTATATCATTTTCTCATAAAATGTAATTACTTTCGTGAATATACTAATATTTTATATATATCTGTGTGCATGTGTGAAGATGGCTGCCATCTCTTTGTTTGATTTGTTTTTGTATGGCTTATCAACCTGTTGCAGGTTATTTAAAGCCAGAAAGTACTTTTAGATTCAAAGAATTTTTTTGATATAATAATGATTTTACTGATATAAATTCTACTAATTAACCCATAGATAGGGATGGTGGATTCATGCCTTTTCCAAGGGTATTTGTAAGTGAATATAATGAACTTGACAGGAATTGGAATTTGGCTCTCAGATTTCCAATTCGTTATCCATTAAAACCACTCGCATATCCAAGCTTACAGCACCTGGCATTCCCAAGACATCACCCATCTAGGTACTGACCAGGCTCAACATTGCTTAACTTCGGTGATAGTATGAGTATGATCATCACAATATATCATTGTAAAACTCAGTTATAACTTATCAATCTACACCTCTGCATGAAATTTTTAAAGTGGTGAAGGATGTTGTACTGGGTGAGTCCCATTCTCTGTGCAAGAACAACATGTACCAAAAAAGAAGAATTAGTCAACATCATTACATTCTTTTAAGCTGTAGGTGTTAAATTAGTTTTCTATTTCCTATTTAGATACCTTAACGAAGTCTAACGAGTCCAAAACTTCCATTTGGCTTATCATGGCACCTTTACACCAACCCAGGCTGGTGTTCAGGAATGCTTGTGCTAGATGATTCATCCATCCTTTGACAGGTTTGGTTTTTATCATACTGGATATCTAGTAACTCACCTCACCATAAAAGCCTGGTGAGGGAACTGGTTTTTATTCGTCCATAACCTGACCATCTGGTATGTAGTACTGTGATGCATAATATCAGTAGCACCGATAGGGTGACCTTATGGGCATGTGGATAAGTGGTTTGAATATTCACTTTCCAACCAGGGTTGATTTGTCAGGGACGTGACTTTTGATATTATCAACCTGGGGTAGATGATCCTAGCAAGTGGCACCATTGGAAAGTGCCTGAAAACCATGACACATGTTCCCCCGAGCATAGTGAATGATTGGTTTGGTTTGTTTTATGGCATATCAACCTCAATGACTTATTTAATGCTGACAAAATTCTTATTGCTGGTAATATTTTTTTCAAAAATGAATTGCTGCTAATATTTTTCTTTTCCAAAAATATATTGCTGGTAATAATTTTTCCTTCCAAAATTCATTGTGATAATAACTTTTAACCAAAATGTATTGCTGGTATTAAAACCTATTTTTACACTTTCATAGTATTTTGACCCCAGTTTGGATGTTCAGTATTTGCCCATAGCTGGGACCCTTACAGGCGCTATCACCCTGGTTCAGGGTTGACCTGGAAACACTAACAATTAAGAGATGGTTCCATGCTCCTCAAAACCTCTTTACTGTTGGATGTAGTCTGTCATCTTACCCAGGATGTGGATGTAGTTTATCTCTTACTCAGGACAGCATAGTGAATGAAATTGGGTAGATAGAATTTTATGGAAGCCATTGATGCCGGTGCTCACATGAAGTCTCAACTCATTATGACTGAGAGATTGAATGTACTGGCCTTGTTCAAACTGGTGATCATGTCAGATTATGTGCTCCTTCCCAGAAACTGCAACTGAGATCTGCTTCACACAGTGTCAGTATAAAGCAGAAGTGGTTTCTGTGGGTGTTGAACAAACACAGATGTGCTTGATCGGGCATCTGCAATAGGGATTGGCTGCCTGACTGTCGATGAGTGCTCTTGGAAACAAGGAGATGACCATTATATACACACACACATACATGTGTGTGTGTGGCATGGCCTTGTTCCTAATAACCATTATGCATGACATCAACATAGTATATTTCAAACTTTCAACATTCCAAAGAATATCAGAATGCAAATAAAGAAATTCTGCCTACCACACAGAAACCACATTGGTTCTTGAAAATAACTAAGATTGTCAAAAGTACTTGAACAACACAATATGAACTTTTGAAAATTTAGCCACAATATCAATTACAATACTCAACACCTTATTTAAATATTGGAAAAATACAATAAAAAATTCAACAGACCAACCTTGTCAGTTCTTTTTGCTACCTTCATATATTTTTTTTGTTGAGTAATATCAACAATTTTTTATTAACTGTTTAAAATTTTTGAATTAGTTGTCTTATACAATCAGTAAATTTACCAAAGTTCTTCCTCCTCTCCAAGTACTTGACTGACAGTTGAAGATATCGTCTGTATCTCAAGTGACCCTTCTCGGGTTTTCAATTCCTTCTCCTAGACTGGTTACTACACAAGGCTATAGGACTCAATCTATCCTGCTATTTACCAATAGCCGGAGAGAACCAAACGAACCTCCACAGGTTTTGAATTCATAATTGTCTTTCTCCTAGACCAGTTGCCACCCAAGGCTATAGAACCCAGTCTGTCCAGCTATCTACCCATAGCTTTGGAGAGAAGAGATGGATTCATACCTTTCCTAAGGGTATTAGCACATGAATGAATGTAATGAACTTGACTGGAATTTGAACTTGGCTCTCTGATTCTACAATCTGAGCAACTACCCATTACTGTATCATGCCTTTATTTATGTGTGGGTGTGTGTGTGTGTATGTGTGTTAGGTTGATTTTGGATCTCTGGTATTGTAATAAATTTGAAAGTTGCAGTTTCACATGATAAATAAAGACAAAAATACTTTTTCAAATCATTACCGTTTTTTGAGGAAACATGTTTAAAGAGTACATTTAGGTTCAAAATTCTAGTGTTGGAATTTAATTCCAGTGATCAATGAAAGTCTTATAGCACAGTCTTATAATCTTTATAATTTACTGAAGCTTGACAAATTGTATATGGACAAGATGCATGGTATAAACACATTGCTAAATCATTGTGCTATGAAATAAAATCTTCATTTACTTCAAAGGGAAATTATACTGAACAAATTAGTTATATTATGATGTAATATGTTATCCAGTTCTAGAGTTTTAGTGTGATTTTCAATAAACAATGCAAATTTAAAATATTTTGTTTTATAATTTGTGCCCAGATGTATTATGGTGTTATATATACTTTTATCTATTTTTTATTTTTATTAATTATGATCTAACAAATCTTATATTTTTTGTAATCTTTTATATTTTTTTTAGATAAATACAGTAAAAAAAAGCTGCATATTTTGCTTGTGGTGATTCATAATCAGAATTTTGGTTTGAATATATTTTCCATTCAATGTATCTAATACAAAAGATATCAACTTTATTTGGATTTATTCTTGAAATAGTAAAATTTGAAGTCAGTTTGTAAGTGAAAACCTGTGAAAATTAGGTATTTTTATGTACATTTTTTTCAGACGATCTTTAAAACTAAATGCTCAGAAATTGATGCAAGTTATATGAATCTAATTTTTGGTGTCAGTAGGTATCACATCAAACCTCAGATTTTGCATCAAGTGCAATGATGATTTTTTTTAAAAAGTGAAAAATCAACCTGCTCTAATATGCGTGTATGAGTGCGTGTTTGTGTAAATGAATGTATATCATTATTAAATATTATTAAATATCATTATTAAATATCAAGTATGAAGAAATATTTCATAAACTGCAGAGAGTGGAAATCAGTGCAAAATGTCGAGATTGTGAGTATCAATCATCACAGCAGAAAGGTTTTCTCTTTCACATGCTTTATTTGCTTCTCTTAATTCACCGAAAATATATTGTTTTATTGAATTTCAGTGGGTGAAATTTGATTGCTTTTTTTATTACATTATATATCCTAATGTATGCAGCAAAGAGATTGATGAAATACAAAAATATAGACAAATTTGGTCACAAATCAACAATTATACTCACTGCATGTTTTGGAAGCAAATTATAGATTTGTTCTATTGGGACATCTGTTCCTGCAACACCCAATAATTTATAATCATCATTCTGTAAAAGATAAGAAAATATTTCTATCAGTTTTATAATTGTTACTTCATATGAACTGCAATATTGTACAAGGAGGTGCTGAGAAGTTCTCAGCCAAACCAAATTTATAAAATCTGACTGAATGACTAAGTATCTGATTTTATTTTATTTTTTGAAAAGGCTTCTTGGTTAGGCTGGTAACTTTTCAGCAACCCCTTGTATATTTTAAAAGAAATATTTAGGTAACTGTAAAATTAATGATTTCCATACAGAAAATATTCAGCATCCATTGACCGAACAGTAAGTGTTACTGTTGAAATTTAGTGCATCTTTTTATTAAATCAGTTTTCAGGAAATTATACTTATCAAGTTCTCTGTTATTTGCTCTTTCTAATATTGATGTGGATTTCCTTCCAAAACCCATCCTTTCCATTCTTTGATGGTGTGGAAAGTTGACATCTTGATTATATTGTTTTCTCTTTTACTTGTGTGCTGAACATTTTTGCTGTTGTTGCTATTGGAAATCTGCAAGTGATGTGGTTTTTGTTATTTGGTAAAACTCTGTGATTTCTTGGTGCCAATCTATAGGATCTGATGAATGATTGTCTTCATTAAGATTTATAGGATTAACTTGTTTTAAGCTTTTCTAATCATTGATTAGAGGAAACGGTTGTATAAAGATGATCGTTTAGACATCATCTGTATATAAAATTATGACATCTGTATAGACTTTCTGACTAATTCTATCTTTGTTTCTTCAATGCAATTACATTTCTGCAAGTGAACACAAGAATTCCTTTAAAATGACCGAAGGCAAACAAGAAAGAATAAGAATCGACATTTGAATATTATGAAAGAGCAAAAACCTTATTAACCATTATTATTAAATTTTTTCACTGGTGCTTACTTTTAATATCAATTTTCAGTTACCTTTTTTACTACAACTTTGCACAGAGTGTGAATTCTATGTCAGTCAGCAGACAGTTTGAATCATGAATAAAAGATTCCAATCTTTGCTGTCGAGTTACTGATGTAAAACTGATGTAAATACAAGTCAAAAATTATTAATTGACAATGATTCCCTTAATAAATAATAAAATAAAATACATTATTGTCAGAATTATTAAAATGGGGAATTATTATTATTATTATTATTATTATATGTTTTGCTATGCAGACACCATTTTGGCTATTGTACTTTCTGGCCTTCTTTCATAATTCATGTCAAAACATTTTAAATGAAGAATTATATGTTTTGCTATTTGAACCAGCATGCTCATTTTGGTTGTTATACTCACAATATTCTGGCTGTTGTAATCTCAGTCTGGCTTTTATTATTTTTATTGGAAATTTTTAGATGAACCATTATCATTATTATATGCTTTGCTATTCAGACTAAGTGGTTTATATTGGCTGTAATGTTGACAAAGCTTGATCATTGTAACCTCCAGTTTTCTTCTAATGTCTGTCAGTAAATATTTTTGAATTTTAACTGCAACAATTTATTCAATTCACTGCTTTTGATTGAATAAAGAAATGATGAACAAATAAACATTTTTTGTTTAAAATAAAAACAATATATTGTTAAAAAATTACAATTTTGGGAAACTATGTGTGTGTGTGAGCATGAGTGAGTGCTTGGCAGTTGTGCGTGTTTGTATGTGCGTGTGATATGAACATGCATATTAAAGTTCAGATGCTCAGCGGAAAGATTATCTCCAGCATGGACAAAGTGAATTGATGCTGTTAGGTTGACATGAGGAAAGAGGAAACTTGTGTTCCTTCTTTTATAGTCCCTAAACAGTGTCAGCTAATGGCATCTTAGCAAAACAAGTGGGGTAATCAACACAAAAGTTACCAATCATGAAGATAGACACCTGAAAGTTGGAGGGTACAATGGCTGAAACCTGAGTATGACAATCAAGATGAGCATTTTTAAAAAAATGACTCGCACATTCCTCAAATCATATTCCACCTTGAAGTCTTTCTGGTTAGTTTTCGTGTGTCTGTTCCATGTTTCTTTTTGAAGATATACTTTTGCAAGGAAAAATGGAACAAAGGAACAAAATCAAATTCTCATTAAAGTTGCTCATGTCACCTTCAAATATTTCTTAGAAAGGTATGAACTGTTGTTGGAAATTTCAATGGAGTGTGTTCATGTCACAGACAGGTAATTGTGCATGAAAGTAGGCCATTTTTCTGGGGGGATCTACTTAGCTTCAGGGTCCCTAATCCCAGAGGGACCCTGAAGCAAAGTTTTTTAATAAGTGAATTTCCAACAAAATCGATGTTTTTTTAAAAAGTGTTTGTTATTAAAATAAGGCTATTTCAGTAATAGAATCATAAGCAAATTGTCTAATACCAATTTTATATGGCCTCAAAATTACCCTGTAATTGGAAAAATTTCAAAATTTCCTTAGAGGATTGAAGTGCCTGAACACCCAGCTGTATGGGCTCATTGAGCTCGCCAGAATCTATTCATAGCTTACATTTTATGCAGTTAGAGCTTTGAATCTATTGTTGCTAGTTGTGAAGGGGTCCCCATATTTGTTAAAGCTTCAGAGCCCCAAAAATATAGGTGCACCATTGCTTAGAGTTAGCTTCAAAGATTTGATCACCCAAATAACTATTCTATCAGTTGTTGGTTGGGGATCAAGGCCACAGCATGATTTTTCAAGAAAACCATTTATCTTTTAAAAATACCATTTCAGCTGATATATATTTGGTAAAGAAAATTTTTTCTATAAATTATGACATTCTTTGAGTTTTACTGGTATCAAATAAAGTAACAAACATTTAAGTTTTACCTCAGTAAAAACTCATAAAAGTTCACAAGAATCATACAGTAAAAAAAAGGAAAAACATATTTAGCCTGGGAACAAGAACAATTAAGAGGTGGTTCTATGCTCCTCAAAACTTTTCAATCAAAGGCCCTGCAGCCTGTTTCATAATAAATCACAATTGTCAGGCCATGTCTTGCTGTTTACATTTAAGCGTGAAACAGACTGTCAATGTTGGGTGTTGACCTCAGTGTCCACACACACACACACACACACACACACATATATATATAGATAGGGTGTGATGGATGAATTATCGTCTAAACTGTGCAAAAATGAAAATAAAATTGACATATCATTTTAACAAATATATTTAGCAAAATTACACAAAAATATCTTGAAACAAGAAAGAGTAAATTTATTCAATAAAATTGCAGTTGGCTTCAACTACAGCCTCCAGATGACTTTGAAATCTCCTGCAACTCTTCTGGATGGTCTCCCTGTTTAAGTTGATGAATGTTACCATAATCCTTGCCTTCAGTTCATCTTTGGTGTTACAAGGAATTTTGTTGGTTTCTTGCTCAACTGTGCCCCACACATAATAATCAAGGGGGTTGCAGCCTGGGGAGTTAGGTGGCAAGATTTAAGGGGTAATGTGGTTGCAGAAATTGTGTGAAGATGAATGAGGGTATAACATTGCCATCACTAGTTATCCTTCCAAACAACTTCATAATCACCATCAGACTCATCCAACTCTTTCCAAATCCATTGCACTGTCCTCAGATTGACAGCCTAATACTCTGAAATGTTTGTATTTGAGGTTCCAGTGTGAATGCCAAGCAGTATAGCATGCCGTTTCCAAATTTCTGGGGAGTGAATTGCGTCATGGTGCTCTTTTTCTCACAGACAGTGCCAAACTGACCCTACTATACTATGTAGTAAACAAAATAAAGAACAATGGGCATGTGTGAAATTAAAAATGTAAAATGGCAACAATTTACCTATCCCATCCTATATATATATATATATATATATATATATATATGGAGAGGGGGAGATTGTAAGCATAGGAATCAATACTGCTGAGTAACACTGTCAGTTCATATCAGTGACCTTCTGACCCAGTGTAACTACTACTTTTTCAGACCATATACACAAGCCTCTAGGGGATTGTGGGAAGTGAAGGAAGGAAGAAACCTAGTTCTTTTATTCATGACAATGGTCTATAGACAGTTATATGTATATTCTGTCAATTTGGTCTCTGCATAGAATCTGCAAAAGGAGTAGTGACACAAGATATGAAGATCACTCAAGGCATGAAACTGGCAGTCAAATTGCATTTGTACATTCTATTCACATCTACAGAAGCACTGTCTCTAACAGTAATCAATGTTATCCCAGAAATACAGTAATTCTTCCATTTTTCCATTTTGTAGGAGTAAGGGTGTACAGAAATTGAATGGAATGAATTTCTGGACTCCCTTACTCCTACAAAACAGAAAAACATAATGATGCTGGAAAAACTAAATAAAAAATTAATTAAATCCTTTTTGTCTTGCTGTATTTAATGAATATATATATATATATATATATATATATATATATATATATATATAAGTATAGGATTGGTGTATACGAAATAAATTCCAATAACCAACAATTACTATTCTTAAAAGAGTGCTCAATACAACATAACATATTTATGTTATAATTTTTAAATAAACAATTACATACATATATATATATATATATATATATATATATATATATATATATATATATATATATATGCACATTTCATTAAAACGACTGACAAGGTGCTTTTATTTAGTTTTTTATACAATTTCTCATGCAATCTAATAATGTTTTTCTTTTCAGAGGATAAACTATATAAAAACTAAACAGTTAAAATATAATATAAAAACTAATTCTAACAGTTGAAATATAATCATTGAAAATGGCTAAATGTATAGCCAAAAGCGCTCGGATAAAAAGAACATTCAGACAGTTTTTATATAATTTATCATCCGAAAAGAAAAACATTATTAGATCGCATGAGAAATTGTATAAAAAACTAAATAAAAGCACCTTGTCAGTCGTTGTTAATGAAATGTGCATAAAAGAAAGATTGCTGCCTAAATACACACACACATATATATATATATATATATATATATATATATATATATATATATATATATATATATATATATATATATATAGTGGCATGCCATGGTCTTGGTCCAGGGAGGAGCAAGAGCTCAACTAAGCACCCCTTACCACAACCAGTGGGTGACAGACAGGATGGATCAATATACTATTTTTTTTTTTAAATTCATATGCTTCTTTCAGTTATTGATGCAATATAATTGGAAATACAAATATAAATACATGTAATTTTATTCCAGATTCCAAAATGCAAAAACAAAGATGAAGACTTTTGAGACTAGAAAAAAATGTTTTTTCACACAAATACAAATGCTTTGAAATTGTATTTAAATACAATTCAAATACATTTATATTTGATTCACTACTACCAACAAGCACTGAGTATTGACAAAACCTGAATTAAAAGATGTCAAGACGAGAGCAGTTCATTTTATCTATTTGAATTTGTAAAGCTGCAACATACAACCAGGCTTGGTGGTCAAAAATTTACATCCATATTTATATGTCCAAATTCTTAATTTTTGATGCTTAATAAAGCCAAATTGCTGCTTAATCAATGCTATGAGCTCTCTCTCTCTCTCTCTAATCAGGTGTTCCTGATTCATTATGCTTCGGAGATAGTTTTTTTATTAATTTTAGTTTTCTGAAAGAGCAATTACAGGATGCCACAGAGAGAGCAATAACCAACAGTATGCACAATGCTATTTGTAAATTGAGGAACACATCATCGCTGTAAAATATTGTGAAGTTGGAAGGCTTGATTGATGGTTTTGGTTTAACGAAGGCACTGTCTTTTCTTTTTTGTATTAACATTCAGCAGTCTATAATTTCACAACCAAGTTCTATTCCACCAAAATCCCCCTTGTATGCTGCAGCATTTGCTTTGCATTTTTCTACTGTGTCTTTATTTGAGTCAATGAGATTTTCAATATCCATGAGGAACCCAATTTGCTCATGTAACTGACTCAGACTTGTAAATTGATCTTTCAGTTCTGCATTCAACTTGTCCAGTACTGCCTTCAAGGTAAAATCCATTTCTTCCACTCACATTTAGAGGCCCATCTTTCATCTCCTCTTCAGCCATTCTTTTTTTTTTTTTTTTTTTTTTTTTACCAAGCACCATTCTCTACTGACCAGGGTCAATACCCCATTCTAAGCATTTTTCCTCACCTTTTGCAATTGAATTTTTACAGAAAGAATCCTGCCCACTCTTAACCGATTGTTGCAGACTTTGAATCTCAGCTTGAGCTTCATTAAAGTTCATTCTAGGACACTGAAGTCTTTTCTCTACTTGGTCAATGGAAGTCAGGATGTTGTCCCAGAATGGTTGCATTGTTAAAAGACTGAAAGTTTGCATGTTGTGCAACTGGCATTGCTTCTTGTGGCAACTGACACTTGATAAGTAGTGTAATAAGTGTAAGAAAATTACCGGGATTATTACTTGATGCAATGATTTCTTAGTGTCCACAAAATCCCAGTTGAGTTGCCAAAAACTTACAATCAAAAAAAAAAAACAGATCTTTCCACATTTGCTTCTGTTCCTTCATATGCTACAGTATTACTTGTTGACCCTTCTGATATGCATCTCTCAAAGTGTTGAGAAATGACACACAACAATGAGTGCCCTGTTCATGCTCTGCTATTCTTTCATTGTATTTTTTCCATTTTTGAAATCAACAAGATTTTTTGGATACCATGCTTTTGGTTGACTGTGGCTGCTGAAAACACTAAAAAAAAACAATACACTGCATAATTTTTCATAGTTAAAACAACCAATTATGCAGAATCATAAAATCATCCTGCAGTTTTCTTTGAAACCAGTAATTTGTGAAACTGCGGTAGACAGCCACACATTTTGTGCCCGCTTCACTTTTCATCGCATCTTCAACATGCTGATTCCTAATAACTTCCTGATCTTTTGTAACTTTGAAAGAGCCGTCTTTGTTTTGAAAAGCCTAAGTGCTCATCTTCACAATTTGTACATATAGATGATCAGAAATTTGTGGCTTATTGCAATTTACATCAAAATTTAAGCAACATACATCTTTCTTGGTTAATACTGCATATTTAGTTTCATTATATTGTGCCTGTTCATCAGATTGGCAACAATCCACTGACCCTGGTTTTGTGTCTCTGTAGTCAGAACCAGTGGCAAACACAAATGGGGAAACAACATGATTGTCACCATCTCCATTTGGACATGGCATTTTTAAAAACTTCTTCATAACTTGACTGGTTTTCTGTAGATCTTCACATTCTCTTTTCCTACAATTTCTTCCTTTCACGCCAGATTCTTTCTTCTTTTGTTGCCTATCTTGTTCCATTCTTAAAATTTCTACCTGAAATAAAAGTATAGCCCCCCCCCACCTCAGTTATATAATGATCATGAAGCTAGTTTGTCTCATACAGGTGTTTATTGTCAACCAAATGACATCACCGGGGAGCATTAGCGTGATAACACCATAACATGACACAGTAAATAACACCATGACAAAACAAAAGGGGTCAATATGGTTTTCCATAAAAAACTTCAAAGACCTTCATTGAGTTTCTTGGCATAGTATAATCATGTAATAATAATATTATTATTGCAGTGAAAGCTACAAAAAACACCCTGCAAAGCTTTTGCTATCACTAATGATAGCCAAAATTGTGCCATAAAACTCATCTTTTCACATGAAAACCCTATATATGGGAATCTACGGTACTGAGTTACAATTAAGATCATTATATATAAATCTTTTATATATTCATTGAAATGCTATGACCTCCCAATTGAGATCAGGAGAAAAATTACCATTATTATCATTTTACAAAGAAACACTGGGTTTACCATCCTAAGAATACATTTTATGACATCAATATGGATTAGTTTTCAACCTGTGGCTCAACCGAGGAAAAACAGAATTAAACAACACTTTTTGTTGTTTCTTTAACACATTTCACATTTTAGTTGGCATATGCTTCTGCCCATACTGTGCATGTTCAAAGAACTACTGAGTGCCGTTGCCAAAATAATTCATGATGCACCATTAATGAAATATGTATCTGTAGACAGTTACAAATAGGTTAATTAAAGTAAATAAAGAGAAGGAAATTTTAGGACCTCTTTCACTGATTTTTTAATTAATTTCCCAACATTTTCACTGATAAATGTGTTAAAAACTTGGCCTACCCAAACCTAACATGGTCTTAATTTTTCACCACATAAATACGTTTGGTTAGATTGGGTCAAGTTAGTTAGGCAAGATTTTTACACGTTTTTTTTTTTGTGAAAATACTGGAAGTGCAACATTTTGCTTGCAATTCACTCCCAGTCTCAGCAATAAACTTGTCAATCACAAAGCGATTTTGTACCCCATGATAGTACTGCCCCTCCCTGCCTTCACTATATTCCACCACTATATATATATATATATATATATATATATATATATATATATAATGTTTAAAATGAATTTTATATTATGTTTATACTTACAGATGTATTTTTGGTATTAAATACAGGCATGGATACTGATGTGACCAGTCGCATATTCTAGAATATAATAAAAAAAAGTTAAAGTTAAAATAAATAAGCCACAAAGTAATCACAATTGATAAAAATATGCTTATAAAATATACAGCAGAGAATTAACTATTTTTTAATAAAGCATGCTTATTTCCAGTAATTTTCATTATCTCCCTTCAGAGTATATTTTTCATGAAGCCAAACCACATCATTCTTGTCATTTTAAATTTGATAACATTCAGTTACGAAATTCAAGAAGTTAATATTATATAGCTTTCGGTTTTTCCTTTTGGTATTACCTTGAATAATTTGCCCATTTCTTAATTTTATGATGACTTTTATTCAAATATTTGTGAAAATATCTTGGAACCGTCTCCCAATCCAACAATATGAACTAAGATTGAACTGATATTGAAAGGTTCTGAAGTGGAAATCTTTTCCTTTTGCTATCTACATACTTGTTAAGCTAGCCAGAATACTTATCTTATGAACAGAGCAAAGATAAAATAGTTCTCTTACCTCTATAAAGTTTCTGTATAAACACTATTTTCAGCAAGACATTGATTTTTTAAAGTTCTTTTTGCCACTGTTCTAAGTTCACTTGAATTTCTACTCTGCACATAGCTACATAAAGCTATGAGAGAAACATTTGAATGATTTTCTAATGTTTGCTTAACATTGGTAATTGAACTAGAATTGGGAAGAACAAGGAAGTCTTAAGGAAAATGGAAGCAAAAAGAACACTTTAATCAGAAAAAATTGAAAATGTTGTAACACATAATGAGGAAAGTTGACTTGGAGAATGTGACAGTCACAGAACATATTGAAGGCAAGAGTGACCGAGGAAAACATTGAGTAACCTACTTACAAAACTTGTCTAATTAGATGGCAGACCATGGACTGAGTGGGCTAGCAAGGAAATAAACATTGCTTAGAACTATAAAGGATAAGAAGTTGTGGAGAGTCATGACTGCCTACATCCCGAAGGGACAAACCACATAAAAGAAAATTTTTTTATAGATGTTATTAGAGATACAATATTTTGACCATCTTTAGGGATCCATTTTTTGGCTGATAAGTGATATTAACTGAATTTTGTTTGTTCCTACAGAACCAGGGGATGTGAATTTCATTATATGTTGCTGGGATTGGACTCACACACATGAGGTGACTGCAATACTTTTAATCAATGCCTATATCCACTGTGAGTAGTGTAGTATTGGCACAGAAAGTGAAAGTGGTGAATCAAATTCAAATTCTGGGTTAGTCTGTTATATTCACCTTTGCACTAATACCCTTGGAAAAGGAATGAATCTGTCTCTTCTCCCACCCTCTTATGGGTTAAATATCAGGCTATACTAGACTCTTTAGCATGATGTGGCAATCAATGTATAAGAAAGAAAACTTTGAATTCTAAACTATATAGAAATTAATAGGAAGCCACTTCACTATTTTTACCAAGAAGGCATGGAAATTCACAGATAATAAATAAAAAGGAATCTGTGGAGAGTCCTGATTGCTCATGTCTTGAAGGGACATGGCAATAAGAGAAAGTATCCACTCTACCACTGAAGGACATTTAGTGTATTTTTGGAAACTTTCCATTCCAATATCAGATCTTTTGACATTTGGTTAGCACAGCAGGTTTACACCACTTTGATAAATTTTGTCTGTTTTTTGAGATGAGGGATTGTCAATATGCTTTGATCTTTTCAAACTATTGTTCTCATCTTTAGTTATGACAAATGTTACCGAGACAAAAAATGGACACCTGTAGATAGCTGATGGGTCCTCAGCCAAAACTTTGTGTCTATAATAACATCTAAAATAACTAAACATTAGAATAATTCAAAATGATCAAAGAATATAGGCAATTTTTCATGTTAAAAAATAAAAGTAGTACATTATTATATAGTAAAAGGAGGTGCTGAAAAGTTCCTGGAACAACCAAGAAACACTCCCCCCCACCAAAAAAAAAAGAAAAGAAAAGAAGAAATCTGATATTTAGTTACATTTTTGAAAATGGATTAGAATGAAAATGTTTCAGCATCCATTTGTAGCCCTAGCAGACTTGAAGAGCTTGGCAAAGAATTTGGAAGATGAGAAAAAAATGACCAAGAATTAGAGACATCCAAATGACAGCATTACCAAAATCAAAATACTGAGGAGAGAATTCAGCATGATGTAATGGTTAATGATCTAGTTTGACTGACCATAATGAGTGAGTAGTGAGTTTGATCATCATTGGGTGCCCCTATTTGTGACCATGTGCTAAAACTAAGCTTAGAAAATAACAATTAGAATATTAAGGAGACTTGCTGTTACTTGATCTCTAGTGAAAAGCCACTAGTCAGTACTGATGTGAAAACTTAAAGACAACAATGCATTTTATATTCACACTGAGTGTTTCATCTAAACAAGAAGATCGGATCTGATAACTGAATAAAGAAAAGAAATTTGAATTTCTGGGATGAAGAGTTATCATTATTTACATTGTTTACATTCAGACTAAAGTCTTCATCTTTGTTGTTATTATCCTAACGTTTGGCCCTTTATGCTTTCCAGCCTTTCTCAAGTGCTAGCAGATCTATGTAACCATAAGGAAATAGCCAAGTACATTAAAGTATTGGTTCATGAATTTGATAATATTGTAATTTTGACTTCAATCCCTGGGTCAGCCAATTCAGACTGGGACTCGGTGGAAATTGGGGGAGCAATAACTGAGCAGTACTAAATAAGAACTAACTGAGATATCCCTAGATATATAATAGAGACCAAAAGTTTTGGGCCACCCTGTAGGTTTAGTAATCAGTAAGTTTCATACTTTGTTTGGTTTAAATAACTTCTAAACTGGGATACTGAAACTAGCCTATTAGTGTATGGCATCCAAACTTTTTTGAGAGGGGTGTTATTAAAAACTTTAAATCTGTCATCACTAAGATAACTATTTGTCAGCTTAGGCAAAAGGAGCCAAAATTCTAAGGTAATTTTATGTAGTAATGAGTTAATTTCATTTTTCTTCTCCTTCTTATTATTGAATATATGATGAAACCCTTCAGGAAAAGAATGTCCCTATGGCGCAAAGTGAGTTAGTAAATTAGTTTCGAAAAACGAATAAAACCACCAATTTCTAGGTGATTCTTAGAAATCTAGAGGGTGGCTGAAAACAATAGTGTATGATCAGCAGAATGAGAAAAATCTACCCCTGTAGATTAAATAAAGGACTCTGATATTCCTTGAAGGCTACCTAGATTGACAGGCGACTGATGAAGTCAGGAGGGCACAATGGCCAAAAAGTTGTGGTAACAACAACAAAGATGAGGACAATAGTCCACATGTGAATAATATAAATAAGGAAATGCAAGTTTAGCAGATATCTTGGGCCCATCAACAGGCACCAGGGTGAAGATAGAAGAAAATATTAAGTTGGAAAAATACTAAGATGCTGGCTGGGATTTCAGAAAGTTGCAGAACATGAATGTTAAGATCTTTAGTTGCACTAAGAGATCCCATGATGATTTGATTTGATTGTTGGGTTTAAAGGCAGATCCACCTTTGTTAGGTCATTTTATGCCTAATAAGATTTGTCAAGATTAGTCATCGCTTAAATTTTTGAATATATCTTGGTTTCCTTAAGAAATTTAATTATTTTATTTAGATCAATACCCCAGGGTGAAGATGACCTTGCTTGAGAGTTGAAAAAACAGCAGAACATCAAAGTTAGAGTCATATGCATAATAAGTGGCCAACTTAGAAATGTGCCACAACCACTAGAATTTAGATGAATCTGAGGAAGCTATGTGAGAATTATTAAGAGAGGCGCTAAAGATTTTGAGGAGACTTGCTGTCACTCAATCTCCAATGATAATCACTAGAAATTTGATAGAAGATATTCTGAAAGGACAGGAATAAGTTTTATTATAATATTGTTTCACAGAAATAACATTAACAATATGAATCAATGTTATCATTCATTGTTGCACTTCAGTTTTGTTCTATTTTGTTAAGACTTTCTATTGAGAAGAAATGTTTTACAATGATTTGCATATTACGCTTAACAATAATCAGTCATATCAGTCAGTCATGTGCCATGCGTGATACATGCTTAGGCAATCATGTATCTTTTGATACATGACTGATGAGGCAGATTTTTTCCCACAGTAGGTTGCCATTTCTTTCTGTGGTAAACCAGTTGCTATCCAAGGCTATAGAACCTGAACTGTCTTGCTATTTACCCATAGCTGGTGGGGGGAGGGTTCATACCTTTCCCAAGAGTATTAGCATGTAAGTGAATGTAATGGATTCAACTAGAATTCAAACCTGTCTCTCCGATTCCTCAATCTGAGCTGCTATCCATTACTCCACCATGCCATCAACATATAATTAGATTTATAAAAGTAAAGTTAGTAAATTCATATCTATTATTTATTTCTTTGTCATTTCTTTTGGCTGTGTGGGTTGTATCATGGATATTGTTAAATAGCAGGGCGGACTAGAGTTCCTAGACTTGTATGGCAATCACTGTAAGAAAAGGAAACTCTGAAATTCAAACCATGGAGAAAACAAGAGAAAAACCACTCTTTCCTAAGAATGCATTGCAATTTGTTGATAAAGAAAAGGAATGTGTGGAGAGCCATGATAGCCTATATCCAGAAAAGACATGGTATTAAACAAAGAAATTATTCATTATTACTATTTATTATTCATTTCATTATTATTTTTATTATTGATTATTTATTCCTTTACTATTTCTATTTTATTTCGATATGGTATTAAACAAAGAAATTATTTATTATTACTATTTATTATTCATTTCCTTATTATTTTTATTATTGATTATTTATTCCTTTACTATTTCTATTTTATTTCGATATGGTATTAAACAAAGAAATTATTCATTATTACTATTTATTATTCATTTCATTATTATTTTTATTATTGATTATTTATTCTTTTACTATTTCTATTTTATTTCGATATGGTATTAAACAAAAAAATTATTCATTATTACTATTTATTATTCATTTCATTATTATTTTTATTATTGATTATTTATTCTTTTACTATTTCTATTTTATTTCGATATGGTATTAAACAAAGAAATTATTCATTATTACTATTTATTATTCATTTCATTATTATTTTTATTATTGATTATTTATTCCTTTACTATTTCTATTTTATTTCGATATGGTATTAAACAAAGAAATTATTCATTATTACTATTTATTATTCATTTCATTATTATTTTTATTATTGATTATTTATTCTTTTACTATTTTTATTTTATTTCGATATGGTATTAAACAAAGAAATTATTCATTATTACTATTTATTATTCATTTCATTATTATTTTTATTATTGATTATTTATTCCTTTACTATTTCTATTTTATTTCGATATGGTATTAAACAAAAAAATTATTCATTATTACTATTTATTATTCATTTCATTATTATTTTTATTATTGATTATTTATTCTTTTACTATTTCTATTTTATTTCGATATGGTATTAAACAAAGAAATTATTCATTATTACTATTTATTATTCATTTCCTTATTATTTTTATTATTGATTATTTATTCCTTTACTATTTCTATTTTATTTCGATATGGTATTAAACAAAGAAATTATTCATTATTACTATTTATTATTCCTTTCATTATTATTTTTATTATTGATTATTTATTCTTTACTATTTCTATTTTATTTCTTTGGATCTGTTGGCAGAGAAAATGAATTCGGCACGATGAGCTAAAATTTCAGCCTTGTCTGTTGCATTCACCTTTGCACAAATACCCTTGGATAGAAAGCATGAATTCATCTCTTCTACCCTAAGCTCTGGGTTAAATATTATGGTAGACTAGGCTCTCTGGTCTTGGGTGGCAGCCAGTCTAAGAGAAAGAAAACTGTAATAAAAGAAATAGGAAAATGCTCCATGATCTCTCCCAACACATCGTAGCAATTCACAGAGATTAAGCACAAAAATAACGTTATGGAAAGTCATG
>OZ038504.1:80376538-80384038 GCA_964036315.1 Acanthosepion esculentum | reverse complement strand
TTTCAATTCTTAGTTATCCTTTTCCTAGACTGGTAACACTATCAAGGTGGGAGAACATCATTGCCATGTTCCCTCAGGCAATCATGGTTCTCCACAATTTCTAGTCCTTTGTAGCTCAGAATAAATTTTGTCATTTTTTCTAAACCCTGTTCCACCATCCATTTACTTAAGCTCATCAAGTGAGTATCATGTTGTTGTAATCTAGGAAAGGTTATTGAATAGAACAATCAAACAAAAGTTGGGGATGCATGCTAATACTTAGGATAAGAACAACACATATAAGATTCGCCAGCGGCATGTAAAAGAAGTAGTCAACTGCTAGAAGTGAGTTAAGTGAATTCCACAATGAATCTCTAACTGCAGACCAACATACAGTATTTACTACTGTATTTATGTGAATGGGGACATACTCATTACCATCTGTAGGTATGCTACAAAACATATTTTATATAGTCAGTCCTAATATTTTAATTATAGCTAAGAGGGAAAAGATGGATTCATGCCTCTCTCAAGGGCATTAAAATGAAGCAAATCCAACAGCTTTTGCTTGAATTTAAACTTGACATGTTGATTCTATTTATATATGAATAGTTGTGTGTATATTTAGCAAATAGATTGGTTGTTGGTTTTATAAGCCAACATGCTTTTACTTTCATTATTTCTATAAATGGCAAGAATGAAATGCAACACACTTTTGCAATAGATTAAAAGGAAGAGGAAGATTACTAAACAAAAGTGCAAAAAAAAAAAATAAGGAAATAAAAGCAGAGAGATTCTGTATCAAGAGAGAACTTTCATTTCTGTGTTTTTAACTTTTTTGTGGTCTGTCCTAATAATGACTGTGCATGTAACATAAAGGTTACCAATGTGGAACATGAAACTCTCAGACTGATTTTAAATCTCAATGGAGGCTGCCAGTGGCAAAACTACATTTTTGGGGCCCTGAGGCTTGAACAAATATGAGAACCACTTTGCAACCAGGAACAATAGATTTGAGGATTCAACAGCTAAAATGTAGCCTATGAATAGATTCTGGTGAGCTCAACAAGCCCATACAGCTAGGAGTTTGGGTGTACAAGCCCCCATGGAAATTTTGAAATTTGATCAATTAGAGAATTTAATTTTGAAGCTATATGGAATTGTTATTAGAGCATATTCTAAAGCCAAATTTAGCTACTTCAACCCATTGGCTTATGATTCTATTACTAAAATGGCCTTATTTTAGTAACAAAAACTTTTAAAAAATTAAAAAAAAACATTGACTTTGTTGAAAAAAATCACTCAGTAAAAAAGTTGTTTCAGGGGCCACTCTGAGGTCATAGGCACTGAAGATTAAAGTTCATTAGTTTCATAGTAGATCTGCCACTTGAGGCTGCTGTATTCACTTCATGTTAATGCCTTTGGGAAAGATATGGATCAGATTCTTCTCCCTTAGTTATAGTTAAATAGTAAGATTGATTGAGCTCTCAAGTCTTGGTAAACCAAAACTTCAGAAGAATGAGAATGCTTTACTGTAGAGTAAACTCTACTACCTTTCCCAAGAGCAATCACAATGATTCAAAATATACAGACCTATTAATGCCTATCATAAAACCCACATTGGTAATGGTGAGAGTAGCCATTTCCATACAGGAAAGATTTGTATTCATTGACCAAACAGTGTTACTGCTGATTGAAATTATAAAATCTTTTTCTGAAATGGTTTTTCAGGAAAATATTTTTCTCAAGTCCACCGTTATCACTCTTTCTAGTATTGATGGACATTTCCATCCTAACCTTTTGTTTAAGGTAATGTGGAAAATCAACATCTTCATTATATCATTATTTTCCCTTCTAGTTACATGGGCTTTCCATTTTAGTTATTGTGCTGTTAGAAGTCTTCAAGTGATTTGGTAAAGTTCTTTGTGATACTAGCACGTGTTTAGAAGGTCTGGTTGTTTATTATTAAAATTAAGATAAACATCCAATATTAATTATGGGTTTCTAAAAGAATCAAGTATAGGCTTCTAAAAATGTCTGATTAATTATAAATTTTTTAAAAAGTCAAATATTAATTATGGGTTTCTAAAAGAATCAAGTATAGGCTTCTAAAAATGTCTGATTAATTATAAATTTTTTAAAAAGTCAAATATTAATTATGGGTTTCTAAAAGAATCAAGTATAGGCTTCTAAAAATGTCTGATTAATTATAAATTTTTTAAAAAGTCAAATATTAATTATGGGTTTCTAAAAGAATCAAGTATAGGCTTCTAAAAATGTCTGATTAATTATAAATGTTTTAAAAAGTAAAAAAAAAAAAAAATCCGGTATTAATTTTCAATCTCTAGAAAAAATCTGTTATTAATTATCTTCTTTTTATTCCATGTCCTCTCAGGATATAGGTGATCATGGCTTTCCAGAACTTTCTGTCCCTTGTAGCTCTAAATAAACTTTGTCTTTCTGTTATTTTTAAAACCCTGTTCTAGCATCCATTTACTCAAGCTCATTAAGTATGTCATGCATTATCTTCTTCTGTCCCTCTTGTCCCTATTTGTCCTGTGAGTATCAAATTCTCCAAGCCCTCCTTCCTCTTTATACACAGTAGAAACCTCAACTGTCTCTGATGTTAAGTATTAGTTTCCTTTTTGCTTCCATTTTCTCCAAAACTTAGTCATTACTCACATGTTCAGTCCACGTTATCCTTAGCATCCTTCTGTAGAACCACATTTCTGTTGCTTCATCTATGAGGAGATTGTTCAGTACTTACTGCTATACAGAAGGACAGATATCTCATAGCTGTTCAGTACTCTTTTCCTTGTTTCTTAGTTCTCTGCTTAGCTTTTCAAATGCTTCCTTGGCTATCCCAGTATGCCTTCGGATTTCAGAGTTACTCTTTCCATCCTCTGTTAAAAAAACACTGTCCACACTTGTTTCATTTTGGTACCTCCAATTTGCAATTCACACTTTGGGCTCACTGTTTTTCTAAGATATTAATTATAAGTTTCTCAAAAAATTGGTATTAATTATAGGTTCCTAAAACATCTATTATTAATTACAGGTTTTTTAAAATCCAGGATTAACTATAGGTTTGTACCAGTAACCCATTAATGGCCACTGCCCCCAAAATGAGGTGCTGGGTATTAATGTATTAACAATCAAAAGGAAGTTATGGAGATCCATGATCATCTATATTTGAAAGTGATGGGATTTTGTTTAAATAAACTTAATAATGAATGTTAGATCTTATATTTAGTAGTCATGAGGAAGAATTTGCAGTCACTGTCAACTGAAGCTATTTTCTTATTTCACGAGTCATCAGTGCATTTTTACATATTATTACTCTGTTTGGCAAAGGTAGAAACTGCATGGCAAGAGCCAGTAATTGTAAACATTTTTAATTATGTTAATTTGATAAAAGTCTTTTAATTAAGAGGTTTCCAGGAAAACTTGAATTATCAGTTGCAATGTGCACACTGAACTTTCTCACTGTGACAACATGGCTTCGAGAGATAAAAATATGGTGTAGAGAGGTAAAAGAAAAAATATTGTAAGAGGAATAAAGCAAAGGAAGTCAACATTTCTTTTCAGAAGAAAGTCAGGAAACCAATTTCAGTATGAACTGATATGTGTACGTATTCATTTTTTGGAATTAATGATACTTTCATCTTTGTATCTATATAGTGCATGAAGAGTAATTGTATATTCCTTGTATGTAATTGCTCTACCTTTTCCTATATGTACTGGTGACATAATCCAGCTGTGTCATTGTGAAAATGCAGGCAAAAAGATTCTGCAATAGTACAGAAATAATAATTGGAAAAATATATTTAAAGATTGATATGAGAAAACCTAAGAAACATCTTGACAAAAGGTCTTGACAAAATATGCATTCATTTTTTATGGCATTGGTCCTAAAGTGGGCAATTGTTTATTTTTTATTGTTATAAAAAAAATGACCTACTCAGAGAATTTTTACATATCTATATAATAATTAGAAAATATATATATATATATATAAAAAGATTCTAATAATAGTAAGAACATGACAAAATAGTTTACATGAACAAACTAGAAAGAAACAGTGCTTCATCTGTACAATTTGGACAGGCATATCAAACCAGATAATAATTATCAATGCATATTTATTTATATATTTCTTGCCTCATTTGTAGTGGAAAGGGAGATAAATCAACTTAATTAGTAAATTTATCAGTGATTACTTCCCTTAGTCATTTTAATAATCTATACAAATAAAATATTTATCTGCATTTAGACAAAATTACTTCATGAGCAAAATGAGCTGTTTAATTAATCAGTTCCTTTACTTCGATGTTTCTTAGATAACAGTTTTAATTGTTCAAATATTTCATGCAAAGTACTCAGATGCCTTTGTCTATTAAGTGATTGTCTTGCGTCAACTTGTTTTTGAAATAGGCTTTGTCATCACTGTCTTTGTTGTCATTAATTTTTTCTTCCTAGAGATATTTCTTTTTCACTGTTATATTAAACACTAACATTTTTAACATGGAAAGATATTGAGCAAAATGCAATATATGTCATATCAGGAGTAATCAATGAATTATAGATATCATTGAACATCTAAAAAAAATATAGAGGCAACTTATTAATTAAATGGTTCATTGATCTCTATTTTAATTGTGAATTCTTTATCTCTGCTTTATTGAATCTCAGTACATTCAAGAGTTTTGTTTCATTGCATCTCACTATTAAACTAGTATACTTCTTTTTTTGTGTGCTATATCCCTTCAGAACAATCATGGCTCTCCACTTCTTCCTATCCCTTGTAGCTCTCAATAAGTTTTGTCCCTTTGCTACTTCTCCCAGATCCTGTTCTGCCATCCACTTGCTTAAGCCTGCTAGGTATGTCACGTGTTGCTTTCACTTGTCTCTTTTCCCCACTATTCACTCTGTGAGTATCAGATTCGCCAAGCCCTCCTTTCTCATTATGTGTCCCAGGAATTTCAGCTGCCTCTTCCTGATATTAAGCATAAGCTTCCTCCTTGCTTGCATCCTTTGGGAAGAAATCTGGCATAAACACATGAACTATTCTTATACAGAACTAAAAAGAATATTTTATATGGTTCAAAAGAACATATTACCAAATATTAATTAATGACTAGCATTTATATTTATATACATCTGCTAAATAGTAATATAAAATTTACTAATAATTACTAATAATTTATATTTCCATATTTTACTTTTTATATGCCTATTCTGTCAAGAGGGCATCCTAGGTATGATGATAAACTACATCTGGCAGCAAGGCCTCTGATTGGGAGTTTTTGAGGAGCGTGGAACCACCTCTTAATTGATTTTGCTCCCTAGTCCACCCTGACACAGGGTGGTAGCATCTGTTAGGGTCCAAGCTATGGGCAAATAGTTAACTCGCAAAATGGGTTCAAAACACTATGAAAATATGAAAATACATTGTTATAGTAAAAATACCAGTAATACATTTTCATAGGGAAAAAAATTACAAGCAATACATTACTGAAAAAATAAATACCAACAATACATTTTTTGTAAAAGAAATTATTAATGCTCCCAAGGAATTTAAATCTCAGCATTAAAGAACACATAAGGAACTGATATGCCACTAAACGAACAAACCTTTCACGAGTAATGATGGCCCTACACAACTTCCTGTCTTTTGTTGATTAATGTGAAGTTAACCTTATTAGCTTCCTTTTTTCCTTGTTCTGCTATTCATTCACTTAAACTCTTTAAGTTAATCATTATTTACACACAAACTATTTCCCCATCTTTGTTGTTGTTATCACAGTGTTTTGGTTGTTGTGTCCTCTGGCCTTCATCAGGTACTTGTTAATACAGGTAACTGTCAGGCAATTTTGAACTGAACTCTACATTTAATCTATGGGGTTAGATTGTTCTCCTTTCTCATCCTATGCCCATGAATATTTTGTTTAGTTCTTATGAATCTCACCCTGCTTTCACTGAGTTAAAGTACACACTGCTTAGACCAGGGATTGAAATCACAATTACTATGTCCCCAAATATATGAACCAATACTTTAATCAACTTAGCTAAACATTGTGATAAGCACAACAAACATGGGGTCAATAGTTCATTTATAAATAATGATAACTCCTCATCTGAGAATTTCATACAGAAATTTTGTTACCCATTGTTTTCACCTTCTTCCCTTTCATTAAACATGTCTTGTCAGTGTTAAAACTTCCAAGCTTTCTGTCAGGTTACCTCCTCCCAATTTTCTAAACTGCTACTAGGAGATGCTCTCAGGACTATAAATACTTTGTGATAATTTTTTTATCACTATCTTCTTATTTTTTCTGCTGAGATGTCAACATGTAAATGTCTTGCAGAGAATATGTTCCCTTTGGGAAACACATGAACAATACACACACACATGTACATATGCACATTCACTTACTACATATACTTTGGACAATTATATTTTCACATTCATTTAACACAGACATTTTTGTCTTTGTTGTAACCCTTTCTTGTTAATACATTATCATTTGTTTGTACATATATATTGGTTTTTGTTGTTTCTTTGTATTTCTTTACATGGACTCACATCCTGAGTCTGCCATGTTTGTTGTGGGCATTTCAGGAGACACACATGTTTATCTTTCAATGCACACACTGATCCCACACAATTATTTCCTCATTATATGTCCCAGACATTCCAACTATCTCTTTTGGATTGTTAGCATCAGTTTCCTTGTAGTTCCTATTCTATATGCCATATTTAATGGCATACTTGATGAAATTTCTTTTCCAAAAAATGGCTAAGAAAAATGCCCTGCATTTCATATGGGAAATTAAGGCTTCCCATAGACATATCTTATCCACAATGATCTCTAGTGTAGGCTATAATTTTCTCTCAGTGGGTTACTTCAGCCTAGCCCAACTCTATGATAGTATAATTTATTTAAACAACATTGTTATTATTATTGTTACTGGTAGTGTAAAAGGAACTATTGTCACAAACTACTGGCAATGTTAATTCATACCAGCTCATCATATATAGACACTCTTCAACTCACTTGTTATTGAGTAGCTGGAAAATACCTAAGAAAGAGACATAACTGAAAGGAAATACCAATAATGGTAAAATTGTATTTTGGTTGATATTCAACAGTTGTGGTTGCTTGCTTGTTTTTATAAAACAATTTCTGCTTTGTTTTCCCTTGTAATGTTTTATCACTCTAATTATGTAGGATATTTTCTTTATTGTGATTCATTGCTTTATGTTCAGCTGTACTGACAACTTGCTTGCTTTTTATATACAGTAATGTTTTCTGGAGATTGCTAAAGTGCTTTTGTAATTTTATAACAATTTCACAATGTACTTATATCTTGCTTTAAACATTACATACTGAAATATACAAAATAATGCCTTACTTAAATGAGAGTGAATATAATATAGTTTTAACATATACTTTATTTATGATATATATATGATAAAAATATAGTTTTAACATATACTATATTTATCATATATATATA
>OZ038504.1:80359038-80374038 GCA_964036315.1 Acanthosepion esculentum | reverse complement strand
AAGAAACTAAGAAAGATGTTATAATATTTGAATTCATATAAATGATATTTATTATCAACCATTGCAAACACATTATTCATATCCAATGATTACAAGGAAAAACTACACTGTTCTTTTTATTAGCCAAGCTTTGTCATGCTGAACAAATCTTCAAGTTTAAGTTTTATTTAATGTTTAAAATATAATTGTATTTGAGTTAAAAAATTCTGTTACTAATGCTTAATAAAGTTGCAGAAAAACATTTGAGCTTTGCTTCATCTGTCTACATATAAAATTCTGTGACTTCCATTAGTCCTTTCATCACACCTTCTAAAATAGCCATACATTGACCGACTGAAACCAAATACTAGGGAGAAATACAAACAGCTAAGGAGGTACAAAGTAGGGTTGGTTTTACAAGGGTTTGAAGCTTAGTACAATAAATTTTTTTTGAAAAATTAAAAGTTTCATTATTTAGCATACAAAATACTCCCACAATTTTAAAAACAATTTAATGATTAGAATAACAAATACTTAAATAAATAATAAATATATAAAATACTTATGCAAATCTCTATATAAAATTTTATAAAAAGTATTATAAGATGTTAGTGATAACTTCAACAACACTAAATTAACTCAAAAGGAACTTTTTAGCATATATACAATGGGACATAATTTCTGATCTCTGGTTTAAAAGTTTTTTTGGTCTGGAAATGTTATTATAGCTAAAAAGGTTGCAGATGTTAAAAAGCTCCTTTTGTGTTCATTTGAAGTGGGATAAAAAGAATATATGTTTATTTCATTTAATCCTCCACTGATACATTTCCAATACACTTGATTTCTCCTCCTCCTCCTCACTTTCTACTACACGTTTAAAAAATAAAGCATCAGGAAATCAATTGACCGAAATCACCTGAAGATACCAAAAGGTTGAAACCAAAGTTGCAGAATCAGCTGATTTCTTAATTTTCTATACTTAAAAGCACTACATGTTAAATTTTTATTTTTTTATATGTGTATTGAGCATTTTTTAATACTAGTGTTTCCTGGTCTAATTCAATTCTGAACTTATTTATTATTATTATTATTATATATATATATATATATATATATATATATATATATATAGTGATTGTTGGTGTTAATAAAACAGTGCTCAATGTAAAATAATAGTGCTAAAATTTATACAATTAATAATAATAATACATTATAACCCCATGCTAGATTACTTTGAGTTTCATGCTTATATCAATCATCAGGCACAAATTAAAATTGTCTGATCTAACACTTCTTTATTTATAGGTTGCTGGCAAAATAATGGAGTAGTTCATTGTCATGAGGGGAAAAATAAATCAATGGATAAAAAAATAGCAAAATTTTATTTTTATTATTTTATTTTTTATTTATTCATCATTTATTCCCCTGATCTGACATGAAAATGTTTTGTTCTGTCTTTGTTTATTACTTTTGACCATCTCAGTCATTTTCAAGAACTAAATGTTTTCAGTATAGCAGACAAGATAAAGTTAGCTACTGCTAGGCATTTTTTGAATGCTAAAATTCAAATTTAGTTCAAATATACATGAATCATGTAAGTGAAATTATGTGTAAAATGATCGAGTGCACTGGAAAAAAAGTATCACATGATTTATTATTACAACATATTTTTATCACTTTAAATGTTATTTTTAGTTGGTACTCATATTTGAGTATTTTCTCTATTCATCTGAATATTTAAATAGATTTTATTGAAGGAAAAATATTCAAGAAAATAAATATACTGTTTAAAATAAATGGAGTATTAAAAGTCTCTGATGAATTTCAGCCTCTGACACACCTACTAACCAGGGAAATTGTGTGTGTATATATATATATATATATATATATATATATATATATACATATATGAAGAAATATAGTCTTAAAGTGTGCTATATTTATGGGATAAAGTGCTCAATATCAGATAGAGTGTGTGTAAATATAAAAGTGAACATAGAAGTCAACACTTAGAGGCGACAGTCTGTTTCATGCTAGATGTAATCATCAGGCCACGAGTATTAGGCCATATACACATATATATATATACCAAGGTTTTATTTAAGACCACTGAAAAGTTTAGTTTTGATAAATTTTACTGAGTTATTTCTTGTTTTTGTATAAAATAATGTATGTTTAGTTCTTCTATCTCTACATAGGTTTAAGATATTTATCAAAAGATCTGATCACAGAGTCTACCTAATTTCCTTTTCACATCCTATTTTAGGAAAAAACGAAGTAACATAAAACACTAATTAATAATGGCTTTCCAAAATATCTTGTTAAACAAATAAAATTAAGTTTACAGAAAAAGAATAAAAATGCACATAATAATTAGGACAAAAATATAAAAATTTTATGCATTAAAATTATAGACATGACAAATGAGACATGGAGAATGTAATATGTAGATAGACATCACATAATGATAGTGATAAATGTAAGATTAATTATCTATTATAAAAATTATAAACTTATTACAAATAATGGTAGCACATCATAGACATTAAATCAGGACAGTGTAATTCACATGTCTATTTGGAGGTTCCAAATGTTAATTAAAAAAAATGAAAAAATCTATCATATACATTGATTAAATGCCTACAACTGTTTCACATAGAGTAACATGCCATTTATCAGAAAAATTGCCATAAAAGCTGATCTTAATCAACAAGCCCATCATACACCTAATAATATTCGAAAGATATTTTTAGACAATACAGAAATATTATTCTACATAGATGTAAAAAAGAACAGGACTTGAATTTTTAGGTTTGTCTTGATTTTGTAGCAGTTTGCGGCGTTGGATGAAACTACCTCTTACACAACCTATTCTATGTTCAATTTCCTTATCTCCTATACTAAATTTGATATAATTGATCCATACACCAAGGAATTTGAAGTGTTTGATAGTTACAAATCCTGAATTTTTAAGATGGATTCAGGGTGTGTGTGATCACTGCTTTCATTCCAATTCTAGATCATAGTTTGTCTTTTGGAAATACTTGGTAGCAGATGTTGATTTTTTTCTGTTTTTATCCCAACTACGAATATTTATGTCATCAGCAGTCTTCCTCATTGGCTTCAGGAAGGGAAGTAGGATTCTTGTTTTAAATTTAGGATGTTGTATGGAATGGTCAAATGATCAATACCCATCTCTTCACATCTGTGCTTGTAAATGTACAGGGCATAGTCTTGGAGAATATTAAATAGACTGTTCTCATTTCTTTCTACTTGTACTTCTGATGGATCCTCCACAAACATGTATGATTTTGTAGACTGATATAATTCCTCTATCAAATCTAGATATTCAGTTCAGTCAGATTTTGAAAAGCAATTTCTTGTGTTTGAGACAGGAAGTCTCTATTGATGTGGTTATATGCTGCAGTGAGGTCGACATAGCATGTATACAAGTTTTCTATTGAAGAAGCATGCAATTTAATGGAATTGTTTGATGACATATACACCATCATTACACCTCTTAGCAGAATGAAAACAAAACTGAGTTGTGAGGAGATGACTTTCATAAAATAATGAAAGCCTATGATCAATGGCGACAACGTTCATTAGTATTTTCACCATAATAAATTCAATGTATGTGGGTCTTGAGGACTATTTTTTTGTTTTGTTTCCATAGTGCATTAATGTATGGTAAACCCACTTTTTTGGGATGCATTTCTGATTCTAGATTTCCGTTATGCAACTGAGAAACTTGTTATAGAATTTGGAGAATAGGTAAGCTATTTTCAGAAGTTTAGCTTAAATGTTAAGTGATACTTTATTATTCCTTAGTTCTTTTTATAGTTTTTTTAATGTCCTCATCAGTAGATTTATTGTTTATGTTTGAAGACAGGTTTTGTAATCATTGAATGTATATTGGTATATGTTCTGTAGGCATCTTTAGTTTAGTGTGGTCAGAGTTGAAATATGACTCAAAGTGTCTTTTTGAGATCAGGATATTTCTTCTGTGTTAGAATGATGTTATTGTGATTCACTTTTCTCCACATTTCAACAAATTGTTTATGCTGCTTGGCTTCATTAATAGCATTTCCAATTTTCTAGAGATATTAGTTTCTCCGAGTATTAATTGTTTTTTTCTTTATTGCTCACATAATGAATTTATTGCCTAGTGACTCACTAATTATGTGTGTAATGACAGGACATCAGCAGTGTACATAGAGGGGTGAAATTAATACTGCTTATTACTCAGGAGATTCTGTTGAGGTGATTGATAATCTTCTTGTTCATCAATGATTCAAAGTGTTTACTGATAACAGGAAGGAGGCTGATAGGTCAATACTGAGATAAGGATGAGTGCTCATCGGCATCTTGTTTTCTTTTACTACCTTGTCTTGGAATTCCTGTAGTTGTCTTTCTGTGCCTGCCTCAAAACAGTGTCATTTGCATATTTTATGTTGTTAAGATTGTGTCTGCCAATAAGAAATTTGGGTAAATTCTTAGGATTGTCAAAATCTATTACTTCCTCTTCCCTATCTATGGGTTAAATAGTATGGTTAGTTGGCAACCAGTCTAAGAGGAGAGCAACTCTGATGAGGGTTGTTCGAAGACCATCACAAACATGCACATATATACATATATATATCTTGTCACAAAATAAGATCCTTACATTTGTCTTGATAAAGTGTGTCAACTGAGATAAGTTTTGCTTTTGTCTTTATTCATATTATCCTAGTACACATATACTCTATCTAAATATATATATATATATATATATATATATATGTGTGTGTGTGTCAACTGTAGAAAAAAAAACCAATGTAAGCAAGAACGTTTATTGGTTGATTTTAAACCAAGCCATCATAAATAAAAAAATAGCTACACAATTGTGTGCATATATATATCTATATCTATATATATAAATAAATAAATATAAATGTGAACATAGAAGTCAACACTTAGAGGCGACAGTCTGTTTCATGCTAGACACAATCGTCAGGTGGCCTGATGATTGCGTCTAGCATGAAACAGATTGTTGCCTCTGTGTTGACTTCTATGTTCACTTTTATATTTACACATGCTCTATCTCTGATATTGAGCACTTTATCCCATAAATATAGCACATCTTAAGACTATATTTCTTTATATATATATATATATATATATATATATATATATATAAAGTAGAATAAACAAAATCAAAAAAATAACAAATGAGGACTAAGCTGCAAAAAAAAAACAAAAGATGAATACAAGTAACCAACCTTGGCTTACATAAGACATGTATAATAATCTCAGCCAGAAATTTTAAAAAATGACTTATAATAGGGCGAGAGCACAAGACAAAGAGACATTACCCTCACTATTACTACTAGTTTTGTGTGATCAAGCTATTCTAATTATATATATATATATATATAAATTAATTTCTATTCTATCAAAATAATGAGAAATGCCAAAGAAATTGTGGAAAAATCCTAAGCCACTCTAAAGAATAAATTTGATTAAAAACATCACCCACTTCATTCTATTGACATTGAAAACAAACAAACAGCATAGAAAAAGCAAAACAAAAAAATTAATAAAAATAAAACTGTTTAGGAGATAAAAAAAAAAGATTTATGATTTTTTTATGAGACAAAAACTGAAAAATGACAGCAAAGTTTTGTGTGCAAGTGATATGTAAGAGAGAATTTTTTACAAGTTAATCAAACATTGAATACATTTTGAAAATTGAAAAAGGTAACATCACAAACTTTTCAGATTAAAACAAATATATGATAGATTAAAAATCTTTTCTCCACTTTTTTTTACACTTTTATTCAAAAGCAAACAAAATATTTGAGCACATGCACCAAAAATGGGTTGAGAAAGATTAACAAGCATTATCTAGGATAGAATTATAGAATGGGATGTTTTTGGAAATGTTTTCTATGAAGAAACTTCTGAAGTATATATATATATATATATCTTTCTAATGAAAGAATGGATTTTTATTTGACATTTCATATTATCCAAATGCAATTTGTGGATACACAAGTTTGAGTAGATGCCCTGATTTTTTAAATAGTGTGAATTACATCTACCACTCTGCACATTCGAGAGAGACTTATTAAAGAAAATTTTCTCCCTGGCAGGCTTCAAAACTGTGTCTCGCTTTTTATATATCAACCAACGCTAAAATCTAAATTCTTCTAGTTGCTAAGGACATTTTGTTTTGTTGTTAATAGTTACTTTGTTATTAATAAATTTCATTTTGTTTTTGCCTTGAAAATTTTTTAACAATGTTCTCAAGTTGATGTTGATATAGCAGACATAGTGAACCAGAACCTTAGTCAAATGGCAGAAATGGTGGAAGCCACTAGCACACAAGGGGTTACAGAAGGTTTGGAGGAAGAGCAGATAGGAGTGGTAAAGGAGAGGATGTGGAGAAAGGTAGTGGATCGATCAAGGCAAGGGGGTTACAGAAGATTTGGAGTGAGAGCAGATAGGAATGAAAGGGGAAAGGATGTGGAGAAGGAAAGTGGATAGATCAAGGCAACTGGAGATGTCGATTGACATTACACTTAAATAATTGGAGATTATATTTGTCAGGGAAACAGGAATAAGGAAGGGAGTTTCACAGGCGAGAGGTGCAAGACATGAAGCTATTGGAGTAGAAGATACGTCTACATCTAACAGTTTCAACGGTGAAGGGGTGGGAACGGGATGCCAGCCTCATAGGATGCTTAAATTCATGAGGCCTGGGAACCAGAGAAAGCAGCTCATTGGAGCATTTACTGTGAAAGTATTTGTAAAAAAGACAGAGCGAAGCAATGGCACGTCTGTGAGAGAGCGACTGCAAACGAGATGACAGATCAGGGCCAATTATGTTGCATATCCGTCCCTGGATCCTATCAAGAACCCTGAGACAAAGACTTGCCTTATTCTCAATGAAAGAGAGTTTGTCTTTGTCTGGCATATAGGACTTCAATTTGAAAGAAGGCAAGTGCGTCACTCCGTCAAACGAGAGACTTCTTTGTTGTCCCACAAGTATTGGGTTGTTAACAACTTTACATAATATTTGTGTTGAACAGAACTGAGGCAAAACATCCAGGTGTGTTGGTGCTTGATTCTGAGATGCCTGGAATGTCTAGTATTTTTATGATCTAGGCAAGTGATTGGTGACTCGTGAATATAAGTAGACCATCTTGGAGAAGAGAGTGAGTTCTGTTGGGGTACATCATATGATACGTGTAGCTGTGATAGAATGAACAAATGGAGTGGATAGAAGGCAGAGACCAATGATAAATACCAAGAAACCAGTGTAGAGGGAAGAAAGGCCCAATCTGAATTTGTGTCCCACAACAGAGTCGCTAATTTCTTTAAACCACAGTTGACTACCTTGAAAAGACTGAAGAGTATGCAATGGAAGGCTGTACATGTTTTAGCAAGACTTTGCACATCCTTTTAAACCTCAAGTGATCCAAGAATGGATGACTGACAATTGTCATGATAATGTAGCACCTAATATATAGCTTCCAAACTCATAAGATTTTAATCCTGTGGACTAATATGTGTGGAGTATTGTTATGAGAGAGATTAATCAATATCCCTATAATAATAAGGATTTTCTGAAGACAATATCTGAAATGAACAGAGACCATTCTAGCTGGGCATGCCAACACTACTTATTGATGCAGAAAGTGGATGTATTGAAACTATTCAAGTTTATGTGTAAAAATGTTTATGACAATTTGGTTGTGTTTTTTTGTCGAGGATGCTTGTTTTTCTGAAAGACTTTGTCCTCAAGTATCCTACACAACCTTTTTTTTAATTTAACAGTAAGATTTACCCTGTACAAAGCCTGGGGGCCACTTGAGGCAGAGGGTTACATTAAGGTGTAGTTTATATGGATAGGATGTATTGTATCCTTAAAGAGGTTACAAACAGACAAAGGTGCTACTCAAGTGAAGGAACAGCAACACGTGTGTAGATGAAAGAAGAGAGGTTTATTGTAAAAGAGAATACATTACTGAAAGACAGGGAATTGGGTGGCAGGCTAGTAATTCCTGAAGCAAGCCCCCAGGTATATCCTGTGCTTACTATATATAGCTACTGATATAGTCAGTCCACATAGGTGATAGGGAGTAGGGGACATTCCATTACAATAGGATGGGAAGATAACGGTTAACTCTAGACTTGAACATGTTAAGATTGTAGTGATCAGGGAAACATCCTCTTGGGAGTCTGTTCCACCGGGCAGTGGTTCATGGGAAGTAGCTGTTTGAGTGGAACTTACTTCTCGCCGATGGAATACAGAGGGAATGTGGGTGGTTTGCTACTATGTAAGTGGCATGGTGGGTCCCATCTGTAAAGGTTAGACCTGGTAGAAGCAAGGAATATATTTCTTCTGAGCACTTTTCATGGCAGTAGAAACAGAGCAACGAGCGACTTTCTACATCCTGCCTGTGTGAGAGAGGTTGGAGGTTGGAAAATAATTCTTCTCCAAAAGGGACTCAAATATGCTTTTGAACACTATCAATACTGGAAAGTAAGGATTGGGCAGTTCCCGCCCAAATATAGCAACAGTACTCTATTTTCGGCCTGATCGTATAATGGAAGAGGAAAGCATGAGGAGTCAGGTACTTACTGGAGCAGTACAGGGGGCCTTTAGAGATGGATCATATATAAGAGTTGCACATGTGAATTTGAGGCCCAGTATTCTCTCAAGGCATGGACTGATAAATACAGTGCTGTTTGATAAAAGTGACTCACCTGATTTTTTTTTTACTTAAATTTTTTTTCGCCTATTGTTTTTGGGGTCAAACGAATTTATAATCTTACTAATATAAAGACCCCTTCCCGACCACCTAGTAAAAAAGTTTACTCACCCAAAGGTATTCTATTGATAATTATAATTTTGGATATAAATGAGATTTAGGGAAAAACCCTGTGCAAAAAAAGTGACTCACTTATTTCCTGCAACTACTAATCAATAGAAACATAAACGAACAGCTTTAAATAAAGAATAATAGAGGTATAATTTATTTATAATAGGTAATATAGTTCAAAATATTTAATAATCTATGGGTCCTCCTTTATTTTGAATAACCTTTTCAACCCTTTTTGGCATTGACTTGATTAGGTTCTGGCAAATCTCATCTCCAAGCATTGAATTCCATTCGGATATGAAATTCACAATCAAATCCTCTTTGTTGCTCAACTGCTTTCTTGAGAGCCTGTACTTCATAATGTTCCATAAGTTTTCTCTGGAGTTGAGGTCAGGAGATTGGGGTGGCCATGTCATAACACTCACCTGCTTCTCATCAAAGTATTCCTTCATGAATTTTGATTTGTGACAGGGAGCATTATCCTGCATAAAAATGAGCTTGGTGGGGTCGATTTGCACGCTTTCAGCAGAAGGGAGCAGACAAGACTCTAAAATTTTCTTGTACTGCTCGCTCCTGAGGGTCTTTTCCATAGGTTTTAAGAAATCAGTTCCATGAAAAGAAATCATCCCCAGAACATTATACTGAATGGATGCTTGACAGTACTTACTGCTAAATTCAAAGAGCTTTCAAAGCTTCTTCTTCAGATTTTAGATCACTTATCCTTTGAATTTAGCTCAATTTTGTTTCATCGCAGAAGAGAACATTTAGTAAAAAAAATCATATGAGTCACTTTTATCAAACAGCACTGTAAGTGCATTAATATTAATAAATAAAATTAAATGCTCTTTTATCTTGTTTGTATTCAGAGGCTTGGCTTTGCTCATCTGGAGACTACTTCCATCAGAAACCACAGCAAAAACACCTTTGATATATATTGCTGTAGAGTAGGACTTCTCTTACCTACTACTGTAACAATGGACTGTTCCTACTTATAAATAGGGCAAGAAGCCACATTAGAGGAGGATTTGAGTGGTATTTGATTTACTAAAGTTTTTCAGTTCTATGTATGAGTATTTAATAAACCTCTTCTTTGTTTTCCCTACTTAGTCTTCCATTCCTTCAATACTCCAACTATGTCTTCCTAATTGACAGGTATTTTGAACAAAGACAACATTACAACACATAAGCACACACACATTATATATATATATATATATATATATATATATATATATATATATATATATATATATATATACACACACACACACACATAATACAGTTCAAATTTTTGAAAACCACCCCCAGAATTAGCATGGGATGAACTTAACAGAAGAGTGAAAAAAAGAAAAAAAATGAAAAATGAGCTCTTAGAGTCATTGAAAAAAGAATGAAATCAACTGTCAAACTTGTACTTTGAGAAACTTTTGCAATGAATGCCAAAGATTTGTTCTGCAGTAATCAAGGCTAAAGGAGGGTATTTTGGTGAGAGCAAAATTTAATCCTAAAATGCTTTTTTTCCTTTTGTCATAATAAAATTTCTAATAAAAAACATCTTTTTTTTTAACCATGTATAAAATTTTTTTCGTATTTAAAGTACAGAACAACAACTTTTGGGCCAATTTAAAAAATTACCAGGGGTGGCCTCAAATTTTTGAATTGTAGTGTGTATGTGTGTGTGTATATATATATATATATATATATATATATATATATATATATATATATGTATATATAAAATAGAGCATAGTGAGTGTTAGTGATAATAAAACATTGCCTGATATAAAATAATAGTGCTAAAATTTATACTAATAATCAAAATACATTTGTTGCTCATCGTTTGGTACAACCCTGAGTTTCATGTACACACAATGTTACGTGTATGAACTGAACAGTGAGAAACAAATGTATTTTGATTCTTAGTATAAATATAATGGCTGGCTACTCATTTTCCGAGCAGTTCCCATCACAGACACTTGCACAGGCAGATTTGTGTTTGTTCAACACCTACATAGTACAACTGTAGCTTATACTGCAACTAGGCTGAGTGGACCTTAGTTACAGTTTCTGGGAAAGACCACATAATCTGTGATGATCAGATGTTTAAACAACTCCAGTATGCTCAAACACTTAGTCACAATGACTCGCGACTTTATGCTAGAATAACAATAGTTCCATCTACCCAATTTTACTCAGAAGGCTTGGATCAACCTATAATATAGTTTTTAAGCGTTTTCCAAAGATGCCGCATGCTGGGATTACCTCCACAGACTGATGTCATCAAGAAGTAATCTTCCTGACATGATGACATTCAAACCTGGGTTGGAAAGTGAATGTTCTAACCACTTAGCTATGCACACATTTATCAGGTGCTTGCAAATTTATCATTTGGAATTGGTAATTCTGTTTCTCTACCAATCTATCTTGTCATGCTGGATATTTCAAAGAGGATTCCACCAGAAAATAAACCCCTTAGATTAGGCAAATATTCTTAAAAGAATAAGAGAAATAACAGGACAAAAGATGGCAGTATGCTAAAAATCCAAATAGGGAGAGCTGATAATAGAGGAATAAAAAATAATTTGAAGAAGAAATGAATACATTTGAGAACTGTTTCATGATGAAAGAGGAAAACCTGCAATACACAAAAATATAGAAGGACCAAAAATATTAAAGTATGAAGTGAAATCTGTACTGGCCAAGTTGAAAAGGAATAAAACCACAGAACCAAATGAGATTGCAACAGAGATGGTGGCAGCCTTAGACAATTTTGGCATTAACAAAATTGCAAGAATAATAAATGAAATACAGTAATTCCACGACCATCGTGGGTGTTACGTTACAGAATGTCCTGCGATAGATGAAAATCCATGAAGTAGAAACAGGATTGGCTAAAGTGGGTACTGTATATTTTTTAATATTTTTATATATTAAAACTTTTATAAAGCCTCCACACACTCTTATAAACCCTTTCTACACTCTTAAATACTTTTTAAACATTTTAAAATCAAACATACCTTTAAAAACATCCTTACGTATTAAAAAAAAAATTCATTTAAAAACAAAGAGCATTACAGCTCTTCTAAAGACAAAACTTCAGCAGGTGCTTTATCAGATGATGCAGTATCTTCTTCATCTTTATCCTCCTCCATAACTTCAATTACTGCAGAGGCAGTAACCATCTCTTCTGGTTTTTGTGGGTGAGGAAAATAGTGATGGGCAGTTACTGGCGCTGATTTTTCTTCTGTGAAAAGAGGGTTTTATAAACTTACATGGCTTTGTCTATTGCATTTTTGAACTGCAACACATGAATCATCTGTGGATTACATTCTTCTGCCATTCTCTGGATTTCTTTTCTCATTCTTACTAAGGTTGAGAGGCATTCCAATGATAGGCCAACTTCTTCCCTTAGATCCCCTTGTTGTTTTTCTTCCTCACTGGATTTTGTTACCTCCATTAGATATTCTTCCATTACCTGATCTGAGTGGGCCTTGATCAGGTTTATACATCCTTGGAAGTCATATCTGTAAAGCCATCACCTCCTAGCAATTTTGCCAGCTTCACTGCCTTATCTACCGCAGAATAGTGAATTTCATCAGGAGAGAATCCTTTATAGTTGTGGACTGCTTCTGGACACAGTTTCTTCCAGATGGCATTCAAAGTCTGGGTCTTCATCTTCTTTATTGCTTTCTGAATATTTTGGAGACATGTTGCAATGGTGTACCCACACTGGTACTCCATCAGTGTGAAGTTATCATCCAAGCCCATAGCCTCTCTAGGTATTGCAGGGTATTTTGCATGTAGAGTACATTAAAAGTGTGAATGATGCCTTGATCCATGGCTTGGATAAGTGATGTGATGTTTGGTGGTAAGAATTCATTCTGTATGACATCATTTACAAGGTCAAGTGCATGACTTCCAGCATTGTCCATGAGGAGAAGCACTTTGAATTCAAGTCCTTTTTTAGTGAGATAAAGCTTGAATTCAGGGATGAAGCACTGGTGAAACCAATCAGATGTCAGTTGTTTCATTATGCATGCTTTCTGGTTGTGCATCCAATGCACTGGCAGCAGACACTTATTTTTGTTTTTGAGGGCCCTTGGGTTTTTGGACTTATAAATAAGCCCTGGATTTATCATAAAGCCCACAGCATTTCCACACATAAGTATGATGCAATCTTTGTAGGCCTTAACTCCAGGTGCTCTGGCCTCCTCCCTCATAATGAAAGTCCTTGATGGCATTCTTTTCCAAAAGAGACCAGTTTTATCCATGTTGAACTCTTATTCCTGAGAATAGGCTCCTTCCTCAATGATGTCTTGAAAGTCTTATTCACATGCTCCTCAGTGACAGGTTTGTCTGCAGAGGCAGCTTCACCATGCAGGGAAACACTCTTCAGGTTGAAATTTATCAAACCAACCATTGTTGGCAGTAATTTTGGTTGGTTTGGTGGGAGATGCCATTGATGTTCCTGGTTGGGGGTTGTCTAGATTGTTGTCACTGCCATCCATAAACTTGCCATACAGCTGCCTGGCCTTTTCACAGATTGTGTTCGTTTTCAAGGGAATGTTCTTCCTGCAGTTACTTATCCAAAGTCCTAAAGCAGACTTCATCCTTACTATGGCCTTATTGCATGAAGTTACCACCCGTTTCACCATTTTGTTAAATGTCATCATTGCTGCCGACCTTATATTCTTTTTGTCCTTCTTCCTCTGGTGCTTAGATACACTGCCAGAAGGCGCATAATGTTTGGGTAACATTGTAGGGCTAGAAATAACTGAGCAGCATGGGATGACAAAAGTTAGGATGCTGGGAACTGAGACTGCAGTCACTAAGCCAATCAGCATCCAGGATATTGAACATCATGCTCTCAATGGTCGTGTCTACTCTGTCAGCCAATAGTGTGGCATGTACAAAATCATCTGGGAAGACTTAGCCAAATTTTGATTGACTGCAGAAACCCACAATGTACCAAGGGAGCCACGATATTAATTTATATTGGATATTTTTAAAAATATGCGATGCACTGAAACTGTGAAAGGTGAACCATGATTTAACGAGGGTTTACTGTATATGACAGTGGTGATATACCAGACTGACTTAGTAGATCCATTTTTCATAGCACTGTCTAAGAAGCCAGATGCAAATGAAAACAAGATCCATTGGACAAAAAGCTTAATGAGCTAAATAGCAAAATTATCACCTGAATTCTGAAGGAATAATGTGTGGAGCAGAATTAAACTGGAAATAGGTCCATAAGTGTTCAGTTTCATTAAAAACTCTGGATCAAGGAATGTAATATTTACACTCAGAACAATATCAGAAAAAGGAATACAAATGCAAAAGTATAACTATGTTTTATAGATTATATAAAAACATTTGTTACAGTAAAATACAAAGAACTGTTTAAACTGCTAGGCAATCTTGATTCATTTTGTAAAGATATTAGAATAATCCAATACTTATAATGGCAGCATATAGAGAGAAAATAAGGCAAAGTTTAACCTTCATGCCCACAAAAAACCCAATGTGTCAAAAAGATGGTTATTCCCTTGACACTGTTATTAGTGTATACACTTTTGGCTCCCTCAGCAATGTTTATCAAGAAGATTATAAAAATATGTGAATCAAGTACAATGCAATATTTATTATTTACCTTTTATAAAGATTTATTATTTACCATTTTATTAAGAAATAAATTTGAATAAATTTTAAAATTTATAAAGAATTACAAAATTATCAAAATATGTAAATCAACTAGAATATAATATTCATTATTTACCATTTAATAAATAATGATGAAAACTAGTTGTTTTATTCATAATTTTAGAAAAATAGCAATGAACTGTCACAAGAAAATCTGAGTTTTCTGACTGATATTTCCCAGAAAGGGATACATTTGTTTGAAGCAGCTAAGTGGTTTTGGCTACTGTAACTGAGTAGTACAATCTAGCAGGTAGCAGTAATGGAACTGGTGCTCGTCGTAGTTGCAGGCAATATGCTTAGGCAATAGGCGTAAGCCAATAGGCATTGATAATAGGATAGCCAATGGCGCAGTCGAATGGGCGTCGTCCATGTACCTCCAATCAGTCTGTATGGCTGACACCAACCAATCATATTACTGTGAGGGGGAATCCAGGTGTATGCAGATTCA